>OY282640.1:48205556-48946279 GCA_958299015.1 Tetanocera ferruginea | reverse complement strand
AAAGCCTGCAACAGCTTTTGGCAAATTGCCGCATACTATTGTTAACGCATATTTTTGCATAAAAAATCAAGGTTAATCAAAAAACAAACAAACAAACATACAGTAAACCTCTAAAAAAAAAAATGAAATTATGTGACAGGCATGTGTTAATCAGGCTTAATTTTTTCTTTAATATTTATTTATTTCTGTAAAATGCATGCATATAAATAAATATTTTTATATCTATTATTAACATTTTTATTATATTTGGCTAATTAATTTTCGATGCATTTTGTGGCCATTAACAATCAAACATGGCTCCCATGTGATTTTCGTTTTATGACTGTCCGATGTCTCTGAGAGCTGTATTAAGCAATTCAATTGAAGTGTGAATTAACAATTTAATAATTAAGTGGGGAAAAACAAAATTTTATTATGTCTAATGATTACACAAATAAAAGTGTGTTTTTATATTTCCGCAATTAAAATATTTTTAATGTGAACTTATGCTAGAGAGCTTAGTTTTTGTTGTTAAAAGTTCTACTTCTAATTCTGCAGCTTAATTTTAGTTTGAAGTGCAAAAGCTTTTGAAGGAAAATGTGCTACTGCTGAGTTTAAATTGAGCAATAAAGTAGTCTAGCCTACTGATAAATGTATTCCAAAATATGCTATTGAAAAATTAAAAATAAATCAAACAAAAATAAATACGTTATTCGCTTAATTTACACATACGGAAGCCAAAGTGCGTGTTTTTTGTTAAGTGCGTCTTTACCTCTTTTTTTTCCGTTTTCGAAGCTATTATTTTTATTGGTGGTAAACAACTATGTTTACTGCACAAATTATTGTTTTTCGTTTATAATTGATGTGCATGTTTTGTGCAAAGTATTGTATTTTTTTCAATTAAATAGCCTTTGGGTTATTTTCACTTGTTATGCAATAATTGTTGTTATTAATATGGGTTATTTATTTTCCAGGTACAGCATTTTATTTTAACATACTATAAATATACACTAAAAAAATTGAACAGTACTGAAATAATGTTGTTTGTTCCAATGATGACAGGGGAGATGAGAATCTATGAGAGGATATAACATATATATAGATAAAACAAGATATAAGATATAAGATATAAGATATAAGATATAAGATATAAGATATAAGATATAAGATATAAGATATAAGATATAAGATATAAGATATAAGATATAAGATATAAGATATAAGATATAAGATATAAGATATAAGATATAAGATATAAGATATAAGATATAAGATATAAGATATAA
This sequence comes from Tetanocera ferruginea, assembly GCA_958299015.1. Lineage (NCBI taxonomy): Eukaryota > Metazoa > Arthropoda > Insecta > Diptera > Sciomyzidae > Tetanocera > Tetanocera ferruginea. The sequence goes on along the minus strand of OY282640.1, from coordinate 48,945,014 downwards.
GATATAAGATATAAGATATAAGATATAAGATATAAGATATAAGATATAAGATATAAGATATAAGATATAAGATATAAGATATAAGATATAAGATATAAGATATAAGATATAAGATATAAGATATAAGATATAAGATATAAGATATAAGATATAAGATATAAGATATAAGATATAAGATATAAGATATAAGATATAAGATATAAGATATAAGATATAAGATATAAGATATAAGATATAAGATATAAGATATAAGATATAAGATATAAGATATAAGATATAAGATATAAGATATAAGATATAAGATATAAGATATAAGATATAAGATATAAGATATAAGATATAAGATATAAGATATAAGATATAAGATATAAGATATAAGATATAAGATATAAGATATAAGATATAAGATATAAGATATAAGATATAAGATATAAGATATAAGATATAAGATATAAGATATAAGATATAAGATATAAGATATAAGATATAAGATATAAGATATAAGATATAAGATATAAGATATAAGATATAAGATATAAGATATAAGATATAAGATATAAGATATAAGATATAAGATATAAGATATAAGATATAAGATATAAGATATAAGATATAAGATATAAGATATAAGATATAAGATATAAGATATAAGATATAAGATATAAGATATAAGATATAAGATATAAGATATAAGATATAAGATATAAGATATAAGATATAAGATATAAGATATAAGATATAAGATATAAGATATAAGATATAAGATATAAGATATAAGATATAAGATATAAGATATAAGATATAAGATATAAGATATAAGATATAAGATATAAGATATAAGATATAAGATATAAGATATAAGATATAAGATATAAGATATAAGATATAAGATATAAGATATAAGATATAAGATATAAGATATAAGATATAAGATATAAGATATAAGATATAAGATATAAGATATAAGATATAAGATATAAGATATAAGATATAAGATATAAGATATAAGATATAAGATATAAGATATAAGATATAAGATATAAGATATAAGATATAAGATATAAGATATAAGATATAAGATATAAGATATAAGATATAAGATATAAGATATAAGATATAAGATATAAGATATAAGATATAAGATATAAGATATAAGATATAAGATATAAGATATAAGATATAAGATATAAGATATAAGATATAAGATATAAGATATAAGATATAAGATATAAGATATAAGATATAAGATATAAGATATAAGATATAAGATATAAGATATAAGATATAAGATATAAGATATAAGATATAAGATATAAGATATAAGATATAAGATATAAGATATAAGATATAAGATATAAGATATAAGATATAAGATATAAGATATAAGATATAAGATATAAGATATAAGATATAAGATATAAGATATAAGATATAAGATATAAGATATAAGATATAAGATATAAGATATAAGATATAAGATATAAGATATAAGATATAAGATATAACATATAAGATATAAGATATAAGATATAAGATATAAGATATAAGATATAAGATATAAGATATAAGATATAAGATATAAGATATAAGATATAAGATATAAGATATAAGATATAAGATATAAGATATAAGATATAAGATATAAGATATAAGATATAAGATATAAGATATAAGATATAAGATATAAGATATAAGATATAAGATATAAGATATAAGATATAAGATATAAGATATAAGATATAAGATATAAGATATAAGATATAAGATATAAGATATAAGATATAAGATATAAGATATAAGATATAAGATATAAGATATAAGATATAAGATATAAGATATAAGATATAAGATATAAGATATAAGATATAAGATATAAGATACTAGCAATACCCGGCGCGCGTTGCTACGCCTTAGGCCACGTGCATAGTAAACGCCAATTCAGACTGCCTGCCTGTGTGCGCAGAGTGTGTGAAAAAGCGAGATAGAAAGATATTTGTATCTCATTTGTTCACACAGATTTCAGCCTGCCTGTCTGTCTGAATCGGCGTTGAAAATGCACGCAGCCTTAGACAAACACATGTACTTCATCTGTGACTTCAGAACCTATTCGATCAAAAATGTAGCTTGTAGGGGAAGGTGCACCCACTTGACCAAAGCTCAGACCAGTTTTCTATAAGAAGGACATTACCAAATGGCAACTCCATTCGGAATTTCACTGATCAGCGATTTTTATTTCCAATGCTATTTGCTATTAAAAATTTGGCTTGTATGGGCGGAGTCACACCCCGTTTTCCAATGCCCGTGCTATATTTCTTGTCGAAAGACCTTTCCAAAAATAAAATATATACTGAGTTTAAATATTATGAAACATTAAGTACCACAGCTATTCGATATTAAACATTTAAACTATGTTGATGGTGCCACGCTCCATTTTCCAATGCTTGCTGAATTTTTCCAGTGGATGGACACGACTAAATGTTATATTCCTGCCGAGTTTCACAAATTTGTGACTTATGTTTCTTAAATTATACTGAAAAGTTTGAATGCCTTAAAAGTGTCACGCCCCTTCTGCAACGGATTTAAAATTTTACCAGTAAAACAGCACGTGAAAGTTGAGGTCGAATACAGAATTTTGGAGCTGTGCAACATGTAATTCTAAAGCTATTCGATATCGGTGCCAAACTTCACAGGAGCGCTCTCCAGACTTTGCTAGAGTTTCCCTGAAAATTTCATAACAATTGGTTTAGCGGTTTTGAAGTCTACTTGTACATACAATCATTTTAATATACAAAGAAGATGTAAACAGCTTGTTTAAAATATGCTTAACTTACGCATCCTTTAAACACTAAAATTTGCGTCAAACATACGTTTTCGATGCGTTTTACATGCGCTGCGTAGCTTATGCCAGGCTGTCTAATATAATGGAAAACCATTCAAAAGTTGAATTATAATATTAAGGTTCAACTTAAACTACCGGACCCCAATGCAAATGCATTATTTATAATGCTATTATAAAAAAACAGAGAAACCAACCAACTTGAGACCCTCCTCCTTTTTGAAATCGGTTAAAAATCAAAAAATATGCTTTGCACACCAATCACAATACCTCTTTTAATGTGCAACATTTATTAACACGCGCAATAAAAAAATTTTAGGCTTCTGTTTGGAACAAAATCGAAAATCAAACTAAATTAAAGAAGTTATATTGGTATTCCTCTACATTTATGGTCATCATTTTGTTACAACTTCATTTCATAGTACCAACCTTTTTGATTTTAAAAAAGACGTTGGAAAATAAAAACAAAAATTATTTTCTAATGCGTCCAATATAAACCTATTGAAAAGTTTTAAGGAAATCTATTTTATAAGGCTGTATGCATGAACATAATTTCTGCGCAGATGAACACAAACAATGACATATCAATGCGACATTTCAGATCGTACTGAGATCCTCTGAGAAGCATTTGAGCATATGCAATGGAATGGAATAAAAAATTTCATCCCCCATTTCATGGTAAGATTTTAATATATTTATATTTCTCTCTGAGCAAGAAGTTGACTGCAAATAAAGTAGCTAGTGTTGCCATAAAAACAAATTTTAAATCTGAACTATTGTATAAAGCTTTCAATCCGTCGAGATTGCGTTATTGTCGATGAATAACATTTGCAATTCATAACAAAATAATAATTTGGTTATATATCAGGTATAAGAGGAAAAAGATTTTTTGACTGTAAATATGTATAAACAATTCAAGTCTGAAAACCATAACAAATACGATGTCAGATTGTTGGCAACACTGCTCAAGAGACCAAACTGAGAGCAACTCCCGACACAACATGGCAGCCGTGATGTGTGCTGAGTTACTCTCACAGCCAGAGCTTAAGCATTGGTTTTCTGCTGCTTGTTGTGCTGCTTGTACAGCATTAGCATGAATTAAAACACATGAATTCTTAAATAATTAAAGAAAAAGTTTTGTAAAAAACGTAGTACCCTATTTTAATTTCGCTAATCATAGCAATTGAATAGTGAAAAAATTATAAAAATCGGTTCAGCGGTTATTGAGAACACGTCGCCGCAAATCCGTGAGTCTCCTTTTATATAATAGTATAGATATAGATAAGATATAAGATATAAGATATAAGATATAAGATATAAGATATAAGATATAAGATATAAGATATAAGATATAAGATATAAGACATAAGATATAAGATATAAGATATAAGATATAAGATATAAGATATAAGATATAAGATATAAGATATAAGATATAAGATATAAGATATAAGATATAAGATATAAGATATAAGATATAAGATATAAGATATAAGATATAAGATATAAGATATAAGATATAAGATATAAGATATAAGATATAAGATATAAGATATAAGATATAAGATATAAGATATAAGATATAAGATATAAGATATAAGATATAAGATATAAGATATAAGATATAAGATATAAGATATAAGATATAAGATATAAGATATAAGATATAAGATATAAGATATAAGATATAAGATATAAGATATAAGATATAAGATATAAGATATAAGATATAAGATATAAGATATAAGATATAAGATATAAGATATAAGATATAAGATATAAGATATAAGATATAAGATATAAGATATAAGATATAAGATATAAGATATAAGATATAAGATATAAGATATAAGATATAAGATATAAGATATAAGATATAAGATATAAGATATAAGATATAAGATATAAGATATAAGATATAAGATATAAGATATAAGATATAAGATATAAGATATAAGATATAAGATATAAGATATAAGATATAAGATATAAGATATAAGATATAAGATATAAGATATAAGATATAAGATATAAGATATAAGATATAAGATATAAGATATAAGATATAAGATATAAGATATAAGATATAAGATATAAGATATAAGATATAAGATATAAGATATAAGATATAAGATATAAGATATAAGATATAAGATATAAGATATAAGATATAAGATATAAGATATAAGATATAAGATATAAGATATAAGATATAAGATATAAGATATAAGATATAAGATATAAGATATAAGATATAAGATATAAGATATAAGATATAAGATATAAGATATAAGATATAAGATATAAGATATAAGATATAAGATATAAGATATAAGATATAAGATATAAGATATAAGATATAAGATATAAGATATAAGATATAAGATATAAGATATAAGATATAAGATATAAGATATAAGATATAAGATATAAGATATAAGATATAAGATATAAGATATAAGATATAAGATATAAGATATAAGATATAAGATATAAGATATAAGATATAAGATATAAGATATAAGATATAAGATATAAGATATAAGATATAAGATATAAGATATAAGATATAAGATATAAGATATAAGATATAAGATATAAGATATAAGATATAAGATATAAGATATAAGATATAAGATATAAGATATAAGATATAAGATATAAGATATAAGATATAAGATATAAGATATAAGATATAAGATATAAGATATAAGATATAAGATATAAGATATAAGATATAAGATATAAGATATAAGATATAAGATATAAGATATAAGATATAAGATATAAGATATAAGATATAAGATATAAGATATAAGATATAAGATATAAGATATAAGATATAAGATATAAGATATAAGATATAAGATATAAGATATAAGATATAAGATATAAGATATAAGATATAAGATATAAGATATAAGATATAAGATATAAGATATAAGATATAAGATATAAGATATAAGATATAAGATATAAGATATAAGATATAAGATATAAGATATAAGATATAAGATATAAGATATAAGATATAAGATATAAGATATAAGATATAAGATATAAGATATAAGATATAAGATATAAGATATAAGATATAAGATATAAGATATAAGATATAAGATATAAGATATAAGATATAAGATATAAGATATAAGATATAAGATATAAGATATAAGATATAAGATATAAGATATAAGATATAAGATATAAGATATAAGATATAAGATATAAGATATAAGATATAAGATATAAGATATAAGATATAAGATATAAGATATAAGATATAAGATATAAGATATAAGATATAAGATATAAGATATAAGATATAAGATATAAGATATAAGATATAAGATATAAGATATAAGATATAAGATATAAGATATAAGATATAAGATATAAGATATAAGATATAAGATATAAGATATAAGATATAAGATATAAGATATAAGATATAAGATATAAGATATAAGATATAAGATATAAGATATAAGATATAAGATATAAGATATAAGATATAAGATATAAGATATAAGATATAAGATATAAGATATAAGATATAAGATATAAGATATAAGATATAAGATATAAGATATAAGATATAAGATATAAGATATAAGATATAAGATATAAGATATAAGATATAAGATATAAGATATAAGATATAAGATATAAGATATAAGATATAAGATATAAGATATAAGATATAAGATATAAGATATAAGATATAAGATATAAGATATAAGATATAAGATATAAGATATAAGATATAAGATATAAGATATAAGATATAAGATATAAGATATAAGATATAAGATATAAGATATAAGATATAAGATATAAGATATAAGATATAAGATATAAGATATAAGATATAAGATATAAGATATAAGATATAAGATATAAGATATAAGATATAAGATATAAGATATAAGATATAAGATATAAGATATAAGATATAAGATATAAGATATAAGATATAAGATATAAGATATAAGATATAAGATATAAGATATAAGATATAAGATATAAGATATAAGATATAAGATATAAGATATAAGATATAAGATATAAGATATAAGATATAAGATATAAGATATAAGATATAAGATATAAGATATAAGATATAAGATATAAGATATAAGATATAAGATATAAGATATAAGATATAAGATATAAGATATAAGATATAAGATATAAGATATAAGATATAAGATATAAGATATAAGATATAAGATATAAGATATAAGATATAAGATATAAGATATAAGATATAAGATATAAGATATAAGATATAAGATATAAGATATAAGATATAAGATATAAGATATAAGATATAAGATATAAGATATAAGATATAAGATATAAGATATAAGATATAAGATATAAGATATAAGATATAAGATATAAGATATAAGATATAAGATATAAGATATAAGATATAAGATATAAGATATAAGATATAAGATATAAGATATAAGATATAAGATATAAGATATAAGATATAAGATATAAGATATAAGATATAAGATATAAGATATAAGATATAAGATATAAGATATAAGATATAAGATATAAGATATAAGATATAAGATATAAGATATAAGATATAAGATATAAGATATAAGATATAAGATATAAGATATAAGATATAAGATATAAGATATAAGATATAAGATATAAGATATAAGATATAAGATATAAGATATAAGATATAAGATATAAGATATAAGATATAAGATATAAGATATAAGATATAAGATATAAGATATAAGATATAAGATATAAGATATAAGATATAAGATATAAGATATAAGATATAAGATATAAGATATAAGATATAAGATATAAGATATAAGATATAAGATATAAGATATAAGATATAAGATATAAGATATAAGATATAAGATATAAGATATAAGATATAAGATATAAGATATAAGATATAAGATATAAGATATAAGATATAAGATATAAGATATAAGATATAAGATATAAGATATAAGATATAAGATATAAGATATAAGATATAAGATATAAGATATAAGATATAAGATATAAGATATAAGATATAAGATATAAGATATAAGATATAAGATATAAGATATAAGATATAAGATATAAGATATAAGATATAAGATATAAGATATAAGATATAAGATATAAGATATAAGATATAAGATATAAGATATAAGATATAAGATATAAGATATAAGATATAAGATATAAGATATAAGATATAAGATATAAGATATAAGATATAAGATATAAGATATAAGATATAAGATATAAGATATAAGATATAAGATATAAGATATAAGATATAAGATATAAGATATAAGATATAAGATATAAGATATAAGATATAAGATATAAGATATAAGATATAAGATATAAGATATAAGATATAAGATATAAGATATAAGATATAAGATATAAGATATAAGATATAAGATATAAGATATAAGATATAAGATATAAGATATAAGATATAAGATATAAGATATAAGATATAAGATATAAGATATAAGATATAAGATATAAGATATAAGATATAAGATATAAGATATAAGATATAAGATATAAGATATAAGATATAAGATATAAGATATAAGATATAAGATATAAGATATAAGATATAAGATATAAGATATAAGATATAAGATATAAGATATAAGATATAAGATATAAGATATAAGATATAAGATATAAGATATAAGATATAAGATATAAGATATAAGATATAAGATATAAGATATAAGATATAAGATATAAGATATAAGATATAAGATATAAGATATAAGATATAAGATATAAGATATAAGATATAAGATATAAGATATAAGATATAAGATATAAGATATAAGATATAAGATATAAGATATAAGATATAAGATATAAGATATAAGATATAAGATATAAGATATAAGATATAAGATATAAGATATAAGATATAAGATATAAGATATAAGATATAAGATATAAGATATAAGATATAAGATATAAGATATAAGATATAAGATATAAGATATAAGATATAAGATATAAGATATAAGATATAAGATATAAGATATAAGATATAAGATATAAGATATAAGATATAAGATATAAGATATAAGATATAAGATATAAGATATAAGATATAAGATATAAGATATAAGATATAAGATATAAGATATAAGATATAAGATATAAGATATAAGATATAAGATATAAGATATAAGATATAAGATATAAGATATAAGATATAAGATATAAGATATAAGATATAAGATATAAGATATAAGATATAAGATATAAGATATAAGATATAAGATATAAGATATAAGATATAAGATATAAGATATAAGATATAAGATATAAGATATAAGATATAAGATATAAGATATAAGATATAAGATATAAGATATAAGATATAAGATATAAGATATAAGATATAAGATATAAGATATAAGATATAAGATATAAGATATAAGATATAAGATATAAGATATAAGATATAAGATATAAGATATAAGATATAAGATATAAGATATAAGATATAAGATATAAGATATAAGATATAAGATATAAGATATAAGATATAAGATATAAGATATAAGATATAAGATATAAGATATAAGATATAAGATATAAGATATAAGATATAAGATATAAGATATAAGATATAAGATATAAGATATAAGATATAAGATATAAGATATAAGATATAAGATATAAGATATAAGATATAAGATATAAGATATAAGATATAAGATATAAGATATAAGATATAAGATATAAGATATAAGATATAAGATATAAGATATAAGATATAAGATATAAGATATAAGATATAAGATATAAGATATAAGATATAAGATATAAGATATAAGATATAAGATATAAGATATAAGATATAAGATATAAGATATAAGATATAAGATATAAGATATAAGATATAAGATATAAGATATAAGATATAAGATATAAGATATAAGATATAAGATATAAGATATAAGATATAAGATATAAGATATAAGATATAAGATATAAGATATAAGATATAAGATATAAGATATAAGATATAAGATATAAGATATAAGATATAAGATATAAGATATAAGATATAAGATATAAGATATAAGATATAAGATATAAGATATAAGATATAAGATATAAGATATAAGATATAAGATATAAGATATAAGATATAAGATATAAGATATAAGATATAAGATATAAGATATAAGATATAAGATATAAGATATAAGATATAAGATATAAGATATAAGATATAAGATATAAGATATAAGATATAAGATATAAGATATAAGATATAAGATATAAGATATAAGATATAAGATATAAGATATAAGATATAAGATATAAGATATAAGATATAAGATATAAGATATAAGATATAAGATATAAGATATAAGATATAAGATATAAGATATAAGATATAAGATATAAGATATAAGATATAAGATATAAGATATAAGATATAAGATATAAGATATAAGATATAAGATATAAGATATAAGATATAAGATATAAGATATAAGATATAAGATATAAGATATAAGATATAAGATATAAGATATAAGATATAAGATATAAGATATAAGATATAAGATATAAGATATAAGATATAAGATATAAGATATAAGATATAAGATATAAGATATAAGATATAAGATATAAGATATAAGATATAAGATATAAGATATAAGATATAAGATATAAGATATAAGATATAAGATATAAGATATAAGATATAAGATATAAGATATAAGATATAAGATATAAGATATAAGATATAAGATATAAGATATAAGATATAAGATATAAGATATAAGATATAAGATATAAGATATAAGATATAAGATATAAGATATAAGATATAAGATATAAGATATAAGATATAAGATATAAGATATAAGATATAAGATATAAGATATAAGATATAAGATATAAGATATAAGATATAAGATATAAGATATAAGATATAAGATATAAGATATAAGATATAAGATATAAGATATAAGATATAAGATATAAGATATAAGATATAAGATATAAGATATAAGATATAAGATATAAGATATAAGATATAAGATATAAGATATAAGATATAAGATATAAGATATAAGATATAAGATATAAGATATAAGATATAAGATATAAGATATAAGATATAAGATATAAGATATAAGATATAAGATATAAGATATAAGATATAAGATATAAGATATAAGATATAAGATATAAGATATAAGATATAAGATATAAGATATAAGATATAAGATATAAGATATAAGATATAAGATATAAGATATAAGATATAAGATATAAGATATAAGATATAAGATATAAGATATAAGATATAAGATATAAGATATAAGATATAAGATATAAGATATAAGATATAAGATATAAGATATAAGATATAAGATATAAGATATAAGATATAAGATATAAGATATAAGATATAAGATATAAGATATAAGATATAAGATATAAGATATAAGATATAAGATATAAGATATAAGATATAAGATATAAGATATAAGATATAAGATATAAGATATAAGATATAAGATATAAGATATAAGATATAAGATATAAGATATAAGATATAAGATATAAGATATAAGATATAAGATATAAGATATAAGATATAAGATATAAGATATAAGATATAAGATATAAGATATAAGATATAAGATATAAGATATAAGATATAAGATATAAGATATAAGATATAAGATATAAGATATAAGATATAAGATATAAGATATAAGATATAAGATATAAGATATAAGATATAAGATATAAGATATAAGATATAAGATATAAGATATAAGATATAAGATATAAGATATAAGATATAAGATATAAGATATAAGATATAAGATATAAGATATAAGATATAAGATATAAGATATAAGATATAAGATATAAGATATAAGATATAAGATATAAGATATAAGATATAAGATATAAGATATAAGATATAAGATATAAGATATAAGATATAAGATATAAGATATAAGATATAAGATATAAGATATAAGATATAAGATATAAGATATAAGATATAAGATATAAGATATAAGATATAAGATATAAGATATAAGATATAAGATATAAGATATAAGATATAAGATATAAGATATAAGATATAAGATATAAGATATAAGATATAAGATATAAGATATAAGATATAAGATATAAGATATAAGATATAAGATATAAGATATAAGATATAAGATATAAGATATAAGATATAAGATATAAGATATAAGATATAAGATATAAGATATAAGATATAAGATATAAGATATAAGATATAAGATATAAGATATAAGATATAAGATATAAGATATAAGATATAAGATATAAGATATAAGATATAAGATATAAGATATAAGATATAAGATATAAGATATAAGATATAAGATATAAGATATAAGATATAAGATATAAGATATAAGATATAAGATATAAGATATAAGATATAAGATATAAGATATAAGATATAAGATATAAGATATAAGATATAAGATATAAGATATAAGATATAAGATATAAGATATAAGATATAAGATATAAGATATAAGATATAAGATATAAGATATAAGATATAAGATATAAGATATAAGATATAAGATATAAGATATAAGATATAAGATATAAGATATAAGATATAAGATATAAGATATAAGATATAAGATATAAGATATAAGATATAAGATATAAGATATAAGATATAAGATATAAGATATAAGATATAAGATATAAGATATAAGATATAAGATATAAGATATAAGATATAAGATATAAGATATAAGATATAAGATATAAGATATAAGATATAAGATATAAGATATAAGATATAAGATATAAGATATAAGATATAAGATATAAGATATAAGATATAAGATATAAGATATAAGATATAAGATATAAGATATAAGATATAAGATATAAGATATAAGATATAAGATATAAGATATAAGATATAAGATATAAGATATAAGATATAAGATATAAGATATAAGATATAAGATATAAGATATAAGATATAAGATATAAGATATAAGATATAAGATACAAGATACAAAATAAGGTATCAATGAACTAAAATTGCGTTGAAAGCTTGGCAATCGAATAGCTGTAAATAACATAAATAAATGAATACATCAGGAACAACAACAGCCACAACAACAACAATAGCAACAACAAGAAAAAGGTAGTCTCACACCCTTTATATCAATCTTAAACATTTCTCTTTGTTGTTGTTATACAGTTATTCCAATACACTTGAAAACAATAACAACAACAGCATAAGCAGCATTTATTGGCTCGCAGACATGTTGCTGCATCATCACAACAGCAACAAAAACGCAAAAAGCCGGAAGGTAAATTGTTGTTGGCACTACAGCAAAACAACAACAAAGCCAATAATAAAACAATTTATGCACTTCGAACACTTTATGTGGGGGGACTCCTAAGGCTTTCGATTTGGTATCCGAAATTTTTAATCATAACACTTTAACACAGCATAAACAAAAAAAAAAACAAAATTAAAGACTTGCAGACATCAATTGATGAAGTTAAAAAAGCGGAATAAATTGTATCAACAATAAACATTACAATAACAACGGCATCAACAACTACTCCAACACTTAAAGACACATCCATGCAACCCATATCATAAAAGATTATTTTCAAAAAATGATAATATATCTTGATTGCAGTCTTTATTAGTGTTATTGTTGTTGTTGTTGCTCTAGCGGAATTTTTGCGCATAATTCATTTTTTATGCAAAACTATTGTTTTTAAGTTTCGTTTGTGTAACTTATATATTTTATATATATTCACTTTCACCCAATGTACATTTTTAATTTTTCATTTGTTTTTTATTTATTACCTACTATTTATAATTATTTTTTTATTTTTGGTTGTTTTTTTTTTTCAATGACCCAAAATAAGTATTTTATCCATTTCAACAATGACAAGACTTAAAAAAAGATATAAAATGATTTGGTTTGTTATTCTCTGCAGATACCTATGTAAGTAAAATATTTATATGTGTACAAATATTTGTATTTTTGTTTTCTCTTCCTGTATTATAAAAATTGAATTTTTGTGTGTGACAAAATTTTTTGAAGGAAAACAATTTAAATAGCAGTAAGTTATATTGATTTTTTGGCAAAATATTAGCACATTTAAGATGAGCACATTTAAAATTTTTCAAAAGAAAATACCACGTGGAACCACTTAATATGAAGAAGACCGTTAAATTGTAAAAGTCTTCCTTGAAGTTGGTATGAAATTAGATCTATATCTCGTAGGGTTAAACATCTCAACAAAAATATAACACATTTTTAATAGACCACCAAATATGCTGCAATCAAGCATAGTGATAGGAAATCGGTAATGACCAAAGGTGCAAAAGACAAATTCAACGTCTTGCTGTAACGAAAGGTAGAGTGAAATTGCAATTTATTTGGATCTAAACATTACCCGACGGAGAATGGAACAAATTTTGCACGAAAACGGCAACTTCTGATATGAATCGTGCTCTCTTCTACTGAGGGTTCTATAACGATACTCTGCTGCCCGTCTTTCATTTGCCTTCATAAGGTCTAACACACCGCCATATTCAACCAACATTATATAATGCTAAAAACTGTGTCAGTTCTTGGATAGTCTTTTGGTGTTTCAAAATGGAATTCATATGCTGCTAAAAAGTTAGAAAAAGTTATGACTTCTGATGAACTATTGAACTATATCCGAACTTTGAATGTCAGGATTATTCATATTTTTTGAAGTGAAACTTCTTTGGCGGCGAGTGAAATTTCAAGGTCCTTTTTCGTGACGCTAGGCTAACATTTTCAATTCATATGAAAATTAAAAAAAAATTACTGCCGCTGCCGAGAATTGAACCCCGAACATCGTTGCTTATGAGCCGGAACCTATACGTTAACGCCTTGTAGGCACATGATAATTAGCCAAACAAAATGTAATTAAAACTGAACGCGTAACATACTGAAAATAACATAATTAACATTAACATTAGATTAACATTAGATTAACATTAACATTACATTATTAACATAACCGTAACATTAATTTTTATCCTACAAGTATGCACGGAAAAAAAATAGAAAAAAATAGCTTAAACAGGAGCAGAACGCGTTTGTGAATATAGAGAGCGAATTAGAGCTCTTAAGAATGCAGCCGCAGCTGGGTCTGCAACTAATGATGAAGGTAAGGTTGATTGCAACAACGGCTGAGTTTCAAAATGCTTTTTTACGAAACATCAGTGTATTTTGGTGAATCTACAAAGAACCAATCCCCAAAATAACACACTGATGCATCTCAACAAAATTTTAAAGCCAACCAAGTTGATGCACTCAACAATCAACGTTCGCTGCTTTATGAGGCCCTCTATCAACATAGCAATTATTATGATCAGGAAGCAGGAGCAGTAATAATGAACAAGATTTGCCTCTGCTTTCGGAGGCTCCTTCAAAGAGTACTAATGCAAATGCAATCCAGCATTCAAAAAGTAACAATGTTGAGAAGACATTCGAAAACAACTAAAACACCAACTGAACTAAAACAAGTACCGAAAATTGTTATTTTACAATTTTCAAATGAAAAAAATTGTCGAAAGACTTTTTCAAATATACCATTATGTTACAAATGTCCTCAGCCTCACGAATATTAAGTCGCTTTTAAATTTTAAACTGATTCTTTAAAAGTTAATTGCTTGCCTAGTATATTTCGAGGAAAAATAAAGGTTACTTTTGACTTTTATTTTATCGGTCAAAAATAGCAGTTATTTTGTGACTTTAATTTTTTCGGTCAAAAATATTAAGCAATTCGTGTTTTCTTAAAGGCCGCTTGACAGATTGAACTGTTGACACCATGTGTAAAATGTCTCACCGATGAGATGAAAATAATAATATCAAAATTTTTTTATAGGTAAAATGACTTGAACAAATATAAATTACCTGATATTTTTGACCGAAAAATAAACGGCAGAAAATAACTGTTATTTTTGCCCAAAAAACTATAAGGCACAAAAAACTGTTATTTTTGTCGGAAAAAGTTAAGATATAAAAGTTAATATGTGACACTTTCGACAAAAAACCATATTCGGTACGGTCCCTGGATGCAAATATTGAATCAACAAATTATTATTCCATTTCGTATTGATTGAATTTCTTGTCAGATACTTTCTCTCTCTATTTCACACTAAAATCTCTCTTATTTCTTACTGTTAAAGAAGTTTCACTTCAGCCACGTGTACGTTGCTACACGCGAGTGTTTTTTTTAAAATATAGCATTAGCTTTCACGAAAAAAAAATTACAATAACATATTCAAAAGCCCAATATTGTTTTAACCAATAAAATGTACGATATAATGCAATGTGCTGCATATATTCCACCAAAAAATCCACTGAATCAAAACTTAAGTCGATGTCAGAAAGCATCAAGTCAATAAGGGATACGGTGAACAAAGATTGCAAATGTTCTGTAATCGATTGAATGTACATGGAGATACTAGAAAATGTCAAAAAAATAAAAACCTATGAACCGGATCGTCAACTTCATGACAATATGATGGCAATCCGGAATGACCTTGACGCCATGTTGCAAACAACGTCAAACAAAGCAGATCATACACACAACAACTTATCTCCACTCCCCTCTAGTCTATATGTTATTCACTAGAATGAGTGACATCAGCGACGAACTCAGTGTTTTTCGCTCGACACTAGAGGAGATAGTAAACGTCGTGATGCAACAACCACTCAGAGTCAACGAAAACATAGATTTACAGCGATGCCATCTCGATACCGCTTCTATGATTGAAGAATTGTTGGTAGCTTCGAAAATTTCAAAAGAAGTTCCCGTCACATCACCTCCCATAATACCTACGTCTACCTCACCTATCGCAGCCTCTCCACCAGCAAGCGAACGTTTTGGAACATTATGGCCCAATGCGGAGTGGAAAAAAAGGATGCAACGCATAAAAGAGTGCAATGATAAAAGCAGCACTGTACTTTTAATCAAAGTATTTCCACTCAAGGCGAACGAAAGTTGGGTAAATAATTACTTTTAAAAGCACCACATAAACGTTCATGACTGTCAGAGGACTTCTTCTGCAACAGCAAAAAAAGTGAGCAGCTTTAAACTGAGTATACCCACAAAATACAGTTGGATGTTCCTGTCCCGATCACATAGACTTTATAAAGATAGAAACATACGGATAACCGAGTGGACGAAAAGGACATCTCAAACCAGTCATTCCAAGTCTAGAAGTAATACAATTAAGACTGTTAGAAATAAGCAGGGTAAAAGTAAAACAAAATGCCAGGATTCTAATTGGTCCCTTAAAACAAATATATTTCCCCCATTTGGCCTCTCAAAATATAATCCCTCACATCCATCAAAGGTTTATAAACCATCAGAGTCACTCTCACTAGAGTCTCATAAATCTCCATTTTCCTTCTCAAAATATAATCCCTCACATCCATCAAAGATTTATAAACCATCAGAGCCACTCTCACTAAATTCTCATAAATCTCTATTTTCCTTCTCAAAACATAATACATCACATCCATTCAAGACTAATATGCCATCAAAACAATTCTCACTAAAATCTCAACCTAAAAATAAACGCGTCTCATTCAATTTATCACCTTCAAATACATTATATAACAATCACTCATCAAGAAAGTGTTTTGGAAGTTACCCAAACTTTATACGCTCACATGTACTAAATCGTTCTGTACCAAAAATCGTTCTGAATAAGGACCTTCACTCCACGCAATGCATCTGTTCCTCCTCCTGCTCCTACTACTATTATTTCTTCTGAGAAATTACAGCAGAGTTCCAAATAAAAAAAATTAATGGATTCATCAAGATGAGCTTTTTTAAAATTAAATTCATAAACTTTGTTCATTGAAATTTCTATTATCCCTATCCGATTTATACCAAATACTTAATGGTGTATGATATACATCAATAGTAGTAAGAGCATGGATGGCCCTCTTAACAATGACTGTTCGTAGTTATGACCAGTTCAAGAAGTCTTTCCAGACTATTATAAATACAACTCACTTGTTGTAAGTCAGAACATATACTGTCAAGGAATATAAAAAGTTAATCAATGTCAATCGACAATAAAATGTCGTCATTAACGTCAAGAATATTAAGAATATAGTCTAGAAAATCTGGCAGACTTGTCCTTATATACCTCTGCACAACTGTTTGGAGGAACATTTGCATTAATAATGTATACATTTCAGCTACAAGGCATAACCTTAACGCATATTAGTTCAATATTAGAAGTGCAGGGTATATCAATTAAAGAACTGACAAAGTAGTTCCTTACAGCTATAAGAACCACCACCACCAACAGAAGGCGTATTGCTGAAGTATCTGTATCCTTTATAAATACTTACAACTATTGTCAAACAATTTCAAGTAATGCTTTTATTCAACCACGTTTCAGTAAACGCGATAATGTTCTCATAACAATTCTGAGTAGAAAGAAATTAGTCTCGCATTTTGGAGCGCAATCTTCTTACATTTTTATAGCAAAGGGAAAGCCTATTTAGTTTTTTTGTTCCGACGGGCTATATTATTTGAGCTCCTAGGCTTGTTTTTAGGTTTAAATGCTGAAACGAGAGAATTATCGGCCCACATATTCGAATTGAGAAAAACTGTAGAAACTTCAGCTGCAACTGTGAAAAAAAATGAGGCGTGGGTGGGCTTATTGCCAATTTTCTTACTTGAACGGAAAGCATTTTGGGGTATTAAGTTACATTGTGCGACAAACGTTAGAATATTATCAGTTTATGTGTCGGGTTGTTATCTCGAAATGAAAATATTCTTTATACAAAGTAAACATGCCTATCAGATCAGTAAATTCACAGGGACAGCGTTTGCCTTCACTCTGAATAACTTTCACAAACCACCAGTCATAAGAAGATGGATTATGACCAATCCAGGTGGATGATGATAGATTATGATGGATTATCGAGACCTTCTTGGGTGATACCTTTCTTAAAGCAAAAACAAGTAAAGAAACTCTAAAGTCGGTCAAGCCCGACTATGGAATACCCTAAACCTCCTATCATATTAAAATATATATTGATATACTTAAACAAACATAAATAAATTCTTATTTTTTCAAAGTCCATGTATTCCTTTACAGTTTTTAACAGTTTTTACTAATGTAGATTGTATGGGAGTAGAGCGTGTTCGTGGGCGGGTGGCGCCCATTTTTTGTACGCAACTTAGTTTTGATATAAAATTCTCTCATACAAAGTAAGTTATATACAAACCTTTTTATGATATTTTCAATATTGTGAGTTGTATGGGAGGTGGGCGTGTTCGTAGGTGGGTGACGCCCATTTTGTGGGCACTCCTTAGTTTTGGAAATAAGATCCTCCCATACCAAGTTTAATCCCTGTATAAACCTGTATTAAGGCCATGTATAAAAATTATTATGGTATTTTTAATATTGTGGGTTATATGGAGGGTGGGCGTGCTTGTGAGCGGATCACGGACGGACGGACGGACAGACGGACATGAATATCTCGACTCACGAGGTGACCCTGATCAAAAATATATATACTTTTCTATACCGGACTCGTTTCGTTCCATGCGTCACAACCGTTTGCACAAAGTTAATATACCCTGACCTTTCAGGCTTCGGTTATAACAAAGAGAAGAGCCTCCAAGAAGCCGTTCTATTACGTTGCCTTTGATCCTTAGTTGACGATAGTACTTTAGTTGCACTCAAAGTAATTGGAGTAGACGTAGTTGGATATGCCGATGTTGAAGCAGTCATTATAAGAGGGTATACAGTGTCCGGCATCTTAGAAGCAGCACTGATCAAGCGAAGATCTCTCTATAAGTCGAAAAAAATACAATTGTGCCTTAAAAAACGGCATAAGCTTAACCTTACGTGCACCGTTCTTTTTGCAGAGAAAAAGGATTTATTCAATTCAGCAAAATATGTTGTACTATCCCTGGCAAACTGTCATGCAACCTTCATACAGATGGTATTATAAGTAGATACACAGGGAATTATGCCCTTTGATGATGGTTAACCTCTCTACGCTGATAGTTAGACCTACACTGTCCTAAGCATCTGTAGTGTGGTGATTGACAACTCTAGAAAGGATCAATTATCAAGCGGCTAGTACTAATGTGGAGAATTGCAGGAACATGTATGACGGGCTGTATTAGGTTCACAGCGGCCCTAAATGTCATCTTTGGGATGTGAATTTGTCGAGAATAATAAAGCAGATTCTCTAGCCCTACAGGAAACAATATTACCATTCATATGACCGGAATTGTTCTGTGGTATTGGACAAATCTCAGAAATCCTATTCGTATTCCCTGCGTTGATATTTAGACCGACTGAGTTCGCCAGATAAGTTATTTGGACTTTTAACAGAACTTATTGTCGAAAGGAATTTTTCAATTGTGACGTTGCTTATATCGTTGCCGATTTTAGCTGTTAACTTTGGGGCTCTGTAGAAAGAAGACTAGATTCCGTAGAAGGAGGGAGAAGACTTCTCCCTGTGTGTCTACCAGCTCACTTTTCTTACAATGAAGATTGTGATCATTAAAGAGCTTAATATGGGAAGAGAGCACAGCGCCTTACAATGGAAGACAACTGTAGCAAATAGAGTTTTGGACATTGTAGAATTGGCAAGGATTTGATTGTGGTACTGAAAAAATGATTCCCATCCTCGATGCCAAAATACTAACAGTTATAGGACCAACTGACTGGTGCATAGTTATCAAACGAGTCCAGCAATAGTTGTAATGATACACACATATGGCTGCAAAATGAGTACGGCATGGGAGCTGCAAGCTACCGTACCACTGCAGCACCTTCCAGGTGTAATTTTTTGAAACAAGGAAGGCCGCAGAGATAGCCCTCAGTTTGAACACTTATCACTCTTTAATTAACATCTTTGTTAACAGTCAAGCGGCGATCATATCTATGTGTTCTGATACCTTCAGGTTCAGGAAACTCCTGGCGAGCAAAGACGCATTTGATGCACTGAGTAAAAGGAGTGAACATTTAATGAATTTCAAGCCATCGGGGCATAGATGGAAACGCATTGATAGAACACATAACTATTTCGCTACAGCTATTGTACAAAAGTCTCGAAACTAGAGAAAAGCAAGCAATTAGATGGTGCGAGAATCATGTGAGATATACCATGTGAAAAACGGACTTTGTATATCTTGGCGAGTGCCCGCAGATACAGCAGAACACTGATGGGAATCTGCACAAGTCACTCAGAACTCTGAACACAGAATTTTAAAATCTATCGCTTGTCGGTGGAAGGAAATTTAAGTATTTTGAGTGGGGATTAGCTGCTGTTTTCTCAAGAAAACCCTATTAAACCTTTTCAGAGGAGAACTTTTGAACTTTTAAAACCATGTTATTAAAGGTAAGTGTGAAATTTTAAAGTGGAATTTAAATAGATAAAAATAATATAATAAACTCGCGGCCAAAAAAACAGCTGTCTTATCTGCTAGTGAAATTTTTATATAGAATTTTTTTGGTATAGCAATCTGTTACTTCATGAATTGTTTGGAGTAGAAAATTTTAAAAATATCAAAAATTATAAATACTTCGTAAAAGTATTATATTTTAAGTATTTTAGTTATTTGAAGTAATCATCAAGCCAAAAACAGCTGATTATGGCAGTAATGATGACGTTAAGGACAGAATTGATAACGACTTTGATGACGAAATTGACGACATTGACGACACAATTAACATCATTGGCCACATTAACGACGCAATTAACGACATCGACACGATTGACGACGCCGCACACTGTGGCCTTAAATCAAGAAGGACGAGTAGCTTCATGAAATTTTGCACACATTCATTTTCAATTTTTCAAAAATTTTAATTTTTTTTTTTTTACACAAATACGCCCACCTCCCATACAACTTCAATAGAAAATGAGGCCTTACTTTCAACTGATATTTTAAAAATACCATATCTTCTGTAAATTTGTAACTAGAATGTTTATTATACCCCCACGCGTACTGCATAAGGGGTATATTAATTTTGTCACGACGTGTGTAACGCTCATAAAGAGGCGTGGTAGGTATAGAAAAGTATATATATTCTTGATCAGTATCGCCACCTGAGTTTATTTAGCCATGTCCGTCTGTCTGTCCGTCTGTCTGTCTGTCTGTCTGTCTGTCTTTCTGTCGGTCCGTTTGTCTGTCTGTCTGTCTGTGGACACGATTACAGTCGTAATTTTTAAGCTATTATGCTGAAATTCGATATTTAAGCTTTTTTCTAAAAAACTAAGATCAAGTTCGAGAATGGGCTAAGTCGGCTGAAAACCACGCCTACCTCCCATACAACCCAAATAATGAAAACTCTATAAAGAAGCTAATATTAAAGTAATAAAACTGAAACTCAGTATTTGTGTGTTGTATGTCAAAACTAAGATGTGTTATAAAAATGGGCGTCATCCATCAACAAACACGCCCACCTCCCATACAACCCCAAAATTGAAAACTCTATAAAGAGACTAATATTAAACTTACAAAACTGAAACTCGGAATTTAAGTATTCTATGATTAAACTTAGGTGTGTTAGAAAAATGAGCAATATCCACTCACTAACACGTCCACCTCCCATACAACCCCAAAATTGAAAACTCTATAAAGAGACTAATATTAAAGTTACAAAACTGAAACTCGGTATTTGTATAATCTATGTCAAAACTAAAGTGTATTATAAAAATGGGCGTCATCCACCCACTAATACGCCCACCTCACACATAACCCCAAAATTGAAGATTTTATAAAAAGGCTTATATTAATGCTTCAGGAAAACAATTGGATATGTTTGTATTTTAGACACATAAAAATAACAAAATCTTGTAAAATCTCATACAAAAAGCTCACCAATTTCAGATTATTTAACCCTTAAGATCGGTCGTGGGGGTATTTTAACTTCGGCCAAGTCGAAGATATACCTTGTTAGTTTTATGTAAAAATGCTTATAGCATCTATTAAATGCTGTTGAGAAAATCCGCCCACTTTTACGTCCACTCCACATGCAACTCCAATACAGTTTCACCCTATTTCATTTATTAACAACTCATTGTTTTTTCGGCGGCGGGCAGATTGGGGCAGGTTTTTTTTTATTAATCTGTTAGCTGAGACTCTGTGCTTTAATTTGGTATATGTCTTCATGTGTCGCACTGCTTCGCACACAACTAAAAGTCTAACGGAAAATCATAAATGTTGATTTTTTTGGCTCAAAACATATTGTTAAAAAAAATTTTTTTTGTCAAATTTTGTTGTTTTTTTTTTTTAATTTACTAATGCTTAATGTCTATTTTAAGAAAAAAAATACTTATAAGGAACATTCGGTGTAAAGTTTATTTGTAACAAGCTATTGAATATGACATAAAAAACTATCACATTTGACACTTGTTCACATACTTCAACTTTGCGCTGCTCTGGACAGAAAACCAATGAAGATATTTGCATGAAATTTTCCACACATGACTTTTAGATAGTATTTAACAATCTGTAAAAAAAATCATCAAAATCGGAGAGTAGGTCCAAATTGATTTATTGCCGCGGTGAACACAATGTGCGCCGTTGTGTTGACAATTAAACAGGACGTGAAGTGGAACAAAACTGGCCAAAGCTTATCGATGTTCATTCTACATTATTTCTTTCTTAGTTTTTTTTACTAAAATTAGTGCTAAAATTTGAAGAAATTATGTTTATTTCTCTTAATGCTAATCGATTAATGAAAATCGCTCAAACATTACGTAATTTTTCTGTCATTCATATGAAATTTCTTTTCATTTCCATGGCTTTGGCCGCAAAATATGCAAATGCGTGGAATTCCTATTTCCTCATTGCGATACGCATGCGCAAATGACTTGTAAAAAATGTATGTATGTAAAGTTTTTGTTGCTATTTCTTTCTTTGCGCGTGAATTTAATGCAGCATCATTCAGATAGCAGTTTTTGCTAGGCTGCACTATAAAGCCTCATTCGCTGTTATAAATTTTTTTCAATGTGTTTTTAGTTCACTATGTTTTGTTTTGTTTTGCTTTTTCTTTGTACTGAATGAGCACTTAGTTTGCTACTCTTATTGCACTGATTTACATATACTTTGTATGTTTTTGCTTTTATAGCAACAAAGTAATCGTTAGTCAATATTTTTTTGAAGTGCATTCATCAACTGTGCATTAAAATTACGGTCGTTTTCACACAGCACACTTCTTTTTGTTTCAATAATATGTATTAAAATGTAGATGCCTGCAGCTTCTTCGAGTTATTTTCTCTTTTGTGAAAAGTTCATAGTGTACGCTTGGTTACATTTGCTCTAAGCTCATCCGCTTCAACCTCCAACATTCAACTTCTCAATAACTTTATTTAACTTGTCTGTCGCATTGCAAATACATGCTTACTAATTTATTCCCCGCATACAAGTTTGCTTGCTTATCTATTTGCGAACAAAACCTTCAAGAAGCATGTGTTTCTGGCTTAAAAGTTTTATCACGTTTCCAGTTGAAATACAAAATTGTCTTTATTATCGACTTATCGAATGTGCATATGTGTGTGTATGTATGTATGTGCTACATCATTAATTTTCCGATCAGGTCGCTTGCATTTGACTCGACTTACCGTCATCCACATGCAACAGTTGCCTTCAAGTCAAGAACAAAGAATTGCTTATCAATTGAGTCGAGTTGCATGCAAAACTTTTGCAATACCTTGCAATGGTTTTTAAGTTTTTCATTGCAGTTTTTGTGGTTTTTATCTTTTTTTTTGCGAATGTCGCATTTATCAGCTGTCAAGATAACTACTCGCACACATGAGGATTTTAGTTTTTGTTATAGTTTCTTATGTTTTCAATTGAAATACCAGCATTGTAGTTACTTCTGTAACCAAATCTTGGTTTTTGTTTCTTAAATTAACTTGTAAAACTTTAGGATTACAACAATAGAATAATTTGCATATTACATAAGTTTTTGCTTTAAACCTCCAACGGAAATATTCTCATTTACAGTTAAGAGCTTTATTTAGGTACCCCCAGACAGTGATGATTTCTAGCTTTGGCTAAAGACAACACGAGTACAGAATAATATAGATACTTCCTTTCGTGTAATATTCCTTTTTTGTTTTAAACAAATATTCGCAAGGCTGCCCTTATCAATTTACTAGTGTCATACAAAGGAGTATCAATTAGATTTATAAAATAATCTCATTCCACAAACATCTCTACCACTAGCTACAACTCTAAAGGCATAAATGTTGATGAAGTTTGAATTTCAGCTGATTAGACGATAAGGAAAGAATTGAAAAAAGGTTAAAACATAGAACCATTGCCTGACCAGGATTCGAACCCGGGACCTCTGGATTGGCAGTCAAGCGTACCTATCTCTAGACTAACGAGTCCACAGAAGTGCTTGTTCCAAAACCAGGAAAGGATAAAATGTTCAGACTTATAAGCTTAAAGACTATGTTTTAAATTGCTTTAAAGTTTGAAGCGCATGATGGAAAAATATCGAAGACCCACGGTGCTTATCCGTAACCCCTAAATAAACCTCTTCTTTTGTAGCATATAATGAAATGGAGCTGGAAGTAGGAAGGTCTTCTGATCGAAAGAACGATTAAAGCTTACCTCAAAATAAGCTTGAAGTTTGAAGTATCAACAGTACATTAGCAGTCATTAAGAGGATGAGATTAACTGAGGTATTCAGATCTTCGACAATACAGCTCGATTACAAACTTGAGGAAGGAGCCTCAAAATAAATATATGTACTTTTTATAGAAAAAAAAGCTCTAAGAAGAGAATGACAGCAAAGAAGATCGCCACAAGCTTAAAACAAATTCCTTTCAGCTTCTAGCGTTTTAAAGATTTACTTAACAACAGAAGCAACCAAGTGCTTCTTACTAACAATAAGTTACACTGACATTTGGAATAAACGGGAACCATCCCAAACCACTAATTTGGTTTTCGAAAACGACTTGGTATTATAAGGAAAACAGATACTGTTCTGCTACTTTCTTAGATGTTCCTCAGCATCAGACAAAGTCGGGCACGTAGGCTTGATGCACAAAATACACCTATTGTTTCTATAAGTTTTTGGAATCGTAACTGAGCGATAGAAAGTCTAGAATACAAATTAAAGAATATATTACAACTAATCTTTCAATTACGCGAGCTGTTCAGGAGTGATACCAAGAAAAAAAAGGGGGGGGGGGAAGAGAGAAGTCTATTCTGACCAAAAAAAGAGAGGCAGAAAGTGCGAGAAAATTGAGATGCATTGGGACAAGAATTTTTATGACAATATCAGACGCCTGGCCGATGGTTTTAATACCGGGCCTCTTCCTGCAAGGATGAGAATGGGAATGTAGTGACAGATATCCAGAGTACACCGATGTTATGGAGGGCACATTTCTCCAGTCTTCTTAATGGCGACTCTGACAACACTTCCGCAAATAGAGATGGTCTTCCCGAAACCTCAATTATAGATGACATCGTTGAAGTTCCGCTGCCAGACTATAACGAGGTCTTCACAGCTATAGCTTGGCTTAAAAACAACAAAGCTGCAGAAGCCGATGGCTTACCAGCTGAGCTGTTTAAGAACGCAGGCAAAGCTCTGTTTAAATGCATTCACAAGCTTCTGTGCAAAATATGGTAGCAACAATGCATTCTAGACAATTAAAACTTCAGTTTGATCTGCCAATCCACAAGAGAGGCGATTCCACCATTTGCTCCAACTACCGTGGGATAAGCCTTCTTAATATCGCATACAAGATACTATCAAACGTACTGTACTATCAATTAACTGATTTGACCTTATCAGTGTGCATTTAGACCTAGAAAGTCCATCATTGACCAAATGTTTGAGCTTCGAAAATCTTCGAAAGTCCCTAGAGAAACGATTCGACACGCATTATCTTTTTGTCAATTCCAAAGCCACCTTGGACTGTCCAATAAGGAGTCATCTATACTCCATCATGTCTGAATTTGGTATTTATGCCAAGCTAATATGTTTTTGCAGCACGATACTGGGCAACACCAGCAACGCAGTGAAAATCCGGAAGAACCACTTCCCTCCGTTCGATACCAAGCAAGGTGACAGACAAGGTGATTCCTTATCGTGAAACTTAATATATTAGAGCAATGGAAGAAGATCATTGGAACTGCTGATCTGAGACATAGTGACACAATATTTTATAAGAGTGTTATGCTGCTGAAGTATGCTGATAATATTGATATCATTGGCTATAAAACACGCAAAGTCGTTAAAAAGAGTCGATTTATGAAAGAGTCGAATGAGATAAATCATTCTTCGAGATAAATCGAAAAGGTCTTGCTGAGAACGCAGATAAAATGAAACATCTTGTGTCAACAAAAAAACAGTTCCAGCGTCTTGAAAACCAAGTCGCTGTTGAAAACACCTCGTTTGAGGTTGTGAAGGACTTTGTTTACCTGGGATCCAGCATAACCTCCTTAAATGATGTCAGTAATGAAATTAAATGAAGAATAACTATTGATAACAGGTGTTACTTTGGGCTCAGAAGGCAATTAAGAAGCAGATCTCTCTCTCTCTCTCGACGAACAAAACTCACACTCTATAGGTCAATAATCATGCCCATCTTACTATGCGCATTACAAACCTGGGCGTTGAGCAGCACTGATGAAAGGACTTTAAGAGCGTTTGAGAGGAAAATCCTTCGCAAGATCTATGGTCCCATCTGTGTCAATGACGAGTACCGAATACGATGGAATGAAGCTGTACGATGGAACTGTATGAGCTATATGCCGACATCGATATAGTCAAGCGTATTAAAATTGAGCGGCTTCACTGGCTAGGTCATGTCGAGAAAATGAACGACGATGCTTCAGCGAAAAAATTATTTCATTCGGTACCTAACGGCGGTCAACGCAGATGAGAAAAATAGCTAATCTATGAATGAAGCATTGAATAACCTAATAATGCTTGGATTTTCCGACTGGCGCACGACAAAAGAGACTGGCGCAAATTCTTAGACGAGTCGAGACGAGCACGACCTACGCTTGTAAGCACCAACTAAGTATGTAATTAAGCTGTTGCCTAATCCAGTGAAGAAATGTCTTAATTCAGTCTTAATCCACGGGATTCAAACTGGGTCGGACATACTATGTGGAGGTTAGGTGAAGTGCGTAAAAATCATACAATCCCACCAGTACGGTGGCGCCTTTTGAAGGTTCTGTTTTGGAGGATAAAAACAAAAAAAAAAACAACAAATATTTAGGCGTTAAAAAGACATGTTTTCAATGGATTCCGCATAATTTGAAAATCGCTCAAAAAAGCCTACGTTGATTGGTCGAAAGAAATAATAAAAAAAACAAGTAAAGAAAGTCTAAAGTCGGTCTAGGCCGACTATGAAATTCCCTAAACCCACTTTTCAAAATTAAAAAATTTTTATTGTAAATGGGCGTCTCCAAGAGCGGATGAAGCCTATATTTTATATGCATTTAAATGTTGACGAAAAATTTACACATACCAAGTTTTATTCCTGTAGCTCACAGTTAATGCCTTTATTGTGCTTTCCCTATGGGAGGTGGGCGTGTTCATGGACGGATTACTTCCAATTTTTGAACACACCTTAGTTTTGGTATAAAATACATACATACCAAATTTAATTTCTCTATGACAAACATAATGTTATTTATTGAGTTTAAAACTTTTTGGGTTGCATGGGCGTGTCCGTAGGCGGATGACGTTCATTTTTCAAAACCATCTTTGTCTTGTCATAAAAAACATACGTGCCAAATTTTAGCTCTGTAGGTTAAACAGAGGCTTATTTATTGCGTTTTCAATTTTTGGGTTGTATGGCAGGTGGGCGTGTCCTTGAGCGGATGACGTCCATTTTTCGAAGACACCTTTGTGTTTGTATAAAACACATACACACCAAATTTTATTGTTGTAGGCTTATTATGAGCTGAGTTATGCAGTTTTACATTTTTGCGTTGTATGGGAGGTAGGCGTGTCCGTGGGCAGATGATGTCCACTTTTCAAAACCAGTTTTGTTTTGTTACAAAACACACATGTGCCAAAGTTTAGCTATGTTGGTTAAACAGAGGCTTATTTATTGCGTTTTCAATTTTTGGGTTGTATGGGAGGTGGGCGTGTCCGTGAGTGGATGACACCCATTTTTCAAAAACATCTTTGTGTTGATACAAAACACATACATACCAAATTCTATTGTTGTAGGTTAATTATGAGCTGAGTTATGCAGTTTTCAATTTTTGCGTTGTATGGGAGGTAGGAGTGTCCGTTGGCGGATTCCAAAAAGATTCAATAGTGTAGATCCTTGGGTCCATGTGACTATGTGTACCAAGTTTCATCTAGTTATCTCAACTCCTTCTTCTTATCCTGTGTATACGGACAACACACAGACGGACAGACGGACGGACAGACGGACGGACGGACATCGATAGTTCGACTCACGTGGTGACGCTGATAAAGAATATATATACTTTTCTATACCGGACTCGCTTCGTTGTATGCGTTACAAACGTTTGCACAAAGTTAATATACCCTGACCTTTCAGGTTTAGGGTATAAAAAATAGAGTAGCAAAATTTGTCTTCAAATATGTCCTTAACCCATTTTTGACAGCTTCCAGCTCCAGTTGAGCTAGAAATTTGAAATTTTTGATTTAATTTGTTTGTGGGTTAATTAAAAGAAATTCAAAAGAATAAGTATATCCGGAAAAACTTTTAGTTTTCTGGAAAATTGACGTTGCATTTTTGCACCGTTTGCCAAAATGGGCATAAACACGGGTATTGTCGTGCAATTATATGATACAAACGGCATAAAATGCTTCTTTTATATCAAATGTATAACTTTTTCTGATTGAAAGAAACACAAAATTTTTAAAAAACCATAATTTTTAAATATATTATTTTGAGAATTAAAACGCTTCTCTAAAATTTTTAAAATTCAGGATATTCAAGGCTCATAAAAACCATCAAAACACTTTTTTTGGACAAAATAATAAAAAAATTTTATTAGATACTTGCTTCATTGGCTTTGAGAATCAATGTTAAGCAAATTAAATATTTTCATCAGAAATGCTTCAGGTTTCAAACGGTTAAACGATGCGTTTTCGCAACATCCGCAAAAAAAAATGGGTTAACATCGTAACAGGTGAAGAATTATGGATTTATGTATCCGATGTAACCCGATGAACTTAACAACCATCGACTTTATGGATCTTTCAAGATGAGTCAAATCCAATAAAAGTTATTCGCGCATGAAACACTTCGAAACAGATGTTCGCCTGTTTTTTTCGAAATAACTCGACATGTCGCTATCGTTTCAAGAGCAACGAAGAATCGTAAATTCCGAATGGAACACCAACATTTGTTTGCCAGACGTGTTCAAAAAAATCAGGGCAATGTATCCCAGAAGACAAATCATTCTCCACCACGGCAATGCAGGGTTTCACACATCAGCTCAAACAAATCGAACTGATGGGTCATGTGCCATACAGTCCTGACCCAATGATTTCTTCTTATTATCAAAAATACGTAGATCAAAAATACATTGCAAGACCAACGTTTTTCAACGCCTGAAGAAGTGGTTGAAGCGTTCATATAAGATGCTTTGAAGCTATCTCAATCGGTGGGGAAGCGCATGCAAAAGTGTATCGATCTTCATGGGGGAATATTTTTTGGAAAACAATAGAGATTGTTAATATTTGTTTTGAATTTTTTTATTTCAAAACTTAAAAGTCAGTTCTCGTATGAGTACGAACCGAAAATTCTGTCCGAACCACCAGACCAAAACGATTTTCTTGGTGGATCTTGTGTTTATTTCGAAATCTAACAGTTTTACTTGGTATTCCTCCAATTTTACCAAAATTTGGCTGGTTCCTAAACATGATTTCTTTTTGATGAAATTTGATTTAAATTTCAACTGCCCAAAAAATGTTAGTTGACCATATTTATTTATTTTTCCTGTAAAGATATTAATCATTCTTTATGACCCTTACTTTACTATTTTATTTATTTTTATTAACCTTTCAAAAGATAAAATAATAACATAAATCCACAAATGTTGTAAGCGTTCGTCCGATTTATGCTATCAATCTTAGACATGCACAAGAAACACAGCATATCTTAACAACAAAAACATTGGCCTACAACAAATTGAGCCAGAAAAGAGCACTTCAAGCTGCTGGCACTTATTTTTATTGAATTTTTCTAAAAAGCATATCAAATATAACTCCATGAAAAACAGTTGACAAATATTTGTTGAATGCTAAACTATCTTTTCATAAGCGGAATAAATCGATGACTTCAAAAGGCAGGTAATGAAATGTAGTCGATACCTGAGGCATGACTCAATAAAGATACTTTAATGTATAGATGCATCTATGCGGTTGGCATTTGTTTAATCTTAATCCAAGTGGTTAATATCGTTAGTTGTGTCTAATTTACAGCTTAGCTGTATCTTAGTGTTGCGAATTTAAAGCTAAGCTTAAAACTGTAAGTGTTTAAATTTACTTATAAATTATTATTTGTTATCATAAATATCTTTTGTAGGGCTGCTGTTAAAATTTATACAAACTACGCCTCTGATTTTGAGTAATATTTTGGAGTGTATTTAAATGTTTTTAAATATTTGCTCAAAATTCCTTACTTGTTGTTTGTGTCAAGTGTCCGGTGCCTTTTGCTACAGAGCTAAGCAGTTGTAATGCCTTAAGGATATTTTTGAACACTACTTTTGTGCTGTTGTTTTTTCCTTGCTCTAAAAAAAAGATGATGCATTCCTCAAAAATAAATCCTGTTTTCTTGACCAAGACTAGTTTTTACGTAAAAAAAATCTTAAACAAGCATTTTTGTAACTATTTTTCATGTGATTGAACGTCCTTAAAGGTCATTTGCAATGTTGATTGGAATAAATTGGATACGAATACCGGTACTTGTTGTTGTCGTGTTCATTATGCGCTAAGGAATGCAGTTTTGAGTAGTTGTTGTTCTGGTTGGGCATAAGTTCATCCTTAATTGGAAGGAAGGCATGCCAATGAGGATGTCTTTGTCATGCCATTCCTTTAATTTAAGTCTGCGAAACTGAACTTGTTTTAGGTATGAATTTATTTTTATTTTTATTTTTTGTTTAATAGTTTTATTTGTGCCAACATCTGTGGCTTTTATGAGTACGTGCAAACGGTCTCTGGTCTCGTGTATGACGTGTCGTTATCTACTCGACACAATTTATATGCCTGTAACGGAATTTAAAGGTCAGCGTGTGGCTTTGGCTGGTAAATCATACCAGTTCGTCTTCAACTTTTTTACTCCAGTTACACGTACGTACTTGTTCGTACCTCTCAATTGTGGTACGTTAATGAGTTTATTTTCAGAGTTTTTTTTTTTAAGCTTGCTTCTCTTCTTTTGCTATTAAGTTGCAATGAGCTTTTTTGTATCTTATTTTTTTTTTATTTGGTCCAGAAATATGGCATTTTTGTGGTTTTCATGTGTAGCTGAATTTGAAACTGCAGTCTAAGCAACCTGCAATAATTATGCTTATCAGCATAGCTAGCAAAATATTACATTGAAGTTATTTTAAAAGTCCACATCAACTTAAAGTTGTCACATTTTTTTATTTATTTCATATTTAGCCTTAAACCAAACTGAACCGGCTTTATGAAAATAAGAAAACAACATCTTAATTTTCGCTGCCAAATTATGAAAATTTTCCACCAAAACAAGTCAAACTTAAGTTTCATCATATTTACAAAAAAGACTTGTTAAATGACTGACTAACCGACTGACTGACTAACCGACTAACTAACTGATTGTATCATAACTGCAGCGTCTTCACGTTGCATGCCCAAATGCGTCGTGTTGTCGTCTGCGTCACGTCTAGGCTACAAACTTCCGTCAATTGCTTTGTGGGCTCAAGTGGCTACACCTGCGTGGTTAAGTAGTTATATGTTAGTTTAATTGTTGTAAGGCCTTGCTTCTTTGTTGCTTTAATGCATGCTAACGTTTTTGCAACCATGATAAAAGCTTGAAAAATGTATTCAAAAAAGTTTACTTTGAATAAAATAAGCAAAGGTGTTGGGGGTGTCAACATCTCCCAACTATTGTTTTCTTTTTTCTTATTATATTTCCAGCACGTTTTCTTCATATTTTCTTATTACCGGTATTTCGATATTTTTTTTATTTTCTCATGGTCTGCTCATTGTTTTTTCTTTTCGTCTATCTTTATCTTTTATTACATAACTATATTTGTTGGCTTGGTGTCGAATATTGGCTACCATTTTAAGGCTTTTTATATTTATTTGCAATTATTTTCGATTTTATATCTTGCTGCTTGCTATTGTCGTTATTTATTTCATATTTATAATTCGGTATTCAAGCTAAATTTCATACGTTCCATATGTTAAGTTCTTTCTTACTGAGGAGGAATGGTGAATGTACCAGTTTTAAGGGAGTGTAGGATCCCCCTGTATTGGGCGCGAGTGAGATAGAGTATGGAAAGATAAAACTCGTATGGAAACAAATTTTCGGGTATTGATGGTATGACTGGAGAGATGCGTCATTCTTGAATACTTAATTGCCTTGCATGTCTAAGTGTTCAAGCGAAGGCATATTTCTCAGTGCGTTGAAAAGGGCAAGGATGATCGTGCTCTTAAAGACACCTGATAGACTGAGGAGCAGCTCTCGGCCATTACTTTCAGCAAGGGCAAAAAAGTTGAAATGCCTGGGCGTACGTCAGAGTCACTGTAACTGAAAGTGGCTTCAAATATGATTTCAGATTATTTATTGATTTTATGAGTGATTTTGGCTATCTATACTGAGATAAGGAAATATATATAAGCCTTATATGAAATATTAAGCTATGGTTAAACTATATATATGGAATAGAAGGTCTTTTTATGGTTCACTTATACATAAGTTCATGATGGAACTTCATGCTTGTGGCGAGCGTGACCATGTGTGCTAAGTTTTAAGCGTGACTCGGTGCACCTGGGTTTGAAACAACATTTCACACAGAAAGTTGTCTTAAATAGAAAAACATTTTTCTGGACGGCTGATCGCCTTTCTCTGAACTCACCTCTCTCCAGAGAATGGAAAACCTCAGAGAGAAAACAACCTCATCTAATCTTTCTTGAGGACATGCACTTCGGAGTCGGCATTTAACATGTAGGTCTAGTTCTAAGTCAATTGTTTACAAGCATTGAATAGCACACTCCATACAATTGAGCATAAAAAACTTGGTCAAAGTCCCTTCAAAGGACTGAAATGGCCATTTTTTGTTTTCTTGCTTATAGCTTTGAATCAAGAATTTCAGGTGTTAAATCTTTTCAGTCAAGTCTGCCTTGGTTCGGATAAGGGGTGATAGTTTTAGTAGGAGGGAAACAAAACTCAAGAGAAACAAGTGTATAATGTTATATGTGTTTCGGAGCGCTATATCACCACTCGAATTTGAATTTGAGGCAAATGCCTTTGCTTTAGTTAATTCAAGTTATTAAGCAATCTCCACAAATATTTCTACCATCAACTATAACTTTCAAAGTCATATTTATTGATGAATTTTTCATTTCAGATGATAAGAAATGAGGAAAGTATTAAAGAAAGGTTAAAGCGATGCACCTTGTCTAGACCGGGATTCGAACCCACAACCTCTGGGTTGACAATCCAGCACGCTTACCACTCGACTAGCGAGGCTGCAAACGAATAAAAAAAAATTTAAAAACAAACAAGTAAAGAAAGTCTAAAGTCGGTCTAGGCCGACTATGAAATACCCTAAACCTACTTTTCCAAAAAAAAAATAATATTATTGAAAATGGGCGTGTCCGTGGGCGGATGAAGTCTATATATTACACCCATTTAAATGTTGGTGAAAAATTTACACATACCAAGTTTTATTCCTGTAGCTCACAGTTAATGCCTTTATTGTGCTTTTGCTTTGGAAGGTGGGCGTGTTCATGGACGGATTACTCCCAATTTTTGAACAGACCTTATTTTTGGTATAAAATACATACATACCAAATTTAATTTCTCTATGACAAACATAACCTTATTTATTGAGTTTTAAACTTTTTGGGTTGTATGGGAGGTAGGCGTGTTCGTTGGCGGATGACGTCCATTTTTCAACACCATCTTTGTCTTGTCATAAAAAACATGCGTGCCAAATTTTAGCTCTGCAGGTTTAACAGAGGCTTATTTATTGCGTTTTCAAGTTTTGGGTTGCATGGGAGGTGGGCGTGTCCGTAAGGAAATGACGTCCATTTTTCAAAAACATTTTTGTGTTGATATAAAACACATACATATCAAATTTTATTGTTGTAGGCTTATTATGAGCTGAGTTATGCAGTTTTAAAGTTTTGCGTTGCAAGGGAGGTAGGCGATATTTTTCAACAACATCTTTGTTTTGTTATAAAAAACATGTGCGCTAAATTCAAGCTCTGTAGGTTAAACAGAGGCTTATTTATTGCGTTTTAAATTTTTGGGTTGTATGGGAGGTGGGCGTGTCCGTGAGCGGATGACGTCCATTTTTCGAAGACATCTTTGTGTTGATATAAAACACATACATATCAAATTTAATTGTTGTAGGCTAATTATGAGCTGAGTTATGCAGTTTTAAATTTTTGCGTTGTATGGGAGGTAGGCGTGTCCGTGAGCGGATTCCAGAAATATTAAATAGTGCAGATCCTTGGGTGCATGTGACCATGTGTACCTAGTGTTATCCAATTATCTCTACTTGTTCTTCTTATCCTGTGTTTACGGACAACACACAGACGGACGGACGGACATGAATAGCTCGACTCACTAGGTGACGCTGATCAAGAATATATATACTTTTCTATACCGGACTCGCTTCGTTCTATGCGTTACAAACGTTTGCACAAAGTTAATATACCCTGACCTTTCAGGTTTAGGGTATTAAAACAAAAAGTGGCTCTACAACGGGTGCTTGCGAGATAATTTGGCAAGGTGTACTGCAACTGAGTGCAACTATTTACGGAGGTCAAAGGTAATGTCGAGTTGAGCAAGAAATCGTATGGGAAGGGGTGTCTATTTTCACATGCTTAGGAGCTACAGGGTTAATTAGTATTTCACGATTTTAATTCAAATTATTGTTTCTAACACAAAAACTAACTCATTTTGAGTGCTCATTGTTAAGGCAATGAAATCACCTTTCTAACGGTATATCAACAAACCCCACCGACTTAACCGTTCCTGAGCTGTGCTCGTCTGAAGATGAAATCAATCGGTGTAAAATACTAAACTTCAACTTTGAGTCCAAATTTCTCAGAATTTTACGTAATAAATAAAATTATGTTTATCAAGGAATCAATTATAATTATAATTTATTCAATTTTCTTTTCAATGACACTTAAAACATAAACATATCTCTAAAAATAAAAAAAGTTGACTGTACTAAAAAAACTATACTTATTAGAAAACATAATGTGGTGACCGTGGCATGCAGGTTAAGTGTGTGGCTTAGCATGCTCGGAGCCCGGGTTCGATCCCCAGCCGCGGCGAAAAGTTTTTTAAAAAAAAAATTTTTTCTGATCGGTCACCACCTCTCTGCAGACAATGGCAAACCTCAGAGAGTAAATTATGCCATGTAAAGCTTCTTGAGAACATGAGCCGTTCGGAGTCGGGATAAAACATGTAGGTCCAGTTCTCGGTCAATTGTGTGGAAACATTTAATAACACACACAACACAATTGACCATAAGAAGCTCGGTCAAAGTCCTTTCAAGTGCTGAAATGGCCAATTTTTTTTTTTTTTTATTAGAAAACATATGGAGGTAGGATAAAATATCATTAGATAATATCATTGTTTTCTTATAATTATAATCTTATAAGTAAAAGCCTTTGAGAATCTCAAAAATTGAGGCTGTTGGAAATTTAATTATTAGTTGGGAGTGCGCCATCATTGAAAAAGATGATAATACAAACCAGCATTGGATATCAGATTCAAAGGGGGTTATCCTTATTGGCCCCTGGTTAAGCTCAAGATATGTTAGTTATAGCATCCAAGATGGTGTTAAAGCTGAACTGGTTAATTATTTAGCTGTTTATGGGGATCGGCCCTTGTAGATCAAGTTGTTATAATTGACTGCACACTTTGGGTAAGTGTCCTCATTATTCAGTCATATGTTTACTAGACGACGTAAGAGGTGAATAATGCCTATGTGTAACTGAACCCAGATTACGGAAGAAATGTTAGATAGACCTCTCCTGGCTGACAAAAAGTTCATTTACCAAAGCCTCCACGTGGCTACCGGCTGGAAATAACTGCTACGGTGTCTTTAGCATCTAAGGCGGTGGTAAGCAAAGAAGGGCGCCATAGCTGCAGACTCTTTCTCAAGAGTCTTTGTGTTATGTGTTGTGTGACATTCTTATACTGGAGACCCATAATAAATAGTTCAATCGCTAATAGAGTATCCGGATAAATGAATAGCCCACAATATTAAGCCTTGCCTGTGTATGCGTCTTTAATTTTTCCGCAACTCGTGGGACCAAACATTAGCTCAGACAAACAAAATAAACAACAAATACATCTTATTCTGACTAGAAGCCCAGATGTCTTCAGAAACCGGATTTTATTAAGTGCAAATGCAGGAAATTCGTTAGACAGGTCAACACTACCTCCCTTCTCGAAAAATCTCCTTCTGAATCCGAGGGAGCTATATGCCAGGGTAGAGTAACTTACGGAAATTTTGAATCAGGACTTAGATATTTAGTGTTCCAGGGTTAAATCCAGAAGTGAACTAAAACCACTTTGATGGTCCCGGGATAGTATCCGGATTTCCCGGAATTGGGAATCCCGGGATATTGGGAAAAGATTCTCGCCCTAGCTCTCCGAGCTTTTTAAGAAAATGAAATAGAAATTGAACTTTCTCAAGTGAAGAAACCATAGATCTTCTTCGGACAGAACCTTTTGACATTATGTGTAAAGAATCTAAATAGCTAGGTGTGAATCTGAGTGAAGAATCAACTGAGCACTGAACTAAGTCATACAATTCTGTTGGGCCGGACGGTGTTATTTTGCCACTTTACAGCAGATGGTGACTTTTATCATTCTTTGGCTTTAGATCATTTTTAAAGGATGTCTTGTAAATCGAAAACAATCGAAGTGATGTGTTGAAAATCGAAGACAATCGAATAGATGTCTTGATATTCCATTATTCCAAAAGCGCGTAAGAACTTGCAAACTTGTTCAAGAGGTCTAAGACCTATAAGACTATTCTTCCTGCTAAAGACCTTGGAAAGAATGACAGACATACATTTCCGCTTTTGCGTTTATTCTGATGTGCTATCAGCTTCGCAACACGCTGAATGGAAAGGCAAGTCTGTGGAAATATATTTTGGTGACATTCTTGCATATCGAAGGTGCCGTTAACAATGTCCTCCCAGGTGCAATCCTAAATTCGCTAACGAGGTTTCGGGTCGTTGAATCACTGTGTACCCTCAACAACATGCTGACTAGTAGATTGCTGACTAGTAGATTAATCAGTGTTGCTCTATGGCACTCAAAGACTAGAAGAAAATTGTTCGTTAGAAGAGGCTCTTCTCGGATGTTCTATTTCCTTTGTTATGGAACTTAGTGGTGAATGAATTGCTAAAGAAAGCAGGAGATGGAAGGTAATTGTTAATGCGGGCGATTTCCGCTCTGTAAATGTATCTGTATGTTGTTAAAAGGCAAAAGGTAAAACTTGGGGCTTAGCTCCAGCGATTGCGTGTTGGCTGCAATACCTGTAGTTAAGGTCCTTCTTAATGTATGGTGTGTGCCTGTGCGTGTAGTGGATAGCATTAAACACACAGTCAAATTGAAAGATACTTGGGAAAATTCTGCTTCCGTGTGCATCAATGGAGCACTGAGATCCACTTCCTCTGATGCTTAACACTCCTTAATATTCTGGGAAAAAAGGAGACGCAGAAAACGACCATCCGTCTTAGAGCTACCTTACCGTGGGTTACTATCCGCACAGGTCACTCTTATATTATCGGTCCCTAGGAATCAGTTCCTTTCAACACCGATGACAATTACATGATCCCAACCAGAGCGGAATGGGACATATTTTTACTGACGGCTTACAACACGACGATAAGGTCGGAGGAGGTGTCTGTTCTGTGGATCTAAATATTAGATACTCTTTTAGACTGTCAGACCACTACAGCGTTTTCAGGCAGAAATAATGGCTATTTTTAAAGCTACAGAATGACTGGGGTGAGGTATCGAGGTATTTGCTACAAAATCCCTTGTAGGAGTATTCCTGACATCATCAGCCCTCTTGTCACTTGTTTTTAAAATAGTTGGCTAAAATGTTCGACATTCATCTAGTCTGGCTGCCGGGGTGTAAGGACATTCCTGGAAACTGTAGAGCTGATAAGCTCGCTAGAGAAGCCACGGTGAAAACGCTCATACCGGATATCGAAACACTATAATACCAGTTGTGACGTGCAAACTGGCTCTAAGACACAATGCTGTGGGTTTATAATAGCTAGTATTGCCTGGGGTCAACATTTGACTAAGTTTTTGTTTTCCTATTTTTAAGTACTAGTATCGGCTGGAGTCGAAATTCGACCAACTTTTTATTTTTCTATTTATAATTATATGCGAGATGGTTAAAATATGTTCGAGGCTATAACTTTTAATTGATTGGAGATATAAAACAATTTCGTTCAAAGAAATTATTTTTGAATTTTACTAATTTTTTTTACAAAAAAAAAAACAACATTAAAAAAAATTAAATTTTGCCATAAAATCATAGGGAGTAGCCTTGATTTTTTGATGGTGCGGACCATTTATTAATTTAAGGTCAAGACAAAATAAATTCACCACAAATGCGGTATAGAATTTAAAAGAAAATCAAAAATGCAAATTTCATTTTTTTTTTTACAACAAAAATCATTTTTGACCCATATTTTGAGTAAAAATCTCTCTCTTTTTAAAAGAAATAACTTAAATATAAAAATTTAAAAAAGAAACTGTAAAATTTGTAATAATTTTTTTAAGTAAATTGATAAAACTTAAAAATTGATAAAAGAAATAAATAAAATCTATTCAAAAATGACGGAGATAATTGGCTTTCCAATTTAGATCATTCAATTTAAGACAGTTTTATTTCTCTCTCTTGGCATTTAGTTGAAGCACACGCTAAATAACTTATGACTGTATAAAGAAAATTAATTTAAAAAATATTTTTGTTTAGAACTTCACGGAGATTGTTATCACATTTGAAAGCAAATTTAACAAACTTTCAGAAATTATAAGAAAAACCTTAAAACCGTTAAAATTTGACTAAGATATTGACATGGAAAGTCAAATTCAAAGTTCATATTTTACTTCAAAATACATTTTTTTTTTTACAATTTCACAATTTACGAATGCATAAAAGTAAATTTTTTTAAGAAATTTTTACTTTTGAAAAAAACTCAAATTCGACCAACTCAAGAACTCTCTCCCAACCATTACAACGAAATTTCATATGAATTAAAAATATAATTAGGTTTTCATCCATTTTGATGGCATTCTTTCCCTTTTGCGTACCATTTCAGAATCATCTCATATGAAAGCAGGTTTTTTTAAAAAATTGTATATTTAAAAAAGCTGTTCGGCACAGTTGCTCAAAAAAATCCTTGGCTTTAGTTATGATGGTTCCCATGATGGACTCTAGCGATAGCTATTCGTGAGCTGTAATGGTTTGAAATAACCTCTTAACATGGAGCTTTTGTAAAACAAGTAAAGAAAGTCTAAAGACGGTCTAGGCCGACTATGAAATACCCTAAACCCACTTTTTAAAAACAAAAAAATTTTTATTGTAAATGGGCTTGTCCGTGGGCGGGTGAAGCCTATATTTTATATGCATTTAAATGTTGATAAAAATTACACATACCAAGTATTATTCCTATAGCTCACAGTCAATGCCTTTATTGTGCTTTCGCTATGGGAGGTGGGTGAGTTCATGGACGGATTACTTCCAATTTTTGAACACACCTTAGTTTTGGTATAAAATACATATGTACATACCAAATTTAATTTCTCTATGACAAACATAATGTTATTTATTGAGCTTAAAACTTTTTGGGTTGCATGGGAAATAGGCGTGTCCGTAGGCGGATGACGTCCATTTCGCAAAACCATGTTTGTCTTGTCATAAAAAACATACGTGCCAAATTTTAGCTCTTTAGGTTAGACACAAAATTATTTATTTCGTTTTCAATTTTTGGGTTGTATGGGAGGTGGGCGTGTCCATAAGCGGATGACGTCTATTTTTCGAAAACGTCTTTGTGTTGATATAAAACACATACATATAATATTTTATTGTTGTAGGTTAACTATAAGCTGAGTTATGCAGTTTTCAATTTTCGCGTTGTATCGGAGGTAGGCGTGTCCGTGGGCGGATAATGTCAATTTTTCAAAATCATCTTTGTTTTGTTATAAAAAACATATGCGCCAAATTTAAGCTCTTTAAATTAAACACAGGCTTATTTATTGCGTTTTCAATTTTTGGGTTGTATGGGAGGTGGGCGTGTCCGTAAGCGGATGACATCTATTTTTCGAAGACATCTTTGTGTTGGTATAAAACACATACACACCAAATTTTATTATTGTAGGCTTATTATGAGCTGAGTTATGCAGTTTTAAATTTTTGGGTTGTATGGGAGGAAGGCGTGTCCGTGGGCAGATTCCAAAAATATTCAATAGTGCAGATCCTTGGGTGCATGTGACCATGTGTACCAATGTGTTTCATCGAATTATCTCAACTCCTTCTTCTTATCCTGTGTATACGGACAACACACAGACGGACGGACGGACGGACGGACGGACGGATGGACGGACGGACATGAATAGCTCGACTCACGTGGTGACCCTGATCAAGAATATATATACTTTTCTATACCGGACTCGATTTGTTCTATGCGTTACAAACGTTTGCACAAAGTTAATATACCCTGACCTTTCAGGTCGAGCTATCCATGTCCGTCCGTCCGTCCGTCCGTCTGTGTGTTGTCCGTATACACAGGATCAGAAGAAGGAGTCGAGATAATTGAATATTTTTGGAATCCGCCCACGGACACGCCTACCTCCAATACAACGCAAAAATTGAAAACTGCATAACTCAGCTCATAATTAACCTACAACAATAAAATTTGGTATGTATGTGTTTTGTATCAACACAAAGATGTTTTTGAAAAATGGGTGTCATCCACTCACGGACACGCCCACCTCCCATACAACCCAAAAATTGAAAACGTAATAAATAAGCATCTGTTAAACTACAGAGCTAAAATTCGACACATATATTTTTTTATAACAAAACAAAGATGGTTTTGAAAAATGGACATCATCCGCAGACGGACACGCCTACCTCCCATACAACGCGAAAATTGAAAACTGCATAACTCAGCTCATATTTAGCCTACAACAATAAAATTTGATATGTATGTGTTTTATACAAACACAAAGATGCCTTCGGAAAATGGACGTCATCCCTTCACGGACACGCCCACCTCCTATACAACCCAAAAATTGAAAACGCAATAAATAAGCCTCTGTTTAACCTACAGAGCTAAAATTTGGCACGAATGTTTTTTATGACAAGACAAAGATGGTTTTGAAAAATGGACGTCATCCGCATACGGACACGCCTACCTCCCATACAACCCAAAAAGTTTAAAATTCAATAAATAAGGTTATGTTTGTCATAGAGAAATTAAATTTGGTATGTATGTATTTTATACCAAAACTAAGGTGTGTTCAAAAATTGGGAGTAATCCGTCCATGAACACGCCCACCTCCCATAGCGAAAGCACAATAGAGCTACACGAATAAAACTTGGTATGTGTAAATTTTTCATCACCATTTAAATGCAATTAAAATATAGGCTTCATCCGCCCAGGGAGACGCCCATTTACAATAAGAATTTTTTTATTTTTGAAAAGTGGGTTTAGGGTATTTCATAGTCGGCCTAGACCGACTTTAGACTTTCTTAACTTGTTTTTTGTAAAAAATCTGCATATCTTTGGTCCCACGGAAAAAATCGAATGTGTTTTGAATGAAAGAACTTTTTATATGTATTAGTTTTGACCTTTTTTTTAATTTTATACTCCGACACTGGCCAATATTTTTACAAAAAACTCGAATTTTAGAGGTTATTTCAAACCACTCCAGCTCACGGATGGCTATCGCTAGAGTGGAAATATTTGGGGAATCATGAAAACATAAAGCAAGGATTATATTTTGCCCCTTTTGCAATGATCCTATGGATCTCGAAAAGGCAGATAGATATTAAGCGTGTGTTAGTTTTGAAGCAAGTTTTGGGTGGTTTTGAAGATTATGGTATTACAGTGGATCAATCCGTTAGTCTAAGTGGGGTCGACCCTTAATCTAACCTAGGCCTCTACGTCATACAAGGCTTACGACATGCAATCACATCAGCTTATTTGGCATATTGGAGCCACAATGAAGATAATTGTTCAGTGAATAAAAAGATAAGCTCACAATAGTTACTAGTTTGTCCCTAATTCCGTTTTGCCTTCAGTATCATATACAAACTTAAAGTTTTAAATCATACCAAAATCAAGTTTCAAAATCATATCAAAATCAAATGCACGTTTAGTACTCTTGTAGACTCTGAAAGACTGAAACCGTGTTTCAGTGATAAAAACAGCGAATTTAAGCCATCTAGCATGACAAGCCTTCGATTTTCTTATCGCTACTTTGGCAAAACTCGAACTCAAAAAACGGAAACCACAACTCATATTTCTTGTTTATTTATTCAAGCATTATCAAAAGCTTTTATCTTGTCATTAAATAACAGACAATTAAAACCGATACTGTTAAATAAATTTGACAATAGAATAATAAATGCAAACTGCATTTAATAACGCTTATTTATGACTGCCTAAAATTTGATATTAAGTGTTCTGTATCAAGTCTTAACAAATTTGTATGCAAGCTTATTTAAAATTCAGCTCAAACCACACACCCAATTCATTAAAATATGCAACCGAAAAAAAGCCACAACAATGAGTTAATAAAATAAACAATTTTTTATCAAAGCATCATTTATTCTTATTTTGTTGGCGAGCACATAAAAGTAACAGATTGTTGCTTGCATACATTTTTTGTTTATAACAAAAAAATAAAATTTCAGCTGGGCAACATTTTTTATTGCATTTAATTTGTGGTTATTAAAATTTGCTCAAAATTATGCACATGCTTACCAGAGCAAACCTAGCCCTCCCGAAAACCACACAAAAAATACCAAAAAAAAAAAAAACAACAATGCAGTCCCAAAAACTTCAAGCTTGCATAATATTTGCGAAACAAGCCCAAAAAATTGACTTTAAAGCAACTTCAACTTCATCGAATTTAGGCCAGTTTTGTTGCCAAGTTATTGCTGGTAAATAATTAAAACGGCAAAAACTAAGCATAGAGCGGCACGCGCAGCACTTGTGGCCAACATTTTTAAAAATATTGAACCCTCAACCAAGTTGCAATAACTGCAATTTGTGGTCAGCGTTTT
This sequence comes from Tetanocera ferruginea, assembly GCA_958299015.1. Classification (NCBI taxonomy): domain Eukaryota; kingdom Metazoa; phylum Arthropoda; class Insecta; order Diptera; family Sciomyzidae; genus Tetanocera; species Tetanocera ferruginea. The sequence goes on along the minus strand of OY282640.1, from coordinate 48,900,580 downwards.
TTTTTTTTTTTTTGTTTTTGGTTTTTGGAGCACTTTCGGCAATGTTAACGAACTCATTCATTGATTCATTCAAATAGAATTGTAATTGAAACAAATACGTTGGCTCTTATGGCATGCTGGCTTTTAACCGGCTTGTTAAGTTTATTGCAACAGCTGCTGGTCTTAACGTTCACTACAACAAAAACAAAATTAGCCACACGCTCGCTTTTTCAACAAGTCCTACGGTCGTTAGCATGGTCAGCAAAATTAAGCGTTGTTCTTTTTGTTTTTTCTAACGATTCGTTATATTTATATGCGCGAGTTATGTTGGCTCCCCACACTGCCAACATCAACGTCGAACAGCGACCCTAACAACGACAACGGCAGCAGCAGCAGCAGCGGCAATAGCAATGACAACAACAACAACAACAACAACAGTGACTGCAAGCAAAAATGCTAAACTATTTTATTGCCAAATTTGTTAACTCACTTTTAAGTTCAACTAAGTTTATTTCAATTCCTAAGAATTGACATAGTTAAAACTATAGATAAATATTACATTTTAAGTTATTTTATTTTTAATGCAAGCTTTCACTTTAAATTCATTTTAATTGCTCTACTTCGAAATTATTGACATAATTGCACTTTGCACTCTTATTGTATAGAATTATCATATAAAAGACCAAATTGTTTTAGAAGAAATTCAGAAATAAAGTTGTAACTAAACAGAGCTATTGTTGCTCTAGAGAAAAAAATAAAATAAAGTTTTTTTTTAAATCAAAAGTCCATCACGAGACATTTGTGGCGCAGTCGTTCGGGCTTGTGAGCAGTTGGTCGTTGTGTCCTTAGTGAAAACAAAATATAATAAAAGTGCTCTAGTGTAGGACTAATTAAGTGAAAAAAAAAAAATTTTTTAGTGAAGGAATATCACTAAAATAAAAATTGTTTAGAACATTAGTGAAGGCATATCACTAAACTAAACATTTTTAAAGAACATTAGTGAAAACATTTAGTGAAGGAATATCACTAAAATAAAATTTTTTAGAACATTAGTGAAGGCATATCACTAAACTAAAAATTTTAAAGAACATTAGTAAAAACATTTAGTGAAGGAATATCACTAAAAATTAAAGAGCACTAGTGAAGGAGTATCACTAAAAGTTAATATTTTGTTTGATAGTGAAGGAATATCACTATTTTAAATATTTAGTGAGGGCAGTAAAGGCATATTACTCCATCACACGACACAACGACAACCAACCAACTGTAAGGATTTCAATCCTTCATCACAAGTACAAAAAAAAAAAAAAAATAGAGACCTACGCACTTCGTGGGAGCACGCCGTACAACCTCCAGCTACAACACCAGCTATAACACCAGCTACAACACCAGCTATAACACCAAGATGCAGATCTGTGCAATATTTGGATGCCTGTAAGTGTCAAAGTTAATGTATATGGCTATTTTAAAGTATTTTTAAGTATTAAGAATTTTACAAAAAACAATTAAATTGAATTGAAAAAAAAAAAAAAAAAAAAAAAAAAATAAACATATATATATATTTAAAACAAGGTTTTATTCAAACAAATTATTTTGGCTATATGGAAAACCATTATATTATACAATCAGAACTTTACTCTTACGGTAAAGAATCAGAGCTTAATAGAGAAATAGCACAACTTATTAAGGAAATTAAAACAGAAGCAAAAAAGAAATATAAATTAAACTCATTAAGACGCTTATGCATACACTTACCCATACGATTGTAAGCGTACATATCTAATAAAAAAAAAAAAAAAAAAAAAAAAAAAAAAAAATAATAAAGAAAGAATATAAATATTACAAACGATTTAATGTTTAGAAGAAACAAGAAAATTACAAGTCATCTCCCATACCCAAGATTGTTTAAAAGCTTAGAGTCAATACCTGAAGTAGTTGATCGAGAATCTAACACAAGACCAAAAATAAAAATGAATCCTTCAGAAAATATAAACCAAAATAATAGTGCAACCACTAGCCATAGTACACCTATTATACCCAACCAAATAGACATATTTAATACCTTAAGAATTCCAGATGCCATCAAGGATTTACCACGCTTTGACGGTAACCCTAGGACTCTCCACGAGTTTATAAATAATGTTGAAGAAATATTATTATACATAAGAGGAACAGACAACACACCCTACGGACAGATTCTATTACGTTCCATTCGGAACAAAATAGAGGGACAAGCCAATGAAATACTAAACATGTACGGTACACCCCTTAATTGGGACGACATTAAAAATAATCTAATTCTACACTATTCGGACAAGCGTACAGAGACATCTTTAATAAGAGACCTACACAACTTGAAACAAATAAGCAATACCGTAGAAAATTTTTACAGCCAAATTGTAGAAATACAATCAACACTAAGTAATAATATTTTAATTCACGAAAGAGACCAAGGGGTCATAGGAGCAAAAAAGGAATTATTTTCGGAAATGTGCCTCAATACCTTCCTAACTGGATTAAAGGAGCCACTAGGTTCTAGTATCAGGGCAATGAGGCCAGACTCACTACCAACAGCTCTTGCTTATTGTATTAAGGAGCAAAACATTTTTTACCAAAAAAAAGAATATCCTTATAAATTTGATTCTAAGAAACAATATACACCCTATAATCGTCAATTTAGCTATCAGTCCACCAAGCCACATTACAACCAAGCTAAGACTTATACATCCCAGCCTTTTCAACGTAATTTCCCAAACAAAACAGTATTTAACCAATACATACCAAATCAAAATCAAGATTACTCTAACCGAAATTTCTACAATAACCAAAATCAATACCATAATAATCACAATCCATTTAACCAAAACCCGTCTAACCAAAACCATGTCAATCAAAATTTCCAAAACCAAAATCCTTTTAATCAATATACAAACAATTTCAATCATAATTACACAAGAAGTTTACCTAAACCTGAACCCATGGACACAAGTTCCGCTCACACTAATTTCAAAAATTCAACTATGAGAAATAATAACAGCAATCAAAGCTTCCGCTCTAGACTCTCACGAGTATCAAATCCAAATAACGCAGAGTTAAATAATGTTAACTACCAAAATAATAATTTCCAGGGCGTTATGCCCAATACACCAGAAAATGATACAATAGAGGCAGAAGACATATTTAATATAGAAGATTCAGGAAATTTTCAAAAACATGCCTCGATGCACCAACAGGATACGTAGACGTAAACACACACGGACATACGCTACCATATATAAACATTGCCTCCCCATTTGGTCGACCACTGAGGTTCCTCGTTGATACAGGAGCATCATCATCTTTTATTAATCCAGAATTCGTAAAATTAAAAGACCAAATTAACTGCAAACCTATAACCATTAAAACAATTTTAGATAAATACCAATTGAAGAAAAAAGTAATTTTACCCACATTTGTTGAATTCAAACAACCAGGACACTCTACTTTCCTCATATTCAAGTTTCATAACTATTTTGACGGATTACTAGGACTTGACTTACTGACACAATTAGGTGCCAAAATCGATTTAACAAATCAAAAATTAATAACAAAAAATTCAACTTTGTCACTCAAACTAAAACCTAACCTTACATCAGGAAAACACAAAATTCCTGCACACTCTAAATTACTAATTAAACTTCCAGTAGACGTTCAAGACGGTGACATCTACATTAAAAGAATAACGTTCTCAGAAAATTTACAAATTCCAGAAGGAATATATACAGCAAACAACTGGTTTAGTACGGTTGAAGTCATTAACTCTTCCGGAAAAGATGAAGTTTTATTTTTAGAACAACCACTAAAAGTTGAACCATATCTTAGCACAGAATTTATCGAATTAAATAACTGGAACTTAGAAGGACCACAAATGATGTCTTTTAATAATATATCAGAACTGATCCGCACCAACCATCTCAACTCTGAAGAAAAAAAAGAAATTATAAAGCTATGTAAAAACTTTGAAGATCTTTTTTTCAAAGAAGGGCAATCACTCACATTTACAAATGAAATTAAACACAAAATAAAAACTACTGATGATATCCCAATTCATACAAGGTCATATAGGTACCCGTTTGTCCACAAAAAAGAGGTAAGCAAACAAATTTCAGACATGCTTAGACAAGGGGTAATTAAACCAAGCTATTCACCATGGAGCTCGCCAGTGTGGATAGTTCCAAAAAAGAAGGATGCCAGTGGAAAGCAAAAATGGAGGTTAGTCATCGACTACCGAAAATTAAACGAAAAAACCATCTCAGATCGTTATCCTCTCCCAAATATAACCGAAATCTTGGATAAACTAGGTAAATGTATGTACTTTTCTACACTCGACTTAGCTAGCGGGTTCCACCAGATCGAAATGCATCCAAAAGATAGGTCAAAAACCGCCTTTACAGTAGATGGCGGACATTACGAGTACGTTAGGATGCCTTTCGGACTAAAAAATGCCCCCGCAACTTTTCAACGTGTCATGGACAATGTTCTTAAAGATCTCATTGGAAAAAATTGCTTAGTATATTTAGACGATATTATCATCTTCTCGACTTCTTTACAGGAGCATATTTCAAATATTAAAGAAGTTTTTCAAAGATTGCACACATCGAACCTTAAAATTCAACTTGACAAATCGGAATTCTTGAGAAAAGAAATAAAAGAAATAAGTAATAAAAGAAATAAAAAGAAATAAACTTTTTAGGACACGTTGTAACAACAAATGGTATACGACCAAACCCTGATAAAATTCATGCAGTAAAAAATTTTCCCCTACCAAAAACACAAAAAGATATAAAATCATTTCTTGGTTTAATAGGTTACTATAGGAAATTCATAAAGGATTTCGCGAAACTAGTAAAACCACTCACTATATGCTTAAAAAAAGGAAAATCGATCCAATTCACAGACGAATATATCAAAACCTTCGAAACCTGTAAAAATCTTCTCACAAATGATCCAATTCTTCAATACCCAGATTATTCTAAACCGTTTATTTTGACTACGGATGCAAGCAATGTTGCTATCGGAGCAGTCCTATCCCAAGGTCGAATTGGGAGCGATAAGCCAATATGTTACGCCAGTCGAACCCTTTCAGACTCCGAATCAAACTATTCCACGATTGAAAAAGAACTTCTTGCCATTGTTTGGGCAACGAAGTATTTCAGACCTTATTTATTTGGTAACAAATTTCAAATAGTAACAGACCATAGACCGCTCACCTGGCTTATGAGCCTTAAAGAACCGAATTCAAAGCTTATCAGGTGGAGGCTAAAATTGGAAGAGTTTGATTATGAAATAATCTATAAAAAAGGTAAATTAAACACAAACGCAGATGCTTTAAGTAGAATAATAATCGAAAACCCAAATGATCACAAAGTTTCCGACATAAACGTAAACGATATAGCTTCAAATCAAGCTACCAATGGTACTACCATACACTCTGCAGATGAAAACCTCGATGATGGTATCTTTATTTCAGAAAGGCCATTAAACGAATTTAATCTTCAAATTATACTTGAAAAATCCAATCACGGTTCACCAATGACATTAGAAACTGTATTTAAAAACAAACAAAGACGAACCATCAGACGAATAGACTTCGACGAACAAACCATTATAGACATTTTCAAGAAGTTCTTAGCACCAAATAAACAGAATGCAATATTTGCGGACGACGAAGACTTTCGTGTTGTGCAATCCACATACTCAAAATATTTTTCACACAGTAAAATTTTTAAACTTATTCGATGTACAGAAAAACTCATCGATGTTAGACAGGCTGACGAACAGGAACAACTTATACGAGAATACCATGAAAATAATAACCACAGAGGAATAACAGAAACAGTTTCACATCTCAAAAGACATTACTATTTCCCATTTATGAAAAAGAAAATAATAGAAACTATAAACAACTGTGACAAATGCCAATCACTAAAGTATGACAGACATCCCCCAAAGCCCAAATTCCAAAAGCCAGAAACACCTTTGAAACCATTGGATATACTTCATATCGATATCTATACGATAAATAATAACCAAATGCTGACAATTATTGACAAATTTTCAAAATTTGCCTTTGTTTACACTATTCCGAGTAGAACAAGTATCTCAATCCTTAAAGCCTTCAAAAACTTCATAAGCCAGTTCGGCATTCCCAAAAAAGTAATATGTGATCAAGGTACAGAATTCGCTAACAACATATTTAAAGATTTTTGCAAACAATATAGCATTAATCTCCATTTTACATCCTTCCAGCAGACCAGTAGTAACGCACCAGTTGAAAGATTACATTCCACTCTAACTGAAATTTACAGAATCATAATGTCTAAACGAAAAGAAAGAAACCTAGAATTGGATCATGAAGAAATCATATTTGAAACCTTAATAACGTATAATAACGCAATACATTCTGCTACAAAACTTACTCCGTATGAATTATTCCAAGGCAGAACTTATAAATTTGACAAAAATATAAAATTTAATAATGAACACGACTATTTGAAAAAATTGAACGAATTCCAAGAAATAATATATCCAGAAGTAAAGAAAAAACTCGAAAATTCCGTTTCTAATCGAATAGACAAACTTAATAATTCCAGGGACGATCCAGTAAATTTTGAAATAAATGAATCAATATATCGAAAAGAATGCCGGAGGAATAAATTAACCCCAAGATTTTCAAAACAAAAAGTTCTAAAAAACAACAAAATTACACTTTTAACAAAAAAACGACAAAAAATACATAAAGCTAGAATTAAAAACAAACATAAATCTTAATTTTTTTTTCTTTTCCCAGGATACCAATAACAATTGCTCAAATCATCGAAATACAACATATAAAAAATGACCAACCCATTATACAGTTAGGCCTAGGACCAGCAAGAATAATCAATAGCTTCTCAAACCTTCTTCATATTGTGGACCTGGACGAATACGACATCAATATTAGGAAAATTTCTTACACTCTTCAAACATTCTCAAAACATGGCACGTTAATAGACGCCATTAACATAACGAAACTGAAACTTGACGAATTAAAGAATAAACTCACCTCACTAACGCCAATCAAAAGAAATAAACGAGGATTAATAGATGGTCTAAGATCTGCAGTTAAATTTATAACAGGAAATATGGACGCTAGTGATGCCAAAAAGCTTAATTATCAAATAGAACAATTAAAAAATGATAAAATTAACACTCAAATAAGTTTAGCTAGGCAAAATAACCTTAACACTCAGATGATAGAAAGATTTAAAAACATAACATCACACATAAACAAAGAACATACAAAACTAGAAACATTTATAAAGCACATGTCACAGGAAACTTCAAATAGAATTCATAAAGAAGAAAACATACTAGACGAAATTCAATACTTGAATCAGATCAACTACAATATAGATATTCTGAGTAACCATATTACAAACCTAGCCGAAGCAATTGTACTAGCCAAATTAAATATTATATATAAACTTATTTTAAGCCAAGATGAACTACAAATAATTTATAATCATTTATCCAACCAATCTGTTAATATCATTTCAAACGAACACATATACGAACTACTGGGCTTACAAGCCTATTATAATAACTCTAATATTGTATTTAATATAAAGATACCTATTTTTTCATTGGATGAATGTAAATTTTATCACATAATACCACTTCCTATTAACAATACAAAACAAATTGTAACAAAGCCATATATATCATATAACGAAAATAAAATACATTACTTTGACAAGGCATGTCCAAAAATCGAGCACACCTATTATTGCACATCATCACAACATCAGGAGTCTACATCAAACTCATCATGCATAGGCAACCTCATCAACAACAAAACTCCCCAATGCATCTTAAAAGATATGGGCAAACTTCAAACTATATGGCAACCCGAGCAAAACTATATATTGTTCATAAATGTTCCAAATTTACTAATAAACTCTTCTTGCAGTAAAACACCCCACGAAATTGAAGGAACAGCCTTACTACGTTTCAGCAATTGCTACACTGAGAAAAAAACACATACCTTGGTCCGGTAAAAAATTTCTCTATTTTTGATAATACCAATTTTCTCTTTTTCAAATAAAATTTTCTTCAATTAGAATAAATTTTCACATTTTCGAAGTAATATTTCTTTACTTCTAGGAAATGGAAATATTTAAATGTCTCTAATAATGATAAGTATTTTTCTCGCCCAAAAAATTTCTCATTTATAGAGAAATTTTATTGAAAATGAAAAACTTTTCTTATATTTTGATAAAAAGTTCACTATGAGAAGTATGTTCTTCAATAAAAACAAATATTTTCTCAAAAAAAAAAATATTTTTCTCTAAAAATGATATATTTTTCTATTTCATGGTAGATTTTTATCATTTTTAGAGAATTTTTAACCGACTTCAAAAAGGAGGAGGTTCTCAAGTTGGTTGGTTTCTCTGTTTTTTTTTTTTTTTTTTTTTTTTTTTTTTTTTTTTTTTTTTTTTTTGTGAATGTATGTACATCGATTACTCCTAAAGTACTTGCCCGATTGCCGTAATTTTTTGTCAACATATAGAGATTATCAACGCGGAGGTGCCCGTTTATGAAAGGGGGCGGTATTCGTAAAAGGGGCGTGTCTCTATAAGAAACACACTGTATCTCAGTAAATATTGACACTACGGTAATAAAATTCACAGTAAAATTACAAGGGCAAGCACAAGTATTAAAAATGACGATCACTTAAGTGGGCGTAATTCTAAAAAAGGGTGTGGCAATATTGTAAAAACTCTGTATCTCAAAGAAAATTTACACTAGAGTACTGAAATTAAGTACAGAGGTAGGTACAATTATTGGAAATGACTATAACAAAAGTGGGCATAATTCGACAAAGGGGTGTGGCAATATAAGAGAATTACTGTGTCTCGAATAATATTGATACTAGGGTACAGAAATTTATTACAAAGGAAGGAAAAATTACTACAAATTTTTGTAAAAAAAAAAATGGGCGCTAATCGAGAAGGGGAGTGGCAATATTAAAAAAAACACTGTATCTCGATTACTATTGACACTACGATACTAAAATTTAGTACAAAGGTAGGTACAAATATAACAAATTACTGTCAGTAATGTGGGCGGTATTCCATAAAGGGGCGTGTCACTGTAAGAAAAACACTGTATTTCAGTAAATATTGACACTAGAGTACTAGAGTTAATAAAATTCACAGAAAAAATGCAAGGGTAGGTAAAAAATAACAGTCATTAAGTGGGCGTTAGTCGACAAAGAGGTGTGGCAATATTAGAAAAACTCTGTATCTCGAATAATATTGACACTAGAGTACTAAAGTTAACTACAGGGGTAGGCACAGTTATAAAACAATTAATTTCAATACAGTGGACCTTGTTTGATAAAGGGGTGTGGCAATATATAAAATACACTGTATCGCGAATAATATTGTTACTAGAGTACTGATATTTAGTATAGAGGTAGGCACACTTATAACAAGTTATTGTGAATAAAGTGGGCGTCATTCAACAAAGGGGTGTGGCAATATTAGAAAACACTAAATCGAATACTGACACTACTAACTGAAAAAGTACAGACGTAGGCACAATTATTACAAATTACTACCGAAGAATTGGGCGTTATTCGACTAAGGGGTGTGGCAGTGTGTAAAAAACTGTATCATATTGACTTAAGGGTGGTAAAATTCATTGTTAGAATGGGTAGAACTATTGAAAACACTATGACAAAGAGTGTGATATTCTCGACAAAGAGGCGTGTCAATATTATAAACACACTATATTTCAGTCAATATTGACATTGGGGTAGTGATAAAAATACAAGAGTAGGTACTGATAAACATACTGACAAACACCCAGAAAAAAAATCGTGTAAAAATAACACTTTTTTAACACTAAATCATGTTATTGAAATTCAACACGATCAGTCATGTTAATAATTAACACTTTACATAATAATTCAAGTCTGTTAAATGAATGTTTGTGCAGAGCGCAAAATCACATAAAATGGCTTCTGCTGAACAGAACATTCAGAAAAGGGGCATTTTGTCACTTAATTCGCTCAACAGCAACATTATTCGCACTGTCTCTTCTTTTGATGCAATGAGCAAATCAACACTTTACTCATGTTATTTTTTAACACTGCATAATACAGTGTTAATCTTTAAAAATTGTTGTTGTTTTGCGAGTAAAAATTATCATGTTAGATTGACAGGAGCCGTGTTGAAAAATTTTGCCTCATTTTTCCCTGGGTGAAGACCAGAATAAGAAACGACAGAAAAGCATTTTCCATATTATGAGCATAAATAATTGGTGTTTAATTAATTTATACACTTTTTTAATATATATCATTTTCTCTAAAAAGAAAGAAATAAAAACTTTTTAACAAAAAAAAAAACCTACTTCAAAATCACTAGAAAGTAAAAAATAATTTTAAATTACTTTTACTATTTATTTCTTGGTCAAATTTGTATTTTTATAATAAATATATTTATTTTTTTATGATAATAAGAGCTTCGAAGTCGGCGCTAATATAATCTGATTTTTTTGTGCAGCTGCAACACACATATAGCATTTTAATTAAGATTTAAGAAAAATTAAGATTACAAATTAATACAGCGTCACCCAAGCAGGATATTAACAAATAAAAAAGTCTTAAATAGAGTAGGGATGGCGAAAAAAACATGATTTTACGTCAATGATTAGCGCTGACTAGAAGCTTTTATTATCATAAAAAAATAAATATATTTATTATAAAAATACAAATTTGACCAAGAAATAAATAGTAAAAGTAATTTAAAATTATTTTTTACTTTCTAGTGATTTTGAAGTAGGTTTTTTTTTTTGTTAAAAAGTTTTTATTAGTATCGCAATTAGAGAATAGCATTCTCTGGAGCAAATTCTATACCATTTTTCTCTAAATATGATGCCTTTTTTATCATATTCCGAGACACTTTTTTCTGAGTGTACGTTATCGTCAACGGAATCATCTACGAAGACGACCCCACCATATTTTGGGACGAAATTCATATTGCACCACACATATATACAAAAATTGAAACGAAATCCATCATAGAAGTTCTAAATCTAGAAAAACTGCAAGAGCATCAATTTCACAACAAGCAAGCCGACATAACCCTTCAAGAAACAACGCAGAAGAAGATGTCACATACTCGCATCGCTATAGGTCTACTTGGAATAACAGTCATAACTGCTATAATATTAACATCAAAGTATAAAAGAGTCATTCATTATGAACCACAACAAGCACCAGTCATCGCTTCGGCCACTTCACAATCCTTGTGGCCATCGCTCTACTCCAAGGGGGGAGGAGTTATGTTGGCTCCCCACACTGCCAACATCAACGTCGAACAGCGACCCTAACAACGACAACGGCAGCAGCAGCAGCAGCGGCAATAGCAATGACAACAACAACAACAACAACAACAGTGACTGCAAGCAAAAATGCTAAACTATTTTATTGCCAAATTTGTTAACTCACTTTTAAGTTCAACTAAGTTTATTTCAATTCCTAAGAATTGACATAGTTAAAACTATAGATAAATATTACATTTTAAGTTATTTTATTTTTAATGCAAGCTTTCACTTTAAATTCATTTTAATTGCTCTACTTCGAAATTATTGACATAATTGCACTTTGCACTCTTATTGTATAGAATTATCATATAAAAGACCAAATTGTTTTAGAAGAAATTCAGAAATAAAGTTGTAACTAAACAGAGCTATTGTTGCTCTAGAGAAAAAAATAAAATAAAGTTTTTTTTTAAATCAAAAGTCCATCACGAGACATTTGTCGCGCATTTTGAAATATTTCTGAAGCATTAGCAGCGCATGAGTCAAGCGTCTCCGACAAAGGCACGTTTCTTGATTATCGTGCCATAATATTCTAGTTGGATTCTTTGTTTTTTTTTTTTGTTTAGTTCTAAATTATTGAAAAAACTTCCGCTCCAAACTTTTTTACTTTCAGTTTTATTTCTGTGTGCCCGTTGCTGTTGGGTGGTTAATGTTTTGTGCCAAAATCTGTTGCCGCCGTGTCTGGGTTGCCAAGTGGTGTGTTGATTGCCTTTATATGACCTCGTCGATGATGCAACATCCGGCATTTACAGCTCGTTTAGAATTTTAATTTAAATTGATTATGATTTTGAGCTGTGAAAATTGATCGATTAAGCGATTTAGTGTTTAGTAAAAGCTTTATTCATTTTTTTTGTTTAAGTCAAGAATTTCGGTGGAATTCCCGTTTAAACAAATTTGGTTCTTTTGAAGATAAAGGTGTGGTTTTTTTTTCATTTTCTATATTTCTCTGTGTGAATGTAAAGTTTTCAGTATTTCTGCTTATTTTATTTTATTCTTCAGTATTTCTTTAACATTTATCTTTACTTTAATGAATTTCTAGATATCACTGTCCCAACTCTATTTCTTGTTAAACCCGTTGCAATGCTTTTCAGTGCAGCCGTCATATGCATACTTTGCAGTGGCGTAGCTAGGGTTGGCGGTTTCCGGGGCGGAAACTAAATTGTGCACCCCTTTAGAAGATTATTTTTTTTTTAAAAATAAGTCAATAAATCTTACTATATATTTTCGAATCAACCTCTACAAAATTGACATATTTTAGAAGAGATTGAAAAAATAAACAAAACTATGCTATCCATAGTTTTGATATCTGATAGCACTGGAAAACAAGGTTTTTTCCATTTAAACATTTTTATGTCATGTTTCATCTCTGAGATATATAAGTCTAAATTTCAAATGTTGAATTTTTGGTTAAAAATTTTAAACTTTGACCGTCTTTTCGATAATGTTTTAAACTATTTTTCAAATATGTTTTAATTTAATGTTTTTTTTATATTAAATTCCCTTCATTAATATGCCAACAACAATATGATAGAGTTAGGAATGAATTAAAAAAAAAAATAAAACCATTTTTATAGCCATTTTGTTCAATCAATATATATATATAAACGCTGGCAACGCTGTTCTTAAACGTCAAAGTACGTATATTTTTCTGCCGCGTGTAAGAATAATTTTTATTTTGTTTTATTGCATTTTAAATTGCACTAAATAACGTGAGATATGTTTATTGTTTACATTTAAAGTAATTGTAAATCTTTAAAGTAAGCTAAACGTAAATTATTACCTCAAAAAGTAATATTAATGAAACATAACCTGTCTGTTGTATGGACAACAACAAAAAGCGTTCGCTGGAACAAATTTCGCCGGAATATTCTGTTGTGAATGTCGCAAAAAAACATTTCATAGCTTCAAAAAATCTGCTGCAATCTCCGTCGCTGTCTGCAACTGAAGTGCGCCCTGGTCCACCTTCGCCTGCTAATCAATCAACTGTGCTAAATCCTGGAGTGCTTCACTCGCCTGCGCTGCACTGCACTGTGTCGAAGTCTTGGTCGCTACCAGCGACAGCACTTGCTTCAAATATGACCTCACAGCCAAACGCAACAACGGACACATTTTCATGGGCAATGTTCGATGCAAAACTGAACTCTGCACTTGATGTCAAACTTCAAGAAGTTGCTAAAAAATCTGATCTTCAGTCTATTGGTGTTGAGTTACAGCAGTTACGTGAAGAGAATGCTCAGCTGCAAGAAGACATGAAGGTGATGAAAACACGTCTTGAACACATTGAAAAATTTTCAAAACGTTCTAATATCGTGGTTTCTGGTCTGGAAGCTACCCATGTTAAGCCCGCCGCTGATGAATTTGCAGTTCTTAGCTCTACTGTTCTCAAAACATCGGTTAACGTCACCGAAGTACATAGACTGAAAAATGGCGATTCGTTTGTCTTTACATTGAACTCTGCGCTGGAAGCGGATGCTGTAATGGCTGCAAGAATCAAATTGAAAGGGTCAAGGATTTTTATCCGTAAGGATTCTACCGCTGATGAGCGTCATAAAATGTACAACTTGCGTCAACTGGGGTATAATGCTCGGAAAATTGATAACAGCCTTAAAGTTAGACATGGTCACGCAAGAATTCATATCAATGACAGAATGTTTACTTGGGCCGATGGTAACGTCGTTGCTACGAAAGCTGCAGATGCTGAGTTTCTTCGCCGACTCATAACCAACTCTAACTATAGCTGCAATATCATTGTTAGCGCTAATAAATCGGCTGCCTCTATGATGTCTGCTGCGTCATCTACTGCTCCATCGCTTGCCGGTTCTTCGTTTGCTTCTGTGGTACCGCCTGTTTTAACATCACACTCAACATCTTTTCCTCGTCATACAACCAACTCTAAGTAGCATTTAGATGTGTGTCAATTGGTGGCCTATAATGTGGCGAATCTAAATAGTTTGATATATTCTTTTTATTTGAAACGCATGTAATAGCTGATAAACGTAAAGATTTCGCTAATTATTTTAAGAATTTTATATTATATTGGATAGATGCAAAAAAAGTACACAATGCTGGGCGCGCAAGCGGTGGCTGTCTGTATGGTTTTAGAAAAAGTATACAGCAATTATTCTCGTTGAAATTTCAGAACTATTCTGGCAATATTCTGCTTTCGGCAAAGTTTGGTGATGAAATTTTTAAAATAATTCCTCGGTATTTGAACTGTACGAGTTGGAAGAGCGATTTTGACAAATGCACGCATTGGGGAAAGTCAAGAAGTTGATGAAAATTTATTGTTATGCTCTCCATCTGTCTCACACAGAAGAAACTCTAAAGATAAAATCATAGATGCTAAAGGTAAAAAATAAATGGATCTTGTTGAAAACTTTGGTGGTATTTTTGTAAATGGTAGAGTGCCTGGCGATGGTGATGGCGCTTATACATTTTGTGGTGTAATGGGTAAATCTGTGATTGACTATTGCATATGTTCACTTGATTTCTTGCAACTGCTAAATAATTTCACAGTTCCTAGCAAAGTGTATTCTGATCACATGCCATTGTGTCTTTCTATATCATCCCTAGCTAACTTAAACACAAAATGCTGTTCATTGCCACAAAAACTTAACTGGGTTTCAACCAATAAACCAAGATATTCAAATTCTCTGAACTTATTGTTCAATTGCGATTATATCCAATCAGATTTGCTGATAAATGATAAGGTCAGTATTTTTACTAACAAAATATATTCAAAATGGAAAAATTAAAAATAACAAATATTTTGAGCCAAAAAAGAAATGGTACGACTGCCAATGTGAATCGGCACGCATTCATATGTTTGAGAAACTCAACTTGTACCGCAAGTTCAATCTACCTTTGTTTAAAAAATTGTATTTTGAAAGTAAAATTAAATACCGCGGGATATGCAATTTAAAAAAAACGCAATTTGGAAATTGAGAATATTGAAAAGCTGAATAAAGTAAAAAATGTAAGTGACTGGTGGAAGTTGGCTAACTCAATGAAGAATAGGTCTCCTCAGTTAGGTAACACCTTGGAAATAAGCTCTTTTTACAATCATTTTAAGAAATTGCTCTCGCAACCACAATGTGATGGGCTTCAATCTTGGGCGGTTCCAAATATTATTGATCCTTTCCTTGACTCTCCTTTTGAGTTTCGCGAACTTAATACTGTTCTGAAAAACACCAAACTTAACAAGGCTCCTGGTCAAGATAGGATTAGCTATGAGTTCTATAAATTTGCGCCACAAAGTTTTCGGTACGAAACATTGAATCTGCTCAACAATATTTTCTTTCCCAGGATATTCCATCTTCTTTTCGCCGTTCTATAATCATTCCTTTGTGTAAAAAGGGTGATGTAAATGAGATTACAAATTACAGGGGCCTTTCACTCCTTGATACCCTTTACAAAATTTTTACTGGCATTGTTTTAAATAGAATCAACTGCTGGATTGATTGCAATAACATATTAAATGAATATCAAGCTGGATTCCGTAGAGGCTACTATAGATAATATCTTTAATTTAACTAGTATTGTTAGTCTAAACCTAAAAAATAAAAATAAAACATATGCATTCTTATAGTATTGTCATAACTAGTATTGTTAGTCTAAACCTAAAAAATAAAAATAAAACATATGCATTCTTTGTTGATTTCTCATGCGCATTTGACTTGATTCCACGCAACTCTCTATTTTACAAATTGTCTAGTATGGGTATGTCCACGAAAATGGTAACTATTTTGCAATTGCTCTAAAAAGATACTCTAAGTCAAGTTTGGGACGGTAGTTTAATGTCTGATGCGTTTCCTGTTTACCAAGGTGTTAAACAGGGCTGTCTGTTAAGCCCAGTTCTGTTTGCTTTGTATGTGAACGATTTGCATGATATTTTGCCGGGTGGAATAAGTGTTGCTAACACATTAGTTAAAGTTCTTCTATACGCTGACGACTTGGTCATTCTTGCCAATTCTGAAATTGAACTGCAATCAATGATCAATGCCCTGTACAGCTACTGCAATCAATGGTGTCTCAATATCAATTTAACTAAATCTAAAATTGTTGTCTTTAGAAATGGCCCTCGCATATCGGCTAATTTAGCTTGGTTTTATGGCGACGAAAAAAATTGAAATTGTAAACGAATATAAATACCTTGGAGTTAACCTAACTTATAACTTGTCATTTAATAAGCACCTTAATGATAAACTTCTATCTGCAAAAACAGCAATTAATGCCTCTTGGTTAGACTATTTACATAACCGCAAGATCAAATTATCCAATAAACTAAAAATCTTTGAAACTGCCGCGAAATCTATTATGTTTTATGGTGCTCAGGTGTGGGGTTGTAGCCGTTTTGATCAGGTGGAAAAATTGCTTCGTTTTTTTATCAAAAAAATATTTCACCTGCCGAATAATACACCAAATTACATGATTCATTTAGAAACTAGATTATCCACTTTATTTGTGCAAACACTTACATTACATTTTGGTTATATTGCTAAAGTCTTTAGCTATGCAGATACTAGGCTACCTCGTTTACTTGCCTTCGAAACAGTAGCTCAAAACATATCTTGGGTCCGTAAATGGCGCTCTCTATGCGACTAACTTCACCTCGAATTTGCTTTTGACTTTGGTGGTGAAAATTTAAAATCTCAACAAGATAGTTTGCTGCAGGCACTAATTCAATTTGAATATAGAAGGCACCTGGAAAGCGCAAGAATATCTCAGCTTCACGATGTTTACAATCGACTACAGTATGATGTTTCCCAATATATAACTGATAACAACTCTCCACACTTAGTCAATCTTATTCTGCGAGCCAGGGGTGGACTATTAAACTTAAATGCTCGGTGTTTAACTAATCGAAGCTCGCCCAGTATTTGTACTCTATGCAATCTTAGAGAATCTGAAAACACTTTTCACTTCATAGGTAGGTGTCCTATTTTTAATAATGTAAGGCAATGCCGCTTCGGTAAGAATAAACTAAATGAATGTGAATTTTATGAATTACTAAATGGTAACGATTATTGTAATCTTTATTTATATATAAAGGATTGTTTGAAATATCGCGATTTAATCATAAATGAATTTAGGTAAACTTTACGTATATGTTCAACTATTTTTTTACACTTTATATGCCAATCTGACACACAACATATATGTTATGTCGTATATAAGATTTATTATACATTGTTATATTAAAATATGTTAATATTTTGAATAAAATCTTTTTTCTAATTCTATATATATAAAGGGTTTTTTTTAAGAGCTTGTTGATGTGAAATTTAAATAAAACACATGCCAAATTATGAAATGACAAAAAATTTCTTTATTTGCATTTAACATTTAAATATAATTTCGGGCATATGGCCACCACGACTATTTTGCAAAAAGGTCATTCTGAAGGTCCAATTTTCGATCACCTTTTCAAACATTTGAGGGAATATTTCAGCAATGACACGTTGAATATTGGTTTCCAAAGCGTCAATCGTTGCCGGTTTATCCAAATAAGCTAATGACTTTACGTATCCCCACAAAAAATAAGTAAGGTTTAATTGTGGAAGTAGTGAAGTGAATTATGACGGCTGTTAATCATTAAAAAATTGTTTAATTTTTTTAGAAAAAGGTAAATTTTCCCCGAAACTGGTAAATTTTTTCTTCCAAATAGTAGTAAATTTCAGTTCGTCTCTCTGACAACATTGAAACAGTGTTTATCATATGTTTGTTTCATTGCTCTATGCTAGCTGAAAAAGTTATATTAAATTAAGAGTGTAAGAAAATGTGTTGCAGTTCCTAGCTGAGCACCAAGAGAAGTGTTGATAGCAACATGAAGTTGACACAAACTCTCGTAGCACAAACGCGTGAAAAGCAAACGACCAAGCAATGCAAAGACTCGTTGGTAATTTTCTAAAAAACTTAACACTTTAATTAAATATATTTATTGTTAAATTTTCTAAAAGAAAGTTTGCCTATGTAATTCTGTAGCACAAATATGATATTTTAAAATTTTTTTCATTAAAATCGGTCCAGTAGTTTTGGAGTCTACTTTTAACTTAATATTTCTACATCAATTTTATATAAGAGTATAGATATAGATGGAAAAACTTAGCAGACTTTTCACTCTCCTTGCTCAAAAGAGGCCTTCTGCTAGGTATTTCTTCAGAAGAGCTGAAGAAACAGGTTAATCAAAAGTTTTGGAAAAAATTTAAATATTCTTTGATTTTATTTTCTCTCATATGTTTTTTCTTAATCAGATTATTGTCAACCTATAATCTATGATATAATATTAAGAAAGTTCATTATTATATAATATTTTCACTCGTTGGTAATTTTTTTAAAAAACTTAACACTTTAATTAAATATATTTATTGTTAAATTTTCTAAAAGAAAGTTTGCCTATGTAATTCTGTAGCACAAATATGATATTTTAAAATTTTTTTCATTAAAATCGGTCCAATAGTTTTGGAGTCTACTTTTAACTTAATATTTCTACGTCAATTTTATATAAGAGTATAGATATAGATGGAAAAACTTAGCAGACTTTTCACTCTCCTTGTTCAAAAGAGGCCTTCTGCTAGGTATTTCTTCAGAAGAGCTGAAGAAACAGGTTAATCAAAAGTATTGGAAAAAATTTAAATATTCTTTGATTTTATTTTCTCTCATATGTTTTTGCTTAATCAGATTATTGTCAATCTCTAATCTATGATAAAGTATTAAGAAAGTTCATTATTATATAATATTTTTAAACTGATATATATTCTAACTTCTATCTGTTATACTGCTTTTTGTGCATCCATTTATGAAGTATGTTAGAGAAGCGAGAAAACTATATGTTTTTCCACTAAAAGTAACAATCAATGCACGTCTTTTTCGTTTAAAAAGCCCCCCCCCAATTGTCTGTTGGCGTCCTAGTGATTTGTATGAACTGAATTTAGATCAGCCCAGTCTACTCTATCGAAAGGAAAGAGTTTACCAGGAAGACCTCTGTTGCCACCAAGTACTAGTGGGTTGTCTATGCAACTTGTGAACAGCTCCTTGCAAAAACACACACCCCTGGAAGTGCGTCCTTTATAAAAGGAGATTGGTTTCATCCGAAGATTTTTTGTAACTTTCGTTAGATATTTGATAGTGCTTTTTGGTGCCGGGTTAAACAGAGAGGCTCTCAATCCTCCCACAAAAATTTCTTTATGTGGTCTTCTTCTCCATTCACTTTTATTGCATGATGGTCACTAGACAGGTATATAAAACCGAGAATGCAACGGTGTTGCATGAAATTTTTACTGCATGAGTATATAAGATACGGTTGATGGCTTCATTCTTAAAATAAAATAAAAAATTTTAGCATTATCAGGTCATAGAGATAGCAGTTTAAGCAACGAAATTGAAAAATCGTTGCATATATTTATAACTCGCGCGAAATTGGTGTTACTTTGAATTTTCTTGTACTGCAGAGAAGGTTGGTTCTTTGGCTTTATAATAAACGAATAAAATCATGAGGTCTCGAGGACCATTTAATGCACCGACAATGCAACAGTCATGCAACACAGTTGCATTGAATTATTACTCAATTCGGAAGTCATCTAAAATAAATTTTATGAAAACACTGAACGTAACTTATTTTGCCTCGTGATAAAAATAAAATTATATATAGAGACGATTATATATAAAGCCTTTGGAGAGATCCTTCATGTAATGTTCATAATCGTTGAATGGATTTATTACAAGAACTTAATTTAAATGAAAATGTGCTACAAGTACAATTGATACTCAAATGCAAATAAAAAAAAAGCATGAAAATAATTAATATTAGGATTTGGATATGGATTAGGACAGAGATTTAGATGTGGAGTGGGACAAGAATTTTAACAAGGATTTGAACAAAAATTGAGACAAAAACTTCTACAAACAATGATTAGAATAAGAATTAAAATAAAAATGCCTATCAGGATTTCACTAATGATTTGGATAAAGATATGGAAGAAGATAAGAACAAGAACTTCGACAAAGATTCGAACAAGAATTCCAAAAATTATTCCTACAAGAGTTAAAATAAGGATTTGTATAAAGATAAGAAATAAAACTAAGACTAGGTTAAGGACAACAATTATGACAAAAATTTGATAAGAATGTGAACAAAGATAATGGCAGATACTATGAATGGATGGAAACAAGGATTAACATAAGGATTCAATAATAATTAAGATAAGAATTAATGCATATATTAGAAATAAGATAAGAGCAAACATGTTAGCAAGAATTAGGGAAAGATTTGGCAAGGATTGGAATTGGATAAGACAAGACAACGGAATTAGTTGTGAATTAGAACAAGGATACAGATTTGAAAAAAAGATAAGATAAGGTTTTCAGCAAGAATTAAGATAAAGTTTTGGACAAGGTAAAGGATAAGGATTAGGAAAAGATTTCGGACAAATATTTGCAGAGAAATTAAGGCAAATATCAGAACAAAGGCTTAGGCAAGAACTAGGGCAAAAATAATAATAAAGATTGACACAAGCATAAGGAAAGGGATAAGGAAGAGGACAGCCGTCTACAGCCTTTTTGTTACAATACTGTGAGCATATTATATGACCAAAGAAAATATTTCTCGTATTGATGAATGTTAAAAACACTCTCAAGGCAGCTTACAAAAATTCTCTCTTCCCACTCTACTATATCTTTCTTTAGCTCTCCACATTTCTCTTAGATGTAGGCAAAACTGCAAAGAATGAATCAAACTGCTGATTCAAAGCTTTCCACGAGAGGCCTTTTGAAGCAATTCAGAGTAAGCTGAATTGATATGATTTTTTCAATGACATGTCAGTTTAAAATTACAATGGTTTGTCATACGTAGAGTCAGCACTTTCAGCTGACTTGCAAGTACTCAAAGAGGTCTTTTGAAGTGCTTTTTTTCCTGATGGGGTATGCATTCATAAAAATGTGCTTGTTAGAAACAAATTGCTCTCAAATTTATATAATTTTTTTCATTTTAAATTTTTTTAAAATAAAAACTTTATATCATTGCAGTGCTTCCTAACTGTAGAAGCGAAGCATCAATAAAGTTTTTTTCGAAATTCAGCTGTGAGAGCGAATCTCCTTTCTAGAGTGCTTCGTAAAGTAATAAGCAAAGAAACAGAAGGCTTCCAGAAGCCACTAAACCACTTAAGAGAGCGAGATATATGAGCGTACCCTCATTAAAGTGCTTCATAAAGACAGAAGGGAAGTACCATAAAGCTTCCAAGTAGCTACTTTGATGCTTGTGAGAGCGAGGTTGTTATTTTAAGAGTGAATTGTCTTTAGAGTGCTTCGCAAAGGCATAAGCAAAGCACTAGCAAGCTTCTTAGTAGCTAATATCTTACTTGTGGGAGCGAAGCTGTTCATTTGTGGTGAAACCCTCGTAAAAGTGCTTCGTAAAGGCATAATCTACGTGCTATAAAGCTTCCAAGAAGATACTTTGTTACTTGTGGGAGAGCGGTTATTCATTTCTGAACGAATTCTCTTTAGAGTACCTCATAAAGCTATAAACGAAGCACCAGTAAGCTTTCAAAAGCTTCTTTGTTACTTGTGACAGCGACGTTGTACATTTGTGAGCGAACCCTTGTAGAAATGCTACGTTAAGACTTGACGAAGCACCTTTTTGTAGCTAATAGCCTAGACACATTGACTGCGGCTGCAACATAACAACACGAGGTGAAAATGAAAATGTTGGCATGTTGGGTACGACTTGATTAATTTGGATGCAGCTCGATAAGCCGTATTTTCATATATTTTTATTATTAAACATCGAATTATCATTAAAAAACAAACATTTAACATAAACACAAAAAGAATGAACAATAAAAAACACAAAAGTAGCATGAAATTAAACGAAAACATTAACAAATGCCGATGTTCTTACTCTTGTCGCACGTCAAAATAGAAGAAGTTCTAAATCGACGACAGCAACATTGCTACAATGACGCAGTGTCGTTGCAACATTTTCACCACATTCACCTCCATAAGAAAACCATGTAAAAAAACTCGCGTGTAGCAACGTACACGTGGCAGAAGTGAAACTTCTGTAATAGTAAGAAATAAGAGAGATTTTAGTGTGAAATAGAGAGAGATAGTATCTGAAAAGAAATTCAATCAATACGAAATGGAAAAATAATTTGTTGATTCAATATTTGCATCCAGGGACCGTACCGAATATGGTTTTTGTCGAAAGTGTCACATATTAACTTTTATCTCTTAATTTTTATTTTTTCCGACAAAAATAACAGTTTTTTGTGCCTTATAGTTTTTTTGGGCAAAAATAACGTTTATTTTTCGGTCAAAAATATCAGGTAATTTATATTTGTTCAAGTCATTTTACCGATAAAAAATTTTGATATTATTATTTTCATCTAATCGGTGAGACATTTTACACATGGTGTCAACAGTTCAATCTGTCAAGCAGCTTTTAAGAAAACACAAATTGCTTGATATTTTTGACCGAAAAAATTAAAGTCACAAAATAACTGCTATTTTTGACCGATAAAATAAAAGTCAAAAGTAACCTTTATTTTTCCTCGAAATATACTAGGCAAGAAATTAACTTTTAAAGAATCAGTTTCCAATTTAAAAGCGACTTAATATTCGTGAGGCTGAGGACATTTATAACATAATGGTATATTTGAAAAAGTCTTTCGACAATTTTTTCATTTAAAAATTGTAAAATAACAGTTATTTTCGAATGTCTTCTCAACATTGTTACTTTTTGAATGCTGGATTGCATTTGCATAGTACTCTTTGAAGGAGCCTCCGAAAGCAGAGGCAAATCTTGTTCATTATTATCTCCTGCTTCCTGATCATAATAATTGCTATGTTGATAGAGGGCCTCATAAAGCAGCGAACGTTGATTGTTGAGTGCATCAACTTGGTTGGCTTTAACATTTTGTTGAGATGCATCAGTGTGTTTTTTGGGGATTGGTTCTTTGTAGATTCACCAAAATACACTGATGTTTCGTAAAAATGCATTTTGAAACTCAGCCGTTGTTGCAATCACCTTACCTTCATCATTAGTAGCAGACCCAGCTGCGGCTGTATTCTTAAGAGCTCTAATTCGCTCTCTATATTCACGAACGCGTTCTGCTCCTGTTTTAGCTATTTTTCTATTTTTTTTCCGTGCATACTTGTAGGATGAAAATTAATACTGCGGTTATGTTAATAATGTAATGTTAATGTTAATCTAATGTTAATGTTAATTATGTTATTTTCAGTATGTTACGCGTTCAGTTTTAATTCTATTTTGTTTGATTGTTTATCATGTGCCTACGTAGCGTAAAGGAATAGACTTCGGCTCATAAGCAACGATGTTCGGGGTTCAATTCTCGGTAGCAGCAGTAATTTTTTTTAATTTTCATATGAATTGAAAACGTTAGCCTAGCGTCACGAAAAATGACCTTGAAATTTCACTCGCCGCCAAAGAAGTTTCACTTCAAAAAATTTCAAAAAGACAGCAAGGCTGTTAATGCGAGAGCGGATTCTCGTTATGACGTTTCTTAAAGGCAACAACTTTGTCGAAGCTCAGTCAACTCTCAATAATTCTTCTATTTTACTTGTGAAAAAAGCAATATCGAAGCTGCTTCATTCGAAAGCGAACCTCTAAATGTGCCAAATGAGCTTCGTAGAGGTTTCGCACAAGTTGTCAATTGAGGAATGCAATAAGTTGTTCGCTTATAGCGCTCGCCAATCGATATGTACTATTGTATTAAGATAACGCGCTACTGACACTCAAGAAAAACAAAAAAAAAAAAACAAAAATTAGTCAAGCGATTATCTAATATTGCAAAACTTAACGCTTATAATCGGCGGTTTGTTAGATGACGGCTGGTTGGTTCAAATGCCTGTCGTCGTGGTTTTGCTGGCTTGAGTAACTGACATATGATCACATTAAAAACCCAACAACAACAACAACAACAAAGAGACTTAGTCAATATGCTAACCAAGTTACGAAGCCAACAAAAAAAAAACAAAAGTTAAACGAAAGAGCGATAAATGAACGGATGCATGTTCGGTCAAGGAAGTTGTTTATCCTCCATATTAACTAATAATGCAATTGCTCATTGGAACCGGTGGGTGCAGGGCCAAACTTACAGTTATGTTGCAAAAAGCGCTGACTTCAGTCATGACCAAAGTTAGGCAGTTAATGTTTAACAAGCGGAAAATTTTGACATATAAAACATATAAAAAGACCAAAAATAAAAATCTCACATTGACGTTGGCTGCATCAAGGAGCTTGTTTTTAATATTTGTTTTTAATGTGGCTACTAAAATTGCCAACGTTTTATTGATAAAAACTCAATTTTGTTATAGGAAAACTATTAAGCTAGACAAGCTTTTCTGGCGCTTCACTCAACTCAAGGCTTTATTTTTTTTTAGCTCTAAGCAATAGAATACGTTCGTGCTCATATTGAGCAACTTTTTAGACTGGCTTCTTTAAAAATGTAGAAAATAAAACAAATATTGCTACATATTTTAACAGACATTTTAAAATCTCATGGTTAGAGTAAATAATTTTTTTATGATTACAAAAATTACTTGAAGCATGTTTTTTTTTAATGTAGTTTCTTAAAGCTATTTAATTAGCTTTATGCAGTTCTTGAATTTTTTGTTACTTTTGCTGAAGTTGTTGGTATTTTTTATGGTTTTTTTTTTTTTTTTCTTCAAGAAGACACATTTTTGTCATAAAATTTTTACAAATTTTGTTGGTATTTCTTTGTAAACATATGATATCCTTGACTTGATTTTTATACGAGTATTATTAAAACATATACCTTTCCGTCGTTGACCGTTGCATGTCTTGTTATGTAGCTAGTTATGCAATATTTGTTTTTTTTTTTTCAAAATAATTCAACTTGCGGTCTTAAGATAATTATTTGATTGCACGCAATTAAATATAAAATTGCACAAATAAGACGGTTTGATATTGAAATAAATATAACTCAGCTCTTAAGCTTCTCATTAACTTAGTAGACGCTTGAATGACATCCGTTCCGATGGCATAGTTTTGATAAGAATTAGTAATTGTTTAAATTAAATTTTTAATTATTTTCTGTTTAACTAAGTTTAAATAAATCATGAAATTTAGACAAATTATTTATTTAGTAGATAACAATGATTGGGACAATTTGTTGCTGTCGCCGAATATGATAAAAACGTGTTAAATATGATGGTCATTAGCGGATAAGCATAAAAAACATTTATTTAATGATTATTAGAAATGGAACTAAGCATTACATATGCAGCTTCTTAAAACTGAACGAAAAAAAAAACACAATAATTATACTGTGCTCGAATCGGACACTTTTTTAAGCATGAAACGGGGCACCCGGGGGGATAACCTAATTCGACTTTTCGGGGGGATCCTTGAAAGGACTTTGACCGAGCTTCTTATGATCAATTGTGTTGTTGTGTGTTATGAATGTTTGCACACAATTAACCGAGAAACTGGACCTACATGTTTTATGACGATTTGGAACGGCTAAAGTTTATGTTCTCAAGAAGCTTTACATGGCATTATTTACTCTCTGAGGTTTGCCATTGTCTGCAGAGAGGTGGTGACAGATCAGAAAAATTTTTTTATTGAATTAACTTTTCGCCACGACTAGGGATCGAACCAGTGTTGCCAGATTTTCGGAGAGCTCATTCCCGTTTTTTCCATGCATTTCCAAAAATTTTTCCCGTTTTTCGCTTCACGTTTTCCCGTTTTTTCCTTTATTTAAAAAGTATCCAAAATATGTAAAATGAGAAAATAATTTAGAATTTATTTTGTTTCTTAAGTGTTGTATTTCATTTAATTCAACAACACGTCAACAAATTATTACTATATAAAAAAATAATAATAAGTAGTTAAAAATGTGACTTGAAATATATCACATTCAGTTATTGTGCATTTTATATGAGTGTAACTGCAAACACTTTTTTGAAGTGAAACTTCTTTGGCGGCGAGTGAAATTTCAAGGTCCTTTTTCGTGACGCTAGGCTAACGTTTTCAATTCGTATGAAAATTAAAAAAAAAATTACTGCCGCTGCCGAGAATTGAACCCCGAACATAGTTGCTTATGAGCCGGAATCTATACGTTTACGCCACGTAGGCACATGATAAATAGCCAAACAAAATGTAATTAAAACTGAACGCGTAACATACTGAAAATAACATAATTAACATTAACATTAGATTAACATTTACATTACATTATTAACATAACCGCAGCATTAACTTTCATCCTACAAGTATGCACGGAAAAAAATAGAAAAATAGCTAAAATAGGAGCAGAATGCATTCGTGAATATAGAGAGCGAATTAGAGCTCTTAAGAATACAGCCGCAGCTGGGTCTGCAACTAATGATGAAGGTTAGGTAATTGCAACATCGCATTTGCACCAAAATGCATTTTTTCGAAACATCAGTGTATTTTGGTGAATCTACAAAGAACCAATCCCCAAAAAAACACACTGATACATCTCAACAAAATTTTAAAGTCAACCAAGTTGATGCAATCAACAATCAACGTTCGCTGCTTTATGAGGCCCTCTATCAACATAGCAATTATTATGATCAGGAAGCAGGAGATAATAATGAACAAGATTTGCCTCTGCTTTCGGAGGCTCCTTCAAAGAGTACTATACAAATGCAATCCAGCATTCAAAAAGTAACAATGTTGAGAAGACATTCGAAAGCAACTAAAACACCAACTGAACTAAAACAATTACCGAAAATAACTGTTATTTTACAATTTTCAAATGAAAATGAAAGTCGAAAGACTTTTTCAAATATACCATTATGTTATAAATGTCCTCAGCCTCACGAATATTAAGTCGCTTTTAAATTTGAAACTGATTCTTTAAAAGTTAATTTCTTGCCTAGTATATTTCGAGAAAAAATAAAGGTTACTTTTGACTTTTATTTTATCGGTCAAAAATAGCAGTTATTTTGTGACTTTAATTTTTTCGGTCAAAGATATCAAGCAATTTGTGTTTTCTTAAAGGCCGCTTGACAGATTGAACTGTTGACACCATGTGTAAAATGTCTCACCGATGAGATGAAAATAATAATATCAAAATTTTTTTATCGGTAAAATGACTTGAACAAATATAAATTACCTGATATTTTTGACCGAAAAATAAACGGCAGAAAATAACTGTTATTTTTGCCCAAAAAAACTATAAGCCACAAAAAACTGACCAATTAATGAAGAATATGTCTTATTTTTATAACAAAAGGATTTAAAAACAAACAAGTAAAGAAAGTCTAAAGTCGGTCTAGGCCGACTATGAAATACCCTAAGCCCACTTTTCAAAAACAAAAAAAATTGTATTGTAAATGGGCGTGTCCGTGGGCGGATGAAGGATTTATTTTTTATGCATTTAAATGTTGATGAAAAATTTACACATACCAAGTTTTATTCCTGTAGCTCACAGTTGATGCCTTTATTGTGCTTTCGCT
The DNA here is from genome assembly GCA_958299015.1 of Tetanocera ferruginea. Lineage (NCBI taxonomy): Eukaryota > Metazoa > Arthropoda > Insecta > Diptera > Sciomyzidae > Tetanocera > Tetanocera ferruginea. Next base: position 48,872,728 of record OY282640.1, on the reverse strand, counting down.
ATGGAAGGTGGGCGTGTTCATGGACGGATTACTCCCAATTTTTGAACACACCTTAGTTTTGGTATAAAATACATACATACCAAATTTAATTTCTCTTTGACAAACATAACCTTATTTATTGAGTTTTAAACTTTTTGGGTTGTATGGGAGGTAGGCGTGTCCGTGACTGGATGACGTCCATTTTTCAAAAACATCTTTGTCTTGTCATAAAAAACATACGTGCCAAATTTTAGCTCTGTAGGTTAAACAGAGGCTTATTTATTGCGTTTTCAATTTTTGGGTTGTATGGGAGGTGGGCGTGTCCGTGAGCGGATGACGTTCATTTTTCGCAGACGTATTTGTGTTGGTATAAAACACACACATATCAAATTTAATTGTTGTAAGTTTATTATGAGCTGAGTTATGCAGTTTTCAATTTTTGCGTTGCATGGGACGTAGGCGTGTCCGTGGGCGGATGATGCCCATTTTTCAATAACACCTTTTTTTGTTTTGAAAAACACGTGTGGCAAATTTTGTTTCTGTAGGTTAAACAGAGGCTTATTTATTGCGTTTTAAATTTTTGGGTTGTATTGGAGGTGGGTGTGTCCGTGGGCGGACACCCATTTTTCGAAGACATCTTTGTGTTGATACAAAACACATACACACCAAATTTTATTGTTGTAGGTTAATTATGAGCTTATTTATGCAGTTTTCAATTTTTGCGTTGTATAGAAGGTAGGCGTATCCGTGGGCGGATTCCAAAAATATTCAATATTGCAGATCCTTGGGTGCATGTGACCATGTGTACCAAGTTTCATCCAATTATCTCAACTCTTTTTTCTTATCCTGTGTATACGGACAACACACAGACGGACAGACGGATGGACGGACGGACATGGATAGCTCGACTCACGTGGTGACGCTTGCAGTTATGAAAAAGTTTCTCCAATTTACTTTGAATTAATTCACTTCGTCATCTCCTATTTCAGAAGCAATGTCTTTAAGCTTATCGCTTATAAAAAGACCAATATATAATTCGCTCATCGGCAAAAAATTATTTCTTTTTTGGAGAGTGACGTCTAAGACAGTTAAAAGTGAGTCAATGTATTCTTTCTTCATAAAAAAATCTAGTATTGTTTTTAAAGTAAGTTCAATTTTTTCGTATAACATGTGAATTCTTACACCTTCTGACTGCATTTGTAAGTTAAGTTTTGTGAAGAGTGGTAAAACAAAATTTAAAAAGTCAAAATATAAACTAGTGACTGGTTTTTCCAACTGCGATATATTTTTTGCACTGAATTTTGTTGACGCTGATAATTCGCTGATTCAGATAGCAATACATTTACATGAGATGTCAGACTGATTCAGAAACATTATATTACATTCATGTGTTTGAAAATTATAACATACATGTTTGATTGGCTTCTTGAAGAAATTAAATTTTTTGCAGTAAACCTTATTTTTTCCGTTTTTAAGATTGTTTTTCCGTTTTCCCTTTTGAGTCGAAAAATCCCGAAAAACGGGGAAAAATCCCTCTTCTGGCAACACTGGATCGAACTCGGGCTCCGAGCGTGCTAAGCCAAACACTTAACCTGCACGCCACGGTCACCACTTAACCAAAATACTCTTTGTTATACCCACCAATCAGACTAAGTGAAATCAGATTTTATTTCAACCCAAACATCTTTTATAGAAGTTGGCTTTTGTACCCAAAAATCTTGGAGTATTAACATAAAAATATTCGAACCTTGGCTTATTTAAACAATAACGTGTTATACTAAGGTTGCGGTTATAGTGAACGCCGAGTCAGACAGGCAGGCTGAAATCTGTGTGAAAAAACAAGATGCAGATAGCTATCTATCCCGCTTGTTCACATTGCCTGCCTGCCTGCCTGTCTGACTCGGCGTTCACTATAACCACAACCTAAGGTGGTTAAATTTTAAGGGCCGATGTTGATTTTGAATAAAACACAAATTTTTAAAGGAAAGTATTGTCATTTGGTTTTTATTATGATAATATTGATATGGTTCAATTATGTATAGAACAAAATATCGGCCAAATGGCCGTCGCGATGTCGGCGGCACACCTCCATCCAATGGTCCAAATTTTCGATGACGCTGAGGCATAATTGTGGTTCTATGCCGTTAATATGCCGAATTATCTTATCCTTTAGCTCTTGAATTTTTGCTGACTTATCGACGTACACCTTTTCTTTAAAATAACCCCAAGGAAAGAAGTCCAACGGTGTCAAATCACATGATCTTGGCGGCCAATTGACATCGCCACAATGAGAGATAACACGGCCATTGAATTTATCGCGCATAAGAGCCATTGTTTCGTTAGCTTTGGGGCAAGTGGCACCGTCCTGTTAAAATCACATATTATTCACATCCATATCTACGAAAGCGAACACCATCCACAGTAACTGCCTGACCGGCCTAATTTTGAAAAAAATACGTCCCGACGATGCCGCCAGCCCATAAACCGCACCAAACAGTCACTCTTTGTGGGTGCATTGGTTTTTCGACAATCAGTCTTAGATTATCATTCGCCCAAATGCGGCAATTCTGCTTATTGACGAATCCACTGAGGTGAACATGTGCCTCATCATGAGGTGAAAAGTGCATGATATGCATTTTGATTTCATAATAAGCATTTCATATTTTCATAATAAGCCTGAATAACTTTAACGCGTTGCTCGAAGATACATTTTCCATGGTTTCCAGAAAAAACTTGACGTTTAGGTGTGGTTCACATTCAACATCGGCCCACAAAATTTAACCACCCTTTATTTCTATATATATGTTGTTCTCAGACATTCAAATGGTATTAAAGTCACCATTCAAGTGATCACTGAATGCATTTGAACGAAGCAATAATATATAATTATGGTCGGTACCAGAGCATGCAGGTTTGAAGGTAACAAAAAGGCAGACAGCCTTGCCAAAAAGAGGTCATTCCGGTCTCATATTGGCCCTGAACCATTTTGTAGCCTGTTAAAAGGCTATCTTGTGCAAAAGCTCAGGACCTGTGAAAACAAATTCCTAAAACTAACTTTGTGAATGTCCAACAATCTGCAAACTGTGAGTTCTCTACTTTGGTGTGACATTTGTGCCACCATCAAAAGGTCGGGCATACCAAGCCAGAAACAGTGCTAAGATTCATAAAAAGCTTACAGCTGGTAAACTAACAAAATCACACTTTTCAGTTCGGTATACATCAATCAGTTCATTAAAACCTCATTACGATATATGCTGTTGTGATAAATGCGCTTATGAAGTGTTGGTATGCTTTAATCTGTCCGTTTATAATGATGATTATGCCGACAGTAATTTGATGTTAATTTAATTTGCTTCCTTTTTTTTATGCAATCACGCCGCCAGTCAGCCTTCTGCCTATCATCCCAAAATGATACACAAAGTAATGCTGCTTACATTTTATTCATTTCAAATTATTTGGTCACGATCATTTCGCCATTATAAAACACTGCTCCACTTCTCAGTGAACCAAAAGTATCTGTTTTGAAATTATTAAAAATTTCGGAAATTTTTGACGCACCAAATATTTTTTCTTACAAGTGAAAAACACTCAAAAACATGCCATTACTTAGAATTGAAACCGTGACTCCTGTCACCATGCCAAACGTCCGTTTCAAATGTTGCTACTTATGATTGTAATGTGCTTTCAAAGGCAATTCAAAGTAGTTTTTCAACGGGTATAATTTATGATTCATTTTAAAACTCATTGAAAATTTAAAAAAAATGTGTCATTTCGAAAACGTTTGCAAACCTCTCATGTTTTGCCTTAACTTCGCTATGGTTCAGTGGGTTCATCTATCCAGCAGCTGAATTCCAATCCATGAATGCATAATAATTAATGATGTTTACATTTCTTATGCCTCCGTCTTTGACTTGCATTCAACATGCTTTGAATGATCAGATAATGATCCATAGTTAGCGGAAATTAGTCACAAGTACTAAGTTTTCTATGTTTCCGTCACTTTAAGTCTTAGATTGCCTCAATATTAAAATGTTTTTTTTTTTTTTTTTTTTTTTTTTTGCCAAGCATTAAGGCCACAGGTGGCAGATATAAATTATTTTTTAATTTTTATTTTAACGCTTTAAAATTGCTTTTCATAGCAAATTGTTTTATTTTCCAAGCATCATTAAATTTGTTTCGTTAAGTGTTACATGAAGAATTAGAGTTGTCAAAACTAGTTTCGGATGATTCAATAAATCAAGTTTTTATTGATTTTTTTGGTTTTATGGCGTTGAGGTTTCCTAAAATCAATAATTTAGAATTGCAAGACTTTTAAGTAATTTTCAATTTTTAGAAAAATGGATACTCAGTATGAATTTTGTACTTTTAAAAATCTGAGTGTATATTTATTCTCCATGAAAGAAATTTTTGATAACTTATATGTACTTTTGATGATTTCATTATCGCTAGAAAAAACTTAAAAAATTTTTGAAGAGTATGAATTCAAGACTATGAAGAATAAATACTTAAGCCATTCAAAAATGTTTTGAAAATTAAACCAAACCATAACCAATTGGAGTTGATTTGCAGTCTATGACGTATTAAGCCATAACACTGAGAGCTTGGAAATCATAATAAATCATTAATTTCAACAACTTATAGAGAGGATCAAACATACTGTTTCAGCAATACCAAATAAACCGCTCGAGTTTCCAATGAAATTGTGATTTAAGCAGATATTTTTGTACGCCAACAGTAATGAATTTCGCCAACTATTTGTCAAATAGTTAAAATATTTCGAAATCATTGCGTTAAATTGTTAAATATGCTTGTTAAATTAAATAAGTTGAAATTCCTGGGAGGTAGTATTACTTCCTGATAGGTCTTGTCGAGTTAAAGAATGTTCTATACTTGAAAATTGCCGGACACCCCGAAGTTCTCGGGTCACGATAAAAGCAGTGGAATTTGGTAGCAAAAGATTTTTTTATTACATCTGGTAGGAGAAGTTACCGTTCTTTGTACTTGAGATTAATGATCTAATCTCATGTATTGCGTGGATGCACCCAAAGTATTTTTGACATTGATACACAATTATAATGCATAGAAAAATCGTCAAAATTATAAAAAGTAGCGAAAATTGAAAAATGTTTTATTAGCAGAGTAAAACTGTGTGTTTTGTTGTCAATTTATTTCAAATATATATATGTATCCATGCATATGTCGTAGGAAAACATCAAGTTTCGTCTGTCAGGATCCGATTAAACTTTTAAAATCGGTCCATAATCAGGTAAGTAATAGGTCAAAAAGTAAGCAAAGGGAGGCAAACCCGGTTTTTTTTTACCGTAAGTCCAGATTTTGGGTGTCTCGCAAATTTCAAGTATAGAACATTCTTTAACACAACAAGACGTAAAACAAAAATAGTAACATATCCGATAAAATATGAATCACTTAAAGTGCTTAATAAATGGTCGCAGTTGCGTGTATTTGATATACTAGTGGTAAAAGTCCCTAGGTTCAGTCCCCTGAGGAAATTTTTTTTAAATGTTTTTTTTTTTTTTTTAACAAAAAATGATGTATATCAAGATGTATTGCGACAAGATTTAAGATAACAACACGCAGAGAGTTTAAAAACAGCACCATCAGGTTCCAAAAAGCATCACAAACGTTTTTGTTATCGTCAAAAACTCTCGAATTCTATTAAAAGAATGGTTTTTGATTTAAACAAGCAAAGAAACTCTAAAGTCGGTCTAGGCCGACTATGAAATACCCTAAACCTACTTTTTTTAAAAAAAATAATACTATTGAAACACGCCCATTTTCAATAATAGTATTTTTTTGCATTCGTGGGAGGATGAAGCCTATATTTTATATGCATTTAAATGTTGAAGAAAAATTTAAACATACCAAGTTTTATTCCTGTAGTTTACAGTTAATGCCTTTATTATGCTTTCGCTATGGGAGTTGGGCGTGTTCATGGACGGATTACTACCAATTTTTGAACACACCTTAATTTTGGTATAAAATACATACATACCAAATTTGATCTCTCTGTGACTAACATAATCTTATATATTGCGTTTTCAATTTTTGAGTTGTATGGAAGGTGGGCGTGTCCATGAGCAAATGACACCCATTTTCCGAAGACATCTTTATGTTGATACAAAACACATACACACAAAATTTTATTGTTGTAGGTTAATTATGAGCTTATTTATGCAGTTTTCAATTTTTGCGTTGTATGGGAGGTAGGCGTGTCCGTAGGCGGATGATGTCAATTTTTCAAAACCATCTTTGTCTTGTCATAGAAAATGCACGTGCCAAATTTTATCTCTTTAGGTTAAACAGAAGCTTATTTATTGCGTTTTCAATTTTTGGGTTATAAGGGAGGTAGGCGTGTCCGTAGGCAAATGATGTCCATTTTTTAAAAAATTCTTTATTTTGTCTTAAAAAACATATTTCCCAAATTTTATCTCTGTATGTCACACAGAGTTAGTTTGTTTGAGTTTGTTTTCAATTTTTGGGTTGTATGGGAGGTGGGCGTGTCCATTATCGGATGACATCCATTTTTCGAAAGCATTTTTGTGTTAACACAAAACATATACACTTCAAGTTTTATTATTGTAGGTTAATTATGAGCTTATTTATGCAATTTTCAATTTTCGCGTTGTATGGGAGGTAGGCGTGTCCGTAGGCGGATGATGTCCATATTTCAAAACCATCTTTGTTTTGTCATAAAAAACATGCGTGCCAAATTTTAGCTCTGTAGGTTAAACAGACGCTTATTTATTGCGTTTTCAATTTTTGGGTTGTATGGGAGGTGGGCGTGTCCGTGAGCGGATGACCTCCATTTTTCAAAGACATCTTAGTGTTAATATAAAACACATACACACCAAATTTTATTGTTGTAGACTTATTATGAGCTGAGTTATGCAGTTTTAAATTTTTGAGTTGTATGGCATGTAGGCGTGTCCGTAGGCGGATTCCAAAAATATTCAATAGTGCAGTTCCTTGGGTTCATGTGACCATGTGTACCAAGTTTCATCTAATTATCTCAACTCCTTTTTCTTATCATGTGTATACGGACAACACACAGACGGACAGACGCGGGGAAGGACGGACGGACATGAATAGCTCGACTCAGGTGGTGACGCTGATCAAGAATATATATACTTTTCTATACCGGATCGCTTCGTTCTATGCGTTACAAACGTTTGCACAAAATAATATAGCCTGACCTTTCAGGCTTAGGGTATAAAAATAATAATAATATGAGATATTGGTGTCTTCGCTTTTACGAAGTTTTACGATTTAACTTTGAATGCAAACATAAAGTTATTCATTTCGATTGTTTTGCTGAGTACTAGAGTTTTAAACGTGATATTGGGCATCATTTTATGTAATAATTTTCTCATTAAGCTCTCTTTTTCGCCTTCTGATCCTGTTTTGTTCATTTGTAAGTTCCACAAATAGTCGACTCTTTTCATTATATTAGAACTCTGAATCTCAAAACTCTTAATCCAGAACATTGTGTCTAATTGTAAGATTAGAACTCTAATTTTGGGGAAAATAAAAAATCCATGTCACTGCCATAGTTGGAATAGAAAGAGGCACATTAAGATATTTTAAATACCCAGTATAGCTATTGTAAACTCAGATTTCTTCAAATTTTTGGAGAATTGGTGCGTTGTGACAAAGATGGATTATAAAACCAGAAAAAGTATGTTATTTTATAAAAACCACAGGTCTTGAAAATGAACGAAAGGTATGCATAATAAATACTGTCGATCGCACATGGCTCGACTTTAACTATACAACTACCCAGTCGGTAATGGCAGCACTTCGAAGCGCTATAAGCAGGCCTTCATATGGATTTCGAAGTGCTTCCACACTCATATCCAAGTATACTTTCTTTTTTAAATGAAATGGGAAAATTTCGCAGGCCTTCCGCTTCGATAGCTCAAAAGAGGCCTGATAGAAGCACTTCTCAAGAATGGCTAAAGGAAGGAGTAAGCAAAAAGTATTGAAAAAAAATTTGTTTTTCTCTCCTATTTTTTTTATGTCAGATTAATTTCAATCTATAAACTTTGATACAGCAGTAAGAAGGTCCATTATTATGTCATATTTTTAAACTGATATATATTTTGACTTTAAACGAAAAAGTTGCTCTGAAGTATATGAAAAGTTAGTCTTTGAAGGGAAAAAAGTTTGTTGTGCTGCCTTTTGTGCAGAAAAAGAAGGCCTTCAAGAAGAGCTCATAAAAGCAGCGAGGAAAGGATGTGTTTGGTCTTCAAAAGTAGCAGTCAATGTAGGCCTTCGTTTGAAGAGCGCTGGCTTAATTGCCTATTGGGTAACTACATATAACTCCGATTTAATGATGCATTAATTTTGTAAAAATTAAGATTTCGTGAAGAAGGATGGAGCCAAAGTTGTATTTCAAACTTTTCCTTAGAAGGAGGTGACCTTTGCTAAATTGATCTCAAAGGAGATACATTGTTAAAAATTGACGACAACAATTAATAGTTATACAGAATTAGGCCTAGAAGGATCAAATGTAACTCCCATTTATATTTATTAATTGCAAAAACTATTAATAGCAGCTGGAAAAACATAAGATCCTTAAAAGAGCCATTCCGAGACAGTTACAGATAGTAATTATTTTGTTTTGGATACTTTATTATCTTCTGAAAATCATGAGTTAACAATGAAACTGTTAAAATATTTTTTTAATAAGCATCACAGAGTATGGTTATTTTGAAAACTTTTCAAGTTTTTCTGGGATGATTTAAAAACAAGTTTTATGGGATTATAATTTCAAAAACACCGACATTTTAACATCATATAAGAACCATAAAGTTCAAATACATTAAAATCTTTTCGACCTAATTTGGCCAATTTTGTTGATTATAAATTTAAAGGGATTAGAAAGACTAGAGTAACTTTGGGTTATGTGATATGGTCGGATAATGTGATATACCTGTATCTCTTGTTAAAAACACAATTTTCGACAAGAATAAACATGTGAACGTTATGACAACAGAAGACACGTGCTACAGCTTAATGCGCGCTCTCATTCGCTGTGTTTCGCTCCCATTGTTGTGAAATTGTTTTATCGGTGCAGTCGATATTTTCCTTTGAGTGCGCTTTGCGAGTGAATTCCAATAAAACGAGCAGAATTGTAAGCTGAACTAGATACATTTGTAAGAGTTTTAACTAAATTAGCCACAAATGAGGTGAGATTTTGATTTTCTACTACGTATTTTTACAAAAATAACCTTATTATTTTGAAACCCGAATTCGGCTATTGTGATATAGTCAAAGTTGGGTAATGTGATATACCATCAATTCATACCATATTTATTAATTACATGCAATTTATACTTTGTATTATTTTTGTCAGTTGATTTTGTTTGCATTTTTGTTTTCTTTTATGTAAATTCCACTGTAATAATAAAATTGTATCAACAACAACATTAATACAATAGCATGTTTTTTTTTTTAATTTTGGTTGAAAAAAAAACAATAGATACTGCTGTTGCACACTATTCGGGTAATGTGATATTGTTATTTATGGTATATCACATTATCCAATTGGGTATATCACTTTACCCGCCAATTTCACTGAGGGGAGTTACATGATTTTTTTTCATCGTGTTGTAAAACCTCCAATTTGGGTTACGCTATAGAGCTCCAAGTCTGTAAAACACTGCAAAATGCTACAAAAAATATTCTGTGTAATGCGGTTTAAGTTTAGGTATGAAAGTTACCAGAAATTATAAATTTAATAATACCTATATCACATTACCCGAAGTTGCTCTAAGCCTTAAATGATGCTTCTTCTATATAGTTATTTAATTTAGATTTTTTTCATTTTCAATTTTGATAATTTTTTAAAAGCAGACCTATCTTGAAAGTCACTTCCAAAACTTGTAACGTTAAAGACCACATAAAACTGAGTATATTATCAAAACAACATAAGCTAGATGAAAAGTTTGTTCACATAAAGATCAAGTCTTGAGGTCTACTTTCAGGTAGACCTACAAAATTTGTTGGTTTAAAATTTGGAATATTTGCGATATATTTGCAGAAATATGTTTTCGATTGTAACGTTCAAGATAAAAAACTTGACTACCTAGAGAAATTTTAAATGGAAATGTATATAGAACATCGTCTTGGCACATCAGTATTTTTAATTTTAAATCTCAAAAATCACTTAATATTTTAAATGATGTTAATATTTTAAATTATGTTTTCTGAAAGATTATCCTTGAATATAATAACTTTCTTTTGTAATTGAAAATCAAATACACACAAAACGAAGACATTGGGTCAAAAACGGGTGAAGCTAAAAAGTTATTGTTGTTTTTGTTAATTTTATTAGGTTTTTATATACTTCATGCACGAAATTAAAATGAATTTGTGGATATATACTTAATGGCTCTTCAAATTATGGCCAGTTTTGTGGCAACAATGATTACAGTTGATTGATTTATAATTTATAACAAAAACATACAAATCTCAAAACACTTTTAAACATAAACAATTCAAAACATATAATAAAAAAACAAATACAATATTTATTGCGGTACATTCATGTGAACTTAAGTGGCAACAACTTGAAAACTCAAAAGTTCAAACTCACAGTCAATGTCCGTAGAATGCAGAGTAATTGTACACTGTAACAACAATAGTCATTAAAAAAAAAATTGCTGAAAAAAAAACAAACAGCTAAAATCGATAATAAATTGCATTGACGATCATGATATTGATGCAACCGATGCAAAAACGCGACCATCGATTTTGGCGTCAGCAAAGTCATCGTCAGCGCGGCAACAAACATACGAGTTGCTTAGTAATCATACAATCAATCGATTGATCGTTCGAACAATCAATGCATTCGCTGCTCCGTTCACACCCACCAACAGCGACGCCTGCAGTTAACAGCTACCAAAATCGGTTATAATTTAATGCGGCCAAGGATGCGATTAATGAAATATTGCATGCACAAATGTAATATGAACAACAACAAGAGTAACACTATGCCACAATTGCAACAACAACAACAACAACAACAACAACAACAACAACAACAACAACAACAAGTGTGATTGCAGTCATCGCTATTGCTAAGATGCTTGTGTTGCTGATGATGACAATCATGACGCTGCTGCTGATCAGGATGGTGACGTGGCTGCTGTTTTGTTTATTATTCATTGATTATTTAACTCAAAGTCAATCAATAGATAACAATGGTTAATGCTAAACAATGATTCAATGTTTTAATGTGCTTGAAAATATACAACATTACAAAAAAATAGAACAAGAAAAAACAAATTAATGGATGATTAAACGGTTTGAATCTCCAAAAAAGGAGAACGATATTTTTTAAATGTTTTTTTTAGATCAAAAAAAAGTGATATTTTTACAGCGAAGTAGTGATTTCTTAGCTTAAAATTTGAATAAATAATCTTTGTATCCCTGACTTGACCCATTTTGTAAAGTATACAAATAATGCTTGTCTTTTTAACATGTGACCAAGTTAAATTTTCTTAAGAGCTCCCATATTAAAAATCAATTAAAAAGATACATATTCCAACATAAAACAAAACAAATAAATATAATCAATATCTCGTCGGTTCCACAGATGTTGGCATGAAAAATACCGACAACATTATTTCTTCATAACAAATGCAACAAATATACAAGCAGCTGATTTTATTTAACATAGATAAAAAAACCAACACACATAAACTACAGCAACAACAACAGCAACAATAGCAACAACAAAAACCTTCATATAATACGGATTGCAATTAATTTGGGTTAATTTATGGTGCTCATTGGAGTAGAGGAAAAGCAAAAACAAAAACAAACAAAAAAAAAAACAAATATACAACCGACGAAAATCAAACTCAAGACCCTCAAACCACAAATAAGTTGCTGCAACATATAGTTTCAAATGTCGCATAGTTGCAACAGAGCCAGCAGCTAAACCAGCAGCAACACTAATAAACAATTACAAACATTGACCACCTTGGTTATTTTTAATGACTTTAATTGAAGTTGTAACTGAAGAATATTGTTCCAATTTGGCTAAATTGTTGCGACGCTGCTTAGGTATGAGCAACATCAACAACAACTTCAACAGCAACACCAACACCACAATCAACGACACCTCGACGAAATCGCTCAACATCATTTCGTTGGAGTGCCACTGAGAAAGAGTATAAAAATCAAAACCAGATAGCATCTCTTGATGAAATCCTACAGTCAGTCAGTCAGACAGTCAGTCGGCACTGTGAAAATTTATGAGTCTTGACCACAGACAATGTAAAAAATGTTACAACAATAAATTAAAATAAAATTACTTTTGGGTGTTATTTGTTTTCTACAACTACTACTTAGCATTGTTGTCTACTATTTAGCTCCTGTTATTGTTGTTGTTGTTGCACAATGTATGTACTAAGTGCTCTTTTATTGTTGTTGTTATTGTTTTTATATGGCAGAGCAACTAATTAAAAAATTAGGGTCATGCTGTTAGCTTGCTAAAAGCAAGTTTAAAGGTGTCTTTGATTTATAAAAAGGGAAGGGGGAGAGGGCTTAGATTGGTAGACTAGTTTCTTCGAAGACAGATTGAGTTGCACTCATTTTGGTAACTAAGAAAAAAAAAAAATTTTTTGAATGAAAATACAAATAAAACTGAACCGAGCTTTGAGGTTGAGTATCAGGAAGAGAAGCAGAACAGTTAATAAATAACAAATCGTCATAGTCAGATACAAAATTCTTCTTGGATTTGTCTTTTATATCAAACAAATCATGGGTTGCTTTAACAGATTTCACTGCTAAATATCATTCAAAAAATGAAACTTTCAAATTAACAGTCGTAGAACACGAAACCCGTACAAAAAAGTACTTATTGAAATTTTATCACTGTTTTGATAGTTCATGTATGGCCGAGTGTGCTGACGTGTGCGTCTAGTACTCAGCTATCCTAAGTTCAAATAGCGGCAAAACCAACAAAAATTTTTTTATTTCAAATATTTTGTTTTTAAATAAAAAATTAATTTTGCAATTTTTTTTTTTCAAGATTGTAAGCAACTCACTTTAATGGTAATTTTTGACCAAACAATTAATGAAACAGAAATATTATCTCAATTATTAAATTATTAATTTTTGTTACTTACTTACACAGCTAGGGTTCGAACCCACGACCCCCGCATGACAGTCTAGTGCACTTCCACTGAGCTATTGGCAACGATAATAATATAAATAAAGCAAAACAAATTTAAAAAATATTGCTAAGAGAAGAAGACAGAGAAGACATTTCCACTAAAACACAAAAATATTTCAACAGATAATTTTAAAAGCACAAAAATACTTTGAAACATTCATTCAACAAAGAAAATTGTTCACTTAAACTCAAATCATTCAATCTAACAGTGTTTTGAAATAACAGCGACCGACTGTTAATATTACAGTTGAATATTTTTCTAAGTGTACGGTTTGGGTCAGCAAATATAATATAAAGCATTTGTTTTGGTGGAATTTTTCATCGGGGTGACTATTGTGGGTGAGACCTTCAGAAAGTTCTGTGCTTTTGTGATAAATCAATGTTCTGAGCATCAGATTTTTAGTGAAACCAGTATTGAAATTTCAAAAGCAACTCCGGAATCAAGGAAGTAACACCTAATAAATTAATTTGACGCTAGATTTGGTTGAATTGGCTGTCTTGCACGAGGCATATTTAGATCAATAAGACCCATTACAGTGCACGGGGTTAATTTGTATCCACTTTATTTGAACCAGATTGAGCTATTCACAAACCTGAGGATTCGGTAGACCTACCAAACGTACTGGTCAAACGTGGTGATTTCTAGACAGCACTTAAAGAAAGGAAGTGTTGTGAACTTTCCCTTCTCTTCTCCTCTGTAGCTTTCACGGAATTCATTTTGGGGTATTTTTATTTTTCGATCGTGGTTTGTCATTAGACTGTGTCTGGTTAGAACAGATATAATTCCCTTCAAAGAGAAATCAGTTATTTTGAGAGTTTTAAATTAAGATGTGGCCTTCTAAGGAATCATTTATTGGTGATTCTCTTAATGAACAGTGTAGCAATATCATTGTGTTCGGTAAGATATTGCTAGTTAAACTGCTTTTAAATTTTTTTCTTTAGAAAAATTTAGTTTGTTTTACAAAAATCAAAGCATTTTAAGATCGTTATTTTTTACTGTTTTTCTCAAAAAACAACTTTGTCCTTGCGGAGCAGAAAGATGTTTTTTTATTTTCATAAAATTTTTTTTGGCAGATCTTGACAATCACATGAAAATTTTGAGACCTCTTAGAATGTGAAATTCGAAAAAAATGTTATTCGATACGCCCTAATGTACACCTCATTTTTAAGTAGTTTACATATGTTGAGAGGTATTAAAATTATTTCCTTATCTATCGGTAATAATACTTGCATATCCCTAAATGACATACAGCGGCCCCCAAAACTGTTCAGAGGAATTCATATTTTTATTTATTAATTTTTTTATTGAAGAACATAAAAATTTAGTCGAATTCAGCTGCCGCAAATAAGAGATATTTTTAGAATCGAGCCGAATGCGCACCGAACTTTTTAATCATCATCTCTTCCTCTCTGATATCTGGCCACCTAAGAGAGTAAATGTAGCCTTATCGTTGCATAGGTGCTAGTGCGTGGTGAACATTTTTCCCTCTATTTTTATTAGTCACCGTACTGGCAGACTCCGAAACAAGCCTCAGGCTCAAACGGTCTTTAGACACTCTTGGCAATGAGTCAGGCACCAAACCTGCAACGGCAACTATAGCCTGGGTTATAAAGCATGCCTCCAGTGGAAGTAATAAGCATGTCCCGGCACCCATAAGTAATAAAATTGCAGCACCCATCGATAAGACGGCCAAAGTTATGCGGAAAGCAGAATTGCGAGTAAGGGACCAAGTTTAACGCGTACCTGAAAGCCAGCGTACCATGCAGCAGAAGGTGTCTTTAAATTAGGCTGAAAAATGGAGGAAGTAGTCAAAAGGTATTACTATCTTCATTCCTATCATAAAGCGGTTTCATGGGTTTTATCGCGACGGTGAATGGCATCAAGGCCACGTGAAGCTGATCGTCTACTCTGACCAGAGATCGCAATATCATGGAGATGGGAAGTATGGCCGGAAGCAAAACTCGAGGTTCTTGATAGGGATCAGATCCCTAACGGACCAAGAGCGCTTTTATGGATCTCTGCCAAACCTTCTGACTCTCAAATAATCCTGGAGTTGATTTGGTTGGGAAACCATAATCTACCACCAGATAACTGAAAGGATACAAGGCTTGAAGTGCCAAAGGGAGGCTTCAGATCGGCAACTTCTGTTATAAATTTAGAGTTATATGGAAGACTATGGTTGTATCTCCATTGAGATGAGGGTCTTTTAAAAAGATGAGGCGTTATTTGGGGGAAGAGCAGGCTTCCGAAACAAATAACAACGACCCATCTCCTCAATCCTATCCTTCTGCACCAGGCGACGCGAAATGGGCACAGTCCCTTCGGTAATCCTCCTTGGAGGATGACTTCCTCAAATCGGAGGGTGAGTCTGATATCACTGTCGTGGTGGTCAGCCTTTCCACTACCAGCATTGATGCTGAGAATAGCACAGATTAGACTCTACCACTCAAAGGCTGCGTCCGCCAGTCTCTTTCTACGCCTCACAAAAGACATTGTCGAGATCCAAGAGCCATGGTCTGCGGCCTGGTATGTGGACTCAAGACTTCAACATATACCCTTGCATACACCAGATGAAGGCACATAAACCGAGGGGATGTATTTTCATAAAAAAATCATTTGAGTGCTTTAACTCTCTCTCTCTCTCTCTCTCTCTCTCCCTCTCTCCAGAAGCCAACATTGTAGACCAGGTCTCCACAGCAGCCGCACAAGCCAAAGACGTGACAATCGAGTGAAATGCTTATGCTCATCATTTGATCTCAGGAAGCCCTGACACCAAAAAATCTGCTGAGACTCTATTCGATTACATCCTTATTACTACCCTTATATAAGTCATAAAGGGAATGAACCTACTTTTATTATAAGTAACAGGTAGGAAGTCTTAGGCACTACTTTTGCCTCTGACTATATATCAAATAGTATCAAAAACAGTTTTGACATAGAAGACTATGCTTCGAAATCAGGCAGTTCCGTTATCTCAAACAAGTCATCTGGGGTCTCTACTCAGATGCATTGAAAACAGAACTGGCTTTAAAGAATACAAGAAAAAATTACGAAGAACACAACGATAATATTAGAGAACCTTCTGTGAAGGTTCTCACAGGTCTCACAAACATCTGGGGAGTCAAGATTTAGGAAGATTCACGCTACCAGGCTTCCTAACCTGAGCTTCATGAAAAAAAAGACGGAACATCTACAGATCGTATTATTCTTTCCGAAGGCTTTCATATCTGCTTTGGGTAGTCCTTAAATCACCGTCGACTTCGGTTGGTCTTTACACAATCTTGAATGCTCATTAGCAATACTTATTGTATTGAGGTCTCTTTCAATTCAGCTTCGTCTGGTTTTCACTAAGAGCATCTAGAGATAGGTAAATCGATTAGCTGGATATCAAGTCGGATTTGTTCAATTTGCATTGCCTGCAGATAAGCCTGTCTTGGTTTGTTTGAGCCCATTCACCCTTGAAGTTAATTATTTTGACAGTTCTTAATCCACGGGTGTAAAGAAATGGACTCGTACTTATGCATACTTTTCTGATACCGTACCATACCATATGTCTTTTACACGTCTTTAAGATAATTCTTCATTGAGAGTAATGTAGATAGGTTCGATATTCGAATTTTCTATCAAACTCATGTCTGTCATTAACCCGTTAACCAATTTCATATTTTGTGTCAATACTTTCTGGGTCCGGGTTGGTGAATGTTCAACCTATTTTATTGTGTCCGAATATAGTCGCTAGTTTTTAGACTTATATAAACATAATACCGGTGGTGGCCGTGGCATGCAGGTTAAGTGTGTGGCTTAGCATGCTCGGAGCCCGGGTTCGATCCCCAGCCGCGGCGAAAAGTTTTTCAAAAAAAATTTTTCTGATCGTTCACCACCTCTCTGCAGACAATGGCAAACCTCAGAGAGTAAATAATGCCATGTAAAGCTTCTTGAGAACATGAACTTTAGCCGTTCGGAGTCGGCATAAGACATGTAGGTCCAGTTCTCAGTCAATTGTGTGCAAACATTAAATAACACACACAACACAATTGATCATAAGAAGCTCGGTCCAAGCCTTTTCAAGGACTGAAATGGAAAATTTGTTTTTTTGTTTTCTATGAACATAATACAGGCTAACTACGTACGGTACGATTTCAGGTGACTTTCAAGGTACGGTACTAGTTGGATATGTTTTGGGTGCATTACAGTTTAAGCTCAGTCCATGAATTATCAATTCCATCGAAATTATTTTACGAAGAAAATACCAAGAAATCTTTAATATATACTTTCATTTGTTTCGCTTCGGTGTTTCAAAAAAAAAATTTCGTCAAAAAATCGCTAGTTCGCTTGTGCCGCAACCATTACGAAAAACATGGTTTCGAGATAAACGCGTTCAAAGTTTGTGAACAAAAAACAAAAAAAGGCAGAAAGTAAAAATGCGCTCTCACAAATCCGGCTGTAACTTTTGAATCCCTAAAAATTTTTCCATGCAATTTTTGTTCTTAAAATCTAAGAATATTTGCTAAAATATAAAATTATAAAAAAGTCGATTTAAAAAACGGCCAATGTCATGTCCCCTCTTAAGAGACATTTCGTTAAATTTGTCTCCTCTTTCTTCTTGTATGTAATATGCGGCAAACCTACTCCAGCTCTCGCTTACTATGTAACGTACACGTGATCAAAACGGTTTTTTTAACCAAATAAATAAAGAAATGCAATGGATAATAATGTTTTTCCAGCTATTTTTATACCCTAAACCTGAAAGGTGAGGGTATATTAACTTTGTGCAGTAGAAAAGTATATATATTCTTGATCAGCGTCAACACGTGAGTCGAGCTATCTATGTCCGCCTATCCGTCCGTCCGTCCGTCCGTCTGTGTGTTGTCCGTAAACACAGGATAAGAAGAATGAGTCGAGATAATTGGATGAAACTTGGTACACATGGTCACATGCACCCAAGGATCTGCACTATTGAATATTTTTGGAATCCGCCTAAAGACACGCCTACCTCCCATACAACCCAAAAATTGAAAACGCAATAAATAATCCTCTGTTTAACCTACAGAGCTAACACTTGGCACATATGTTTTTTATAATAAAACAAAGATGGTTTTGAAAAATGGACATCATCCGCTTACGGACACGCCTACCTCCCATACAACGCAAAAATTGAAAAATGCATAACTCAGCTTATAATAAGCCTACAACAATAAAATTTGATATGTATGTGTTTTATACAAACACAAAGATGTCTTCGAAAAATGGAAGTCATTCGCTCACGGACACGCCCACCTCCCATACAACCCAAAAATTGAAAACGCAATAAATAAGCGTCTGTTTAACCTACAGAGCTAAAATTTGGCACGTATGTTTTTTATGACAAAGCAAAGATGGTTTTGAAAAATTGACATCATCCGCCTACGGACACGCCTACCTCCGATACAAAGCGAAAATTGAAAATTGCATAACTCAGCTTATAATAAGCCTACAACAATAAAATTTGATATGTATGTGTTTTTATACAAACACAAAGATGTCTTCGAAAAATGGAAGTCATCCGCTCACGGACACGCCCACCTCCCATACAACCCAAAAATTGAAAACGCAATAAATAAGCGTCTGTTCAACCTACAGAGCTAAAAATTAGCACGTATGTTTTTTATGAGAAGACAAAGATGGTTTTGAAAAATAAACATCATCCGCTTACGGACACGCCTACCTCCCATACAACGCGAAAATTGAAAATTGAATAACTCAGCTTATAATAAGCCTACAACAATAAAATTTGATATGTATGTGTTTTATACAAACACAAAGATGTCTTCGAAAAATGGAAGTCATTCGCTCACGGACACGCCCACCTCCCATACAACCCAAAAATTGAAAACGCAATAAATAAGCGTCTGTTTAACCTACAGAGCTAAAATTTGGCACGTATGTTTTTTATGACAAAGCAAAGATGGTTTTGAAAAATAAACATCATCCGCTTACGGACACGCCTACCTCCCATACAACGCGAAAATTGAAAATTGAATAACTCAGCTTATAATAAGCCTACAACAATAAAATTTGATATGTATGTGTTTTATACAAACACAAAGATGTCTTCGAAAAATGGAAGTCATTCGCTCACGGACACGCCCACCTCCCATACAACCCAAAAATTGAAAACGCAATAAATAAGCGTCTGTTTAACCTACAGAGCTAAAATTTGGCACGTATGTTTTTTATGACAAAGCAAAGATGGTTTTGAAAAATTGACATCATCCGCCTACGGACACGCCTACCTCCGATACAAAGCGAAAATTGAAAATTGCATAACTCAGCTTATAATAAGCCTACAACAATAAAATTTGATATGTATGTGGTTTTATACAAACACAAAGATGTCTTCGAAAAATGGAAGTCATCCGCTCACGGACACGCCCACCTCCCATACAACCCAAAAATTGAAAACGCAATAAATAAGCGTCTGTTTAACCTACAGAGCTAAAATTTGGCACGTATGTTTTTTATGACAAGACAAAGATGGTTTTGAAAAATGGACGTCATCCGCATACGGACACGCCTACCTCCCATACAACCCAAAAAGTTTAAAACTCAATAAATAAGGTTATGTTTGTCATAGAGAAATTATATTTGGTATGTATGTATTTTATACCAAAACTAAGGTGTGTTCCAAAATTGGGAGTAGTCCGTCCATGAACACTCCCATAGCGAAAGCACAATAAAGGCATCAACTGTGAGCTACAGGAATAAAACTTGGTATGTGTACATTTTTCATCAACATTTAAATGCATATAAAGTATTGGCTTCATCCGCCCACGGAGACGATCATTTACAATAAAAATTTTTTGTTTTTGAAAAGTAGGTTTAGGGTATTTCATAGTCGGCCTAGACCAACTTAAGACTTTCTTTACTTGTTTATATAAGAAACAGTATTGTTATTCCTTCAAATAACACTGGGATTGTGCGGAGATCTATGAAGTTTTGAAACAAGGAAGAGTACTGAAGAGCGAGTTGATATGTCAGTAATTTAAGCTCAACAAAAAATGTAATATAGATCAACTTGCTGTTATTACTTTAAAGCAGCAACCCTTTAAATCGTTTGATGAAACGATTAATTTATGGCCAACATTCATTTGTACCTTAAAGAAATTTCTTTAATTTACAAATAATTACAAACTAAAAATATCTAAAAAGAACTACAATTAAGTGGTATCTACCAGCAGCAGTAGCGGTATTTAGTCAACACAAAGAAAAACAAATTTTCTGTTCAAAGTTGTTTCGGTTGCATAATTGCAACAATTCGTTTCATGGTCAACATCATTTGCAATTAATTGCTGCTCATGAATCAATTGCTTAACTTGCATAAAGTTTAAGTTTTCCGTAAGTTTTTTTTTTTTTTTTTGGTTTTTCTAGCGCATTTTTAGTACTTGGCGCATGACTAAATCTGCCTCATGCCAAGCATTGAACCATGCTTAAATATGAAATTAAGTTAATGCCTAAATTTAAGTTTGTTGATTATATTTTTTAAATATCTGCCTTCTCTGGCGTACGTGAGTTCTAAGCCAGGCTTTTTTGTGTGGTTATTTCGAAGCTACTAACAAGGCTAAACTTGACTGCAACAACATTTAACATTGCCTTAACATGATTTTCTATAAAATGCTCTTTTCTATAAAATTTTCGTAATAAACTTCAATGGTTTAGATATGGGTAGCGCAGCTAAAAAGCTGCGCTGAGACATCAACTTAAGTAGAATGTATTGAGGCAGCAAACTGCGCTAACTCAATTGCGCCTTGGCTTAGCAACAAGACGCAAACTCAGCACTGCTTTGCCCGTATCCAAAATACTTGAGTGTTGTTCTTGTTGGTTTTGCTGCTGTTACTTTAGTTTTATTTAACAGTTAATAAATTTAATTAAATTTTATAATGAAATCAGTCAAATTTTATGTGTACACCTCATAAACAAGCAGACTAAATATTTGGCAACATCAAACAAGTCGCTGTTATTGTTGTTGTAGTTGTTGTTACTGATGCTTTAGCTTGTCGCCTGTAAATAACGTGTTGTTAGCGTTATTCAATCAACAATAATTATTCTCTAACCACTTCTTTCCCGGTCACTGATATCTCAATTAACTGCTCTTGCATAATTTTATTTTAGCCTCTAGATTAGATATTTTGCAGTTTTAATTATTTAATTGCTGCGCTACACTACTTTCGGATATGTTGTTAAATTTTATGGCTTTTTTTATGTTCTAATAACAGTGGCACAAAAGCTATAATTAACGATGGTGCCTTAAAGTTGCACCAGATACTGCGGCGTTTATTTTGTCAATTAGAATTTAGCTGATTGCATTGAGAGAGCAATTTTTTTTTTTGGCAGCGTAAATTGTTTAGTATTGTTCTTAATATTGCTGTAGTTTTTTTTTTTTTTTTTGAAGTAGAAATCAAACCATTTTTATTTTTTTTATTTTAATAGACTCTTTGCCGACTACAAATGTTGTAGTGTGGGGTTCAAATGTAAGAATAAAATAATAGAAATCAAAATGAATGAATACAAGAACTAAAGATTTTTCAAATATTTTATTTTGGTTTGTATTGTTTTTGACTCACGGATTTGCTTCGTAAAGTCACTATCGAAGCAATTAATAGAAGCTCAGAAAGCTTTTAAATAACTTCCTTATTTACTTGTGAGAGATAAAACAGTTTATATTTGTTCCGAAAAGTTTTTAATGAAGCACTTTATTAAAGATCAGATAGCTTTTAAAATAAGCTAATATATAGCTTGTGAGAATGTGGCTTTTATCTACACATACTATTATATAAAATTTGAGTGCAAACTACTTAAATGAAGGAAACAGTAATATTTACTACTGGGCTGATTTGTATAAAATATATTTTAACAGATCAAATTTGTGCTACAGATAAACAAAGGGATGTTTTGTCAAAACATTTTATATTCTTATTATTACTATTGTTATAAATTTGTAAGTAAACTTTTAAAAGTTAAATTATTTGATTGAGCTTGCCCCATCTCTGAGGCAACATTACTTCACTCAGCTTTGTATTTTGAAATTGAATTTTATTCTTACTTGAAAGTAAATAGATTTAAGATTTACTAAATGATCTTAATGATGGCATAGACTGAAATCAGCTCTATAATGGACTCAATATTCAGCATTGTTTTGAGGTTTTCCTAAAGTATTTATTAGATCACGTCCTGATTAATATTCCCCTAAAAAATAAGTCTTATAAACTACCATGGTATACAAAAGGCTTAAAAAAGTTAGAGAACCTTCGGAATAAATACTGTTTGAAATTGAAATCTACAGGTTTTATAGAATTTAATGAAAAATGTATACATTATAAGCGTGAGTTTGATTTTCTAAATAAATTTCTGTGTAAGCAATATATTTTGAATCTTGATAGCTGTATGAAATTTGATCCGAAATCTTTTTGGAGATATGTTCAAACCAAAAAAGGTACGTCTTACATTCCTTCGTCTATGTTTTACAATGATAAGGTATCGAAAAGTTTGTTTGATACTGCCAATTTATTTGTTTCTTATTTATATTTATTTCTTGAATTTCGGCAACCTCTGTCTATCCTTAACGGATATTAAAAATGGTATTCTTAGCTTAAATTATTCCTCTAAAAGTGACCTTGATGGAATTAGTTCTCACATTTTGTTAAAATGTATAAAAGCTATCTCTTTTCCACTCTTATTAATTTTCAACAAATCTCTTGATTCTGGCATATTTATTATTGTTATTTCTTCTATTTTTAAATCTGGAAGTAAGAACAATATTGAAAATTATAGCGCAATTTCAAAGCTTACTACACGGTTAAAAATGTTGTACTAGTTTTTAATCCAAACTTTGGTTTAAAGGAATTTTTAATCCAAAAAGTACTATTTTGTATTCCATACTTTAGCTTAATTTGTTTTTAATCCGAAAAAGTTAAAGTTTAAGACTATTTTTGGACTACAAATTTACTTTAAGGTAGTATTTTCAGGAAAAAGTATTTATGTTACCTAAGATCGAAAACTACTACTCTTACAACGAAATTTACGCTAAATATAATTGTTAATGTTGTCAAAGCATCCAAAGTTTATTTTAAATTAAATGAAATGGTTTATTAAAAACCAAAATATTATTATATTCATTATTTCATTAAGCATTAACATTAAGCATTAAGCATTGCATTAACATTAAGCAGTTAAATATAATTTCGGGCATATGCCCACCACAACTATTTTGCACAAAGGTCATTCTCGAGGTCCAATTTTCAACCACCTTTTCAAGCATTTGAGGGCGTATTTCAGCAATGACACGTTGAATATTGGTTTGAAAAGCGTCAATCGTTGCTGGTTTATCCACATAAACCAATGGCTTCACGTATCCCCACAAAAAATAATCAAGTGGCGTCAAGTACCACAAACGCGAAGGCCAATTCACCGGTCCATTTCTCGAAATAATGTTGTCGTTGAATTGCTCTTTCAATAAGTCGATTGTTTCGCCCGCAGTATGACAAATGGCACCATCTTGTTGAAACCACATTTCGTCCACATCCATATCTTGAAGATTTGGCAACAAAAATTCATTGATCATGGTTCTGTATCGATTTCCATTCAGGGTAACGCGTCATCCTTCCTCATTTTTAAAGAAATAAGGACACTGGCCTTAATGACAGCAATATTTTCTTCTGTACGCACTCTTCTCTTATTCTTCTCGGTGGCTTGTCATCCAAGAGAGTGAATGTAGACCGAAATTTGGTAATTACGTTCTCTATGATGGTCTCAGACGGACGATTATGTGCACCATAAAATTCATGAAGTACTCTAGAAACATTTTTAATTGAACACTGTTTTTGAAAATAAATTTCCACAATTTGGAAGCGTTGTTCTGGAATTAACCTATTAATGATGATTTGCCAAACAATACTGAGTAGAGACGTCACTTTAAATTGTCAAAACAACTGTCAGACAATAGAGTAATCCATATTGAAAAAAACCTCACAAAAAAACACCCTTTATTTGAAGATTAAACTTTTGTCTTTTCGGTTTAGAAAATGTTAAACCTTTGTGGACTAATAAGTAATCCTTTTCGGATTATAATATTTAAAACTTTTTTTGGATTTAAATCACGTCCTTTTTGAATTATAATATTTTATACTTTCTGTGGATTAAAAATTATTCCTTTTTGTACTAAAAAATTTTAAACTTTTTGCGGATTTAAAATAAATCCTTTTTGGATTGGAAAATTTAAAACTTTTCATTGGATTAAAAAGGAATCTTTTTTTTGTCGTGTCCTATATGTAATCAAAAAAAAATTCAAATTTAGCTCAAGATTATTAACCGTGTAATATATCTAAAGTTTTTGAAAAAATTGTAAAGGAGAAAGTTTACTTCGCGGTAGAGAACACTATCTGTTCTTACCAGTATGGTTTTGTTACGGATAAGTCAGCTACAACTAACTTATGCATTTTTACAAAATATTGCATTAATTCATTTGAAGATGGTAGCCAAGTTGATATTATTTATTCTGATATATCAAAAGCTTTTGACAAAGTTTCACATAATCTCTTAATTTCGAAATTGTCTAAGTATGGTTTTCATTCATCGGTTCTCTCGTGGCTTAGTTCCTACCTGTCTAACAGGCTATCTTGTGTTTTCATAGAGAATGTGAATTCTAAACTTTTTTTGGTAACATCTGGAGTCCCGCAAGGCAGTATCCTTGGTCTATTATTATTCATTTTATTCATTAATGATATCTCGAAATGTTTTCCTTCAGCTTGCTTTTTATTATACGCCGATGACTTGAAAATTTATTACAAAATAAAACATTATTCAGATTGTCAAGTTCTTCAAACTGAATTGAACAATTGCCTAACCTTGTTTTAAAAAAAATGGTCTTACACTGAATCTGAATAAATGTTGCAGTATGACTGTCTCGAAGATTAATACACGAATAAGTTTTTCGTACCACATTAATGGCGTGGTTTAAAAAAAAAGTGAATGAAATACGTGATCTTGGTGTTTTCTTCGATTCTCGTCTTAGTTTTGTTTGCCATGTTAATCGCATAATTCCGAACGCTTATTCCCTTCTTTCTCTCGGAAAGCCTTGAAAATCGGCGGTTGGTTCAAAGTATGTATAATGTTTATTTATGATATAACTAGCGGATGTAACCCGGTGTTACTTGGGGTTGTGCCCCGAGCACAGAAAGAGGACGATTTTCCAAACTGCTCTCATTTTAGCGTTTTTAAAATTATCAATTTAAGGTAGTGTTGACAAATGTCGATTCTCTCAGCTACAAGTAAACGAACCCTTGTCAAAAACAGCTGTTCGTTGTTATATTCGTTGGCCACATTCAGCTGTGTCAACTGTTGTGACAGCAACACATCGAGGAGCGCTATTATTGGTATTGAAGTTTCAGAAAAATTGTCAAGTTTATGAAATATCCAGCTTTGTATCTAATACGAATGAAAATTTTACCGACAAATTAAAAATTTTCTATTTTTAAATGCATTTTAATGCGCAAACTCATATTTGTGTGCATCAAGTTTTGACTTAGCAGTTGGCAACTGTTGGATACGCTGAATGTGACCAATGAAAATTAATTGTATGCTATGATGGATTGTGAGCGCTCTCTTTCTTGTTATATTTTTTGACAAACGTCCGTTTCCAACAGAAACGTCAATACTACCTTGGAGTAATTATATCATGAATTAGAATAAATTTTCACATTTTCGAAGAAATATTTCTTCACTTCTAGAAAATTAAAATATTTCAATGTCTCTTATAATGACAAATACATATATTTCTCGCACAAGAAAATTCTCATTTATACAGAACAATTTTCTTAATATGAAAATGTTTTCGTATATTTGATAAAAAAATTCACTATGAGAAGTATTTTCTTCAATAAAAACATATGTCTTCTCAAAAATAAAGAGTCTTTTTCTCTAAAATTGAATTATTTTTATATATTTCTCTTTTTCATAGAAGGTTTTTATCATTTTTAAAGAGAATTTTTAGGATCGCATTTAGAGAAAAGCATTCTCTGCAGCAAGGTCAATACCATTTTTTTCATGTTCCGAGAAACTTTTTTCTAAGTGCAGTTTGAAAAGTCATTTCGAGAAAAATTCGTTTAAAGTTTTTCTTAGCATGCATTTAATATGCAATTTTATCTCAAATAAATACCAATTTTTGATTTTTGGATTGTCTTCGTTCAACTTCGGTTTTGGTCTATACTGTTCAGTTAAATTTTTTTCATCTTTATATACCTTCTGCTGGTATTCGTTAAACTTATTTTTTTTCGTTCGTCATTGGTTCTTGACTTCGTTTGCCTTTGGCTCATTTCTTGATTTTTGTCGAAAGAACTTTTAAAAGATTAGGATCTATTTCAGTTACAGATACAAATGCTTGCCAAGTTTTATCAAAATCGGTTCATCCGTTTTGACTTGAATGAGCCAAACATAGTTGATTGAATAAAGCGCCCTCTCACAGAAGTTTTCTGAAATTTAAAAGCCTCAATTCTGTTGCTGAGTCAAGTTATTTCACGTGCCAAATTTTAGTAAAATCGATCAAGTCATTTAGGAGTTATTGAGTCTTAACAATGCATTACTTAAAGCGCCCTCTTTCGGAAGTCTTTGGAATTTTTTATATTTTATGTTTTATCTTGGGTGCAGTTGAACGTTCATACCAAATTTCATTGAAATTGGTTGAGGCGTTTAGGAGTTATTGAGTCTTTAAAACGCACTACTTAAAGCGTCCCTTACGGAAGTCTTTGGAATTTTTTATATTTTATGTTTTATCTTGGGCGTAGTCGAGCCTTCATTCCAAATTTCATTGAAATCGGTCCAGGTGTTTAGGATTTATTATAGAGTGCCACGCCTATAATAAATCCGCCCAATTTTTTGTCTGAGTTTATTTCACTGCTTAGGTTCATTACTGAGTTAATTTCACTGCTTCATTTCATACTTGATGAAGGGCTGGACATTAGAATGGGTCAATTTGTATGGATCAAAAAATTCACCATGTGGCTGCCAAAATCGTAATCTACGAAGAGCTCTTAGAAGGTTTGCCCAAGAAACCATTGGTCTAAAATAAAAATTGAGCTTCCCATTTTTAACTAGAAAATTTTCTATTTTTTATTTAAAGAGTTTTCCATTCAGACGTTTGTTACTTTGTTTTCATAAAAGTCGCAAACGGTTCGGAATTTTCCGAATATTTTATTTGATTCGAAAGGTGACACAATAAGATTATATGTGAAAAATTATTTCACTGATATATTCACCCGAACTATTCCGTAGATATCTCACTCTATCGGCCCTATTTTCGAGGACATTTTGCAGTATGGCCTCCGGAATGGCCCATATCACCGATTTAATATTGCTTTTCAAGTTCGCAATCGTCTTCGGATCATCACATAGACTTTATCCTTCGTGTTATTTAGCTCACAGAAAAAAGTCTAACGGCATCAAAACGCATGATCTGGGTGGCCGCATGATCTGGGTGCGACGCAAAAAGTCAATTTGTTTTAACATTTCAAACGAGAACATTTTAAAACTCCATTTAAATACTAAAATTTCATTGACATCTAAATTAATTTCAAGGATCACAACATTCTTAAAATGGTAAGTGTGCCATTTAATGATAAATTTTTCTCAAACCTGAAAGGTGAGGTTATATTAACTTTGTGCAAACGTTTGTAACGCATAGAACAAAGCGAGTGCGGTATAGAAAAGTATATATATTCTTGATCAGCGTTAGCTCGTGAGTCGAGATATTCATGTCCGTCCGTCCGTCTGTGTGTTGTCCGTAAACACAGGATAAGAAGAAGGAGTAGAGATAATTGAATGAAACTTGGTACACATAATAACATATACCCAAGGATCTGCACTATTGAATATTTTTGGAATCCACCTACGGACACGCCTACCCCCGATACAACACAAAAATTGAAAATTGCATAATTCAGCTCATAATTTGGCATGTATGTGTTTTGTGCTTACACAAAGATGTTTTCGAAAAATGGAGATCATCCGCTCACGGACACGCCTACCTCCCATACAACCCAAAAATTGAAAACACAATTAATAAGCGTCTGCTTAACTCACAGAAATAAAATTTAGCAACTATGTTTTTTTATAACAAAACAAAAATGACTTTGAAAAATGGAGATTATCCGCCCACGGACACGTCTACCTCCCATACAACTCACATACAACGCAAAAATTGAAAACTGGATATATAAGCAAATAATTAACCTACAACAATAAAATTTGGTGGGTTTGTTCTTTATATCAACACAAAGATATCTTCGAAAAATGGGTGTCATCCGCTCACGGACACGCCCACCTCCCATACAACCCAAACATTGAAAACGGAATAAATAAGCCTCTGTTTAACTTACAGAGCTAAAATTTGGCAGGTATTTTTTTTATGACAAACCAAATATGGTTTTGATAAATGGACGTCAGCCGCCCACGAACACGCCTACCTTTCATACAACCATAAAAAGTTTAAAAATCAATAATTAAGTTTATGCTTGTCATAGAGAGATGAAAGTTGGTATGATGTATTTTATTCCAAAACTGAGGTGTGTTAAAAAATTGGGAGTTATCCGTCCATGAACACGCCCACCTCCCATAGCGAAAGCACAATAAAAGCATTAACTTTGAGCTACAGGAATACAATTTGGTATGTGTAAATTTTTCATCAACATTTAAATGTATATAAAATATAGGCTTCATCCGCCCACGGACACACCCATTTTCAATAATATTATTTTTTTTTTTGGAAAATTAGGCCTAGACCGACTTTAGACTTTCTTTACTTGTTGAAACTTAAACAGATATTAAGAAGAAATATTTTTTACTTTTATATTTTTCAATCGATCTATATTCTTCCTACTTCAGATTTGCTTAAATCTGTTCTAAATATTCTAAATGTACTTGCAGTGCTCATTTAAGTATCAAAACATATCTAAGAGCAGTGCTTGCTTTGAAATTCTACAAGTATTATAGAAGGTTGAAAGTACGAAAGAAGGTGCAGGGTTAATTGTGAATTTCTTATCACTATTATTTAGATAGGATGAGTCAAAAAAGTTTCTTGTGGGTGTGAAAAGTTATTAAGTGAGAATAAAGTACAATTAAAAATTCGTATTTTAAAGTTTTCGAATGCAAACTTTGCGTTTTGAAAAAATGTTTTCAACGCAAACCTCTATTCCAAAGACGGTTTCAAAAATTATGCTCATGAATTTTTAGAAATAAAACAAAATTTAATCAAATAATCACTTACATATGACAGTGATGCCTGATTGGTGTTCTGAACGATTAAGCCACGCTTGCCGAGCAGTGACTGATTCATGCGATTCGTGCCGTAGTACAACTCCCAGGCGCTTGGTTTCTTGCGATGCCATTCCATGATTGAATCTTTATCACCAGCTTCACCACCACTGCTACTGCTGCTAGTTTTACCCATATCACCACCGGCATCCCCAGACGTAAGACCGTTGGGACCACCAACTTTTGCGTTCAATTGATTGAGTATCGGCTGGTGAAACGAAAGATTGCGCTGCAACTGCGTATGAGCCGCGCTTTCCGATGGCGAATCCGAAGACACTTCAACAATGGCATTGTCAAAGTTCACATTCTCATAGTTCGCGGCGACGCGATTCTTCACTTTATTGCGGTTAGCGATATTTTCAACATAGAAATCCGCGGCGGGAAAGATTTCCGTCAACGATTTGCGTTTCATTTTAAAATTCGGATCACTCGCGCAGCGTACAGAGGTTATCTGCTGGCGTATGCCGAATGGCACACCGGTAGCGGAAACCATGACACCGTCGCGCAAGGCTTCATAGGCGGAGAAGTCGTATTCCGATTCGAGTGCACTAAGGCTGGCAATGGAGCGGCGACGTTCGAAGGCTTTCTTCATTTTGACAATATGCTGATTCTTGACCAGCCCGCTGCAGAGTTGTCGTATCTCAAGTTCGCTGTGTTGATTCATGCGCGCCAAATAGGTTTCTAGCTCAAGCTTCAGAGTTTTAATCATGCTATTCAGTTCCTGTGGCAGTGGAGGCGCATTATGTGACATACCATCAACATGATCTGCTTCACTTTCGCTGCTGGCGCGCGATAGCAGGCGAATTTTATCGCGCACATCTTCGAGCAGCTCGCGGGTGTTCTGGAAATGAATTTGATCCTCGTAGCGCTTGAGAAAATGTTCTATAGAGCAGGATTTCTGAGAAGCTGAACCGGCAACAATGTCGCTCTCCACGCGGTAGGCATCTTCGGGACAGGAATTTATGTATTTGGCACATTTATAGTTGTTCTCCTCCAGCGCCTCTGCAACTTCATCGTCTTCATCGTTGGCAAGAAAAGAAGGATTTACGATGCCGGAGTTTTGATGCAGTTTGCCACGCCCCTTTGTGTTGCTGCCACGCTGTCGTTTATCGGTGCGTTCATTTACGAGCAGAAATGAATCCAGATCGATATCCAGCAACGAGTCATCCGCCAGTTCATCGCCACCTTCTTGCCAATGTGGAACAGGAGGTGGCACTGTTTTGCTGGGCGGTGTATCGAAGCTCTCCATAATGGTGGGCAGATGCTGATAGGAACGCATTTTAAGCTCTTCTCCCACATGTGGCATAAAGCCATTCTGATGCGCCTGCACATATGCAGTGATGTGTTCCTGAGAACTCAGACTTGGATATGTTTTCAAATGACGATCAAGATTCTCAATCGAAGACTCGAGAATGCGCAGATTTTCGCTAAGCTGTGGAGGGGCCAAATCCGGAGACAGCAGCGAATTTAATTTAAGGCTTGAGAGCAGCGGCGGTGCAAGCGGGCAATCAACAATGGCAGAGTCGTGTGGCTCACTCTCATCGTCGTCGTCATCGTCGTCGTCGTTGTCGTCGCAGTCTTTAACGCGTTCACTTTGACCCGCACCATTCATGTTCATAAAGCGACTGCGAGGATTTTCACTGTGTCCCACGTTGGTGTTTTGGCCGAGTGTAGCGGTTGTTTTTTTGATTGTGGCTAACCTGTGGCTAATGTTGTTATTGTTATTGTTATTGTTATTGTTGCTGGTTTGTTGTTGATTTTGATTTTTACTGGCGGCAACTAGCACACTTTTACTTTTGCTATTCAAGTCTAGGACATCGATAACCGGCTCGCAATAGATGTGATCTTCAATGGAATACGTGGAACAGACATTCGAGCTGTAGTAACCAGATGAACCACTTTTGTCGGTGGAATAGTGCGACTGATGCGAACTAATGCGTTCACGTTGCTGCTTTCCATGGCTGTTGCTGGTTGTTGTGATC
Organism: Tetanocera ferruginea; assembly: GCA_958299015.1. NCBI lineage: Eukaryota > Metazoa > Arthropoda > Insecta > Diptera > Sciomyzidae > Tetanocera > Tetanocera ferruginea. Next base: position 48,841,221 of record OY282640.1, on the reverse strand, counting down.
GTGGTTGTTGGCCCCGTTTTTGATGTTGGTGTTGTTGTTGTTGTTATAGCCGTTGTAGCTATTACTGATGTTAATGCTGTTGTTGTTGTTGTTGTTGCTGTTGTTGTTGTTATTGTGTCGTTGGCTGTTTTAACCATCTTAGCCAATTGGCTGTTTTGACCATTTTTACTAAGCACAGTTAGCTCAGTTGGACAATCGCTAAAATTCTGCTGCTGTTGTTGTTGTTGTTGTTGTTGTTGTTGCTTTTTCTGTTCCAAACTTCTTGCTGTGGCTGCTGTTGTGGAACTTATTGGCGCATTTTTTTTATGGCGTGCCAAGGTGGACGAACCAGTTCCTTTTTCGTTGCTATTTAGGTGAATTTGTCTAGTTTTGTTGTTGTTGCTGCAACGCAAAGTGGGCATGTTTGCAATTGTTGCTGTTGTTGTTAATGTTGTTGTTGCTGCTGTTGTTTTATCTGTATTTGTTTTGCTCGCATTGTTATTGTTGGCATTTTGCAGACTACTCTTCATTGTGCCCACATGCGTTGTATTCGCGCTCACAGCCAATGGCATTGAATTTGAAGAGTTGCCGCCGGTTCCAACACCGACACCGTTATTACTGCAATGAAAACAAAGAAAATATTGTGAAAAGGGAAATTAATGTATTTTCCAGAGATTATTTGTATTTGGAAGTGGTTTGTTGTGGCTGTTGCTTATAAGGAGCACCATAACTGGGTCAATTTAAACAGTTAAAATTGTTGTTTATTTCATGGCTTACCGAAATTTATGAAGTACCAGCTTATATAGACATGTGTAAAATATAAATTAAGAAGTTATTCGAAATATATGTAATATAAAAATATTTTACTAACATATTATAATATTATAAAAATTAAAAAAAACCATCTCAGTACAAAACAAATTTTAAGATTGTTATGTAGGATGAGCCGTGACCGTGGCATGCAGGTTAAGTGTGTGGCTTAGCATGTTCGGAGCCTGGGTTCGATCCCCAGCCGCGGCGAAAAAAGTTTTTTCAATAAAAAATTTTTCTGATCGGTCACCACCTCTCTGCAGACAATGGCAAACCTCAGAGAGTAAATAATGCCATGTAAAGTTTCTTGAGAACATGAACTTTAGCCATTCGGAGTCGGCATAAAACATCTAGGTCCAGTTCTCGGTCAATTGTGTGCGAACATTTAATAACACACACAACACAATTGATCATCAGAAGCTCGGTCAAAGTCCTTTCAAGGGCTGAAATGGCCAAGTTGTTTTTTTTTTATGTAGGATGAGCCAATTTGTATGGAGGTAAAATAACTGACGTTGTCTGTTCGGTTTTCGGTTTAGGCATGAAAAGTTATTAAAGAAAGAAAAAAAATAGGGGACTGGGTTGCACTTAACCCTAACACACCTTCAATTTTGTACACCTCAAGTATTTCTTTAGGAATTTTTTTTTCCAACACTTGAATATTTGTAAATTTTCAATTTGTCTTTAATTATTTATCATATACATATGAAAAACAGGTTTCTTCGAATTCTCTGCAATAAATTCGACTTCTAGCCACCATAAATCTGAATCCAGACTTGCCACCCAATAAGTTGGTAGTGCAGTTTTGTTTTGGGAACCATTTCGAATACGAAAATAACATAACCAACATGTTTAACAATACATTTACAACAAACAAAGTTCTATATTTTCATGAATCTTACATAAATTAGTTAAAATTTTAAAACCAGACAACTGACGGCTTGAAGTTGTTTGGACACAAATACCATTTTTTTTTGTTAATGAACATGTTATAGAAAAGCTCCTAAATAGGATTTCTTGGTTTCAAAAAAGGTGTTTAGTTAAAGTGACGCAGCTTAAACTGTCAAAAATGCCGTTTATTAGATGAGATACAAGTTTGCATTGTTTTCCAAAAATGTTTCTTGTAGTTTTACCTCAAGTGGGCTCTCAGACATTACTTGAGTCTACTTGAGTCGGATAATCCGTTTTGTTGCAATTGTCTGTCAAAATTGTAGGCATCTATTTAGTCTTTCAGGCCCCCAGCTGTTAACCCAGACCAGCCAGCCAAAACGTATTATGGTCAATTTTGGCTTGAAAACCATGTAGATTACAAAAGTAATATCAAATCTCTATAGCTAATATCTTGATTCACTGTCTTATTGATTGATTTCATATCACAGAAAGTAAAGATTTTACCATCATCGGCACACCTACATGTGAATTTAGCATTTTGTTAGTTTCTGTGGGCAATAGAAGAATGATCTTCTCTTCTCAATGGTTGGAAGATCACGCAAAGATTGAGAACAGAAGCGGTCCAAGAACAGATCCTTGTGGAACTTTTCTTGATACCGCGAATAATAAGCTTGAATATGAGTCACCACAGAAAACTACTTGTGACCACAAGATCTCCCATTCAGATAAGAAGCAATTAATGTTGAAAAGCTGTATAATTGTTTAAGTTTTCTTAAGAGATATTGTCATCAACAGAATCAAGGGCTTTACAGTGGTCTAAAAGGGTAAGAAAATTGACTTATTTTTAAATAATGCAGAACAAATTTGTTCTGTCACTTTTTTTAATGCTGTAACGAAGCTGGGTATGTTTATCGGAAAGAAGTGAGTGTGTTGCTTGAAATTTTGTTATCTGTGAATAAATAAATCTTTCTAAAACTTTAGAAAAAAACAGACGAATAGCTATTGACCATAAGTCGGTGTTATTTTTTTGGAATCGGAATAACAGTCGCCCTCTTTCAGCTACAAGAAAAAAAAAAGTTTGGTAACAACAGTATTGAAAATGCAAGTAATGTGAAGTTAAACTTTAATAAGTAATTCTTTGTCAAAAACCGGGTAAACTTCATCAACACCAACAGTTTTCGATTTCACTGATCTTTTCAAAACTTTTTTATGCATTATTGAAGGCCATTTTGTGAAGACAGGTAGCGTAGAAAAAACATGAAATTTTGACCATTTTTCGGGAACTTACAATATTTGTTTTAATAAAGTGACTTTTGTAAAAAAGTACAGTAAAAAACGTTGTTTCACCAATCAAAATAAACAATTGAAGTGATCAGTTTGTTTGAGAATACATTTAAAACATCAACTTGATCATCAGAACCATCGTCACAACAAGGCTTTCGGTCAACAGGAACAGGATCAGGTTCCATGCATATATATAATATAAATGGTTCTGTCTTGCTATAGCCAATGGAGTCCTGGTCAAGTAATGCGAAAAGTCTCACAATTCACTTACCAAGATGGCGCTTACAACCGTTGGTCGGTTTTGGCCTCGTTTAAGAATTTGCGCCAACCTCTTTTGTCGTGCGCTTGCTGGCGCCAGTTAGAAACTGCAAGCTTCGTCAGGTTATCCAATGCCTGATCTTTCCAACGGAGATGTGGTCTTCCTCGTCTGCGTTGACCACCGCTGGGTACCGAATCAAATAATTTTTTCGCTGGAGCATCGTCGTTCATTCTTTAGACATGAACTAGCCAGCGAAGCCGCTCTATTTTAATACACTGGTCTATATCGATGTCGGCATACAACTCATACAGCTCGTGGTTTCATCGCGTTCGGTACTCGGCATTGACACAGATTGGACCATAGATCTAGCGAAGGATTTTTCTCTCGAACGCTCCCAAAGTCCTCTCATCAGTGCTGCTCAACGTCCAGGTTTGTGATGCGTTTAGTAGGACGGGCATGATTATTGACTTATAGAGCGTTAGTTTTGTTCATCGAGAGAGAGAGTTTTGCTTCTCAATTGCCTACTGAGCCCAAAGTAAGACCTGTTGGCAAGAGTTATACTTCATTTAATCTCAATACTGATATCGTTGGAGGAGTAAATGCTGGATCCCAGGTAAACAAAGTCCTTCACTATCTCAAAGGAGGTGTTGCCAACAGTGACGTGGTTTCCAAGACGCTGTGACTGTTTGTTTGTTGACACTTCATTTTAACTGCGTTCAGTCTGCAAGACCCATTCGACTCAACTCCTTTTCTAGCCTGGAGAATGCTGCACTGACTTCGCGCGTATTTTGGCCAATGATGTCAATATCATCTGCATACGCCAGCAGCATAAAACTCTTATAGAAAATTGTGCCGCTGCGTCTCAGGTCAGCAGCTTGGATGATCTTCTCCATTACTATATTAAAGAAGTCGCACAATAAGGAATCACCTTGTCCGAAACCTCACTTTGTATCGAACGGAAGGAAGAGGTCCTTCCCGATTTTCACTGCGCTGCTGGTGTTCTTCAGTGTCATCCTGCAAAGACGTATTAGCTTCGCAGGAATACCAAATTCAGACATGATGGAGTATAGCTGACTCCTTATGGGTACTCGGCTTTGAAAACGACAAAAAAATGGTGTGTGTCGATTTGTTTTTCGAGGGTCTTTTCCAAGCTTTGTCGGAGCATGAAGATGTGGTCGATGGTGGACTTTCCAGATCTGAAGCCACACTGATAAGGTCCAATCAGTTGGTTTACGATGGGCTTCAGTATTTCACACAATACGCTCGACAGGACCTTATATGCGATATTAAGAAGGCTTATTCCACGGTAGTTGGCACAAATGGTGGAATCGCCATTTTTGTGGATTGTGCAGAGCACACTGAGGTTCCAATCATCTGGAATGCATTCTTCCGACCTTATTCTGCATAGAAGTCTGTGAATGCATTTAAACAGAGCCACCGGTCTTAAAAAGCTCAGCCGGTAGGCCATCGGCTTCTGCGGCTTTGTTGTTTTTAAGCCGAGCTATAGCTATTAAGACCTCGTTATAGTCTGGCAGCGGAACTTCAACGCTGTCATCCATAATTGGGGTTTCCGGAATATCGTCATCATTGGCAGGATTGTTGTCAGCGCCGCCATTTAAAACACTAAAGAAGTGCTCCCTTCATAACATCAGTGCACTTTGGATATTTGTCACTAGATTACAATTCTCATCCTTGCAGAAAGAGGCTCCAGCCTTAAAACCATCGGCTAGGCATCTTATTTTTTCGAAAAATTTTCGAGTCTCATTTCTGTCGCCATGCATCTCAATTTTCTCGCACTCACGCATTTCCGCCTCTCGTTCTCTTCGCCTGAAAATGCATCTTTCTTCCCTCCTCTTCTCTCGGTACCGCTTCATAATAGCACGCGTTACATCCAACTGCAGGGTGGCTTTGTAGGCGGCGTCCTTCTTTGCAGTAGCGTCGCGACACTTCTGGTCGTGCCACTGGTTACGGCGAGGGCGGTGGTAGCCTATCACCTCTTCGGCAGCCGTACGCATAGAGTGAGATATGTGCGTCCACTGTGCGCATATATCGTAGATCGAAGGAGTACTTTCTTGAAGCAAGAGTGAGAGTCGAAAAGCACAGGCTTCGGCCATCCGTTTTGACTGCAGCTTATCGACGTCTAGCTTTCTTTGTGTAGGATTGCGAGCATTTTTAGCTGCGCACGTGTGCGGATCTTGGCTGCGAAAAGATATTGATCCGAGTCTATGTTAGCTCTACGGATCGTGCGTACGACTAGTACACTGGAAGAGTGCCTTCCGTCAATCAAAACGTCATCAATTTGGTTTCATGTTTTTTGATCAGGGGACAGCCAGGTGGCCTTATGAATATTGCGATGTTTGAATCTAGTGCTACTTACGACCATGTTTCGTGCTGCGGCAAAGTCAATCAACCACATTCTTTTATCGGTTGTGTTGTCGTGGAGGCTGAACTTTCCGACTGTTGGACCAAATATGTTTTCCTTACCCACCTTGGCGTTGAAGTCACCAAGCACGATTTTTATGTCATGACGGGGGCAGCGCTCGTATGCGTCTTAAAGGCGCTCGTAAAAAACTTTCGTTGGTCTCGTCAGCTTTTTCTTCTATCGGAGCGTGCGCACATATTGGGCTTATGTTGAAAAATTTAGCCTTGAAGCAAATTATGGCAAGTCGTTCGTTCACAGAAGTGACTGTCGTAGGACAGGTTGCCGTTTCTCTTGCCAACTACAAATCCGCATTCAAACTCGTGCTTCTCCGCATGGCCGCTGTAGTAGATTTCACAGGATGCTTGCCGTAAGCAACCCTGTCCTTTCCATCGCATTTCTTGGAATGCAGTGATATCAGAATTATATCTGTCCAAGATATAAATCAGTTGGATAGAGGCACCATCCCAATTTAGGGTTCGGACATTCCAGGTGCATATCCGTAAATCAATAACAATAGAGTTCAGCTACTACAGCTTTTTCGCACATTCTCATTCAATCATTATCAGTTTTTCGTTTGCGGTAGTCGTCATCAGATTTGGGGATCATTACTATGTATTCTTGAACTTTTTATTGAAATGCTTTTTTATGTGGTGGACTTCAAACCCAACGCACAATCTTTGCTTGATGGCCAACGGAAGCCCACCGCTCGAATTAGCCGCCAAAGTCTATCGGGCGATAGCTTTTGACACTTTCAGGAGACATCACATGGAGGTTTGAGTCGACTTGAGACGATTTTGACATGGATAATGCTGGCCTCGCCAAGTTGATGCAGTCAGACACGTGAAGATCGTGAAGATCGCCCCCTTGTCTCCTTGATCAACTGGTTATCGTTTATGTTTAATTAAGATACGGTGAATCGGTAATCACGGTTGTGGTTATGCGTGATTAGTATGTGGCGTACGAGTAAACAATTCTCGGTAGGCCTGGGTTCGTATCACCGACTGACCCAAAACATTAGAATAGAAATAGAAATAAATTTTCTGATCGACTGTCAGCTTTTTGCAGGCAATGGTAAACCTCAAAGAGAGTTAACAATGCCATTTTAAGCTTCTAAAAAACAAACATTTTACACCCATTTGGAGTCGGCATAAAGCATGAAGTTCAAGTTTTCAGTCAATTGTGTACAAAAATTGAACCACACAATTTATCATATGAAGCTTGGTCAAAGTCCTTTCAAGGACTGAAATGACCAATCCACTAAAAGACAGTAACTTACTTCTTAAATAAATAAAATGGGGAAACAGATGTATTTTCTGCAATTCTAAATTATCTTACATAACAGTTAGGGAGCGCGGTTTGCCATTTCTTTTTCGAAAAAATTTACAACAACAAAATATTTCGACCTCAAATTATTTCGAGGCATTCCTGCTAACAGACACGTTTGATAGCGTTTGTTATTTATTCGACTTTGAAATACTTTAAAATGTTGACGAATTCTATAAAAAGAGTAATACTACTTTTTATGACTGCTACTACCTTTTCAAAGGTAGTAAGCAAGATACATATTTCAATTGTAGCTTTAGCGTTTAATTGATGTGCAGCATTTTAAATGTTTGACAAGTGGTTCAACTGCATAGGTAACACTTGGCGTGTTTGTTTGGCTGGCGCCCGCCAAAGAAAACCTTCACCTCTTTTTGATGTTGTTGCTTTTTTTTGTTGTTGCCACAGCTGCAATTTTTATTAATTTGCTGAAGAAGCACCAGCAGCAGCAGCAGCAGCAGCATCAACAGCAGTGATGGTAGTCATCGTGGAATTCTTAAGATTAGCCAACACATGCGAGTATTGGTTGCAACTAGCGACAAAACAACCAACATGCTTGCTGGAAGTTTTAAGGCCACTTAAGCTAAAAGCATTGCTGCTTCATTTATTATACTTGCTGGTGTTGTTGTTGTTGTTATTGTTTTTATTTTTGCTGTTGGAACTGCTAAAAAAGTATGTTAAGTTGAGCAAGTCATCATGAGCAACTAGTTTTATGATCATCTAAATATTGTTGTCTGCCACGACAAAGCAAAGTCAACCAACCAACAACAACAACAACAACAACAATATGGCAGCATATCAGTTGTTACAGCTTATGATGCAGCTACTTCTTCTCCTACTTCTTCTTTAGCTTTTGCTACTTTGGTGCTTTTTATTTCAGATCGTTGTGTAGCTTCTTCAGCTTTTTTGTCTTTGCCTCTGCCTTTGTTGTGATCAGAAATTTTTCCATATGTCTGTTTGTTGGGGCAATAAAAGCGTTTACATTGGAATGCAAGGTCAATGATTTTTTTTTTTTTTTGCAAATAGCTGCTACTGATGATGATTACTGTTGTTGTTGTTTAAGCCTTCTTTGGCTAGTTTATTTTTTAGCTGGCTTGCATGAATGATATGATGTTCAGGGTTTGCTAACAACTATTTTTTTTTTAGTTTTTTTTTTTTTTTTTTTTGCTTGGTTATGCCAAAACATGCTTGGAATTCACTTAATTAACATGCCACAAGCAGACAAGATCAAAAAATAACTGAAGGTGTCACGCACTTTGTCACAGCTACATTGTATTGATTTTTTGCCAGAATTTAGATAACGTTGCCATGTTGATATTAAGACTGTCCCAGAAATAACTGTTCTTTTGTTTTTTATTGTAAAAAACCAATGATGTTTTTTTAAAATTCTTCCAGTTTATTATTAAGTGAACATTACAAAATAAATCAAAATTTTAATTTTTACTGAAAAAATACACTTAAAAAAGTAATGCACTTTTCGATTAAGGTCCTCCATTAGATCTTTTACCGGCCTTTTGTTGACCTTAGTGTATGCCCGACGCCATTTATGTCGAAATATTTCTATGTTTTTCGCAACTTGTTTGGTCTTCTTAAGATTTTTTTCATTAAAGCACAATAACTTTCGATTGAACGAAGTTCGGAAGATTGGCTTGGTACCAATCCATCGTTTTCTGGTCGTAGTGACATGTTGCTAAGTCAGGCCAAAATAGTACTGAACCTTGGTGCTGACGTATTAAAGGCAGCAAACGCCGCTCCAGACACTCTCTGATGTACATTTCGGTGTTGATTGTGCGATCTGTCACAAATTCCTTACTTCGAAGACCACATTTGAAAATGGCCTGCCACACCATGTATTTCTTTAGAAATTTGGTATGTTTTTCGGTGGAAAATTTAAAGGATGCTCCATTCCTTCTTACCGCAGCATAATATTCGTGGCCAGGTAACTGCTTGAAATCCGCTTTGCAGTACGTTTCATCATCCATGATCACGCAATCAAATTTGGGCAGGTAATCGCGATATCTTTTCGAGCCCTCCTCTTGACTTCGGCGTCCTTTTCTTCTGACCTAGCAGGTACTTTTTGTACTTTATAGCTCCTTAGGTTGTAAAATTTTTTAATCCGTTGAACACTTGACTTCGATGTTTCAGCTTTTGCTGCCATATCACGAACCGAAGTGCCTGGATTCTGAGAAAGCAGCCGCTTTACATTCTGGGCTACCGCTTGGTTCGCTGGACCACTTTTTCTCCCTGAGTCTGGCGTTTTTGATAAAGGGTACGCTGTTTGTATCATTTTATGGTCCTTCCGACAGTTTTTACGCACACGTCAACTTCCTTAGCTATCTTTTTGTACGCGGTATTTGCAAATAATTGCTTTCCACTTTTCTTCTTGTTAAGACGACATATTTTCAGTAGCTATTTATTTTACTACACTCAGAAAAAAGTGTCTTGGAATATGATAAAAAAGGCATCATATTTAGAGAAAAATGGTATAGACTTTGCTCCAGAGAATGCTATTCTCTAATTGCGATACTTAACATTCTCTAAAAATGATAAAAAGGTTTCATGAAATAGAAAAATATATCGTTTTTAGAGAAAAATACTTTTTTTTTTGAGAAAATATTTGTTTTTAGTGAAGAAAATACTTCTCATAGTGAATTTTTTATCAAAATATAAGAAAAGTTTTTTATTCTCAATAAAATTTCTCTATAAATGAGAAATTTTTTGTGCGAGAAAAATACTTATCATTATTAGAGACATCGAAATATTTCCATTTCCTAGAAGTAGAGAAATATTTCTTCGAAAATATGAAAATTTATTCTAATTGAAGAAAATTTTATTTGAAAAGGAGAAAATTGCTATTATCAAATATAGAGAAATTTTTTACCGGAGCAAGGTATGTGTTTTTTTCTCAGTGTAATGAGTATTTTTTTTAATCTGCAATACAGGAATACCTCGCATAGTACGGTTAATCCGTTCCACCATTTTGCCGTACTATTTGAAACCGGACTAATCGAGGCACTCGGGACCAGTGCGCCTATTAACAGGTCATATACCCCTATGAAGGAGGTTAAGGGACATTAAAGGATAATCAAGTCAAAAAACGATAAATTGTTACACATAATTTGTTTTTCTGCTTTTCTATAAAAAAAACGAGAGTGTCTAGTATGTACATATGTACATATGTATGTATATTCAAACATATATTTCTTTAAAATAACTAAACCAACAAAAACAATTCATTTTAAATTTAAACCAACAAAAACAATTCATTTCATTTTAAAATTCTTAAAAATAACTGAACAAAAAAACAAGTACAAAAATGATGTCATCGCAATTTTAAGCAAAAGACAAGAAAGTAACAATTTTTTCGAAGAAAAAAAATTTTTTTTTTGAAAATTTCAAAACCGTACTATAGCGAAACCGTACTGGTCGAAGCAGTACTATGCGAGGTATTCCTGTATTTATATTTTATTAAGGCTATAAGTAACACTTTTTTATAAATTACCTAAAATTAAAAAGACATAAGGACTATGCAAAGGAACATGCAAAACATAAATCTTAAACTATGCAGAGGATAAACGGTACGGTATGATTTTATAAGTACCCAAAATAAGCAGTTTACCATGTTTTTAAAAGACTCTTGCGCAAAATTCTTCAAAAACTGGAAGCTTATGTTAACTTATGTTTGTTTTAAACATCAATTAAAAATTTAAATATTGCAAATTGTTTTGCTAAAACAACTTTTTTGTTGTCATTTGCGTCAGACTGTGTGTGTGCGGTGGCATTTAAGATATGATCAATTTCGACACTATTATATGTCGGCACATTTTTGCCAACACCTAATAACTCAAAATCAAAACTAATTAATATCCACTTTATTGTTTTTTTTTTTGTTTTTTCTAACATTTTTTCCATCAAATTATACAAGCTCTGTTAATAACTTAAACAAAATATTTTGCCTGTAACAAGATAAGTTAAGCAGCAACAAAAACCTTGTAAATATCCGATAACAAATTCATTTTTCTAAGCTAAACACATAATAAACATAGAGTTCAACGTATTGTGGAATTTATTCGTATTATTAGTTGAAAAATACATACAAACCACACAAACACACAGGCTCATATTTACAGAAAATCTCTTAAATAACAGCCAAGATTAGCTCTGTTGACGAGAAATGAGAACATTTTTATGAGCACATGTGCAGCTGGTAATATGCTGCATCAACGAACGAACGTACAACGACCTACTACTTTAGAATAGGTCTCAAACAGCGCAGGCGCCAATGTGACAGAATTAATGTGTTTATTTTTAGAATGCATTTTTTTCAACGTGGTATTTGTTGTTGACCGGAATTTATTGCACTCAAAAGCTTAGCGCAATATGTATCAAATGACAAAAAAACTAATTAACTGAAAATTGTTAAGAGTTCAATTCTGCTCGAAACAGAAAAGCAGAAAAAAAACAAAATTGAATTATTTCGTCGAAGCAACGGATTTGGCTATACAAAAAAATTTAAGCAGTAAAAAGACTAGTGAAGAAATTTTATGATTTCAGTAATTAAGCTGAACTGCAAAAGTACACTATATTTATGAATTTTTTCATGATCTCAATGAATCGCATTCATGAGGATTGGTAACCAGTAACCAATAATATGAGCGACCTGAAACATTTATGATACTTGCTTATTTATTTCGCCGACCATCATAACTCGTTTTCTCCTTCTCTTCGACCAGGTCAATCTATTGGTCAATCTTCCTATTCGCCGTCGACCTTCGCCTTTCGCCTTTTTCGCTCAAGTTTCTTCATCCATATGACAGATATGATCCAGCCAACTTTGTCGCTCAACGAAGTCATAGCATCGTCTTAAAGCTCGTACAGCGTGGCTCATTCGAATGCGATAGTCGTCGTGAACTTGAACTTTTGTCGGTAGAGAGAGGGCTCTGATACCTAATTGCTTACTAAGCCTGTACAAGCACCTATTAGCAATTGTTATACCCTAAACCTGAAAGTTCAGGGTATATTAACTTTGTGCAAAAGTTTGTAACGCATAGAACGAAGTGAGTTCGGTATAGAAAAGTATATATATTCTTGATCAGGTTCACCACGTGAGTCGAGCTATTCATGTCCGTCCGTCCGTCCCTCCGTCCCTCCGTCTGTGGAGGATAAGAATAATGAGTTGAGATAATTGGTTGGAACTTGGTAAACATGGTCACATGAACCCAAGGATCTGCACTATTGAATATTTTTGTAATACGCTCACGAACACGCCTACCTCTCATACAACGCAAAAATTGAAAACTGCATAAATAAGCTCATAATTAACCTACAACGATAAAATTTGGTATGTATTAGTATTGTATCAACACAAAGATGTCTGATATGTGATGGGTGTCATCCGCTCACGGACACGTCCACCTCCCATACAACCCAAAAATTGAAAACGCAATAAATAAGTCTCTGTTTAACCTTCAGAAATAAAATTTGCCACGTATATTTTTTATGACAAAACAAAGATGGTTTTGAAAAATGGACGTCATCCGCCTACGGACACGCCTAGGGGTCTAGACGCCGCTCTTCCTATTTGCAGACAACATATACTATGTTTTGAGCTCGTTCACCGTCAAACACACTTTGTCTGATTCCTTTTCGAAAGCGGCGAAAGCAGCAGTTACATCTCTCTTGGTTCGGTCGATAATATCGATCCCCCAATAGGCAATTAAGCCAGCGCTCTTCAAACGAAGGCATTGACTGCATTGATTGCTACTTTTGAACACCAAACACATCCTTTCCTCGCTGCTCTTATGAGCCCTTCTTGAAGGCCTTCTTTTTCTGCACAAAAGGCAGCACAACAAACTTTTTTCCCTTCAAAGACTTACTTTTCATACAGTTCAGGGTAACTTTTTCGTTTAAAGTCAAAATATATATCAGTTTAAAATATGACATAATAAGGGCCCTTCTTACTGCTGTATCAAATTTTATAGATTGAAATTAATCTGACATAAAAAAACATAGAAATCATAGAGATTATCATAGAAATTATAAAAAAAAGAAAACGGTATAAAAGAAAAAACTATTTTTTTCAATACTTTTTGTTTACCCCTTATTTTAGCCATTCTTAAGGAGTGCTTCTATCAGGCCTCTTTTGAGCTATCGGAGCGGAAGGCCTGCGAAATTTTCCCATTTCATATAAAAAAGAAAGTATACGAATGAAAGTATATGAATGTGGAAGCACTTCAAAATCCATATGAAGGCCTGCTTATAGCGCTTCGAAGTGCTGCCATTGCCGACTGGGTATCATTAGCTTTAGCAAGGTGGTAATGCAATGTACAGCTATCTTCCGTAGCATCCCTACATGGTAAAATTGAAGTGATTTCATGCAAGCGGGTTGCCTTGTCTGAAACCTCGTTCACTATTGAAGGTTTCGGAGAGATTATTTCCTTCCGTAACGAAGCAACATGTATTGCTCAACAACAACCCCTGCAGGGCTACTGAACGGAGCTTTATAATCATTAAAGAAATGGTGTATGTCGATTTGATTTTCATGGATTTTTTTCAGGGATTTGGCGTAGTGTAGAAATTTAATCTGTTGTGGATTTGCCTGGAGTAGAGCCCCACACTGAAAAATTTCAGTCAGTGTTTGGTATGCAGTTTCAATCGTTCACACAGAACGCTTAAGAAAAGAACTGAACGCGAACGGAAATAAAACTGATTGCTCTGTATATGAGCGTAAATATGTAATTTCAACATATATGAAAAATTAAAACGGTTAAAATAAAAATTATTTTTATTTCTATTTCTTCCCAAGATCAAAATTTTTCATACATGTTGTTATTACATATTTATGCGTATATCTTTAAAACGGTAACTCTTTCGGTAAAAACGTTTAGGACAGTTTTGAAGAAAATTGTTGGGTCTTTAATTTTCATCTGAATGATTTTACTCTAGGGATTACATTAACGAAGTTACCATCATTGGTAATCTTTGAATCCGAATATCTTTAGATGCGCACATGTAATTGTTATGATCTTTTCAGAGGTGGGTTATTTTACTTTACTTAAGGTGTATGCAAAAATTCAGCAAAATCTGATTATTTTTAAAGACAAATACAAAGTAACTGAACTATTGAAAATTTTTTTTTATTTTAAAAAAGTCCTGTTTTCAAAGAAAAAATTAACCCCCTTACGTAACCTTTTGAGCAAAAAATGGTCTCAAAATGTTAAGAACCATCCAATGCAAATATTAAGATGCAGTTACTACACATCATTTGACTTTAGTTTAAGAGTTCTAAAAAAAATTTGTGACTTAAAGGTGAAATTTGACCCTGAATTTCTCTCTTATTTGACCTAATCCGATAAAACTGAGTATGAGGGAATAATATATAGACCATTCACTACTAGAAACCATTGAGATATTTGAAGTTATTTTTTCGTGTCGCACTGTGTTATGGAAGCTTACTTCCAAAATCAGTCATCAGTTAGGCAATGTTATAGAGTTCTTGAGCATCATTTTGGTCGTTATGAGCGTCCAACTGAGCCAACTGTTGTTACTACAGCAATTTTCTCAAAATAACGGGCTCGTAAGTGTAAAATTTATTTTATTTTTAAGTGTAAAATTGGTTCGAAATTTAGTGATTTAAATACGATATGTAACTGAACACGAAAAGCCGAAGCTGGAGATGGGCAGAAGCCGAAAGTAACAGAGTTTGTCAAATATATTTTTTGTCAGATTTTTAACCACCAGAAAGTTAACCTATAATTATAATTATATTTAATATAATCATGAGGTTAATTGGGATGTTAAGTGAACTCAACCTAAGTTGAAACTTTGTACAATACTTATTCATTATTCAGTATCAACTACATGCGAATCATAGCCGCCAGCAAGTGATCTAATGTAAATCCAATGTAAACATCCTGTTTGCTTACATTTCTGCTAAACGAGTTTTGTGTGTACGTGTGCTGTACTGTGATAATAAAAACAAGTAAAGAAAGTCTAAAGTTGGTCTAGGCCGACTATGAAATACCCTAAACCCACTTCTCAAAAACAAAAAAATTTCCGTAAATATTTTTGTAAATGGGCGTGTCCGTGGGCGGATGAAGCCTATATTTTGTATGCATTTATATGTTGGTGAAAAATTTACACATAAAAAGTTTTATGCCTGTAGCTCACAGTCAATGCCTTTATTGTGCTTTCGCTATGGAAGGTGGGCGTGTTCATGGACGGATTACTCCCAATTTTTGAACACACCTTAGTTTTGGTATAAAATACAAACATACCAAATTTAATTTCTCTATGACAAACATAACCTTATTTATTGAGTTTTAAACTTTTTGGGTTGTATGGGAGGTAGGCGTGTCCGTAGGCGGATTACGTCCATTTTTCAAACCATCTTTTTCTTGTCATAAAAAACATATGAGCCAAATATTAGTTCTTTAGGTTAAACACAGGCTTATTTATTGCGTTTTCAATTTTTGGGTTGTATAGGAGGTGGGCGTGTCCATAAGCGGATGACGTCCATTTTTCGAAGACATCTTTGTGTTGACATAAAATACATACACACTAAATTTTATTGTGGTAGGTTAATTATGAGATAAGTTATGCAGTTTTAAATTTTTGCGTTGTGTGGGAGGTAGACGTGTCCGTGGGCGGATTCCAAAAATATTCAATAGCGCAGATCCTTGGGTACATGTGACCATGTGTACCAAGTTTCATTCAGTTATGTCAACTCCTTCTTCTTATCCTGTGTATACGAACAACACACAGACGGACGGACGGACGGACGGACATGAATAGCTCGACTCACGAGGTGACGCTGATCAAGAATATATATACTTTTCTATACCGGACTCGCTTCGTTCTATGCGTAACAAACGTTTGCACAAAGTTAATATACCCTGACCTTTCAGGTTTAGGGTATAATAAGCAGCCTTCGCTGCGGGTAGTACTTTAGATGGGGGACCGCATTGGATCACTTGTTCACTTTTTTTTAATATATTTATTTTGTTATTTTTTTATTTTTATATAATTTATTTGTAACGATTTAAGGTGTTGAACAGTTAAGTAAGTTTCTTGAAGTGACAGTTTTACAGCGAAATTAATTTCAATGTTTAAAAGGATATATACATTAGGCTGAAGCGAAACTAGCAAACAATTTTTTTTGTTTTTATATCTCCTGTATGATTAATCGATGACCCGATAGAAAAGCTTCATTCTTACAAAAAACCAAAATTTCTTGACTTTATTTTCAGGTGGCGCACCGTGAGAGTAGTTTACAGAAAACTCAAATCGCGAGAATGCAGCTATTCTTTGTTGTGTATATCATAAACTGGTCTTGCAAATATTTGCAAATTAGAAATTTATCTTCAAAACAACTGCCGTTAGAGAAGTAAACTTCATATTAAAAATATGCCTAAAACTCGGGAAGATTTGCGGTGTCAAATATTAAATAACAAGTACACGGTTAAAAATTTTGGACTAGTTTTTAATCCAAACTTTGGTTTAAAGGAATTTTTAATCCTTAAAGTACTATTTTTTATTCCATATTTTAGTTTAATTTTTTTTTAATTCGAAAAAGTTTAAGTTTAAGACTATTTTTAATTACAATAGCTTAATTACAATGCAACAGTCGCAGTGGCAGAAGCTGTGTCAGTGGCAGCGGCAGTTATCAGCTGTTTCGTATTTTACTGCCTGCAAAATACAATTCAGCAGTTGTAGCGTCAGCATCAAAAGCAGTGCACTCAGAAAAAAGCTGCCATGTAAAATTAACGTTTTTTAATGTTATTTCCAATGTAAATCAGAAAATGTGGATTTTATGTTAGAAAATGTTAAGTTAACATGTATTGTGTTGAATTGATAAGAAAAATATCAAATTGATAATGTAATGTTTAACGTTGCAATATCAATTCTTAATGTTAAAATAACATTTAAAATGTTTTTGGTTCATAATTTTTTACTGTAAAATTGATAGTATTTCATATCCATTTAACATTATAAATGTAGATGTCAACAACAAGCAGATATAATGTTTATTTAAGAGCTGAGCCGTCAAGACATACAGGTGACCGTGGCACACAGGTTAAGAGTGTGGCTTTAGATGCCCGGAGCCCTGGTTCGAAATCCCACTCGTGGCAAATTATTTTTCAATACATTTTTTTTTATCTGCATTAATTTACTGATACTTTTTGATATTTTAAGTGTTAAAATAACATTATTATGTGACAGTTATACATTTTTAAATGTAGGTTTCGTAATGTAAAAAGTACATTAGGATAATATCAATTTTAACATTTTTTAATGTCGGACGACTTTTGTCAACTAAAAATGTTAATTTTACGGTTGTTTAATGTACTTTTTTTTTCTGAGTGTGAATGTGGAATTTTTCTTAGTAGTTTAATTATTTGCATGTTGGCAGTATATTTAGAAATAGGGCTAACATCGGCAGTACTGCCACTGCTGCTATGTTAGTTTCACCATTGAACAACAGTATTCCTAAAATATCAGCTGATCAATGCCACTGCCACTGACGCTGTCAGTGACGCATTGTAATTCAGGTATAAGATTGAAAACTACTTAATTTAAGCTAAATATAATTCTGAATGTTGTTAAAGCATCCGAAATTTATTTTTAATGAAACAAATTGTTTATTAAAATCTGAACCAAAATATTATTATATACATTATTACAGTAAGCAGTGTTTAAACCTTTTTGGATTAAATAGTAATCCTTTTCGTATTACAATATTTTAAACTTTTTTGGACTAAAATCTATACCTTTTTGGATTATAATATTTTAAACTTTCTGTGGATTAACAATTATTCCTTTTTGGTTTAAGAAATTTTAAACTTTTTGCGGATTAAAAATAAATCCTTTTTGGAATGAAAAATTTAAAACTTTTCATTGGATTAAAAAATAATCTTTTTTTGGTCGTGTCCTATATGTAATCCAAAAAAGTTTAAAATTTAGTCCAAGATTTTTAACCGTGTAGATTCACGTTGAGAAAAACTGTTTTATCTCGTCAGAAAATTTGTCAACAGGGATAAAAATTTGCAGTTCTGGGTTTTTATATAAAAGGAATTGATGGATAAGCTTGATTTTCTTTTTAAATCAACCATTAATGGGTCTCCAGTACAAAAGTTGATAAAAAATGCACAAAAATGCATTTCGGGGGACTCCAAAATTGGTTCAAATAAAAAAAAGTACACCAATCGAAAGGATTTTTCATGTACTATTTAATTTTGATACCGGAATTGGGGGTCAGATTTTTTCCATACAAGTCGATGCACTCTATTGTTTGATCTTATATGATTTTGCATGTAAATTTTAACTTATGTCTTTTTTCTTTTGCCTAAAACTCATTCACTGTGATAGATAAAAATACCAAAAAAAAAAAAATATGATTAATAGAATCGCTTATTGCGCAACAGATAATGTAATTTATTCAATTTCCACATAAGTCGACTTATGTTGTTTTTCCTTATTGTCACTGATTTTGTGATGTTATAAAATATTATTTGTGGGTTAGAAACAACATGCTTGACTTTAACAACGGAAAAAACCCTTCAGTGAACGAGATATGTGAAATTATTGCTACTGAAATAAAAGAAATTTGGATCAAGGCATCAATTCCTAGAATAAGTCATCAGCAAGTTGTTTCGTATTATAACAAAATAAATGTATGAAAAAATTGCGCAATGACGCCAAAAACTATGTCGGTCAAAAAGACGAGACTTTAGTCATGTCTAAGACTGGCAATACATCACATAGGAAGACTATTACTCTAAAATATATTTCAATTATATCAGAGCCAATTATATCACGGACATACTAAGTATGTCCGTCATCTTCCTATAGAATCGGGGAAGGCAATCACAATTCAGAATAATATTGTTGACATTCTTGAAATGGCACTACAATAGGCCCTAATAGTTTTTCTGGTATCATAGGAAAATAATCGACAAATGTCTCGAATTGAAAGTAGAAGCATTCGAAGTCATTCCAATAGAATTGCCGGATCTGAATACTGATTTATTAAGCACCGATCAAAAATATTTGTATCAGATGTGTTCCGAAATTTCTGCTGGTACAGTCTCATCGAACTTGGCTAATAAAGACCCAGTAAAACTGGCACATTCTCGGTGGTAGACTTTTGCAAACAGGTTCCATCGTTTATATATAGGAACAGTTAAACCGACAAAGAACTAGCCATTTTTATCATGAGAGTTTACGCTACAACCTGGTTTGATATCAAGACAAAATCATCTTGTAAAGATGGTCTGATACATGTATTTAATATGGTTAAAAGGAGTTTGTATTTGCGAGATGTCTTTAAATCAGGGGTGCGCAAACTTATACATACAAAGTTTTGTGTTTGTATTGCAAAGCTTTTGTTTTTCAAGTTAACACTGAACGAAAAGCACGAGTTAGTTCATTGTTACAATCACAACATACGTTAAGTCGCTGTTTGAACTTCATGCTGAAAGGTTGCGGTCGCTTGTTACTTCCTTGACATATTCAATACTACAAGCTTCGTTCAAAAATTAAGTAAAATTCTAAGAATTAATTAAATCTCTTTTATTTAAAAACAAACAAATTGCTACAGACAAACAAATACAACAAACAAACGCATATTCATGCGTATGAATGGTAGATTGTCGTATTTAATAAGGCAACGCAGGAGAAAGCGACCGCAACCTTACAGCATGAAGTTCGCACAGCGACTGATCGTGTGCTGTGATAGCACGAATGTGAAAACATATTCAGTGTAACAGTGCGAGTCTCGACTGCAAAGCTTTTTTGACTGAAAGCTGTCGTATGCATGTGAAAGCTATCCGCCCATGGGCGGCCTTTTGCGCATGCCTGCTTTAAATGCATTGTCTTAAATATTATTCAAAGGAATGCCTCCTTCGCACACTCAGAAATACCCATTGCTGGCTATGTTACAAGATGATGAATCACATGTTATCGAATTGGCTGTTCAGAGAGTGTTAAAGTCAAGAAGTCAGTGGAAAAGAAAAAAAATTCGTGAATTTCAACTTCCAGAACTTAAGATTGATGCGTCTTGTTACAATGATTTAATAGATTGGGAGAAAGAAAAAAATAACTGAACCTTCAATTACAACACAGAAATTTCTAACATTTTCTCAGGAAGTACTTTGCTTGAAATTGAAAGCATCCTTGTCATACTCAGGCAGTAGAGAGGTGCGTGTAACTTGTTACAATAGCTTCATTATCGCTGTGCGGACCAGAAACAAGCGATGGTTTTATTCGTACAAGAATAAAAGCCAGGCAAGACATACCACTTTTTGAGACAAAATCTCAGTATTTTTTTCAAAAAGTTGGTGCTGGAACTTTCGGTTAAAATTAATTTTTGTTGTGTTTTTAAACGTATTTCTCATAGCTCGTCATCAGTAAGTAATTTTGAGTATCAATAATGTAGTTAAGATAGACATAAATAAAGATCTGTTTGTAAGCCAAAAAATTGTTTTTTCTAAAGTTCAAACCTAATGCACCACCTTAATACATTTACTTATAGGCATCTTAAATTTTCAAATACAAAATTTTCACTCCACCCTAATGTACATATCAAGCTATAAATCATCAAAATGGTTTCGACAATTCTCAAATATGCCTACTCATATATGTAGGGTTTTCCATAAAATAGATGGGGCTCGAACCATAAAATGGTTCATGGGGTTTTAAAGTTATTTTGGACTATCTAAGTATCTCCTGTCGAAGTTATATAAAGGCTTAAATTTCGAAAATTCTAAGAAAACTAACTTGATAAAAATTTTTCAAAATAAAAGTTTTCCTTTTTTTTCAAAAACTAATGGTTATGACCATGAAAGTTTTAAAGACGCTTGCCTCAAATTTCGGTTACAAATTTTTGGGAAAACAAATGATCTAGGGGTGAAATCTTAATTATTTAGTTTGAGACCCGCTAGGACCTAAATGGGCTTACACAAAAAAAAGCTTTTAATGATCATTAAGCTTTACACATTTAGTCGCAGCTTTACAAACTTATTATATTAAAAAACAAGTATGAAATTTTGTGTCATCTGCATTTATAATTGATTACAACGTTGATTAGGAACTTAATCAAATACCAATACTTAATGATCACTTATCTAAAATGTATTTTCGACTAAACAGGTCGACTTCTGTTTTACTGAAGTTGTCCAATACTTTAACTTTCATTGCAAGCCACAGCTAATTCTCGTTTTTGGATCATATTTTAACGCTAAAGAACAGCCTGAGTAAATCAAAAACTGAATTTGTCATTTGCTAAGCATGTTTCGCAAATTGGTAAACAAGAAATCCTGCTAGAAGAACAAGTTTTTCTTCTTACTTCTTTACCATTGATATCCGCTTAGCTATCCATTTGCTACATAAAATTGAAAGCAATCGTTAAGTTAATTATCAAATATTTTTCGCTTCATTCATTCATTTATTCATTGCTAGATAATTTTTCAAATAGAAGAGAAATTATTTTTTCACTTTTTGCTGTTTAAGAAGTCTTGTTTTTATAGCAGGCCATAAACTACATGCTTTTACTGCATTTTCATTGAAAGTTTTAAATAAACAAGTTTTTTACTCTCACTATTTTTTATAGGTCTTAAGATTCAATAAAGAATCTCGGGATATACGGGATAAAGTGAAAGTACATAAAAATACAATTTTTTGGTATTATACTGCAAATAAAAATGAAACATTTATTCATAGCAAGAATACTTATTTTAAAACTTTATATATTCGAGTGGTATTCAACCAAAGTGAAAACAAAACGATGAAATAACTATTCACATATGGGCATTTCTATTATGTCGCACGTGAGCGTCGCACGTGAGCGTCGCACGTGAGCGTCGCACACATTAAAGGGGATTTAAAAGGCAAAGTAAAATTTTTTTTTTGTTTATTTTTATACCCTAAACCTGAAAGGTCAGGGTATATTAACTTTGTCCAAACGTTTGTAACGCATAGAACGAAGCTAGTCCGGTATAGAAAAGTATATATATTCTTGATCAGCGTCACCACGTGAGTCGCGCTATTCATGTCCGTCCGTCCGTCCGTCCGTCTGTCCGTCTGTGTGTTGTCCGTATACACAGGATAAGAAGAAGGAGTTGAGATAATTGGCTGAAACTTAGTACACATGGTCAAATGAACCCAAGAATCTGCACTATTGAATATTTTTAGAATACGTCCACGGACACGCCTACCTCCAATACAACGCAAAAATTTAAAACTGCATAACTCAGCTCATAATAAGCCTACAACAATAAAATTTGGTATGTATGTGTTTTATATCAACACAAAAATGTCTTCGAAAAATGGACGTCACCCGCTCACGGACACGCCCACCTCCCATACAACCCAAAAATTGAAAACGCAATAAATAAGCCTGTGTTTAACCTACAACAATAAAATGTGGTGCGTATGTGTTTTATATCAACGCAAAGATGTTTTTGAAAAATGGACGTCATCCGCTCACGGACACGCCTACCTCCCATACAACGCAAAAATTGAAAACTGCATAACTCAGCTCATAATGAGCCTACAACAATAAAATTTGTTATGTATGTGTTTTATTTCAACACAAAGATGTCTTTGAAAAATGGACGTCATCCGCTCACAGACACGCCCACCTTCCATACAACGCAAAAATTGAAAACTGCATAACTCAGCTCATAATAAGCCTACAACAATAAAATTTGATATGCATGTGTTTTATACAAACACAACGATGTCTTCGAAAAATGGACGTCATCCGCTTACAGACACGCCCACCTCCCAAACAACGCAAAAATTGAAAACGCAATAAATAAGCCTCTGTTTAACCTACAGAGCTAAAATTTGGCACGTATGTTTTTTATGACAAGACAAAGATGGTTTTGAAAAATGGACGTCATCCGCCTACGGACACGCCTACCTCCCATACAACCCAAAAAGTTTAAAACTCAATTAATAAGGTTATGTTTGTCATAGAGAAATTAAATTTGGTATGTATGTATTTTATACCAAAACTAAGGTGTGTTCAAAAATTGGAAGTAATACGTCCATGAACACGCCCACCTCTCATAGCGAAAGCACTGTGAGCTACAGGAATAAAACTTGGTATGTGTAAATTTTTCATCAACATTTAAATGCATATAAAATATAGGCTTCATCCGCCCTTGGAGACGCCCATTTACAATAAAAATTTTTTGATTTTGAAAAGTGGGTTTAGGGTATTTCATAGTCGGCCTAGACCGACTTTAGACTTTCTTTACTTGTTTTATTTAATATTTAAGCTCTTACGTAGCACTATAATAAAAGTTTATAGCAAGAATAATCATGGTTGCAAGATACATGCACAGACGCAATTCGAACGGTATAAAAATTATTGTAGTTCTTGCGGCCTTATCAAGAAAGACAGAATTTAGAGAAATTTATCATAATTTTTAGTGCAACTAATTTGAGAACCTTATGCAATAAAAATCTAGCTGAGCAATATTAACTTATATCTTCAAAATTTGCTATATCACCCATCATCATAACACATCAGAGATTTCTTACTGAAAATTTTAATGGATTTTTTTTAATGCCATCCAACTCAAAAATTAGCTATAAACATGAGATCAGTTTTTCCTATTTTTCGCCATTGTCAAACAGAAAAAATGACAACGTGTTGGCATT
This sequence comes from Tetanocera ferruginea, assembly GCA_958299015.1. NCBI lineage: Eukaryota > Metazoa > Arthropoda > Insecta > Diptera > Sciomyzidae > Tetanocera > Tetanocera ferruginea. The sequence goes on along the minus strand of OY282640.1, from coordinate 48,817,591 downwards.
TTTCATGTGACTGACAACAACTGACCATTGAAATTGACATAGTGAAAACCAGGCTTTAGAATTAACCTTGTACCTTGCCATCTATAATGCTTAGTTTTACATCATCAGCCCGCTTAAACTGCCCATGACTAAATACCAGTTCTTTTAGAAAAACTCCTACTTTTTGCAATATTTAACCTTGCAATTTATTTATGGTCATTGAAAATGTCAGTTTAACTGGAAATTGTCGCCTCCGGAGAGTGAAAGGCAAATCTGTGTTTGTCGGGGCCAAATCAATTGTAGGTATGAAAACTATTTAATGTTCGCCAGTGCACCTATCAATACTTGTGCGATGATTAATTAAGTTTTTAGGTTTTTCAAAACTAACCACCTTCCATTACAGATATCTCTTTTGGTATTGAAATTTCGAAGAAGTATTATAATACTTCCAATTTTCAGGTTTAACTTATGCAGTGGCATTCCTGAAGGATAAAATTCATTCAAAAACTCGGCAGGGTAATTTTGTTTATCGTTATCATCACTGTCTTCAATTTAATCCGTGCTCAGATCTTTCACTGTGTCACCAACTAAAATATGTAGAATTTGCTCGTTGACTTCGTTCACCTCGGAATTTTTTGGGTACAGGATAGCAATTTTGGAATAACGGTTGATGTTATTCGGACTCAAAGTATCGCCAAAAATCTATTTAACCCTTTCAATGGACTTGTCCATTATATTGGACACTTCGGAAAACATTTTTTTTTTGTATTTTTCAAAGTTTTTTTTCTAAAATCAAATAGGTTGGTGCTATGAAGTGAAGTTGTGCCAACATGACAAAAATAATTTGAGGGAGATATATAACCTTTAACTTAGTTAGATTTTCGATTTTATGCCCAACAGTAGCCTTCAATTTTTTTATATCACGTCTTAATAAATTTTGCAAAAATGAAGTGAGTATTGTAATTGGTGTGCAAAGTATAATTTTTTTTTTTATAATAATATTTGCATAAATAACGCATTTGCATTTGTCTCCGGTTGTTTCAGTTGAACTAAAATATTATAATACAACGTTATCGTGGTTTTGTCCATTATATTAGACAGCCTGCCATAAGCAAAGCAGCTCATTTAAAAATCAGAGGGATGTTTTTTAATCTTTTTATTGCTTAAATGATGGGAATATAAGCTGAAAAAAGTTGTCCACGATTATTCTAGGCAAGCCATTGAAAGGGTTAATAAGCGAACCTTTACAAACAAAATAATCTGGAATTTCTATGATATCTTCATCTCCATTTCCTAACTTGAGTAGCTAATCACTAAAACTTGGATCAATAGACCGAACATTGTGATTTGATTCTAGCAATTCCAATTGACACCAACATCACTGAATGTAATAATTGCTGTTCAGTTTATGCAGACTGAATAGGTTCTGGTTCTGTTAATTAAGAAGATCTGTAATAGCAAGACATGATGTTTGATGTATAGTAGTTGAGGAAAATGACGATAGTCTTCAAGAACAAAGATTTCCAATACATAATTTAATAACAGGTTCTGGTCCAGGCTGAACAGGTTTTAAAAGGTTTAGTAAGTACAAACATTTCAAATGGATAATTTTACAACAGGTTCTGGTCCAGGCTGAACATGTTTTACGATATAGGGCACGGAGCAGGACGCTTGTCTTTTATATATTAAGATAATGCTCAAAAAAAAACCCATTGACTTGAGCTGCTGTGTTTGTGAAAAACAGTGTTTCTGCCACAGTGGCAGAATTTATATTATAAAAAAAAAATATAAAAATAGTTTTATAAAACAAACAATGCATCTAAAGAAATCTATTAAATATTTTATTTCATTATATAATACGATAGATCTCATTTACTTCAAAGACATCAATCATTTAGTTATATGCCAATAATTTAAGTAACCTTCTCTTGTTGACATTCGTGTTATTGACATCAATCGTGCAGCAGTTTTTTATATTTTATTTGTAGTTAGCGCTTCTATATGATATGCATTTTTATTTCTATTTATTTTCTGCCAATATTTTTGCCATTTTAAAGAGCTGCATATTTCATTGAACACATTTAAACTTAGTTATACATGAATACCATCCGTTCGACATAAGCAGTGACATTCACACTTGGTTTAAGTAGGGGTTTAAATTGAACTTTATCATAACGAAGCTACGATAAGCTACGATAATCATCTTCAATTGCATGCTCGAAGTATCGATTGTTATTCCGTTAGTGTTTCAAAATTTTGTTAAACTGTTGTCGTTATAGTTTTAATTAGAGTTTAATTAACTATTAAGAGCGCTGTTGGGCGTTTTTGATTTTAAGTTGATGTGTTTTTATTGTTTGGTTTTCATGACTAATTGGCTTGACTTTTGGCTATTCCAGTGTGTTGTTGCTATGCTTGGAATTTTAATTTTTTTGAACTCAATGGAAGCCAAATTGCTGTTGTTTGATTGTTGAATAATTTTATGAATCCACTAGTATAGAAGAACTTGTCGTATGACAAGTCGTATTCAAAATAATGAAGTAGTAGGCGATGGTATATTTTAGAATTTACCTCAAACGTAGTTATATTCCAGACGCCGTCAATGTGACCTTACTGATAAATATTAACAAAAGTTTTGTGCGCACACTTTTAAAAACAAGAAAAACAAAAACAAATTGGCCATTTCAGCTCTTGAAAGGACTTTGACCGAGCTTCTTATGATCAATTGTGTTGTGTGTGTTATTAAATGTTTGCACACAATTGACCGAAAACTGGACTTACATGTTTTATGCCGACTCCGAACGGCTCATGTTCTCAAGAAGCTTTACATGGCATTATTTACTCTCTGAGGTTTGCCATTGTCTGCAGAGAGGTTGTGACTGATCAGAAAAATTTTTTATTGAAAAAAACTTTTCGCCACGACTGGGTATCGAACCCGGGCTCCGAGCATGCTAAGCCACACACTTAACCTGTATGCCACGGTCACCACGCACACTTTTAGGCTGACAAGTTATTCAATAAAAAAGCACTGTAATGGCAAGAATGAACAGTTTGAGCGATGTATGGTGGGAGCAAGAATTATGAGCGACACAGTTTGAGCGAAACAGGTTTGGGTTCAGGCTGAACAAGTTTAAAAAAGCAAAACAATAACAACTGTTTGAGCGATTTAGGGCAGGGATTTATATAATCTCTTATATATTAAGGTTTTAGTTTCAGTTTGAGTTTCAGTTAGAATTATGTTTTGACTTTGAGCTAAAATTTAGTTTGGGTTTTAGTTAAAGACTAATGCCATGTCTACACAGAGAGTTTAGTTTGCGTTTCCAGTACAAAGTTGCGTTTTGCCCTTGAACTCAATATAAACGTTGGCGTTCCCAGTACAATTAGGTAGGAGAAAACGCAACTAAACTCAACTTGCTTTCTACGTTTACCAAAACTCAATTTGATACATGCCTAAAAGTATGCTAGTTATTGATAAAAACATTCGTTCAGTTGGATTTTAGCTGTGTTCGATTCGATTGAACGATTAAAAATGCCAACAACAGCTGATTTTGAACTGTGCAAGTTTATATTCGTATTTTATTATTAACAAAAATAAGCCAAAAAACTAATAAAAGAACTTGGGAAAGTTTAGAAGATGAGGGTTTCTCATCAGTCAGTCATTATGGGTCAAAAAAAGCTGAGCGAAATTTTGAGCGAAATTCCAAAAATTGGCGATCATTTCAATCCACCGTAAATTCAATTCTGCCGACGCATCTCTGTGTGAACAGCTGCATTTAACCTCAAACGAAACGCAAACTAAACTCTCTGTGTAGACATGGCATAAGACGAGTTTGAGTTTGGTCTCAAATTGAGTTTAAATTCGAGTTTGGACTTATGCTTGAATTTGAGATTGATGCTTTTGAAGCTTTTGAGTTTGAATTTGAACTCTTAGATTGAACATGAATTTGAGTTTAATTTAAATTTTTAGGTTTATCTTTAGTTACAGTTCAATCTTTACTTTCAGCGTGAGCGGGAACTTTTTATTTTTTTTTTAACTTAAATTTGAGTTTAAGTAAAAGTTTGGGCTTGAGTTACAATTTAAATATTGAGCGAATGTGAGTTGTATTTTTAGTTAGAACCTGAGTTTAAGTTGGAGGAAAGGTTTAAGTTTGATGTTGGGTTTGAGAATGATATTGAGTTGAGTTGGAGTTGCAGTGTTAGTTGGACTTTTATATTTAGTTTGAGATTGAGTTTGGGGTGAAGCATGAGTTAAACTTGAGATGTTTAGTTGAGATGAGAGATGTTTAGTTTAACCCTTTCAGCACCCACTAACACAATTGTGCGGGTTAATTTCTGCTATGTTCACGCGTTTGGCTTTCACATGTATGATCGTTTGCTTCCTACTCTTCAGTTATTTTACCGTTATTCAAACTATTCTCTCTTGTTGTGTGCACTTGTTTTTGACATCTTTTTCATTGTCGCGTTTATATTTACCTTTAAGAATCGTCATGTTGGAGCAGCAGCCACGTGCATATCGTAAGTTAATTTTTTGTGTATAAAAAAAAAAATATATATATATAAAAATTGGTAATTTAAAAAGTGATTGAACTAAAGAAAGTTTATTTGAAATATTTCTAAAGTTTAATATTGGCGCTCACAAAAATATCTTCTTGCAAAAATAGAGTAACACATTTGTGTGGGTTGGTATTTAAAGCTGTCATTTCATGCAAAATTTTAGGCTAAACTTTTTGTTTGAACAACGACAGTGATACGACAGTATTGTGGCCAATGATGTCGATATCATCTGCATACGCCAGCAGCATAACACTCTTATATAAAATTGTGCCGCTGAGTCTCAGGTCAGCACCTTGCATGATCTTCTCCATTACTATATTAAAGAAGTCGCACGATAAGGAATCACCTTGTCTGAAACCTCGCTTGGTATCGAAAGGAAGGGAGAGGTCCTTCCCAATTTTCACTGCACTGCTGGTGTTGTTCAGTGTCATCCTGCAAAGACGTATTAGCTTCGCAGGAATACCAAAGTCAGACATGATGGCATATAGGTGACTCCTTATTGTACTGTCGAAGGCGGCTTTGAAATCGACAAAGAGATGGTGCGTGTCGATTTGTTTTTCGAGGGTCTTTTCCATGATTTGTCAGAGCGTGAAGATCTGGTCAATGGTGGACTTTCCAGGTCTAAAGCCACACTGATAAGGTCCAATCAGTTGGTGGACGATGGGCTTTAGTCTTTCACACAATACGCTCGACAGGACCTTATATGCGATATTAAGAAGGCTAATCCCACGGTAGTTGGCACAAATGGTGGGATCGTCTTTCTTGTGGATTCGGCAGAGCACACTGAGGTTCCAATCATCTGGAATGCATTCTTCCGACCATATTCTGCATATAAGTCTGTGAACGCATTTAAACAGAGCTTCGCCACCGGTCTTAAACAGCTCAGCCGGTAGGCCATCGGCTCCTGCGGCTTTGTTGTTTTTAAGCTGAGCTATAGCTGTTAAGACCTCGTTATAGTCGGGATGCGGAACTTCAACGCTGTCGTCCATAATTGAGGTTTCCGGGATATCATCTCCACTGGCGGGATTGTTGTCAGCGTCGCCATTTAAAAGTCTAGAGAAGTGCTCCCTCCATAACATCAGTGTACTCTGGATATCTGTCATTATCTATTAAATCTATTAAATATTTGCTTCATTTTCGAAAGGACATCTCAGAAGCCCTCCTGACCAGCTTCAAAAGGACAAGAGATTCCGTGGACACATCGTCTGAGGAAGACAATGGCCTAGATTTTGTTATCTTTGAAAAATGTGCTCCTTTGCCTGGACAAAGTAAGAGGTTTGATTTAACTGGACATTGTTTGAAAGCATTTCACTTGCCTTATTATATAAAATATTTTTAAAACTCTTTCTTCATAAATTTCGTCAGAATAAGCTCGTTTTGTCGAAATAGTTAATACATATTCAAATAAACAGAACTAGCCATTTACTCTTTTTTTGCTCGTTTCAATACCAACCCGCACATTTGTGTGGGTCCTGTTCAAAGAGTCATTTGGGTGATATCTCAAAACTTTAATTAAATTTCCTAATTCCATTTTTATAATTAACCAGTGATGAAAAATTTACTCAATTCTCATAAGTTTTAAGCATTCCGGCATTGGAAGGGTTAAGCTTGAATTTGAGTTCAGGTTTATATTGAGTTTCTGTTTAAGCTTACGTTTAAGGTTGGATTTGAGTTTGAGTCTGAGCTTGAGTTTGTGTTTAAGTTTGAGTTTTAGTTTGAGTTTTAGTTTTAGTTTTAGTTTGAGTTTGAGCTTTAGTTTGAGTTCGAGTTATAGTTTGCGTTTGAGCTTGAGTTTTAGTTTGAGTTTGAGTTTAAGTTTGTGTTTGAGTTTGAGTGTGAGTTTGAGTTTGAATTTGTGGTTCAGTTTGAGTTTAAGTTTCAGTTTGAGTTTGAGTTTGTGGTTAAGTTTGAGTTTGAGTTTGAGTTTGAGTTTGAGTTTGAGTTTGAGTTTGAGTTTGTGTTTAAGCTTAAGTTTAAGGTTGGGTTTGAGTTTGAGTCTGAGTTTGAGTTTGAATTTGTGTTTAAGTCTGAGTTTGAGTTTTAGTTTGAGTTTGTGATTTAGTTTGAGTTTGAGTTTGAGTTTGAGTTTGAGTTTGAGTTTGAGTTTGAGTTTGAGTTTGAGTTTGAGTTTGAGTTTGAGTTTGAGTTTGAGTTTGAGTTTGAGTTTGAAATTGAGTTTGAGTTTGAGTTTGAGTTTGAGTTTGAGTTTGAGTTTGAGTTTGAATTTGTGTTTAAGCTTAAGTTTAAGGTTGGGTTTGAGTTTGAGTCTGAGTTTGAGTTTGAATTTGTGTTTAAGTTTGAGTTTGAGTTTTAGTTTGAGTTTGTGATTTAGTTTGAGTTTGAGTTTGAGTTTGAGTTTGAGTTTGAGTTTGAGTTTGAGTTTGAGTTTGAGTTTGAGTTTGAGTTTGAGTTTGAGTTTGAGTTTGAGTTTGTGGTTCAGTTTGAGTTTGAGTTTTAGTTTAAGGTTGGGTTTGAGTTAGAGTCTGAGTTTGAGTTTGAATTTGTGTTTAAGTTTGAATTTGAGTTGGAGTTTGAGGTTGAGTTTGAGTTTGAGTTTGTGGTCCATTTTGAGTTTGTGTTTGAGTGTGAGCTTGAGTTTGAGTTTGAGTTTGAGTTTGAGTTTGAGTTTGAGTTTGAGTTTGAGTTTGAGTTTGAGTTTGAGTTTGAGTTTGAGTTTGAGTTTAAGTTTGAGTTTGAGTTTGAGTTTGAGTTTATGTTTCAGTTTGCGTTTAAATTCCAGTTTGAGTTTGAGTTTGTGGTTCAGTTTGAGTTTGAGTTTTAGTTTAAGGTTGGGTTTGAGTTAGAGTCTGAGTTTGAGTTTGAATTTGTGTTTAAGTTTGAATTTGAGTTGGAGTTTGAGGTTGAGTTTGAGTTTGAGTTTGTGGTCCATTTTGAGTTTGAGTTTGAGTCTGAGTTTGAGTTTGAGTTTGAGTTTAAGTTTGACTTGGACTTGGACTTGGACTTGGACTTGGACTTAGACGTGGACGTGGACTTGGACTTGGACTTGGACTTGGACTTGGACTTGGACTTGGACTTGGACTTGGACTTGGACTTGGACTTGGACTTGGACTTGGATTTGGACTTGAACTTGGACTTGGACTTAGACTTGAACTTGGACTTGGACTTGGACTTGGACTTGGACTTGGACTTGGACTTGGACTTGGACTTGGACTTGGACTTGGACTTGGACTTGGACTTGGACTTGGACTTGGACTTGGACTTGGACTTGGACTTGGACTTGGACTTGGACTTGGACTTGGACTTGGACTTGGACTTGGACTTGGACTTGGACTTGGACTTGGACTTGGACTTGGACTTGGACTTGGACTTGGACTTGGACTTGGACTTGGACTTGGACTTGGACTTGGACTTGGACTTGGACTTGGACTTGGACTTGGACTTGGACTTGGACTTGGACTTGGACTTGGACTTGGACTTGGACTTGGACTTGGACTTGGACTTGGACTTGGACTTGGACTTGGACTTGGACTTGGACTTGGACTTGGACTTGGACTTGGACTTGGACTTGGACTTGGACTTGGACTTGGACTTGGACTTGGACTTGGACTTGGACTTGGACTTGGATTTGGACTTGGACTTGGACTTGAACTTGGACTTGGACTTGGACTTGGACTTGGACTTGGACTTGAACTTGAACTTGAACTTGAACTTGAACTTGAACTTGAACTTGAACTTGAACTTGAACTTGAACTTGAACTTGAACTTGAACTTGAACTTGAACTTGAACTTGAACTTGAACTTGAACTTGAACTTGAACTTGAACTTGAACTTGAACTTGAACTTGAACTTGAACTTGAACTTGAACTTGAACTTGAACTTGAACTTGAACTTGAACTTGAACTTGAACTTGAACTTGAACTTGAACTTGAACTTGAACTTGAACTTGAACTTGAACTTGAACTTGAACTTGAACTTGAACTTGAACTTGAACTTGAACTTGAACTTGAACTTGAACTTGAACTTGAACTTGAACTTGAACTTGAACTTGAACTTGAACTTGAACTTGAACTTGAACTTGAACTTGAACTTGAACTTGAACTTGAACTTGAACTTGAACTTGAACTTGAACTTGAACTTGAACTTGAACTTGAACTTGAACTTGAACTTGAACTTGAACTTGAACTTGAACTTGAACTTGAACTTGAACTTGAACTTGAACTTGAACTTGAACTTGAACTTGAACTTGAACTTGAACTTGAACTTGAACTTGAACTTGAACTTGAACTTGAACTTAAACTTGAACTTGAACTTGAACTTGAACTTGAACTTGAACTTGAACTTGAACTTGAACTTGAACTTGAACTTGAACTTGAACTTGAACTTGAACTTGAACTTGAACTTGAACTTGAACTTGAACTTGAACTTGAACTTGAACTTGAACTTGAACTTGAACTTGAACTTGAACTTGAACTTGAACTTGAACTTGAACTTGAACTTGAACTTGAACTTGAACTTGAACTTGAACTTGAACTTGAACTTGAACTTGAACTTGAACTTTAACTTTAATTTTGATTTTGATTGTGTTTTTGACTTTGACTTTGATTCTAAGTTTGAGTTTGAGTTCAGATTGAGTTATGAGTAAGAGTGTAAATGTGAGTTTAAGTTTGAAATTGAGTTTGAGTGTGAACTCCAATTTGTGTTTAAATTAAAGTTTGATTTTGAGTTTGACTTAAAATTTCAGTTGGAATCTGAATTAAGTTTAAATTAGAGCTTCAGTTTGAATTTGATATTGAGTATGAATTCTACATAGAGTTTGAATTTGAGTAATATTTGGAATTTAAGATTGAGCTTGGCTTTGAGTTTGATATTCATATTGAGTTTGAGTGTAAGTTTGTCTATGAGAGCAAGATTGAAATTGAGTTTGACTTTAAGTTAGACTGAGTTTTATTTTTAATGTAAAGATAAACTTGACATTTTTTTGAAGCATGAGCTTTATTTTCATTTTGAATTTGAGCTTGACTTTGAGCTTTAGACTGATATTGAGTTTGCGCTTGAGTTGAGCTTGGCTTTTATTTTGAGGTTTAGTTTGATTTTGGTTTTATTGTGAGTTCAAGTTCGAGTTTATGTTTATTGTTTTATTATTTTCATAACTGGAGTAGTTTTGATGATTTTTTTTATCATAAAAAGATCTTTAGATTCCAGCATTTCTTAACTAGGTCAAAACTGGTGATGTGCTTTAAATACACAAAATTCTTTGTTTACAACCAACAACCAACAATCATATAATTCATGTTGAATCATTAAAAAATATAACCGCTCAATTAAAATATTTTAAAATTCATAATAAATTTTCAAAAACCTTCTAACTATCTAAAACAGAAGAGTTAAGATTAAATCATAAACATATCTGTTACTAACAACAACTTTATTAAGACGACCTCTGAACAGCTTCATTAATTTTCATAATAAATGTTGGAAAATGAAAACTAAAAAAAAAACAAAAACAAACATAAATTTTAAAACTAAAGTTTTAATCATTTCAATGCAATAAATGTCGAATTAAAGAAGCATTAAGAAGCATTTAAGTTATTCATCACGTGAGCGCGCCACAAACAAGTGACTGAAGAGTGACCAACTGAACGCGTGAGCGCGTTGTACTAAAGCAGATATAAAGTAGGAGCAACCTTCATGGTTATGTGGCGGCCTCTTTTAATCAATGAAAAAATAAATAAAAAAAAAAGAATCTGACCTTTCAATAAATTTAATGACCATTTAATTAACGTTGATGGCACTTAAATCACATTGAGCAAAATGGCGACAAGCGCCATGATTGCGTGCATAATTCCAAATGAGCTTTTAGGGCTAACAATATGCATTGAAGTTGGATTAAGGCGCAGCAGCTTTTAAGCTGCTTTAAGCAACAAAGCGATTCTTTAGCTACTGTTGTCTGCAACAAAAGCACAACAAAAGCGGCTGTTAATGGCAGCGGCGGAATGGTAGGGGGTTGTGGGGGGAAGAGTTTGAAAAGTCGCAAAATCTTATTGAAGAATTCAGGTCAAATGAAACTCGACTACCAGGTGGTAACCCAGAAACTCTTGGCTCTTGATGCTACAACAGCTGGTTTTTTGTTTTGCTTTTTAATAGCTGTCATTTTGATTAATTGAGATATTTATAAATGTTTAGCATAATGCTGAGAATAATTACAAACATTATGACAACAACAACAACAATGCTTAAGGACAAAATCATCAACTTTGCTGGCTTAAACAGCGATTAACTAAACTGACATTTATCGCTATTTTATTAAAGCGATTGAGAGGATATTTATGACAAAGCAATGAGTGAGAACAGGCAGCAGCGTTATAGGCAGACGCCAGCAGCTGACCTCTCGGCCTGTCAATATGTCAGCATCTAACATAAATAAGCGCATCTTCTTCATAAGCGTTGAACTTCAACTTTGTAGTTGTTGTCATTTTTAATGCTTAGTTTAATTGTTTAAGATTTATGCATGCTTGTCTTTTTGGCTTTCATGTCAAATAATTTCAGCTTAATTTGCAAGCGAATAACAACGCATGCGCAGCCATAACTGGCAACATTTTCATTACAAGCAACATGTTTTTGCATAAGCTTAATTCTAGCTGTCGCATTTAACAAAAATCAAAAACAAAACTGATTTTCATCTAATTGAAAAACAGCACAACTTCACTCACTTAAATCGATGTGGATGCCCCAAAGTGGCGCCAATTTTATGCATTATTTTAAAATTCTGTTTCACAACATGTAGGCGTGCTCTGCGCAACATGTTTGTATGTTCTCGTATGTGCGAATTTATATCCAAATATGTACATCTGCATCTCGGTGTGCTGCTGGTATGTTCTGGTGTGCTGTGAATAATGTGCGTCATTTGCATATTAGTTAAGTTTTTCTACTTGCTATTGCATAATAGAATTTTTTGACCTGGTTTAGTTTTTCTTAACCAAAAAAAAAAACAAAATGCTTGCGTTAGAAGCTTTTTGCTCTCTCGTGTTAACTCAGATTTAATGCACTGAAATTGCAAGCAAACACATGTCCGCTACATGATTACTATAATTAAAATTTAATTGGATTTTTAAATATCGCCTTGACGTTTGTCAGTTTGACGCACTGTCTGAACGTATGAACGATAGTACTCTACATAGTTGGGAAAATCAGTTTGCTTAAGATGTCGCAAGCAAATCGATGTTGATTCAGAAGCATTTAAAAAATGTGATCTTTAAGGTGGTATTTCGTTTTTCATATCCGTACTAGTTTGACGTATGATTTTTTTATTAGAGTTCTTCATACTTTTTATATTAATTAATATTGCAGTATTCTATACAGGCAAAACTAAGTGCGTTTGACTGAAATTTTAGCCAAGGAACTTTAGATATTTTTTATACCCTAAACCTGAAAGGTTTAAACCTGTAACGCATAGAACGAAGCGAGTCCGGTATAGAAAAGTATATATTCTTGATCAGCGTCACCACGCGAGTCGAGCTATCCATGTCCGTCCGTCCGTCCGTCCGTCTGTCCATCTGTGTGTTGTCCGTATACACAGGATGAGAAGAAGAAGTTGAGATAATTAGATGAAACTTGGTACACATGGTCACATGAACCCAAGAATCTGCACTATTGAATATTTTTGGGATCCGCCCACGGACACGCCTACCTCCCATACAACGCAAAAATTTAAAACTGTATAACTCAGCTCATAATAAGCCTACAAAAATAAAATTTGGTACGTATGTGTTTTATATCAACACAAAGATGTCAGCAAATGGACGTCATCCGCTTACGGACACGCCCACCTCCCATACAACTGAAAAATTGAAAACGCAATTAATAAGCCTCTGTTTAACCTACAGAGCTTAAATTTGGCACGTATGTTTTTTATAACAAAACAAAGACGGTTTTAGAAAAATGGACGTCATCCGCTCACGGACACGCCTACCTCCCATACAACCCAAAAATTGAAAACGCAATAAATAAGCCTCTGTTTAACCTACACAGCTAAAATTTGGCACGTATGTTTTTTATGACAAGACAAAGATGGTTTTGAAAAATGGACGTAATCCGCCTACGGACATGCCTACCTCCCATACAACCCAAAAAGTTTAAAACTCAATAAATAAGGTTGTGTTTGTCATAGAAAAATTAAATTTGCTATGTATGTATTTTATACCAAAACTAAGGTGTGTTCAAAAAATGGTAGTAATTCGTTCATGAACACGCCTACCTCCGAAAGTACAATAGAGGCATTGATTGTGAGCTAGAGAAATAACACTTGGTATGTGTTAATTTTTTATTAACATTTAAATGCATATAAAATATAGGCTTTATCCGCCTACGGACACGTCCATTTTCAATAATATAATGTTTTTTTTTTAAAAGTAGGTTTATGGTATTTCATAGTCGGCCTAGACCGACTTTAGACTTTCTTTTCTTGTTTTTTTTGAGTTTGTTGTGTAACCATTTTATCGTTTTTTTTTTTAATTTAAAATTTTTTCTTTAATTTTTTTGTTTTTAGGTCATTTAAAAAAAAAAATACCATAACTACTTGTATTGCATTAAAAATACAAAATTTTTCAGGTTCTTCTTTTCGAGTTCTTCTTTTTCGAGTCTGGAAAATAAATTACGAACATCCTCTATATATCAACTCTATGAAGAATAATCTATTTTAATTAATTGGTTGTGCTTCAAGCCACCGGACGGATCACATGTTGGGGATAGTGTATGGCATCTTGATATAGAGGTAAGTCGCGCCTAAGCGATCCTGGGCAAGCAGCTGGACAGTCTTGGTTGTGGAAGGACGGAGTGTTGGACAGGCTTTGTATCTTGAACGAAAAATCCACATAGTTGGCTACTGGCATTGCCAAGGCAAGTCGGAGCCGCATAAAAAGCTCCATGTCCAAAACTCCCTGCCTTTCTATAGACTCTAAGCTTGAGGGTCTCTCCAATACCTTAAAATTGGAAGGTGCGTAGGGCTTGGGTCTTACCACCGCCAAATGAAAACCAATCCAGCCTCGGATGTGAATCCCAACTTCTTTGATGACCACCGCGCACGAAAAACGGACAATGATGTACGAATATACACCTGAAATGTCCGGACCCTTTATAGAGAGGTTATTTTTTTAGTCTAATCCTTGTAAAAATAAAGGCTGACATCACCGCCATCTAAAAGATGTAATGGAAAGGACAACAATGATCTAAGAGAGCTTACTGCGGTATAAACTACAGCTGCCATACTTAGAAGATAGAATAAGAATGCGGATTCTTTATAAGCTGGATACTACGCCATCTTTTTTCCCAGTTCACACCTGTGAGCAAAAGGCTGTCCACAATCCACATCAAGGCGAAATTCTTTCACATAAGCCTAATTTGCGCGCACTGCCCGACGGAGGAAAAGGACGTCAAGGACGACTTCTACGCGATCCTAGAGGACGTGTATGATCACTGCCCGACCAATAACATGAAAAAACTCCTCGGCGATTTCAACGTGTGGGTCGAAAAGAAGGCATCTTTGGCTCCAGTGTCGGTCAGTGTTTAGTCTCCACGAGATCACTTTGAACTATGGTTTAAGACTGTTCGATTTCACCGCGGCGCGAAACATAGTCGTTAGTGGTTCCAGATTCAAACACATTAATATCCATATCGATACATGACTGTGTCCAGACCAACAAACGCAAAACCAAATTGTGACCGATGGAAGGCAAGCTTCGAACACATTTTAAGGGATCAATATTGACTCCGACTGCTTTCTTGTTGCAACCCAGATTCGCATACAATTGTGCAATGCGAAGAATGTACGCACAGGTATGCAATGAAACCTAGATGTCTCTAGAGCTGCTATCACAATGGATCGCTGAGGCCTTCTCCGCTCAATTCTCGGTTAAGCTTAACCAACCTAACTCGAAGACGCTGACAAACATAGGTCGCACATATCCCACTCCACGCACACATCAGCTGTATTCATTGGTTTCCGGTACCTGGAACCTCAGAACCAATGGTATAATAAGGAATATCGCGACACGGCGGCAGCAAAAAACGCCTCATATAAAAAGACGCTACAGTACCCCAATAATAAAAAAAGGGGAGATGCCTTTTCAGACGCAAAACACAAAACGAGCAGGAATAGCGTAAGCGCGTATGTGAGGAAACAATTTACCAGGGCAAGAAAGATGCAAGAAAGAAGCAAGAATAATTCTACCAACAGGTAAAGCGTATTACCCAAGATTTCAAGCTTGAAGCATTCAATTACACAGATGAAAATAGTGATCCGGTTACAGATACAAGGGGCGCACTGAGAATATGGAGGCAACATTTTTCCAATCTGTTTGCGGGAAATGATTTCAACAACTCCGCCTTTGAAGAACGCAATAAGGTGCCAACATGCAACGATGATGGATTGGAAAATCTGTCAAGGAGAGGTTAAAGTTGATATCCAGCGACTCAAAAACAAAAACGGAGTAGGTGCTGACGGTTTGGCTGTAAAACTAGCGGCAGCGAATTGGAAATGTGCATACATCAACTCATCATCAAAATATGGCTAGCGGAAAGTAGGTCTGACGTTTGGAATCTCAATGTGATTTGCCCTTTACTTAGGAAAGAAGACCCGTCAATCTGCTCCAACTACTGAAGTATGAGTCTAATGTCCATCGCGTACAAGTGATCTCGAGCGTATTGTGTGGGGCTTCCAATCCCGGGATCCCCAACTTTGTCCAGCCTTGAATGATCTGGGATTAAAACGACTGAAATTCCGTGATTTTTCATAAATTTAGATGAAAAACTAGAACTTATGAAACAGTTCACTTCAAATAATCAAAATAATTTATGTATAGATAAAGATTGCTTTCAACTCTTTTTCAAGTAATGACATTTAAATATAGTAGTAGCAAGAATGCAACACTTTAGTTTGAGATTTGAGCAATACTTGTGTACAGACTGTTGGCTTAATGAAAGGAAAATAATGAAAATACCAAGTCCGATGTCCAAACAAAGTTAGACAGTCTTAAAAACAAAAGGAGGATCAACTAAAGGCCTATCGCTAACTTACTTACTTAGATGGCCATGACAACCCGAGGTCGGGTTACGGCCAACATCTCTGCTTTAAGCACGCCGTCTACAATCTCTTTCACCAAGTGCGATTAGGGCTTCCTCTTCCTCGTCGTTGACCCCATGCTTTGACCTCAAACACCTTCTTCGCTGGAGCTTCTTCATTCATACGAAAGACATGACCCATGCCTTATTCGAATGCGATAGTCGTCAACAACTCGAACAGGACCAAAGATTTTGCGAAGAACTTTCATCTCGAACACCCAAGAACGGCTGCATCTGTATGCGAAGCCACTCATGCCTCAGCGCCACAGAGAAGCGCCAGATATGATGAGCGGCTTGTAGAGTGTTAGGTTGCGGTTATAGTGAGCGCCGAGTCAGACAGGCAGGCAGGCAGGCAACGTGAACAAGCGAGATAGATAGCTATCTGCATCTCGTTTTTTCACACAGATTTCAGCCTGCCTGCCTGCCTGCCTGTCTGACTCGGCGCTCACTATAACGAGAGGGGGCTCTGCTGGAACCTAATTGCTTACTTAGCCTTTATTAGCACCTATAAGCAATTCTTATTCTTCGCTTAATCTCCAGGCTGACATTGTTGTTGCTGTTTACGGAGGTGCCAAGGTATGTAAACTTCTTGACAACTTCAAAATTATATTTGGCTGCTGTAACATGGGAGTCTAGACGCGCTCTCATGTTTGTTTTGCGCTCGTTCATCGTCAAACACACTTTGGCTGATTCCTTTTCGAAAGCGCCAAAAGCAACAGTTACATCTCTCTTGATTCGGCCATAATATCGATATCATCAGCAAACGCAAGGAGCTGGACACCTTTTTAGAAAATGGTACCAGAGCGATGTACACCTACCTTTTGTAGGATCTCGTCCATGACGAAATTGAAGAGCTAGCATTATAGTGGGTTATCTTGTCTGAAATCTCGTTTAGTATTAAATGTTTTGGAGAGGTCATTTCCTACCTTGACGGAGCTGCATGTATTGCTCAACGTCATCCTGCAGAGTCTTATCAACTTTGTAGGTGCGTACAGGCAACCCCGAATTGGATTATCGAACGCAGCTTTATAACCACCAAAGAAATGGCGAGCGTCGATTTGATTTTCGTGGTTTTTTTAAAAGGATTTGGCATTGTGTAAAATTCAGGAGTCAGGCACAGAGTTGGCTATACTAATGATATTGAACATCATCAACATCAAAAATTGTTAAGACGAATAACAAAGAACCATGGTGGCTGCCTTGGAAGGCACCAGAAGTAGCTGAAAAAGATGACGGCGTTATTCGAAATAAGATATCATCCATGATATTAACAGAGATCGAGAACCAAAGGATTCAACTTAAAAAAGCTTTCAAATGAGAATAAAGTGCTTGAAACACATTCTGTGAGGTAAGTGATCGTCGATTTACCTTTGAGAAGGCCATGTTTACTAGGGGGCAAAATAGATTTGCAATGGAAGAAGAGAATATTATAGATAATAATTTAAAAAATTTTGGAAATAAAATACAGTTTTGCAATCAAATCCCTTAGGGCCCTTTTTATGCAAATGTATTTGGAACGAATTCTTTTATAGTTTTTGAAAAACTGACTTAGAAATAGAAGGTTGTAAGAGAGGCAATAAGCCAACAAGTTGGCAAATTTGTTTATGACAATAGCAGGCAACCTATCGATACTAGGAGAATAGTCATATTTTACGTTGTATTATCTTTAGATTGTAAATCTTTCCTTAGGCATCAGCTACTGTATTAACAACAGAATTCAGTTACATTTGAGTACAGTTGCTTGACGAAGAAAAGTATTCATAGTCTTGTTCATTGTTACAACTTCTTAATGACTTACAAAAGAAATTTGCAAACCTATTTCTAATGATTTCCTGGTTGTATATCCGAGGATATATATATGAAAAGGTAAGGGAAGAAAGGTTCTTTTGATATTAACAAGCTTTAAGGATCCGACAACAATTTGAATATAGTTTGAATATGAAAAATATAAAACGACTTATAAAGATTTTCACAGATTGCAAAAAAAAAAATGTTAGGAGTGCAGGTCAAGAGTAGAACAAGAAATTTAATAAGCGCGCTAAATTTGGCTCTTTTTATCACAAAGTGAGCGTTTATCCTAATTGTATAAGGGAGAAGTTGACAAAAAATTCTTCCGCCTAGTAAAGAGGTCAGATGTGTGAAGCAGGAAAATATTGTCATAGAAGAGGGCAGCAGCGGTATCAACACTTTAATGAGCATTATCAAAGAGATATAGGAAATCAATTTTACTGAAAAAAATTTCTGGTTTAACATGTGCTTGAAGTGTATGTTGTAAGATAGGGTAAAAGAAAGAGGTGGATGGTACTGATCATTTGTTGAAAGTAGAATGAGTAGTTGTGAGACTTTACTATCTTCTAAATTTGAAGAAGAGACAAAGTCTAGTTGCTGACCTACATTGTTAGTTACTCCTGCTGACCTACAAGTTTAGTTAGTAAAATACAGCTAGTAAGGAACATTTATTTTTTAAAAGTCGGATTGACTTTCACTCAGCACTTATCATCTGACAGGACCCATTAGTGGTTTGGAAGATTAAAGTGCTTCAGAAATATAACGGTTTCTGATGTATCAATAAGATCCTAAAGGTAATCGAATGCGTCTACTACAAGCTGATAAGCATTCACTGACATCATTAATATTATTTATCTCTTACAGTTTCTATAAAAAAACATGTAAAGAAAGTCTACAGTCGGGCTAAGCTGACTATGAAATACCCCAAACCTACTTCTCTAAAAATAAAAAAAAATATTATTGAAAATGGGCGTTTCCGTAGGCGGATGAAGCCCATATTTTATATGCAATGAAATTTTGATGAAAAATTTAAACATACCAAGTTTTATTCCTGTAGCTCACAGTTAATGCCTTTATTGTGCTTTCGCTATGGGAGGTGGGCGTGTTCATGGAAGAATTACTCTCAATTGAACATACCTTAGTTTTGGTATAATATACATACATACCAAATTTGATATCTCTATCACAAACATAATCTTATTTATTCAGTTTTAAACTTTTTGGCTTGTATGGGAGATAGGCGTGTCCGTGGGCGGATGATGTACATTTTTCAAAACCATCTTTGCTTTGTTATAACAAACATACGTGCCAAATTATACCTCTGTAGGTTAAACAGAGGCTTATTTATTGTACTCTCAATTTTTGGGTTGTATGGGAGGTGGGCGTGTCCGTGATCGGAAGATACTTATTTTTCGCAAACATCTTTGTGTTGATACAAAACACATACACACCACATTTGATTGTTGTAGGTTAATTATGAGCTTATTTATGCAGTTTTAAATTTTTGCGTTATATGGGAGGTAGGCGTGTTCGTAGGCGGATGATGTCCATTTTTCAAAACCTACTTTACTTTATCATAAAAAACATACGTTCCAATTTTTATCTCTGTAGGTCAAACGGGGGCTTATTTATTGCGTTTTAAATTTTTGGGTTGTATGGGAGGTGGGCGTGTCCGTAGGCGGTTGACACCCATTTTTTGAAAACATCTTAATTTTGATACAAAACACATACACACCACATTTGATTGTTGTAGGTTAATTATGAGCTTATTTATGCAGTTTTCAATTTTTGCGTTTTATGGAAGGTAGGCGTGTCCGTGGGCGGATTCCAAAAATATTGAATGGTGCAGATCCTTGGGTCCATGTGACCATGTGTATCAAGTTTTATCCAATGATCTCAACTCCTTCTTCTTATCCTGTACATACGGACAGAAAAACATGGATAGCTCGACTCACGTGGTGACGCTGATCAAGAATATATATACTTTTCTTTACCGGACTCGCTTCGTTCTATGCGTTACAAACGTTTGCACAAAGTTAATATAGCCTGACCTATCAGGTTTAGGGTATAATTATCTACTTCGTGGATAGTATTTCTTGTCATATGAAGAAGCTACATATTGCAACCGTTGAACAATATTTTGCAGAATTTTCGAAAAATCATTAAAAAGATGGTATAAAATTACACGGTACAACACTCATGAAATCCCAAGGAGTTTCTCAACGGTTTCTTAAGGTTTTGGCCTCGCTGAATTCGAATC
This sequence comes from Tetanocera ferruginea, assembly GCA_958299015.1. Taxonomy (NCBI): domain Eukaryota; kingdom Metazoa; phylum Arthropoda; class Insecta; order Diptera; family Sciomyzidae; genus Tetanocera; species Tetanocera ferruginea. The sequence continues at coordinate 48,797,937 of OY282640.1, read as the reverse complement.
TGAAGTCAGAATTTTCGGGTCACCCTAGGTTTTCGAGCTACAGGGGTTTCAGAAACCAAACTCCTTACTGTTAATGAAATCAATATGACCGACCCCCATTACTTTTACAAGAGGAACATTTTTTGCCTTGAAACCCATCCCCTCCGACCCCTTTGTATGAAGGTTTCCATACAAATTTTATGATTTTTGTATATATTTTATATGAAAATTTTATTTAAGAAAAACAAATTTTATTAATATTAATTTATTGGAATACAAAAAATTTGTTTGAAATTAATTTTCTTTTTATTTTTAATATATTTTATTATTAGTATTTATTTTTGGTATTTTTTTAATTTAATGTTTAGAATTCTACATAATTATAAATGGGCAAACAGAAAATTTATCGAATTTTTTGTTTAAATAAAAAAGTTCATATAGAAAATATGTATGTATATGAATATTATCAAATTTGTATGGGAGCCCCCATATGGGGGGTTGGAGGAGATTGGTTCCAAGGCAAAAAATGTTCCTCTTGAAAAAGTATGGGGTATATTGATTTCAATAATAATAGGGGGTTAGGGTTCAGCATCCCCTGTAGCTCGAAAACCTAGGGTGACCCGAAAATTCTGACTTCAGATTCGGGCTCAGCGAACCTAAAACCTTAGGAAAACGTTGTGAAACCTCTTGGGATTTTTAAAAACTTCAGTTTTGTTGTACAGTGTTATTGGAGCATCATCTGCATAAGTCTATTGAAGTTTAGGGAGATTATTTCGAATAAAAAATCTTAATAGTTTTAAAAAGTTGTTAAAAATCCTTTCATAAACTCACCTCTGATGCTTGAGCATGGCACGGGGCAGTAAAAAGTTTCCACTCTCTACTTTTTCCACAGCTGCAGCTACACTGATGCGCTCTTCTGGCGGTTGACTTGGCACTAGCTGCTCAGCTGCAACAGTGTCGGTGTGAACAACTACTATATCTGGAATACTTTGGGAACTATTGCTAAGACTAATGCTGCTACAACCCACTGATGGTGGCGGTGGGGGATGTACTTCCGGCTTTTCGACGCGTTGCCCTTGAACAAAAAAGGCACCGAGACGTTGAAAATATTTGCTATATTTATGGTGGTGATCCTCGTGTGAGGTGCTGCTACTAGTACTGCTGGTGCCACTTCTCGCACTTGCCAACGTATTAGTGGTATCCTTTAAGGTGAGCGCTGCAAATGCCTGACGACGGCGACTGTTTGGACTGTTTGTGGCATGCGGTGAAAGCGTTTTTATGTTTGAGGCAGAACGTTGACTCGCATCCATCAAGGGTGGAGCCAAGGGTGGAGCCAAGGGTGGCAGACGCATTGGATTATATTGTGGCAGTGGAGGTTGTTGACGACGATGACTTCTAGATGTGCCAACATCCTCCTCTTCCGATAGCACCTCGATTGCATCGAAATCATATGAATTGAAGTATGCCTGAGTGCGTGTGCGTTTCATTTTGGCCGCTTCAGAGGCATGATCATCGATTTCAGCGGCAGCACCTTTACTGCTGACCGCTGCAGATGGTGGTTTATTGTAGATGGGCATGTTCGTTGCTTGTTCAGAGTTGATGGAGGGGATGGAAGGAAGGAAGGAAGGAAGAAAGGTTGTAGGTAACAAGGGACTGGAAGGATGTGTGTAAGGAAGAAGGGTTAAGTGCTTGCTATGGTGGCTTTAACCAGTTTTTTTCGTTGATAGCTTTGCGCGCAGCCGTTGCTTGCCAATCATTGATGCTGCCAAGTTATCTGAAATGAAATAAAAAAGAAGTTAACACTTTATTAATTATTGCTAGACATTTTATTGACGACGACGTAGCAGCTAAGCAGAAACAAGGAATGAAAGTGAGGCTGGTATTTTTTTTCATCTTACACTTTTTTGCTGTGTGGCATATGCGAAATTGAAATGTCGGATAAACATCCGCTTAAGCAACTGCTCAAACAGGTATGCTTAAAGAAACAAGTTAAGTGTTTTTTTTTTTTTTTGTAAAAACTTAGAGATAAAAAGTTGGATTTATTAATGCAGATATAGATATAATAGTCAGAATACGATTTTGTCATCCAGCTAGCTGCATGAAGTTGCACTAATTAGCATCCGTTTTATGGATAAAAAAAAAATACACACACACACACATAATGCATGCACTCGTCTATGGAAAAATAAGTTTGAAAAAACAATGTTATCCATGGGAAAATTATTTCATATGAGATTATTTGCCTCAGATCATGTGTGTTTTTGATTTATTCGGTCAATTAACTTGGCTCATTGTAGGTTAGCACCGTTGTAATGGCTAATTGATAAGCTCAGGTTTTAAGTTTTTATTTTATTAACTGCAACTATCAACACACACACACACACACTCATAGCATAAACATCATCAAGCAAGTGCAAATTATGCCAAAGCAAACATTTAATTAAATAATAATAAAAAAATATCTCTAATGCAGTTAAAAATTCGTTATAATTTAAGCTTTTGATCAAATAGTAATTAACAATAAAAGCTGTATTATATTAAAAAATCATACAAAAATGAATCAACCTTGCCAGGCAGAGTGGTTGATGAATGAGATTCATTTATGCCTTCATTATGTCGACTTAAGCGTTCGACCTGCACAAAAGATCTTTGTTTGACAGAAGGGTAGACTTTAGCAAGAAATACAATTGTTCTGACAACTATTAAGTTATTAAGATAAAAACGAAGATATGAATTAATACATGGTTCACAAGCTTGATTATACAATGACATGCTTTTAAGAAAAGTGCGGCTTATTTCTGTCATTATCTAGTTCTGAAGGACTTAGTCTTCGATATAGATTTTAACATTTTCTCACGACAGAATACTAGCCGCAATTTTTTAAATGTTTCAGCAAGGCCATAACAAAGTGCAATAAATAGACACATACTTCGAATTATAATTACAAACAAATTCCTATTCAGCAGTTTAGAGTCAGTAAGTTTTCAATATTAATGTTAGAACGGATGGAAAATAAGATGCCTACTTAGATAAGATGAAGATTAAAAATTACTTTTAAAAATGATTTCGGTAAAATATTGCTTTTTTTTCAATTAGTAGAAAAATTTACCCAAGCGACTTAGAAAACCTTGAAGATATTTTTTTTGCAAGTTAATTTTTCATTTTCACAGAAAACTTACCAAAAACGTTAAAAAACGAGTGATTTTCTTCATTTTAATATGTTTTTTTATGAGTTTTAAACAATATCTAACAATAGAAGTAAGTTGCAGATTTCGAATCTGTTGTCAGAATGTTAAAATCAAAAATCTCGGATAGGGTTACCAGCTATATTTTTTACGAATTCGATGCTGGTGCGTGCACAAAGCAAAAATGGATCACTGAATCCAAATCCATTGTTAGCAGTTAAAAAAAAGAAGACAACATTATTTGACGTCACTCTAGCATTACTGTTGATATCTGTTGGACTATCAGCTGTAACAGAGAGAAATACAGTCAACTCTCGGTAGTCCCAACTATCGAATTTTCCGGATTATATAGCTCTGCCCAAGACCCCCAATAGTCCGGAAAGAGTACCTTGTAATCCGACAAATTACAGATCTAATGATAAGATTCTATGTGTTCCACTCTGAAGTACAAATCATACTGCATTAGCAAAGATTGTCAATTTGTGAGTGATTCTGAGCTAAGCCATAATATTCTTGATATCAAGCCCTTATGTGATTGTTTATCAAAAAATTAACACCCCTTTTCGTGCATAATGTATGGGATCTTTGTATCATTTATCAAAAAATGAATATGCCCACATGCGTCAAATATAAGAAATGTTTGGGTTGTTTACAAAAAAAATTAATATGCTCACTTGTGCCAAATTTATGTCATTTTGGTGCTAAAAAGAAACATGCTCATTTGTGTCCAATGCATGCCGTTTATGGATTGTTAGTAAGAAAAATCCAAATAATTTTAAAATTGTTTATCAAAATATGTGAAATGACTTTAATATTTTTAAATTACAACAATTTTTGATATTTTGTTGACATATTTGATCCCATTCGAACAGGAAAATATGATTTTCTAATTTTATTCCTTACTTACCAACTGGAACTAAAACCGACTTAGAATTACGTCGTTCGGTTGCTCATTTCTTTTGAGGTAAAAAAACAACAACAACAACAAAATCAATTCTTTTACAAACAAGCCCAAGATTACAAAGAAACAAAAAAACCAAATTGGTCATTTCAGCCCCTGAAAGACCTTTGACCGCGCTTCTTATGATCAGTTGTGTTGTATGCAGGGGCGCAACCAGGATTTTTTTTTTGGGGGGGGGGGGGGTTTAATCAAATGTAGAACTTATATATAAAAACAATTTTACGTAACTACAGCGGCTGAGTTGTAACGGTTAGTGCGTTCAATTTTTGCACTAATGGTTCCTTGTTCAAACTTCAGGCATGACCAGCACCATACATTTTTTTTTTTTTTTTTTATATTAAAACGGTCACTGTCAGGACATTCTATCCGTACAGAAGGTGAACAGCAGTGGTAGCGGTCGTTTTTAAATAACCTGGCTTCAACGTTGTTTAGGATCTGTTCGGCTAAAATATTTTGCAAGCACCAGTTGTAGTCCGTTTAATGGATTTTTTTCTTATTTGACAATTGTACGAAGGTTATAAGGCTTGAGCTAAAATATTTTCATTTTTATTTGGGTCCCAATAAAGTCAGCAAAAGTTCAATATTTTTCTCACCACACATTCAGAAAAAAATACCTACCTTTCTCCGATAAAAAATTTCTCTATTTTCAATAATTCAATTAGAATAAATTTTCAAATAAATATTTCTTCACTTGTGGGAAATGGAAATATTTCAATGTCTCTAATAATGATAAGTATTTTTCTCGCACAAAAAATTCTCATTTATAGAGGAAAAATTTAAGGAAAATTAAAAATTCTTACTAAATTTTGATAAAAAATTCATTGTGCGAAGTATTTTCTTCAATAAAATTAAATCTTTTTTCAAAAATAAAAAAAATCTTATTCTCTAAAAACGATATATTTTTATATGGGCATTTCCATGATGTCGAACGTGACTGTTGTACACATTTCAAGCGAAAAAAATGTCATAATAAAACAAATTTAAAAAAAAACAAAAGGCGAGCCTTATAGCTCTCTATTAGCCCTTTAAGTATTGTCAATTGTTGGGTCATTTTTAGTTCTCAAGATATTAGCAAAACCCAAGGTGGTCGCACGTGACCAAAAACAGAAGTGGTTTTCGTGGCAAAAAATTCAATATGACCGACCCCCATTACTTTTTAAAGGGGAACATTTTTTGCCTTGGAATCCATCCCCTCTATGATTTTATGATTTTTATATATTTTTTATGTGAACTTTTTTATTTAAACAAAAAACTAATTTTATTAATATTCGAAATTCGACAAATTTTCTGTTTGCCTATTTATAATTACTAGTATCGCCAGGGGTCGAAATTCGACCAATTTATTGATGCCTATTTATAATTATATGCGAGATGATAAAAATAAGTTCGAGGCTATAACTCTTAATTGATTGGAGATATAAAGCTATTTTCTTCAACAAAATTATTTTTTTTATTTTATTATTTTGTTCAAAACAGAAAAACAACATTTTAAAAAAATTCAATTTTGTCAAAGAAATCATAGGGGGTATCCTTGATTTTTTGATGACACGGACAGTTTATTAATTTAGTGTCAAGACAAAAAAAATTCACTTAAAATTCGGTGCAGACTTTGAAAGAAAATCAAAAATGCAATTTTGAGTTTTTTGTTTTTTTACAAAAAAATCATTTTTACCCCATATTTTAAGAATAAATAAAATTTTATGATCTTTTTTTAAAAGGAATAATTTAAATATAAACAAACAAATCACGGTATTATTTTCAAAAGTTTTTTTAAGTTAACTGATAAGACTTAAATACAAAAAAGAAATAAATAAAATCTTTTGACAGATTGCGGAGATATTGGCTTCCCAATTTAGAACATTCAATTTGAGACAGTTTTTTTCTCTCTCTTGGCATTTGGTTGAAACACACGCTCAATAACTAACGACAATATTAAGAAAATTCATTATAAATACTTTTGGTTAGAACTTTGCTGCAATTTTTAACACATTTGAAAGAAAATTTAACAAACTTTTAGAGAAAATTACAAAAATTGAAAAACCGTTAAAATCCGACCAAGATATTCACATGGAAAGTCAAATTTTTTAATTCAAAACACATTTTTTTACAAATTTAACAATTGATGAATGCATAAAACTACATTTTTTTAAGAAATTGTTACTTTTAAAAAAAAACTCAAATTCGACCAACTCAAAAACTCTCCTCCAATCAAATTTCATATTAATCAAAGAGCGGGTTTTTTCTCAAAAATTTAATTTCTCTCTTAGAAGGTTGGGAACCCCCTCTATCAGATATATCATTTATATATACATTCTGCACATCTGAGCAACGTAACCTTTCGAATGATATAAGTTTCATTTATTTTGAGTTTTAATTAATACCAAAAAAACGTACGACAAACTTTAATGTTCACGTATTAATATATAAGATGTAGATTTCTAAACATTTAATCAAAGAAATACCAAAAATAAATAATAATAATAATAACATTAAAAATAAAAAGAAAATAAATTTCAAGCAAATTTTTTGTCCTCAAATAAATTAATATTAATGAAATTTTTTTTTTTAAATAAAATTTTCATATAAAATTTATGCAAAAATCATAAAATTTGTATGGAAGCCCCATACGGAGGGGTCGGAGGGGATGGGTTCCAAGGCAAAAAATGTTCATCTTGAAAAAGTATGGGGGTCGGTAATATTGATTTTATTAACAGTAGGGGGTTAGGGTTCTGCCTCCCCTGTAGCTCGAAAACCTAGGGTGTTGTACCATGTCTATTTTTGGTTTTTTTCATCGTTGTTTGTGCTCATCCACATTTAAAATACAAATTTATTTAGTGCGTATTCACATTAATAATTGATCTATGTAAGCAAAAAAAAAATTAATTTTGAATTTCTCATTTACCATGTCGCTCGTGACCAACTTTATACAAGTTAAAACAACACAAATTTTTTATTTTTTTACCGGTTCACTTTTGTTTTAAAGTCGCATGAATAAACTCAATTTAAGATAATTATTTTGTCAGCTAACTGCATGTTCTTCCGAAGCACTGAGTAAAAATGTTATTTTTGCATGTCGAACGTGACAACGAACTAAACGAAAAAGCAAATCAAAAATTTACCGTTGTGTTTCATTGCGTGGTTACTTATGATTTTGTTTTTTCGTTCTTAATACTCCTAGAAAGATTTGAGCAAGCAAAAGTCAATGCATTATGTTTCTGTTTAATAACTGTTATAAAGACAAGACATACCAAAGAAATATCAAAATTAGCAATATTTCTCATTTGCGCTCTTTGCATCCGAATATTTCGCAATGAGATATGAATATGAATTAATTACTTAAATTTGAATGTTTCCTTATGTGAATAAGACATCAAATATTGTTATCAAGAACTTTTAATTTTTTCGTCTCGGTTGACTTTTTGGTTGAAATGCCCATATATTTCCCTTTTTCATGGAAGCTTTTTATCAATTTTAGGGATTTTTTAGTACCACATTTAGAGAAAAGCATTCTCTGGAGCAAACTCTATAACATATTTGAGTGCAGTGAAAATTTTTCATCCATACATCACTTTGTTGTAAAAATACCCAATTGGCTGGCCCTAGCTTTAAAATTCGTCCTTTAGTGAGCACTAATTGTGCTCAATTCCAAAAGTAAAAACCGCTTAATTTCTGACATCTTGGAATGAAAAACAAACAGTCTGAATTTGAAAAAATCGTTTGAAAAATTACTTGTCCAATGCGCAAATGCAGACGAAATCGAAATAATATATTTTTAACGATAGGTCTTTCCTACACTTTTCCAAAACGGGTAATATTTGCGCAATTTTGTGGGATTTTCATGAAACTGATTTTGAAAATCCAATGGCGTATAACTATATTATATCACTGGATGGCGAACAGAAGAAAAATTAAACCAACATATTTTTACCTAATAAGCCATAATTCCTTAATATCGGATAATATTCAAAAAATTTATAGAAATTTTATGAAATGGATTTTGGAAACAACGATGGAAAATTAGAAATTGTAAATTGTTTTTTCCACTTTCGGAAGTCAATCGGAATTATTTTTATAATGAATCACATGACTTCACTATAAAGTTAATTCTGTAGAGTTTGTGTTATCGATGTTTAAAAAATCACTTTAAAAAAGGACGAAAAATAACAATTTAACAGGAAATTTCTTTGATTTTTTTCAGTAGCAAGTGATTCAACCGATTTTCCTCAAATTTAGGCTTTTTTACCATGTCTTACTTTTGAATTAATTTGTTTCCAAAATTTTTCAAGTTTCCTCCATGCTAGAAGTTGAAAAGATAACTCAAATCGAAGAATTGCCAACAACCCTTCAAGTGGTCAGAATCTTTTTAATAATAAACTTTTTTCTTGAGATTAAGTTTCAGTTACTTCATACATACCCAAGATAAGCAAAAAACTAAAGATTTTAATGGTACACTTAAAAAAATTTTGGAAATTTTTTGTGTTTACAAACTCTATTGAGACCCCAAAAAATCCATATTGTGTCATTTTCGAAAAGAGGTTGTTTTAACTACGTGTACAATATGTATTTTTCATGATATTCACATGAATTTAAATTAATTGGAAAATTATTGAGCTCTTCTTTCCATTGATATATCGTATGGTGCGGTTTAACCAAAAACTAAGTGCCACAATTATATAAAATGTGAGGAATCGATAATCAAAAGCTTCCTTCAGCGCAATTATTATTTAATTGCCATAACTACTGTTTGATTTTGTTAAATTTTGGTGGGTACATATGAGTTTTTAGGTACGCAAATCAATTTCTTTTAACCAGTTTTTAGTTAAATGTGTGCCAGATAGCGCTCCAGTACAAAATTCATAATTTTCGAATATTTATTTTTTTAAAAAAACGCATTTTTCATAGTACTTAGTTTTGATTAAACAACACCATACGTTACACAAAAAGAAAGAAGAGCTCAGTACTTTTCCAATAATCTTAAATGCATTTGAATATCAAGAAAAATAAATTTTTTTAAAGGTGTTTAAAAAAAAATATTTTCTAGTTTTTGAGAGTACTTCTTACTTTTGAGTCGGTGTCCGGCTCACTTTTTTTTCTCCATACAAAATCGATCCGGTGCAGTCTGAAGGAATAAAATATGACTAATTTAGCAGATTATGCAACAACCAGAATCGTTTTTAAATACACATTTGGGAATTTCATGTGACTCACTTTGATTGAATACTATTTTGCTTGGTACTACAATAATTTTTTTGGTTTAAACCCCGAAAGCCCCCCTTTGGTTGCGCTTATGGTTGTGTGGGTGTTAAGTGTTTGCACACAATTGACCGTGAACTGGACCTACATGTCTCATGCCGACTCTGAATGGCTAAAGTTTATGTTCTCAAGAAGCTTTACATGTCATTATTTACTCTCAGAGAGGTGGTGACCGATCTGAAAAATCTTGATCGATCTCTAGCTCTGAGCACGCCAAGCCACACACTTAATCTGCATGCCTTGGTCACCAAGGTTACACTTATGTAGCCCAAATTGACATCATTATCAAAATCATTTTCAAGTCTGATTTCTGACATGAATTGCAATAGTGAATATCATGTTTTGAGATGGTTTTGATCTATAGGGGAGAGTGGTACTAGTTGTCACAAAATTTGAATGAACTGCTGTAACTCCCACAAATTAAGCAATAATGGCACTGCAAAACTTTTCAAGATAAATTCAATATTTTATTCTTCAATCCTGATATGAATAACGAATATTATTTTAAAATAAATCAAAAAATTTTCTAGTTAAAAAATTCAACTCGTCTGGGACAAGTAACCCCACCCGTGGGGTAAGTTGTCTCAACGCGTAGTCCCCGTTGTCACACCTCTTAATCTTCGTCGCTGCCGTACTTCGAAGAACAATTAAAGCAGCAATGTATCAAAAAATAACTTTCAATGCATTATGTAGACAACGTTTGCAGTTTATACATATATTGACGACAATTGTCATTGGATTTGACGCTTGACAACAAACTACACGTAGTGAATCCACGTTATCTTTATTGATACAAGCTGTAACCGGCTTGCATCATGATATCTGAAGATGTCCGACCTCGGTTTGTAAGTCGTTTGCGATTTCTAGGCATATTTCCTTAAATTCAAATAAAACATAGAATAATTTCAAAATGGTTATATGAAATTATATGTGACAACAAGCCCCACAAGCGCTGTGACAACCTGTACCATTTGGAAAAAAATGTAAACAATGTTCTGTAAATTTAAATATAAGGTTTTATCTAAAAATTCATAAGTATTTGCAAAATATAATATTAATTGTATTGGAAATTTATTTAAAATTGATTATTGCACACTTCTATTTGTCTAAACACAAATTTTTAAAAAATATAAAAATACACAAATCCAACTTAGTTTCTTAAATCTCTTTTAATTTTTGCAAAACAAAACTAACGGCTCTTAAACTTTCTTGGCATGCTAGAAATTGCAATAGAGTATAGATGACATTGATATTTAACTCGATAACGTGTTGAATCAAAAGATATCGGCGTTGTGACAACTAGTACTTGAGACAACGGGGACGAGTCTCCCCTATTGCGCTGATTTCAGTTACAAACGCTTTGAGCTTGATCTTAGTCCATTTTTTTCTCCGTGTATTCAATACGATCCCGCTGACCATGAGTCATTACTATAGCTTTTAAGTGTATTTTAACTTATTACATTCTGTACTTACTATCGGGAAGCTTGTCGATACTAGCCTTCATAGCTACAGACATGCAATCCAGTTTATTTAGGTCTGTTATTTCTTGTATTATCTATTTATGTAAGAATTTTTCGCTCAATAATAATAATAATAATAATAACAGACATGTCGGACTACAAGGTGTGCCGGATTAGACATGGGCCTGATTACCGGGGTCCATTGTTGTTAAAATTTTTTTTCGGTGATCTTTTACAATGTCTTTACATAAAGCTTACGCTGGTGAGTAGTGGTGAGGATATGCTATATCAAGATGTGCAGTTCGATTCGTCGCCTTATAAGTTTAACTTTAAATCAAATCAGTCTTTTGTAAATGGCTAACATGGGATTTTATATATTTAGTTGAGTTTTTGGCAACCATAATAATCAAAAATGTTTTGTGGCTAATTCTAATAAGGTCACTGTGGTATTTTCATAATAACCCAGAATGAGGCAAGGTTTTTCCAAATCCAATTATTGGCTACCGGTAATACTGGTCCGTATTATAATATTACAATCCCTGAACTTTCTTCCAGTCTTTAACTTCATCGATTTAAGCTTCTAAGCTTCTGCAAATTGATTCGTTAGCCACCAATATATACTCAGGGTGTCCCGCAACTGAGTGCAACTTCTTACAGAGGTGAGAGGTAATGTCGAGTTGAACAAAAAATCATATGGGAGGTGGGGGTCTATTTTCATATTCTTAAGAGCTACAGGGTTAATTTCACGATAGTATTTCGCGATTTTGAATCAAATTATTGTTTTTAGCACAAAAACTAACTCACAGATAACTTATTTGGAGGGCTCAATGTAAAGGCAATAAAATCACCTTTCTAACGGTATATCAAAAAACCCCACGACCGTTCCTGAGCTGTGCTCGTCTTAATATTAAATCATTCGGTGGAAACAACTAAATTTCAACTTTGAGTTCAAATTTCTCAGAATTTCAAGTAATGAATTAAATTTGTCTTCATAATAAATCTTGTAATTTATTTAATTTTCTTTTCAATGACACTTAAAACATAAACATATCTCAAGAAACAAAAAAGTTGACTGCAATAAAAACTTATACTTTTAAGAGAACAATGATATTATCTAATGATAATACAACGCGCGAGGCGTTTTTTAAATAGAAATAAGCGCAAAATTATAAAAAAGATCGCCCAATTGGCGCTTTATCGCCCAATCTGGACACACTGTAAACGAGTGATTTAACTTCCCGCAGAGTTTTTGAATATCTTATGAGTATCGACAAATCATTGCGTTAATTGAGGCAGTGTATTCATAATACTCAGAGCCGAAGCCAACTTAACTCTCTTTCACTGAGTCATGACTCATGAGTATTGATTGCCCACAATCTCTCTTTGACGTGAGTGGATTGAATCAGAGTGGCGTACGTTGAGGGTTGAATGAATATGAATACTTATTATTGATGAATCTACACTGAATAGCGAATAAGCGACTGGCTGCAGATCTCTGGTTTGGGTATGCTTTTTTCATGTATAGAAAATAGGTTCTGTTTCTTTCTGTTTCCCGTTTGTCGCTTTGTTATTCTTTTAGCTAATCTTGCAATACTCGGGTGCGGCTTGCTTGTATTTGGTTTCCTCACAATCTAATAACTATATCATTATTATACGTAATGTTGAACTTATAAGATAATTGCCATAAATATAATAGCTGTCTTAAAAACATAGCCTGTTAAAAAATACCAGAATATCTGAGACAAAGACGATCTTAAAATAGCACTGTTTACTTTTCAACAAGTATGTAGACTCGTTTTAAACTAATTTGTTACACTGCAGGCAGATCACATAAGATAATATAAGATCTTTATTTATAGCCATTTTAGTTTATTTCCGTTTCTCTTTTTGTACGGATGGGTGGAGGCATCGATTCAAGAGTCTGAACTTCAATAGCTTAACATAGCTTAACATCGAATCAGTTACTCGAAAATAAATCGAGTTACTTGAGAATTCCTCAAGTTAATTTACGCGCAGTTACGAGTTATTCGAAAATCAAGTCGAGTTGCACTACTCGACTCCACTTGAACTAAAAGCAAAAAATCAAACATTTCTGTTAATTTTAACAACTATAAAACTCAGCGATTCCAAGCCTCACTCAAATGATGAACATACCTCAAAATTTTACAAGAAAAAAACGCTGCAATATAAAAAATTAATATTGAAACCACAAAAATGTAACAACGAAATAATCGAACACATTTTTCAAACAATTTTAAACAACGCACGTAACTAACGGCAAATGCAAACAAACAATTGCAGCAATTACTGTGCAAAAATATGCCATCAACACCTTAACACATCATAATCATCATCATCATCATCATCATCTTCGCAGATTGCTCATCTGTATTAAACTAGACAAACAATAACAACTACAAAAACAAGAAATAGGGTTTCTTGTGGGCTTGAAGCTAACAAATTTTTATTGCACATGATTATGCTCAGACATAAGATTGAATGTTTGATATACACATCTATCAGACATGTTGAACATACAAATAAACACAACAAGAAAGCAGCTCTACTCTACCAAAGTTGTTAGAAAACGTGCATTTGACGTAAATGGGTTTTGTGTTGTTGCTTTTAAGCAACCAACATGCTTGAATCACGTTTTGAGAATCAATCCAGAGATCACATAAAATCTTACGATATTGTGAGCGCCCACAAAAGGTGGTATCTAATGATGATTACGTGTTGTTAACAACCAGAACTGATGGTTAAGTTAGCTGCATAAGTTAATAGAACATGTATAGCAAGTGTATTTAAAGGCGGTTTAGAAAGATTTATCTTAAGATATCTTAAAACAATCTTTATATAAAGAAGTCTGCTAAAACAATTATAAGCTGATCATTTTTATAAATGTTGGATTAATTTTTTTAATCAATATACTTCTAGCTTTTAAGCACAAGCCAACAAAATGGATGGCAAAATCTTTAAAAAAAGAGAGAAAAAAAAAATATTTGCCATCAACACATGGCAAAATATGGATGAGTTGCCATGTGTGCCAGGGTCAGTTTTGTTGGCTAGTTGCAGCTAATAATAAATAGAAATAAAACAGAATAGAAAAAACAGCAGAAAACTTTGCAAAAAACTGCAAAATGGTTTTTTCTTTTTTTTGTGTTTGTTTAACTTTATGTTAAAAAAACATTTAAAAGACGTTAACTAAGCAAACACAAAATTAAAAAGTGGCAACACTGCATAATGAATACACAAAAATAATTGTGGTACATCTGTACAAATGTTTGCAATATTTGATGGAAAAATATTTGTTGAAATATTTTTTCCAAAAAAAAAAGAAGATTTTTTCATAAATTTAGTGCCCTTTAAAACTAACTTAGCTGCAATGTTAACTTAATAGCGATGAAAAACTTGGCAAATACTTAACTAAAAGGCTACTAAAAGGCTAAATTAGTAAATTTGTAGCTCAACCTCAAAGCAGTAAGAAGTAACAGCTAGCGTGTTGCTGATTTTGCTTATTTGTTATTTTTCCATTTTTACCACTCAAAGTGGCAACAACTTCAATTTTATGCGCTGAGCACGATTCCAACTGAAGTTCAACATGAAAACGTAAATGAAAATGAAGCAAAGAAGCAGAAGATTTAAGACGCAGCGCATTGAACATGACAAGCAACAACGGCAATAACGCCAACAGCAGCAACAATTTGAAGTCGCAGCAATCGATCATTGCAAGTTGCAAGTGACAATTTGGCAATGTTAAAATGGCAACAGCACGTATGTGACACTGATTCACTTTAATTAATGGCTAGTTTTTTTAAAACACGATTTTTTCAATACTTAGAAGCAATACAATCGTCTACGGAGTGTAGCAGAATTTTTAGAATTTATAAAATTTTTCAATGGACTTCAATGCCGATCATGAATTTTATTTAGTTTCTCCACAAACTGGTCGTTAAGGTGTTAAAATACAGAACTAAAGATAAAACTAAATTTGAAGAGATGCAGATTCGTATCTTCATGACATCAGCAAAGTTTTTTAAGCTTATTTATTTGAAGAATATTCATACTGACGTCTGTACATTTTTTTTCAAACCATGTCCTATTAATAAATTTTAAAGTAATTTAAAAAAAATCTTCACAATGACATCAACATTATTTTGACTCTGCTGATTATCGACGGAAATAATACAAAATCCATCCAAATGTCATCACAATTGGAGAACTGCCCATGAAAATAAAAGAAGATCTCTTGTCATCCACTGACGGCATGCTTAAAATGGAATTTCATTCATAAAAACTGACTCCTTGCGAGTGTGGTACTTAGATTTTAATAAAACGCAAATAATTCATAATTTTTCCATATAGTTCACTTCGTTCAAAAGGTCACACAGTAGGATCAGGTGTGAAAAATTATTTCGCAGATATGTTCACGAGACCATTTAATAAATATTTCACTCTTTCTGTCATATTTTCGAAGAAATTTTGCAGTATGGCCTACGGAATGACCCGAATAATCGATGTAACGAATACTTTTCAAGTCTGGAATAGTCTGCGGATCATTCACATAGACTTTATCCTTCGTGTAATCCTACTGAAAAAAATCTAAAAGCGACAAATTGCATGATCTGGGCGGTCAATTCACATCACAGCGACGAGAAACTACAAGGTTGGAAATTTGTGACACAAAAAGTTTAAATTGAGGTGAGTTTGTGGTGTACCGCCGACCTGTTAAAACCTTATATCGTCCAGATCATGAATTTTAACCTCAGGCACAAAATAGTCCTGCACCAAAGTGTAGTACAACTCAGAGTTGACATTTTTGGTGTTTCCGTCCCCATCTTCGAAAAAAAAACGGCCTGATGATGCCTCCGACCTAGTAATCTTGATCTTGATCTTGATCTTAATCTTGATCTTGATCTTAATCTTGATCTTGATCTTGATCTTGATCTTGATCTTGATCTTGATCTTGATCTTGATGTTGATCTTGATCTTGATCTTGATCTTGTTCTTGATCTTGATCTTGATCTTGATCTTGATCTTGATCTTGATCTTGATCTTGATCTTGATCTTGATCTTAATCTTGATCTTGATCTTGATCTTGATCTTCATCTACATCTTGATCCTGATCTTGATCTTGATCTTGATCTTGATCTTGATCTTGATCTTGATCTTGATCTTGATCTTGATATTGATCTTGATCTTGATCTTGATCAGTGCTCATGCAATCATTGTTTAAAATATACAAAAGAAAATAATACGGAAATATGATTATGTCAGAAATTTGGTATGTATTTGAAATTCATTAAGTGTGTGTAAAATAGGCCGGATCGTTCTTGTTTGGAGAAAAAAATGTCAGCCGTTGCAGAAAGAAATAAGAACTTAATGCCTTTCCAACAATAACAATTCCACGCAAATCTGTGAAAAATGTGTCTTTATAGTGGTTTAAAAAAAAAATTTTTTTTTTTTTGTTAAATAGCTAAAACTTCAATTTTTGTTGGTCAATAAGAGATATAATGAAACATTTTTTTTAAAAACGTTGTTTAAAATGTTGGTATGATTAAGAAATTTAGCATTTTAGCAGATGTTGGTGTGCGTTCTGTGAAAAATGAAAAAGTTACAAACAAAAAACTTATTATATTTACTAAAAAGCATCCTCAGGAGAATCAAAATTGCTTCGGCGTATTTTTTTCGATTTGAAAAAAATTATGCAGAAATCATTTTTATGAGTTCTTGTAACTTTTGAGACCCCTAACGGCGTATTCGTAATTTCAATCCGGTCTAGTGTACAAGATACATGAACCAATAAAATTTTTTTAAATTTCATGAAATAATACATGGGGAACATGAATCGTTCATAATTTGTTTAATACAATTTATGAAAAGCATGTACAAATACGAGAAAAATAAAGACAGTTCATGAGATAACTGGCAAAAATGCATGAATCCATGAAGGCCCGTAGCCAGAAAATTATGGGTCGAAATTAAAATAAAAAATGGGGGGGGTGTTTTGAACCAAATTTTTTTTCAAATTTAATTTTATGGGTAAAATTTGCTACTTTTCAAAATATCAACAAAATTTATGTTCCAAAATTCATTAAATTATTATGAATTTATTATAAACTATCTATTTTAGACCTAAGAATGAATAAATCATTAATGAAATACTATTTTTTAATTAATTTTTTAACAAATATTTTTTTGATATTTCAAAAATTTCTACATTTTACACTTTAAAATAAATTTAAAAAAAAGTTAGTTCAAAACTTTTCTAATTTCTTCTAGTTTTATGGTTTTCTAATTTCGAAAAAAAATTTGGTTGCCCTCCGACCCACAATTTTCTGGCTACGGGCCTGCATCCATGTACTTTAGATATAAAATGTTTTTTTTTAAGAGGCATAGAAGTTTTTTTTTAAAATAACAAACAGAAACTTCAACGAAATGACCAAAATTCTGGCCTTATTATCTCACATATTTCATTCAAAAATTATATCTGGCATACGTCCTCTGCCATTGCGTTTTATGAACGTCATCTTGTTGGCCCAATTTTTCACCACTTTGTATACAAATAGTGCTTTATGTGTTGGCTTTTAAATTATCCATCGTTATCAAAACTACCTCCACAAAATTCCTCCGTCAAATCCCATGAACGTGTTGGCCAATTCACAGTTCCATTTCTTGAGATGGTTCGGTCACCAAACGTTTGGCTCAACAAAGTTATGGTTTCACGCACTGTATAACATAACGCTGTATAACATAACGCGTCTTGTTGGAACCATTTCTCCTTCAAAGGATTTGCAATGACATGAGGAATACAAAAATTTTTAATCATTTACATTCAAATGATTGATACATACGTTCGCTATACACGTTAATTTTGGCACTGGTTTTGAATTAAAAGAAAATGGGTCGATGACGCCTTTGGCACCAAACAGTGTTTTTTTCGGCATGTTATGAAGTCTCAAGAGTCTCATGAGGATTGTAGTCTCTCCAAAAACGACAATTCTATTTGTTTATATAAAAAGTTAAGTCAGAAATCAGCCTCATCGCTGGAGATGATTTGACGATAAAAATGTGGTTCAAGAATCGATGGTCCACTGACTTCAATTCTTGCACCAGTTGGATAGATATAGGATTTTATATGGATGAAGACCAAGATCTTTTGTCTATTTAAGATTCCAAAATATTTGAAAAAATGAAAAATTTCAATAGACAAAAAGAAATTTTCTTGTTTGTGCGGTTTGTAAAATAATAGCGTTCAAGGTGGTACAGCTGACTGATATCGCAATTGATCACATACATTTGAAAAACCAAACATATATATGGTTCAATATTCTTTAAAAGGTTTGGTAGAGGCAAATATTTTTTATAAATCTTTTTGTATAAAATATAAATAAATTAAGATTTTAACTTCCTAGTTTATAAAATTCATATTTCAAAGCGTTATAATAAAGATTTTTACGAACTTTATTCTTAAGTCATGCCATAAAAATCAAAATATTTGTTTAAGTTCAGAGGAAATATAATAAAAAAAATAAACAAATAAATAAAAATTTTGTCGACATAAGTAATTAAATTAAGTTTATGGACTAAATATTAAATATTGCTAATAATGAATACGGTTCTTGTCGTATATTATTTGATCAATGCTTAACAAAATTTTATGCCGGGCCACACAGATTCGCAATAAACCGCGAGCACCATTCTTTGCCAAGGCCGGCTGTTGATAATAAACTTTAATATGTTTTTAACAAAGCTTTAGTTGTAAAAAAAATAAAAACAAAATAAAAGTTTAAAGTCAAAATTGCAATATTTTTTTAGTTAAGACATTGATGGCTTCGCAGGTCATTTTTTCTTGGAAAAAAAGTAAATTAAAATTTTTTTATAGCCTAATAAATTGATATTATTGAGACTTTTACTCTTGAAGGGATGAAATATTTTGTTGGCTTTTATTTTAATGCTTAAGTTATAAATTACTTTTTAATCGCACGCAAAATTTGTATGCATTTAAAATGTGCATTAAAATTTAATTCCTTCTTCCAGTCAAACTAACAAACATTGATATCCAAACATGTTGCATACAAATAACAAAATAACTAAAGCGTAAAAATTATTTGTGGTGTAAATTGTATAAAATTAAATGCAACTAAATATTGGAGTCATAAAAAAGTGATGAAAAAAAAAAAACCAAATTCAACAAATTGTACGTTTATATTTACCAGCACGTTTAAATATCAAGCTTATGCAATGCATTGTATGTAGTTTGAGGAAAACTTCAAACAATTTGATGCCCAGATTAAGTGATGATTAGTAAAAAAACAACATTTTTATTGCTGATTGACACGCGGTTTGAGCTGAGCAAAAAAAAAATCAAAGAAGACTATTAGTTAATGTGAAGTTTTGAGTACTCATGAATTAGTTGTGCTGGAGATTTTTTGTTGATTTTTGTTGATTTTGTTAAGTTTCAATTGCAAAATTTATGCAAAGTTAATTTAATATAAAAAAAACAATAAGTTATAAAGAAACTTTTTGGCAGCTTAAAAGTTTGTTAACCTGTATTTTAAGTAGAGTTTTGCTGTAGTATAGAAATGATATCACAAAAATTCAATAGTTTTTTTTTACCAAAAACATTGCGGATGAAGACACTCTTGTAGATACTTCAAAAGTGATGAATACTTTGTTGAATAAGCAACACTTGAAATATTGTTTTATTATTATTTTGAAAAAAAAAATGTTGCTGTTCATATGCCATATAAATAAAATTGCTCATATATATATTTTTAGTCATGATTATTGAAACAATATATCAAATCAGCTAAATTGTTTAGATATCTAAGAAGTTACTTCAGTTTTGAAAAACTTTAAATAAAGAAAAAGAAAAATATTTATAAAGAAAAAAAAACCATACTTCCTGGTACTTTAAGCAGTTTGAAGTGTTGGTATTAAAAATTAAATCATCATCAGTTAAAATTACAAATTCCGCATTTGAAGCGCACATTTATCTTATATCATCGAGAAAAAATAAAATCTGCTGCCCAAAAATTTAAGTTATTACCTATGACGGCAATTTCTTGTGTTTATGTCGTAAGAACATATTATTTCTTTCTAGGCAAAACAAAAGACTTAAGCGACAAACTTGATTAATTGACTTGCTATTAATTAATGTTTAGTAAAAAGAATATTCTTTTGACAAATATTGCCAGACGCCAAAAATGTTGTGCTGCCCTGGCTAGCACACAACATTCTATGTAAAATAAAAAAAAACAACAAAAAAAACTTAGGCATCAGTCTTAAATTTAATAAATTATGTCTTAAATTTGGATTTATTAAACTAATGTCGCTTCATAACTCATATTTTATATTTTGTATAAGTGCAAAATAAATTGCCTTTTTAAAGTATTTTAATTTTGCACAAAACTTCTTAAATTTATGAATTATGTTTTGCTGAATTTGGCAAAAAAAAAAATCTGTTTAAATAAATCTTCAGTAGCACACAAAGAAAGGCATTTATTAACATGTTGTCATTTGTTCAATGCTTAGCGATAATAAATTGAATGCTTTCTTCAAATGAAAACAAAAGACTTAAGCGACAAACTTGATTAAGTATTTTGCCTTTTAATGAACTTATTGATATTTTTTTTTGACTTTTATGGCAAACAACATAATACAACACGTGCCCAAGAACATATGAGTATTATATGTAAAAACTATAGACTTAGGCTAGAGATTTGAGTTTAATAAATTAGTTCATAAATTTGAATTTATTGATATTGTTCTATAAACAGTAGATGTATTAATCAAATATCGTGAACAAATTATTATATATATATCACATTCTATCTCATACGAGCATATCTCATAATGAATAAGTGGTATTATGAATAAACTGCTTTTTAAGGAGTTAAAAATCCAGATTTGAATGGTTCAATGAAACATTTTTTAAATTATTTAAAATCTTAGGAAAATTAATATAATTATAACTATTTTTTATTAATTATAATATTTTATATTTTTTTTACTTAAAATTCTTTAATATCATCTTTAACTTAACCCTGGAACGCTAACATCACTTACAAATTTGCAAAGATTTATCTTAAAAGTAGTTTCAATAAATGTATTTTTTTAATGAATTTTTTTCTAAAAACTTAAATTTTTTGTTTGATTTATATTCAAAATAAACCAAATATCGACCTTTATAAGGTATGTTCTAGTTCATTAATAAATTTCGGAGAAATCGGTTATTTATATATATGTTAGTCGGTTCGACTAATGATTAGTGTTAACGTACAAAAAATAACGTTAGTGTTCTAGGGTTAAGCAATAGTTAACTTTTTAGAGCTAAATTTTGTAAATATATGTTAAATTCAGGTGCTTTTTAATTTTTTAAATTTTTTAATTATTTTTCTTAAAGTTTTTATTGTCTGCGGTGAAAATAATCTCATGACGTTTAACAGTTTTAAGAATAAATCTTCTAAAAAACAACAACAATAAAACACAAAGAAAGCCATTTATTTACATTTTGACATTTAACCAATGCTTTGTGCATAATTTTTTGTGCATTAACTAACATCAAATCAATGCTTTCTTCTAATCATAACAAAAGACTTAAGCGACAAACTTGTTTCGATTCATCGCAGCAGTGCAACAAAAGCTTTTAAAACATGTTAACAAATGTTGTTGTCTGAGCAACAACATTTGCATCGTATTCAATGTTTATAAACAGGTTTCATACACAATAAAATTAAAGACTGTTTTGTTGCATTGTTGTAGGTCTACAATAAAACTTTTTTTGGTGGCTTTCATTTTCAAATAACAGCAGGAGGAACAGCTTTGGCCAATAATGAAAAATAAAAGTAATAATAAAAAAAAAACATATTTTAATTAACTCTAATTATAACCAAATATTGAATGTCATTAACATGACATATGTATGTTAATTAAAAACTGCATATAATTTAAGCAAAAAATTAGCAAAAAAAGTGTTGATTGCAAAATATTGCTCATCATTTTAATTCTGTTGCTTACTTTAGTACCTTAGATCATAATCTTAAAGTTGTGAAATTAATTTATGTGTATGTTTTAAACAACGTTTATTTTGGATTTTAATGATTTTCAAAGTAATCTTAATTTGAACAAAAACATAATTAATTTTAACTTTCATGGAAATGAAGCCCGCTGATCAGCAACTTAGCTACTGCAAGTCTGATGTTTACTACTGCGTTAAAAGTTTGAATAAATTTATATGTTCTATTAATGCTTTTGAATCTGTCAATGGGCTATACTTCAATAGAAAAAAAAAACAAGTTAATACTTCATTTCAATTGAAAATTATTATTATTTTTTCCATTTAGAAAACACTCTAAATGGATCATGTTTTAAATTTTAGAAACTACAAAAATCTAAACATACTTTTAAACAGCACTTTAAGGTTGGATGATCCTTAGAAAACCCCCATTGTTCCATTGAGCAGGAATCCAGCATAGAATGATTCTGTTATTCTGTGCAGCCAGAGCCTTGAACACGGTGATAGTCTTTAATATTAGCTACGATGGTTGCAGCGACTCGTGGGGGTCACAAAAATTGTACGATCTAGAAAAAAAAAATTACTTTTTAACCGACTTCAAAAAGGAGGAGGTTCTCAAGTTGGTTCTCTGTTTTTTTTTTACATCGATTACTCCTAAAAAGCTTGCCCGATTGCCGTAATTTTTTGTCCACATATAGAGACCATCAACGCGAAGGTGCCCGTCTATAAAAGTGGGCGGTATTTGACAAAAGGGCGTGTCGCTATAAGAAAAACACTGTATCTCAGTAAATATTGACACTAAGGTAATAAAATTCACAGTAAAATTACAAGGGCAGGCACAAATATTAAAAGCTACGATTATATAAGTGGGCGTTTTACGAAAAAAGGGTGTGGCAATATTGGAAAAACTCTGTTTCTCGAATAAAACTAACATTCGAGTACTGAAATTTGTACAGATGTTAACACAATTATTGAAAATTACTATCAAGAAAGTGGGAGTTATTGGACAAAGGGGTGTGGCAATATAAAACAATTACTGTATCTCTAATAATATTGACACTAGGGTATTGAAATCAATATATGAATAGGTAGAGTTATAACAAAACACAATCAAGAAAGTAGATTAGATTCAACAAAGAGGCGTGTCACAATTAGAAAAACACTGCATTTAAGTAAATATTGAAATTTAGGTACTAATATTTGGTAGGTGGGTAGGTAGAATAATTAACTAGTAAGGTATATCTTCGACTGGGCCGAAGTTAAAATACCCCCACGGCCGATTCTTAAAGGTAAAATAATCCTAAATTGGAGAGCTTTTTTTATGAGATTTTGAGAGATTTTATTATTTTTATGTGTCTAAAATACATACATATCAAATTGTTTTCCTACAGCTTAAATATAAGTCATTTTATAACGTTTTCAATTTTGGGGTTGTATGGGAGGTGGGCGTGTTAGTTAGTGTATCACGCCCATTTTTCTAACATACCTTAGTTTTGATATAAAATACTTAAATACCGAGTTTTCGTCTTGTAACTTTAATATTAGCCTCTTTATAGAATTTTCAATTTTGGGGATGTATGGGAGGTGGGCGTGTTTGTTGGTGGTTGTTGCTCATTTTTCGTACACACCTTATTTTTGACATAGAATATACAAATACCGAATTTCAGTATTGTAGCTGTAATATTAGCCTCTTTACAGAGTTTTCAATATTAGGGTTATATGGGAGGTAGGCGTGGTTTTCATGCGATTTAGCCCGTTCTCGAATTTGATCTTAGGTTTTAAAAAAAAAACTCAAATACCGAATTTCAGCACGATAGCTTCAAAATTACGGCTGTAATCGTGTCCACAGACAGACAGACGGACAGACAGACGGACAGACGGACAGACGGACATGGCTAAATCAACTCAGGTGGTCATGTTGATCAAGAATATATATACTTTTCTATACCTAACACGCCTCCTTATGGGCGTTACACACGTCGTGACAAAATTAATATACCCCTTACGCAGTACGCGTGGGGGTATAAAAATGTGGTAGAAATTATAAATAGCGTGAGGCACTTTAAAGAAATACTGTATATCGGTTAATACTGATGCTAGGGAACTAAAATTTGGTGCAGGGCAAGGTTGAATTATTTTAAAGTATGATCAATAAAGTACTTACTCGGGATTCAAAATAGGGCGTGACACTTTAATAAAAATTGTTAAGAGGCAGAAATTGAAAATAACCAACAAACCATAAAATAGTGAAATATTTGAAATTTTCCTTAATAATTCTTGCAAATGTATTAGAAAATTGAAAAGAGTAAAGAATAAAAAACGAAAGAAAAAGACATTTTTTAAATTACGAGCTGAAATAATTGTGTTTACAAACTTTTGCTAAAATTTTTTATATTCTCTTAAAAGGAAGAAATAAAAACTTTTTAACAAAAAAAAAAAACCTACTTCAAAATCACTACAAAGTAAAAAATAATTTTAAATTACTTTTCCTATTAATCGTGGTACAATCTGATAATTTATTTATATACACTATTATATTAGAAATCTTATTATTTTAACTTTTCCTAATTTTTTTACTTTTATCATAAATATATTATTTTGTTTATGATAATAAAAGCTTTGTAGTTGGCGTAACTACAGTAACTAGTAACTAGTGAAGTCACGTTCGGATTGGCTTCTGAAACTAGTGAAAAATATCTAATAATTCAAAATATTTCATTGGAATTTAAAAACTTTTGCACAATTGAAGAAAAAATAGGACCTGGAAGCGAAACGTTGACAAATTTTCCCTCAGTGACTCAGTTATTTAAATATTTTTATAAATTTCTTTATAGTATCTATATTAAATTCGACTTTGATAGACAAGACTGAGGTCTGTAACATTTGATTGCCTTATTCTCGACCATAAATATCACAGTATCACAATATCACCGTGTGGTGACCGTGGCATGCAGGTTAAGTGTGTGGCCTGGCATGCTCGGAGCCCGGGTTCGATCCCCAGCCGCGGCGAAAAGTTTTTTCAATAAAAAATTTTTCTGATCGGTCACCACCTCTCTGCAAACCTCAGAGAGTTAATAATGCCATGTAAAGCACAATATCACAGTGATAACAAATTGATATAAGAAATTCGTCTCATACTCATTATCTACATAATTCCCAAAGCAAACTTGCCCAGGCTGGACAAGGTCAAGAGTCATGAATGACTCAAAAAAGTGCTGGCAATTCCAAGAAATCTATTGATTCTATTCAAAATTATGTTCTAGCAGGCTTAAAGCTGTAAATAAGGTTTTTTTCATGATGTATATCAGAACTTAGTTATCACAAAATCATAAAGTATATTTTTATTCCTGACATTTATGATATGAACTCGTTTTCTGAAAAGTTCTGGAGAAATGTATTGCTTACAAAACAACTGACGCCTCCATTCATCATACTCTGAAAATCATGCAGATTTTTGAAATATAATGTTTATAGAAATGTCTACTATGCTCGAAAGCTTCAACACTTCTTAACCTGAATATAAGAAGTAAAATAGTGCTTTTTTAAAAAATTTTATGGTATATAAAAAAAATGTTTTTATATTTTTCCATTTGTACTCCATCTTAATATCATGAAAATTTTAATATAATTTATTTGGCAATTGCAACCCTAACCAATGAAAAATTACTTACGAATTAACTTGGGTTTTAGTATGAGCGTTTATATTGAACAAAATTTAATATAAAGTTAAAGTTTGTTTCAATAAAAACGAAGTCCTGGTGATGGTAAAAAATATTTGCATTCACTTTTGTACCCTCTTGATATATAAAAAATAAAACTGCAGTCATTGAGGCTTGTTCTTTTTTGTTAAAAAAATCAAAAATTATGTGGTAAAAAGTTATTTTGCACGCCATATATTTCATATATTTCTGGCAGTGGGTGTTTTATTGATCACAGAAAACCTGCAGTTTAACATCTAGTATTTTAGCAGTCTGATTACTGATTTGATATTCACCATTACTTACTTATAATCTGTATGTTTTTATTAAGTGAACTAGTATTTTATAAATGGCGATGTCTAGGGAATATTACTTTTGGCTCATTCCACAGAAATGAGGAACGGAAACGTGAATTCTAAAATGCATGTATTTGAAGTAAGTTTTGGTTTTCGAATTGAAGTGGAATCTTAAGTTAGTCCTGCTGCAAGAATATTTTTAAATTAAATGCTTTTTTATATTATTTTGACAATTTAACTAAACAAACTTCGAGTTGAAAAAAATTTTTAAATATTTTGATTTAATTTAAACCTTAAAATCAGTCATCTTTTGATACAACTTTTAAAAAATAAGGTTAGTGATATTAAAAAAGATATAAATGTTGTGTTAGAAAAGGTTGTAATAATGATTGGTTACTGCGTTTTCAAAGTACAAATTATTTAAACTGAGTGTTTTTTCTGTGTCACACCCGTCCCAAAAAAGGCTAAAGTTTTCCTAAGAAGCAACATGGGCTTATGATAAGAATGAAACTTTCCTAAAGTAATTATGTTGATGTTTAACATAAATTTGTTAACTTGTTTCATTCAATAAATTATTTTTATTCTTTATTTTCGTTACAAGAAGTTGGTCACACCCGGAACGGTTTTCAAAATTTTTTTCTAATAATGAAATTTTTGCAAGTATATGAATAAATTCTTTGATTAAAACAAGTTTTGTAAATTCATGTATAGCGAAATCATTTGTATAGGTATTAATTTGATCAAAAATTCATGCGAAAAATTTTTTGCAAAAAAATATTTTTTTTTTAAATATATTAAAAACTTGAAATTATTTGTAAAGGTATTAATTTGATAAAAAATTTATGCAAAAAAAATTTTTTGCAAAAAAATATTCCCACATCATTCGCACTCGTCACACCCGGGACAATCTTATGTCACACCCGTCCCATTTAAAAGTTTAAAAAAGAATGGTTATCGCCATTTTTTCAAAATATTTTTCACTGGTATTCAACAGAAAATATATTAAATTTGAATATATGCAAGTCAAAAATGGTCTCATTGTGGCACATGGACTGAATTTCAATGTTAAACTCAGAATTTTTAGTTTTTAAACTTGTGCTCGTCACACCCGTCCCAGGTGTTTAAGCGAATGTAAATATTAAACTAGTATAAATAACTGCATTATGTTTTAGCATTTTGAAACCTTGGGGCATCTTCTAAAATACCCTATAGTAAATTGCTAAAATTTTAACCGGTTAATACCATTTTCAGTACGATAAAGTAGTCAAAACGTCACACTCGTCTGTATGGAATGAGCCTTTTTCTATCACGAAAAGACAGTTTTCTGAATAATCAAATGTTTATCTTTCGTGACCTCGTTGGTTAAATGTTGAAAACATCTGGATTCGATTCAAACAGAAGATCAGAGAATTTTAAATAAAATTAACGAATTTGTTTTGTTCAATGCATATCCGATAATTACTTTTGTTTAAGCAAGTAAGTCTCTCTTGTTTTTGGTAACAGTTTCTGTACATAAATAACTCTGGTCTGCAAGTCAAAAACTGCATAGGTTGTTTATGCATGTCCTAAAACCAAAAAAAAAATTTTAAAAAATTCCATCTCATCAATTTTTTTTTCAACTGTTTTCTCAGATTAGATTTCAAAGACTTCCCAGCTAGCATTTTATCGAATTTTTGATCATATAAGTGGTTTTCGACATTCCTGGACGATGGTAACAGTCGAATATGCGCTCTTTTTCTGATCAAAAAAGATTCTTTATTTGGGAGAAAATGGTACCCTACACGCAACTCTTCTTGAAGAGTCTTTTTATAGTCGTTTTTTATTCTTGAATATGAAAAATGATTAAACTACGTCTCATGTTTGAGTTATTAAAGAGTCGTTTTTTTATCTTATAAATACAAAAAAAAACTAAAAAACGACTTAAAAATTACTGTTTAAGAAAATCACGTGTAGGGTACCAATTCCTCCCGAACAAAGAGCCATTTTTGATCAGAAAATTATAGCACAATGAAGAAAAATCGGAAACGACTCTTATATGTTAAAAAATTTTATAAAATGTAGGCTGGGACAAGAAATGTTTAATATTGTGAGATCGTGTGTGTATTTTGAAGTTTATAGAACGAAAAACTACTTGAATTTACTTAAAAATTTCACAAACGGCGAGGTGGACTTCACTTCGGGATCGCTCTGTTGAAACTGAGCGATATGACGTGAAAAATATGATTGTTTGATTTGTCCAATTTCCTGTTACTTTCCACAAAAAAATAGTTTCTTTTCTATTGCCTTGGCGATCAAAATATGCTTCTTCACACGTTTTGTTCAATATCCCATAAGTTGCCTTGAAAAAATGCAGTCAGTTTTTGATCGTTGTTTTTGTTGATCGTCAAGTGGAGTCGACTCGTTTAGGTGATTGTCAGCAAAACTGTCTTTCAAATGCTAGCTGGGTTGGGTATTTCAAAAAATGCAACCGAACTGCTAAGTTCAAGGCCAAAAAACAAAAATCTTTTGTCATGCCGTACCTCATTTTCCTGGTACAGACATCGATAGAGAGAATTTACTCAGTATTTCACTAACGAGGGAAATCTGATTTGTTGTAATGATGTTTGTGGGCTCATTTAGTGCTTTGAAATACAATATGATTCATTCAAAATTAGCCTCAAAGCAGTTTTGCTGAATAATGGAAATGTTTAACTACATTTATAAATTCCTCTTCCAATGGGACACTCATTCTGCCTGCCTGTCTCACTCGGCGTTCACTATAAATGCAACCTTAGAGTTACAGCGCTTCTGTTTCATTGAATTAAAAATAACTTCAATACAACGGCGCTAAAGAAGTTTCTCTTGAAAACTTTCGTTTAATTTTTAAAATTTACAACCGAGTCATAAGAAGTTTCACTTTAATATATATAAAGGGAATAACTCTAACAGCCATGGCAATAAAAAAATCACTAAAGTTTATCCCTTTAATCTGTCAGCAATGTTGGTGATCTTAAATGTGTTTGTTAACACATTAAAAGTTCATATTTAAACAAAGTAAACAAAAGACTTAAGCGACAAACTCGTTAAAAGCGGCTGCTAAATGTTGTGAAGATGTGAAGACTTTTATCTGTTTTTTTTTTTTTTGTATTTGGAAATAAGAGAAATTTTCAGACATAAATACTGCAACTGCAACAATAATAATAACTGCAATAAAAAAAAAAAAAAAAAATCACACAAGCAATAAAAGTGCAAAAATCTTGCAATGAGCTAACATTAAGCAAAACCACGCTGATGAGTTTTTATACTAAAAAACTGCATTATTTCAAAATTTTTAAGTTATGAAAACTTAAAAACAGTTAACTAAAAGTAGAACAGACAAAATGCTGAATAATAAGAAAAACAATAAAACCAAAATAATAATAATTAACATAAAAATTATGACTAAAAATCATTAAGATTTTTATGGTTTTCTTTTTTTCAAAATAAGAACAGCAAATTCTACAGAAAGTAAAGAAAGTTCTTTAAATTCAAAAACAAGCAGATGCAAATTTTAAAAGCATTTGAAGTGATTTTAAAGTATGTTAATTATACAAATTATTTCATAATTAATATACATAATTGTTATCGCTTTTTAATTAAGCATTTTTTTTTGTGTATGAATATAACACATTTCTTTTATAACTTAAAAAAACTGTATGTATACACATATACATATATGTCATGCCGCTGTTGTTATGCTGTCATAATAATTGACAACGTTAACTAATTGAAATCGTGTTGATTTCAGCTGTGCGTCAGCAGTTGTAGTTGTTGCAATAAAGGCGGGCGTTGTTACGCTTTTGACAGCATATCGGCATGTATTGTTTTTTTTTTCTAATTTTTTGTTTTGTACAGCATAATGCTTGTTACGTTGTCGTAATTAATAATAGCATTGTTGTTGCAACACTCTCTACCGCTATGTTTGTTTGTCTGCCTATTTGTCTGGCTTAGTTTTAATTAAGATTTTGTAAACTTAATTAATTCAAGTTATGAGTTTGTTTCATGCTGTTGTTGTTATTTGTTTAAAATATTTCTTATCTTTTAATGTAACAATATATTAGCTTGCATCTTGCAAAATTTTTGATATACAAAAAAATGTTATAAAGTAGTATACTTACATGCACCATTTAGTATGCTGTGAATTTTCTGTAAAATAAGAAAAAAAAAACAAAATTAAAATTTAATAAAGATTACATTGGTGTGACATAATTTGAACTGTAATTATTAAATAATTTTTTTTGCTAAAATAAACTAAAAATAGCCTGCTTAACTTGGTCTTAAGGCTCAACATCGAATAACTTACAAGATTTAACTGAATAAGTGTTCAAGTGTAAAACTTAAATTTTTTTAAAACATTCTGCCGAAATAAACTCAATAGTGAAACCCATTTTTAAAAAACACTTCCCGCAACACTAAATCCGCTGCTTGCGCCCATTTAAGTTACAAACAAAAACATTGAAATAACCTTGCCCTTGATACATGCTGTCTGAAGATCGCTTAAAACACATGTGATGATGTCTTAAAGTTCAATAGTCTGACCATATTTATTAATGACTTAGTTGTATTTCGAAAGTTTTTAATACACACACATTTTTTACGCTCATAAAATAGCACTAAAACTGTTGTTAACAGTAGCCAGAATTTGGAATTTCAATTTATTATTGCTTGCTGCCATGAGGCCAAAATTTTAAATTTACTGAAACTGCGTGTGGACGACATAAAAATGAATTCCAACATCAATAACTGATATTTTTGTTTTTATTATTATAATTTTTATTGATATGAATTTTTGATTTTTTTTATTATTTATTTTGTTGTATGTGATATTCAAAGCATAGGTGACGGGAAATAAATACAATGAATGATGACTTCGAGGGCTTTAATTAACCTTGCATTTGCATACAAATACAACAAAAGCAACAATAAATATCAGTTCAACAACAAAAATGACAACAATATCAACAGTTGTTGGTAAGCTATTGTTAACAATACAGTTGATAATCAACTTTTTCAAACTTAAAATGAGTTGTTCACGTCTTCAATTTCAAAAATAAGGTTGCTAATGTAGTTGTGATGTTGTTGTTGTTGATGTTTAAATGTCTGCATTTTCAGTATAAGTATTGATAGTCAATGAAAAGAATCTTCTCTAAAAAAAAATATATGTGTGTGGCCACCACGCACGGTATTAGTGAAACTTTAACCCAAAAATTTAGAGAGTTTTTAATTTAGTCTTACTAAAAAAGTGTCATTTCATATAAAGCCAAGAGAAGATTAAGTTTATTTTAAAAGAGCGAAAGTGCTGATCTTCAAGGTCATGCGTCATCAAAGAAAGCAAATACTACTATTTGCCCTACGATAAGACTTCCCATTTCAGCGTTTCAAGGTATGTTTTGACCGGCTGCGTAACATGTGGCTGAGCGTTGTCATGTTGTAAAATTACCTTGTTGTGCTCGGTTCAAACGCATCAATTGAGTTCGGTAGAGTTACACTGTGATATCTTCACTTAGTTGTAACAGCCTATAGTACATCACGGCCCCACCAAATACAGAGACCAAACACAGAGAAGGACCTTGTCACTGTGAATATTGGACTTTGGCATCAGTTTTGTATGTGGCCGGGCAGCCCAGCCCGTATGAACCCATTTCTCATCATCATCATTATAAATTGAGTTCGTCTTGTAAAAAATGTACTTAAAAATGGAATTCATTAAAGTTTCAATGACCACCTGCGAATGACCTCATAAAATCCCATTGCATCCGATTGGCCATAGAATCATCCATTTTGGTCAAAATCATCCATGGAATCCATAAAAGTGTGAAATCAGATAATCACATTGCATCCGATTGGCCATAGAATCATCCATTTTTGTCCAAATGATCCATGGAATCTATGAAATTGCCAATGACCCCTCTGTGACCTCAGATAATCCCATTGCATCCGATTGGCCATAGAATCATCCATTTTTGTCCAACTGCTTCATGGAATCCATAAAAGTGCAAATGACCCTCTTGTGACCTCAAATAATCTTATTGTATCCGATTGGCCAATGAATCATGCAGGTTGAAAATTCCAACGTAACGTGTCATGGTTGGAAATTTGAGCATAACGTATCTAGTTGAAAATTTCACCTTCAAAAAGTGCGGTCTAAAACTTTGTTGATTTATTCATCTGTTAGTTCGGACTCAAACCATTGTTTGATAATTTTTTTTCTTCCGAACACCTTATGAATTCTAATTTATAAGGTTTTGCGAACACCTAGTTTCAACTTAATTAACCTTATTCACCTAATTGGCATTAATTCACCTCAATTCGCCGCAGTTTCATTCGTTTCATCGGTTTTACTACCAGTTTCGTTCACCGTATGTTGCATACGTGGCTAAAAAAGTTTCACTTCAAAAACAAATCCGAAAATCTCGCTTTATTTGAAATGTTTTTAGAAAATACTTACAAACTGAAAGTTTAAGAATAAAAAATCAGGAATTTTATTTAAATTTTTTTTTTATAAATAAATGCACTGTTTCTTCTCTGGATGGTCAATTCTAGAATAAAAATAGCAAAATTAATAGCATATATTAAATATTCGGGTATTTTAAGTAAATTATACACAACCTTTCTAAGTTTTTATGTTATATTTATAAAAAACACCTATGATATCAATTATCAACAGAATAAAAAGCTTTGTGTTTGCAAAGAAATGTGTTGACAAGCCAAATTCGATTAAGTTCCTTAATTTGGTCTGATTAGTCCTAGTTTGAGCTAAGAAATGATAAGAAATGGAAGTAAAGGTTCATCATCTGGTTTCTGTTTGTATCGGATCAATGTTCAAATTCGCTTAGCCTTAGCGTTGTGATTGATGCCTGCAACTTTCCTTGCAATCAAGTGTTGAGGGTTTAGATGGAGAATGACATTTAGTACATTCTTTGAAGTAGAGCAAGGTTAGATTAGGTTAGGTTAGGTAAAGGTAGCGGTCGGCTTTTAGAACGTCCACAAAATTAGAACAAAGGATTGGTCCATTCTGATATCAAAAGAATCTGCCCTAAATCACCCAAGAAACCATGTTCAATGAACATTGTTCATGATAACCACTCAGAAATTGCTACAAAACCCAACAGACGCTTGACGTCTTCTTTTTCAAGATCTCTAGGATTATTGAAAAAGGGTCTTCCTGGATGCCACAACTTACATGTGCAAATGAGATGCGATATCAACTCCTCCTCTTCCTCATCCTTGCAGCTCCAACAGAAATCATTTGCAATACCCATTCTGACTGCATTTTAATATACCTTCAATATAGATAGATCATTCCTTGCCAAAAATAACAGCTTTTTGAGCGCTTTTTGCTAAATATGGGCCACAGCTTTTAGTTATATAAAAGGAAGTAATATGATTCCACCTTGAGTTTGCTTAATGTACCCATTGTGTCTAAGAACCAATTTGGACGTCGAAAGCAGAATATCTATTGATATCCGGCATGAGCACTTTTACCGTGATTTTCCTAGCGAGCTCCTCAGCTCTATAGTTTCCACGAATGTCTCTTTGCCCAAACACTCAAACTAGATGAATGTCCAACTTCTCAGCCATCGCTTTAAGAGAAGAATGACATTTGAGGAGGGCTGCTGAGGATGTCAGAAACACTCTTTGAAGAGATTTTGTAATAGCTTGCCTGTCTGTTAAAATGTAGACATTCCGAGTCGATACCTCATAATACCTTAGTTATTATGTAGCTTTGTAAATAGCCATATATCTGCTTGAAAAACGCTAAAGTGGTCTAGTAGTCCAAAAGAAGTTCTTATATTAAAATTTGCAAAAAAAAAAAAACACCTCCGCCAAACTTGACGTCAAGTTTTGAGCCGTCAATAAAAATATGAACTCCAATGGTGTTAAGAGGTATTAATCTGTGTCATTGCTTTCTATTAAATTAAGTAAATTATTTAGGAAATTACTGTAATTTATTTTTATTATGATAATATTGGAATAGTTCAATTATGGATAGAACAAAATATCGCCCAAATGGCCTCCATAACCTCAGCGGCACACCTTCATCCGATGGTCCAAATTTCCGATGACGCTGAGACATAATTGAGGTTCTATGCCGTTAATTTGCCGAATTATCTCATATTTACCAATTCGAGCCATAAAAAGATCGTTATCATTTCACGATAGCGAACAATGCCGCCAGTCCATAAACCGCACCAAACAGTCACTCTTTGTGGTTGCATTGGTTTTTCGACAATCACTCTTGGATTATCATTTGCCAAAATGCGGCAATTCTGCTTATTGACGAATCCACTGAGGTGAGGTGAAAATGTGACTCTTACTGAAGATGATTTTCTTCAAAAATTTATCATCCACTGTTGCCATTTCTTGCCACCGTTCTAATCATTGCTCGATTGTGTATCTTTCCATGGTTCAAATTGAAATAAGTCTGAAGTTAAGAAAAGTCAAATGAAATGCAGAAAAAAATTTGACGTTTCGGTGTGGTTCACATTCAACACACATTCAACACGTGAACCCGTACTGCGTAAGGGTTATAATAATTTTGTCACGACCTGTGTAACGCCCATAGGAAGGCGTGGTAGTTATAGAAAAGTATATATATTCTTGCTCAGCATCACCACCTGAGCTGATTAAGCTATGCCCGTCTATCAGCCATATCTCCGGCTGTCTGTGGACACGATTGCAGTGGTAATTGTGAAGCTTTCGTTCTGGAATTAGATATTTGAACTTTTTCTAAAAAACTAAGATTAAGTTTGAGAATGGGCTAAATCGAATGAAAACCACGCCTAACTCCGAGTCTTGTTGTTCTTGTTGGAAGCAAAATATTGTTGTTGTTGTTGGACTTGCTTTTTAAAGTTGTTGTTGTTAAAAGTAAACTATTGTAGTTGTTGTGGTTGTTGTTGTAGCGGCTGTTGTTGAACTTTCATGTGGGCTGAAATTTGTCCCAAATTTCAGTTCCTCACAACACAATAAGACAAAAATATTGCTCTTGAATTGGACGCTCTGCGAACATGATCGAACATGCAAATTTTCTGAATTGTTTTTGGAAATATAAAAAAAATGAAATCTTTTTATTAATCCTGATTTATGACTTTGAATACAACACATATTACACATATTACATATATAATGTATGTTTGCATATGAGCCACATATTTTTATGGTTCAGTGAAATAACGTCCAATGAAATAGGTTTAGTGAAATAAAGCCCAATGAAATAACGCCCAAAATAAAAAATGAAATAACGCCCAAATTAAAAAAATTAAATAAAGCCCAAAATAAATTAAATAATGCCCAAATCAAAAATGAAATAACGCCCAAAATATTTTTAAAGATAATCATTTAAAATATTTTGGGTCCTATTTTATAATGAAATAACGCCCAAAATTTGTATGAAAAATATTTGGGCGTTATATCATTTTTGATTTTGGGCGTTATTTCATAATGAAATAAAGCCCAAAATAAAAAATTAAATAACGCCCAAATAAAATGAAATAAAGCCCAAAATTTTGGGAAAAAACGCCCAAATTTGTGTGGAAATTTTTTGGGCGTTATTTCATTGGGCGTTATTTCACTGAACCAATGAAATAACGCCCAAAATAAAAAATGATATAACGCCCAAAATATTTTGGGCTCTAAAAAATGAAATGACGCCCAAAATATTTGGGGCTTTAAAAAATGAAATAACGCTCAAAATAAATGAAATAACGCTCAAATCAGAAATGAAATTACGCCCAAAATTTGTATGATAAATATTTTGGTGTTATTTCATTTTTGATTTTGGGCGTTATTTCTTTATGAAATTACGCCCAAAATATAAAATGAAATAACTCCCAAATAAAATGAAATAAAGCCCAAAATTTTGGGCCTTATTTCATTATGAAATTACGCCAAAATTTGTATGGAAATATTTTCGGCGTTATTTCATTTTTTATTTGGGTGTTATTTCATTGGGCGTTATTGCACTGAACCATTTTTATACAATATTGCTTTAAAAAGTAACCAAATGTGGTTTAAAAAGATTTTATACTTTTGCTTATAAAAATGTACACCAACCTGGTGTTAATACATTTTATACACTTTTCGGATAAAATCTATACCAACTTTGTAAAAATTTGTTTTATTCGATTATTTGGTATGGATTTATATATATTTACGAAGTAGTATAAAATGTATCTTCATATTTTTTGCTGTGCGAGTAAGACGTCGAAACAGCTCAACCATCTGTAGACTGGCGGTATTCAGTTGAGTCGAAACCCAAAAATCCGCGATACAGTCGTTAAAAAACCAAGGTGATATTGACTGTTTTCTTCGATTTTCAAGGAGTCTTTATCTCGGAATTCCTTTTTCAAGGTCAAATGGTATTATTTGAGTGTTTTAAAGCGTTTGCGCGAGAATATTCGGTGAAAAAGGCCATAATTATATAAAAAAAGCATGGCTTTTGTGTCAAGATAATGGACTAATTGACAACTCACAATAAGCACCATATTTGGTGAAACAGAAAAGGCACCTATGATTTGTTTTAGAATCCCTAAACTCAAATTATCACTACGTGGAAAACATTTTGTAACGATTGAAATCATAAAAAGAATTCGCAGTGGGAGCAAAAGACCATTTCATATTTTGGCCTACCCAAAATAATTTCAAGAATGAAAAAATGTTGGCGATATGTGTATCGCCTCCGATGGTGATTATTTTGAAGGTGATAAAATAAATATTGAAGATTTAATAACCGTTGTTGTTGTTTTATTTGAACAGTTCGTTTCAATTTTGAACAGAAGGTATAAGTGGGATCGTATAAAATTTGACTACGTTTATGACTAGCAGTGGGGGAATAGGAGCTTTGGAGTTATTTAGCACTTAAAGCTCGAAAAAGCTCTAAGATTAAATGAAACTGTTTTTTTTCATTAGAAATTTTGATTTTTATGTCTAAAATTAAGTATTCAATTGAGATAATTTTGTTCAGCCATGCAAAAAATCCATATTTCAACTGTTGGAAAGTGCAATCATAACATGTTCTCAGACATTTGTCCAAGTCAATGAACCACAAAAATTAAAAACACTATAAATTACTTAAGCCTAAAGAGCTTAAGTTATAATTAAATCTTTTTTATTGTTACAAGATCTCATAACAATCCGAGTTTATGACTTGAAATCCGTTTTAAAATATTTCCGACGTCAGGTTAATCATCTAGTACTTAAAAAATTATAAAATATTTCATAAAAAAAGATGTCAGGAATGGATGACTTAAACACTATACCAGAAGTTGATAAATGTTTTGTTTTATAGCTGTGTAATTACTTAATATGCAATTAATTATTATAGCTCTCTGCTTCTTATAGCAAAAAATACGCGTATTACGTAAAAAATTAAAAAAACAATAATTTTTTTTACGATTATGAATATAATTAAAACTCACAGATTCTTTGCAACAACTGATTAAACTTGTTTAAAAGATGTTAACCGCTAAATTTTAGGTGTGATATTATTTAAATATGTTAATTTTAATTAAGTGACTAATTTTAAGAAGCAAAATAAAATATGTGTTTTTTAATTAAATTCATCAAAATATACCTCGAGCTGACATTAAGATGTGCGAAATTTAAATAGCATCAATGTAAAGTCAAACGTGCTAAAATATGGCACAATTTAATTAATTTCAGAAATAATCAAATATCAGAAAAAAAAAACATTTAACGGATAGTTTGAAATTCTGTCATGTACAAAATGTACTTCAAATTGCACAGTGTGCAATATTTACACTCTTGCCTGTGCCTTTATAAGCAACTATTCGAAATTTCAATTATTTAGTATTCATATGTAAATAACTAAAACACTCAAATGAAGACCTTTTCAAGGTCAGCCTAAACATAAAACTGGGCCGGACTAAGCTGTTTTCTTTTAAGGCTTTACTTTATTTCATTATCAATTCAAAGCACGTTTTGTTTGTTAGACGCTAGTCATGCATATGAAGTGAATAACCAAAAATCAGTTTATGTGACACTTAAAAAAGGTTAAAAGCAAATAGAAAGAAATAAGCAAAACTCAAAAAATAAATAATAAAAAATATGATATGCAAATGTCACTAACGATAGCGAAGCAATATGACACAATATGAACGACTGCCCGCCCGTATTTTAAAACAAAACAGACAGAGAATATTGCACATCATTTAATTAGCACAGCAATGATCGTATTCAGCAAACTCAACTGCTGTCAACTGTTGTTGTAGTGATAAAAAAATATTCGCTAAATGGCTCAAATTCGCTCTTTAAAACTGGTTCAGAGTAAAAAACCCATCATGAAAATTTTGCTATAGTTAAATAGCGAAATTTTCACTTGCTATGAACCATCTCTGAGTCACAACTGTCGAATTCAATACAAATTATTTGATGTCTCGATTTGTAGCTCTATTTCGTTCAGTATTTTTTTGACAGTTCTGACTTTCGGCTCTCAGCCCTGCAGCTTCTTATTTGTTGTACTTTGCTATGAACAATGACTGATAACGATAGCAATTATAACGTAGCTATTTTTTGAGAGACCAACAGCGCTCTCCAAAGTATCGCAACGACAACAGCTGAATGCGCTCTTTATAAAACAAGTCAGCTGTATGTTTGTTTGTTTCTCTGTCTTAGTTGCTTTGATTCAATTTTGAAGATGTTTATATAATTAAAATACAATTTTAGGATTGCCCCAATTATTTCCACTTGATTTCTCTCATTAAAATTTAATTTATTTGAAAAAATTTAAAATTGAGCAAATGCTTTTATTTTAAACTTTATATATTAAAACTCAGCACGAGCTCGCTTGGTTAATAACTTAATTATGCATCTTATAAAAAATAAAAATAAAAACAAAATTACCATCAAAATTGTCATTTGTTTAAATATTTTTAGTAGCTCCTTTTTTATTAACTTCCCAAATGCTCTCTATGTAAAGTTAGTTATAATATTATTTTTTTTTTATATATAGTTTATGTTACAATAAAATAAAAAATTGTTTAATTTTGGCTTTATAGATAAGACTTTCATTTATAACAAAAATAACTTTTATTGCTTTTTTAAATCAAATTTGTTTTTCGTTCAGCATGAAAAGAACAATTTCAATAATTGTCGGAATTTTGGGTAGGAGTTAAGATTAAGACTCATGGATTGTAATACGGAAAGTTTAGTTTCACCAAGTGAAGATGGTAGGAGTTTCCAGCCTGAGCTAGTGAAAAGGATGAGGGTTTTGGGCTTATGTTTAGACTTCGATTCGTTATATATTCCAACCGAAAAACAATAGGATGTCATGAGTCCCGCTTTGAGTTGAAAAATCATGGAAGTGGAATTTAAAAGAGGATAAATATGCCTGTGTATTAGTAGCATATGATATAAAACTTACTGTTAACATGATGATAGCCAATAATATTTGGGTTACTGATGCTTACTATTATGAAAACAAAATTCTGATATAACTCTATATCAGTAATGAGTATAATTGATAAAAATAGTTTCAACGATAGAATATAATGCCAAAAAAATTGACAAATAAAGCATCATACAATGATCTAACAAGATTCTAGCTTAACTAAGTCGAGTTATCTAACCAGATAAAATACGAAAGTACTGTCAGGAAACTCAATAAATATTCGGAAGTGTTCATACTGGAATGCTTAAATGACTAAACCGAGTTGTCTAACCAGATGAGAAGACGAAGTGCAGTCATAAAGCTCACAAAAGTATTCGGAAGTATTTAATCTGGAATCAGGGCCGGATTAACACTAGTCAGGGCTCATAGGCAATGCAATTATCCGGGCTCTTTTACCCTTTTCTAACTTTCTAAAACACATTTTTTTCTACCACAATGCAATTATATTCATAAAAACGGATATTTTCTTACTAAATTACGAAGGTATGCCATCACCCTAAACAATAAAAGAAATAAAGGAAAGTAGTAGTATTTTTTTATTATTTTTATTGTATTGGTTATAAATAAAAAAAATACAATACAATTTCCATTTGGTTGGTGTTTTTAAAACATAAGTAATTTTGTAAGGTACAATATGCTTAAACATTAACTCTTCTCTCTCGTAATCGCCAAATATTCTCGTTGTGAAAGAAAATAATTTAAAAGCGATTTTAAAAGATCGACTGCCGTTCGAAGTTCAATACTTGATTTTTGTAGAGATATACTGAAAATATTGATTCGATGTAGTATAACAGCCCAGAATAGTTGTCACTTCAAAAACAAGCTAATAAGATGGTCTTGAGGATACAAATCTCAAGTTTTTTGCCTATAAAATCTTTTTCTCTTCAGAATGCATGCATCCAAGACAAGCAAAAAATGTGAAGATTTGCATGTTACACAAATATTTGCTAAAAAAAAATTTTGAATTTTGTTTTTCTCACAAACTTTTTAGAGAACCCAAAAAATTGGTGTTTCGTCAACTTATAAAATATGTTTTTAAACATCTATACAATATGTAATTTTCATGGTAATCCCATGCATTTGACCTTTTTGAAATAATATTAAGTTTTTATTTCTATTCATATATCGTATGGTGTGGTTTAACCAAAACTAAATGCCACAATTAAATAAAACGTGATAAATTTATGTTCAAAAGGTTTTTCCAGCTTAATTGTTATTCAATTGCCATAATTACCGTTTTGACAAATCTTGGCATATATGGGTTTCTAAGTACGCAAAATAGAATTCTAACATTTTTTTGATAAGTGTACGCATAATGGCGCTTCAGTAAGAAATTCATGATTTTCGAAAACATAGTTTTTAAAACGCATATAAATACTTAATTTTCATGGTACTAGTGTTGATTAAACCACACCATACGATATTTTCAATGGAAAGAATAGCTCAATACTTTTCCAATAAGATTAAATTTATGTGAATACCATTAAAAGTAAATATTTTATAGGTGTTTAAAAAATTTTTTACGAAAATGACGATTTATGGATTTTTTGCGTCTCAATAGAATTTGTTAAGGCAAAAGATTGCAAAATTTTTTTATCCAATCTTTGTGTAGTATCGACATTTTTCCTTTTTTGCTTATTTTGGGTATGCATTCTGAAGAAAAAAAATTATTTGCAAAAATTTGACTTTTTGTCTAAAAATAGGGTTCGGAGCACCAAAACAGCTCCATGGGGATTTCTCCGAGCCAAAAAATTATGCAAAAATAGTTTTCAAGAGTCCCACTACTTTTAAAGTCAGTGTCCGTATGACTGTTTTCTCCATGCAAATCATTCCGCTTAATGAAAAGGTTATTTTTTTTAGAGGTATAGAACCTTAAGTTGGCAATATTATTTTAACTGGCGGCCATTTTGTCAGCTGACAAGTGATTTGTGTTTACTTTGGTTTGGTATTTCAACATGAATAGACTAACGCCTGAACAATGCTTCCAAAGTGTGCACATTTATTTTGAAAATAATGGTTCTGCTGGTTCTGTTCGAAATTTTCATAAAAGAATTTTGTTTAGCGATGAGGCTCACTTTTGGTTGAATGGCTAAGTCAATAAGCAAAACTGCAGTATTTGGAGTGAAGATAATTCTCAAGTGTATGTTGAGACTCTGTTACATCCAGAAAAATTAACTATTTGGTGTGCTTTATGGCCTGATGGAATTATTGGTCCGTACTTTTTTAAAAACGATGCTGGCAAGAACATTACAGTCAATGAAGACCGCTATAGAGCCATGAATACTGACTTTTTCGTTGCTCAATTGAACAACTATGATGTGCAGGAGCTGTGGTTTCAACAAAATGGCGCAACATGTCACACAGCTGGTGCCACAATTGATTTACTGAAGGAAACGTTTGGTAACCACATAATATCACGTTCTGGACCCGTGAATTGGCCTCCAAGATCGTACGATTTAACACCGCTCGACTATTTTCTTTGGGGATATGTGAAGTCGCTAGTCTACGCCGATATGCCCGAAACGATCAACAACTTGGAGGACAACAACATTCGCAGCGTTATTGCCGATATATGGCCACAAATGTTTTCAAAAAGAGATTAAAAATTGGACTTACAAACTAGATAATGTCGGAGCCAGTCGTTGCGGTTATATGCAACAAATCATGTTTAAATTTTAATGCCAAAAGATTATCTTTTGAATAAGGTCAATTTCATGTCAATTTTAAAAATTCATCGTTATTTTATTCTATTTCAAAGTTTTATACCTAAAAAAAACGTTTTATATTAACATTTAATAACACATAAATGAGCAATTTTTTCACAAATGGCCCAATAGAAGATTTTAAAAATTATTAATATTTATTGCAAAATGTTTCAAGAATCATATTTTGTCAAAAAAGAGGTGATCTGACCTTCGAATAAAAACTTGTTCAGCCACAGAGAGCAGTCGATTGCAGTTGTAGCTGTAGTAGTTTTAAACTTATCAGAAGGACAATCTGACTACACGGAGAAAAAACACATACCCTGCTCCGGTAAAAAATTTCTCTATTTTTGATAAAGCAATTTTCTCTTTTTCATATAAAATTTTCTTCAATTAGAATAAATTTTCACATTTTCGAAGAAATATTTCTTTACTTCTAGGAAATGGAAATATTTCAGTGTCTCAAATAATGATAAGTATTTTTTTCGCACAAAAAATTTCTCATTTATAGAGAAATTTTATTGAAAATGAAAAACTTTTCTTATATTTTGATAAAAAATTCACTATGAGAAGTATTTTCTTCAATAAAAACAAATATTTTTTCAAAAATGAAAAGTATTTTTTCTAAAAACGATATATTTTTCTATTTCAAGGAAGCTTTTTATCATTTTTAGAGAATTTTTAGTATCGCAATTAGAGAATAGCATTCTCTGGAGCAAAGTCTATACCATTTTTCTCTAAATATGATGCCTTTTTTATCATATTCCGAGACACTTTTTTCTGAGTGTAGTATTTGTCTAGTCAAAAATCGAACTTTTAATACGTTTTACCGACATCAGCCTAATAGCATGAAGTTAGAGTGTTCGATTCTAGGGCGATTGTAGCAATGGTTCACGGTTCAAATCACGGTGACGGCAGATTAATACTTTTTTGCAGTTTGCAAGTTTTTCTTATATTATTTAGTTGCTTATATAAATATAATATTTAAAAATAAAAGTAGAGCAAGGTCTGTGCTAAAAAAATGTTCAACATAATATCTTTAAAGATACTGGTTCTTTATTTTAAATTAAATGTATTTTAAATTTTTAATTAATTAATTTAACATTTTTGTAAAAATTTTTTTTAAATTTTAAAAAATAAATAGTAAATTTTTTCACTCACATGTTAAATTTAACATATGCTACACCAAACCTCTTCGATAACATTGCCTATCCAACCAGTACATCCTTAACGAATTATTTCCAGTTTTAATACAACTCATAAGCAAGAATTGCTTGTACTGCGTTAAAATTAAAGTAT
This sequence comes from Tetanocera ferruginea, assembly GCA_958299015.1. Taxonomy (NCBI): domain Eukaryota; kingdom Metazoa; phylum Arthropoda; class Insecta; order Diptera; family Sciomyzidae; genus Tetanocera; species Tetanocera ferruginea. Next base: position 48,754,658 of record OY282640.1, on the reverse strand, counting down.
TTGATTTAATTTATCTTCCCTGCTGCAAAACAAAAATTTATTAATAAAATTTTAAACTTGCAACCTAAAAATGAGGGTGGTAACAGCTGGAGTTATTGTGAAAATACTTGCTAACTCGTTTGGAAAAAAACTTAAATTTGGAATCAAGTTTGGAATTAAACAATAAATCACGTTGGAATTGTGACTAACGACTGTAAAAAAGTGCAACAATTTTTGCAGCACAGTAAAAAACTGAACAAACCCATGAATTTGCACCATTTAACTTTAACTTGCGTCAAAATTAAACTTGCCTGACACCAACAAGCGGTTATTCCATCGGCATCAGAGTATGTCATAATATTTGATGCTTTAACAAATATTAGCTAAGCCTGACCTGTGCATGCAAAATTAATGCAGTCATAAAATGAATGAATGAATGAATGAATTTTTAAAATTTTGTTTCTTTCCCAACACAAATTGTCAGTTGATGGCACAGATAACCGAGTATCGGCTTCATGGCTTGACATGCTAACCCAGTGATGCTGCGAAACTCCTTTTGGAAGGTGTGTTGAAGAGGCAGGCAAAAATGAAAAAAAAATAAAAATAAAAATAAATAAAAAAAAAATTAAACAAACCCAAAAATAAAATAAAAACGCATCAAAAGCGAAAGTTGTGAAAATTGCAAAAGAAATAACAGAAATTTATCACAGATAAATGATATAAAATACCTGAAAACATAGTTTTAAAAAAAAACCAAACGATACGGCAAAAAGGCAAATATGTGAACGCATCAAAATTTCTAAAAAAAAAAACAATAACCAGTTGGTTAATTTTACTGTTGAAGTTGCAAATAACATGTTTGAGTTGATGACATTTTTAAAGATGCGAATTTTTAATTTTATGTTTGGACTCGCGATGCTTTATGCGGAGTAGATTAAAAAGCTATTATAAGAGATTATGAGGTTAAGAAAGCATAAAAAAGCGAATAATGTTTTGAGTTAAGCGATGGATTATGCTCTAAATAAGGTCGAGAAGATAAAAAATTTATAAGAGGCAGCAGAGTGTGGTCGATAAAATATGTATTCGCTGTATGTATTTGCGTAAATAAAATAAACGAAACTAATTGATGTAGTGTATAATTTTTTATGTTTAGACCAAATTTAGATCAGAACACGTTAAAAATAATGTTTAACTTAAAAGTTATAATGGAATTTGATCAAAGAACGAAGGAAGAACTGACAAAAAGCATATAACTGGGTTATATTTCCTATGAGTTCTTATTTAAGGGGGGACATGACATTGGCCGTTTTTTGATAACTTTGTATTTTAGTAGACATTCTTACAATTCCAGGAAAAAAAATTTCAAGGAAAAAATGCTACGGGTTCAAAAGTTACAGCCGGATTAGTGAGAGCGCATTTTTTATATTCGCCTTTTTTTTCTTTGTTCACAAACTTTGCACGCGTTTATTTCGAAACTATGGTTTTCGTACTGGTTGCGGCACTAGCGGGTTCATTTTTTGACGAAATTTTTTTTTTATTGTATTTTTTTAAACTTGATTCGCTATCGTATGACACGAGTTTTTTTTTAAATTTTTTTTGATTTTTTTATAAAGTTTTAAAGTTCATATTTTTTTCAAAACAACACACTTTCAAATTTGGAACATCACCAAAAATTGAAAAAAAAAGTAAAGAAATACCCTAAACCCACACTTTTCAAAAACAAAAAAATTTTATTGTAAATGGGCGTGTCCGTGGTCGGATGAAGCCTATATTTTATATGCATTTAAATGTTGATGAAAAATGTACACATACCAAATTTTATTCCTGTAGCTCACAGTTAATGCCTTTATTGTGCTTTCGCTATGGAAGGTGGGCGTGTTCATGGACGGATTACTTCCAATTTTTGAACACACCTTAGTTTTGGTATAAAGTACATACATACCAAATTTAATTTCTCTATGACAAACATAACCTTATTTATTTAGTTTTAAACTTTTTGGGTTGTATGGGCGGTAGGCGTGTCCGTGACTGGATGATGTCCATTTTTCAAAACCATCTTTGTCTTGTCATAAAAAACATACGTGCCAAATTTTAGCTCTATAGGTTTAACAGAGGCTTATTAATTGCGTTTTCAATTTTTGGGCTGTATGGGAGGTAGCGTGTCCGTGAGCGAATGACGTCCATTTTTCACAACCATTTTTTTTTTTATTATAAAAAACATATGTGCCAAATTTTAGCTCTGTAGGTTAAATAGAGGGTTATCTATTGCGTTTTCAAGTTTTGGGTTGTATGGGAGGTGGGCGTGTCCGTAAGTGGATGACGTCCATTTTTCGAAGACATATTTGTGTTAGTATAAAACACATACATACCAAATTTTATTGTTGCAGGCTTATTACGAGCTGAGTTATGCAGTTTTCAATTTTTGCGTTGTATGGAAGGTAGGCGTGTCCGTGAGCGGATCCCAAAAATATTCAATGGTGCAGATTCTTGGGTTCATGTGACCATGTGTACCAAGTTTCATTCAATTATCTCAACTCCTTCTTCTTATTCTGTGTATACGAACAACACACAGACGGACAGACGGACAGACGGACAGACGGACGTACATACGGACGGATGGACGGACATGAATAGCTCGACTCACGTGGTGACACTGATCAAGAATATATATAATTTTCTATACCGGACTCGCTTCGTTCTATGCGTTACAAACGTTTGCACAAAGTTAATATACCCTGACCTTTCAGGTGTAAGTTATAAAAAAAGCTCCTGTCAAACGAAAACCAATTTTGTTAAGATTTAAAAAGTCATTTTTTCAAGATCGGACAATTTTTGCGACTCCCAGCGCTACAATCACGAAGCTCCGTTTTTTTCTCTGCCGCCGGTTTGGAGCTCTATAGAACCATGTTGGAGTGAAAAATATATTTTTTTCTCATTTTTTTCTTGTAATTTGTTCAATTCTCTACCATGATATAATAATTTTACCAGGTAGTATTGATACGTGTTGATTCTCTCAGCTACAAGTAAATGAACTCTTGTCAAAAACAGCTGTTCGTTGTTATATGCGTTGGTCACATTCAGCTGTGTCGGCTGTTCTGACAGCAACACATAGGGGAGCGCTGTTATCGGCATTGAAGTTTCAGAAAAGTTATCAAATTTATGAAAAGTCAAGCTTTTTATCAAATACCAATGGAAATTTAACCGACAAACAAAAATTTTCTATTTTTAAATGCATTTTAATGCGCAACTTCATATTTATGTGCATGAAGTTTTGACATGTCGTGCCCTCCTTAACACTAAATTTAGCTTTTTCATTAACCACGAAAAGTATAAAAAAACGACTAAATATATGCATTTGACATTGTTTTTGTCTTTGAAGAAAAGAATTGCTTGTCTCCAGCCAGGTGGCAGTCATGAGTAGCATAGAGAGTACCAGCCATATTACCAAAACCAGTAACATCTATCAGTCATATCTACTCCTTCGGAGGGAACCAGACATAATAAATTTAAGAACACTACCAAAACCCTCGGAACGCTACTGAGAGCAAGCTACCGAAAGGCTGTTTTCATCCTTGGCACGATTGCTACGATTCAAAGCTAACCACTCTCAAGTCGAGGTCGATGACTTCTAAGAGGCCAAAAATGGTTTGCAATAATTTAGCACCAGCACCTACACAACCCACAACCAGCTAGCGTGCCTACAATGAACCACCTACAGGTAGGACTAGTCGATGCCAAATCAAACAGCCACAAATGAGTGTAAGTGGAATGGAGATCTAAAGCTGTCAAGTTATTGAAGATGGTTATGAACACCTTTTCGGCAACTAGGGTGAAACTCTGCCGGAGAGTACCTCATCAAAATTCTTCAAATGCTCAATTCGAGCATACCCATGTATGAGCGGTCGGCCATGAAGCGCGAGGATCCGCAGAAAGCCAGCATGAACATTCTTTTGATCATCTGCGAGGAGTGATCCGACATACGCCATGTCAAACTTAAAATACTCAAAGAACGTTCACAAGATCAGCGCATGGCCGCAGATGAAATCCTTGAAGTATCAAGAATCCTGCGCTACCATTAGATGACCAGCAATAATCATAAAGAATCTGATGCTTAAGATCGATCGTTAATCTACAGCACTTGAAATGTGCTACAGACAATCTGGGCAATGTCATGATGCATTGACGTGGGCATTTCCGGGAATCCTGGATCAAAGACTCTTAGGTAAAGAGGTTTCTAAACATCCAATATAACATCTTCTAAAAGAAAAAAAAACAGGTTCGTTAGTATCGTGTAGACGTAGAATTCCGTTCAAGTTTTAACCTCTACTACTTTGTCACCTTGGTCCGATTGTTTTGTCCATTTTGCACGTATTTTGTTTATCTTCCGGAAATTAACAAATAAATTAATAACACTCAATTATCTTACCGAGACCAAAACAAAGAAAAAGTTAAAAGATAGCACGATAAAATGCGCAAAAAAAAAGAAACAAGCAAAATGTCAAATTTTTACGATAATTTCGTTAAGTTTGGTAGGTTGAGCTCATTGATTTTGTTGAAAAGAAGGCGAAGCAAATTTACTTTCCATTGGTGCCACTTTTGTCTATGCCCAAAAACGTTTCTATAGTTTGCGATTTTAAAAAAAATCGACTCCGATTTTTAAAAAAATCGTATGGCGACTATATCTCACGTTGAGCACATGTCCTTTCCACTAGTACCATTTTCGTCTCTGTCCGATGTTTAGTTTGCGCGCTTTACTTTCGTCTCTGTCCGTTGTAAAGGTTGCGAGCTACACTCGCTAGTGCTGATGGGATGTGGGATCCAAATGAATTTGCATTAAAAACAAAAACAAAAAGCATAAAACGAAATATGATCCAACTCGTTTTTTCATGAGTTAAATCTGACCGGATCACAGACCCTTTTCGTTAAGTTTGACAGTTTGAGTTCATTGACTGAGTTGAAAAAAGTTTGTGATTGACATCTTGTGTTAGAATAGAGCACTCATTTCTAAGTAGTTCATACAAGAACCCAAAAAAGAAGTAGTGCATACAAAAACCCAATGAAGAAGCCTGCGAATCAGTTCGTAGAAAACAAAAACAATACAAGCAAAAACAACGAAATAAAAACAAAGAAAGCAGTAGGCACAGCAAAAGCAGCTGTTGATTGATTTTCTTACATAAACATATGCATATTTTTCTTATATTTTACTATTTTGCGACTTTAATATAATAGTGACAAAATCCAAAATTAGATATTCATTGAGCGCAGAATATATCTGATATTTTAGTATATATATATTATCTTTGAACAATGAGTATTAAAGGCCATAGGTATACCCTAAAGTATTCGTCAAAAAAGTTGCATGGCCTGTAAGACGTAATTCTACGTCAAAATGCAGGAAAGTCAATTATTTGCATAGTAGCAAAAAAACACATAAACTTGTTTATACTCCCAAACCTTAGCTCTCCCGACCTGACAATTGTCAAATTGGAAGGGGTTGAAGCCCAAACATATCCCTCTTTTCAGGGAAGACTGTTAAAACTCAAAATTTAGAATTTCAGAGATGAACACGAATTAGTGTTGTTTCTGAGTAACATCGTCATAAAATTCAAAACCAAAGTCATAAGTTATATAACCTAAATATCAATCATTCTACTTATCAATTTTATAGCATAACTTCTTTATTATTATTCAAGATATGTACTGCATAATAAAGTCTTAACGGAAAATTCAAATTTTGAAAATTTAAAAATCATGCACGATCACAGCCTACTTGGTTCATGACACGAACCTCTGCTCTAGCGCTTGCAGAGAATGTAAGTCGATTCGTGGCAACAGAAATACATAAAAAACCACCATATTCAAGGGATGCAATGCAAATGCGAGACACACGTTGTGGGGTATTTTTGAAAGCAACACAAGAGGTGAGTTTTTATTTGACTTAATTATTAATAGCCTAGACACATTGACTGCGGCTGCAGCATTGCGTCAAACGTCAAATTTTTTTTACATGGTTTTCTTATGGAGGTGAATGTGGTGAAAATGTTGCAACGACACTGCGTCATTGCAGCAATGTTGCTGTCGTCGATTTAGAACTTTTTCTATTTTGACGTGCGACAAGAGTAAGAACATCGGCATTTGTTAATGTTTTCTTTTAATTTCATGCTTCTTTTGTGTTTTTTATTGTTCATTCTTTTTGTGTTTGTGTTAAATGTTTGTTTTTTAATGATAATTCGATGTTTAATAATAAAAATATATGAAAATACGGCTTATCGAGCTGCGTCCAAATTAATCAAGTCGTACATAACATGCCAACATTTTCATTTTCACCTCATGTTGTTATGTTGCAGCCGCAGTCAATGTGTCTAGGCTATAACTCTTACCTTAACGGATGTCATTTGGCAAAAACACCAACTTCCCTAGTATCGATAATTAAAGTGATTGGAAGGAGATGCTAAACAAAACGCTTCTTGTTGACAACAAGTGTCTTAAAGTAGTTAACTGTAGAGTGTCTGGGTCAGTCAGATCAGTCTCATACCAAAGCTTGATTCTCTTTCTTTGAAGTTACATATTTATAAGCTGATTGCATAAAATTTGCCAGAGAGGGCTCGAAAAAAGCTTTTAAAATAATGCACAGTCATATTTCTACTGTGGAGAAACTTAATTCTACTGTTGAGTCCCTTGAGAAAACCATGCAGGTTGTCTTTAAGGTCACATGTCCTAGTAATAAAGGGTTTTTCTCATAATAAAAGAAATCTTTTGATCCCTGGTGATGGAAGGATCTCTTAGATCTCAAAAAAACGAAAGGAAAATATTTAATAAGTGCCATAGAGAAAACAGGTGGCAACCGTACAAAGAAATGTTTAATACTTACTCGAAGGAATACTATTCGAGATTTGAAAAAGCAATCTTATTAAGACAACGCTCATTTAATCGAGCGCCTAAAAGAGTCGAATGTCTCTTCTTCATTAGGAAAGAGAATGGAATGTGCCCGGAATCTACTGAAGAACCAATAATCCCGGCAGCAGTAGTTGCAGTAAGTCTACAGATTCAATGATGCCGTAGGCCATTCACACGAGACTTATCAGCTCAATTATCACAAGGGATAAGATAACCTGAGCTATTAATAGTTTCCCTCCCTATTAGTGCCCAGTCACAGACGTACAGAAATTACAAAATGTAGTCACGACGTAATACCAGACCCAGACGACTACAGAATTTACAAGATGCAGTGATATCTCTGTAGTTGTCAATATTTTCTAGTTGTCTCCTTCTTAACTACACTCCAAGGAGTTGGTAGAAGAGTTAAAGTTTAATTTATACCCAAAACAGATAGGCGAGGTCATGAAGCAGCTAAGGACTTTAGTTCAATAAGCCTTTCATCATCATTCACACTAAAAACTCTGGAAAGCATTCTAGATTTATACCTCAGGTACACTCTAAGCCAAAAAGGCATATCCACATCTCAACACGCATAACTTAAAAAGAGATCCACGGAGGATGTCCTTTATAGGGTTATCTTTGTCCTTTGTCCTTCTATGTCCTTTATAGATTATAGGAGAAAGATCTCATTTCTTAAAAGAAAACATTTTAGCGGTCTTCTAATATACAAACTAAGGTCATTTCTGATGCTCTGACTGGACTAGGTGTTGAAACTATTGTAAAAAACTGGCTGATTTCAAAGCCCAGAATAATCCAGGCGCACTAACGTTGAGGTAATCTCATTAGATTCGTTAGCAGGGAGTACCCAAGGGAAAAGTGATCTGTCCCTGCTCTGGCTTATAGTCATGAATGAAATGCTAAATACACTCAATAGAAAGGCCATTCCAACGAGTCGTTGGAATGACATGATGGTAATTGTATCTGTGGTGTTTCCTCCACACTCAACGTGGTTTTGGAAGGAGCTTTATACAAACTCATTAAATGGACTGACGAGTGCGGCCTTGGAGTAAATCCTAGCATGATGAAACTAATTATATTGACCACCAAAACCAAGGTGCAACACTTTATCTTACCAAAATTAAACGACAAAACATTCTCACTATGTAGTGCAAAATGTCTGGGAAATTTACTAGATTCAAAGCTCAATTGGAAGATCAATGTTGAACATATTACATTCGGAATATTCTACGCTTGTAAATAGACTTTCGGAAAGAAATGGGCTCTTAAGCCAAAAATATTCATATGGATTTACATCACAGTAGTACATACTATTCTAATGTATGCGGCACTAGTCTGACGGACAGCACTGAACAAAACTAGCAAGGATTCAGGGATCCACGTGCGACGGTGTTACGGCGGGAATCCACTCAAACTTAACGGATGGACTAAACATTCTCGCTCTTCATAGATCTGCTCATAAAAATCAAAGACTCTTACAACTGAAGAAGCAACCCATATGGGTTACATACTTAGTTCGTTACCTCAGCTTGCAATACGGACTATAACACCTTCAAGGTAAACATATGAAGAATATTCACGTTTATTAGACAGAGTTTTTTGTGATAAAAGAAGCTTGCCAGACAATAAGTTGAACCAACACCAAGAACCATGATGCAGCTTTTTTGTCAGACAGCCAGACCGCCATCAAAGCTCTTCTACCCGCCCGGGTAAAACCAACTCCAAACTAGTCAGGCAATGCAAAGAAGAGTTGGCACGGTTAAGTTACCAACTGGGCATTATATAATATGGGTTCCTGGCCATAGGAACATCTTTGGTATTAAAAGCCATACTAACCAACCAACCAACCTTGAAAAAGTATAAAACACAACAAGGTTTGTCTATAGCGTACTTTTATAGAGAAAATCTGTGAGTTTTTTTTAATGACTACTGTAAAAAGTTCATCATCTGCATGAGAAATACAGTTCATAAAAGTATGCAACAAACAAATAAGTTAAAACTTCTAAATTGTTCTACACGAAAGTAAACTGCACATAATTTTTTTCTAAATGACTTAAGTTGAAATTTTACATAAATTATATATATATAACAAACATATTTTATTTTTATTTTATATTTAATGTATATATATATATATATATATATTAATGTTATTTGGAATAATATATTTAACCCTTAACGACTACTTTTAAGAAAATAATTTTTAAATTTTTCTGAATGATTCATAAAATGCCCATAGCAAAGAACTCTACAGGCTTAAAATATTTTACAAAATCTGTAAAAAAAATTCATCATCTGAAGAAATTATGAGCACTTTTTTCTTAAAATATGCAATAAATTTTCATACGATAAACTTTTTCTCAATAAGTCTAAGTTGCAGACGAAAGTGACTGATAGTTAAATTTTTATAGAATATTTTGACTTTCTACGACTACTTCTACACTCAGCAAAAAGTTCCTTGGAATATGATAAAAAAGACATCATATGTAGAGAAAAATGGTATAGAGTTTGCTCCAGCGAATGCTTTTCTCTAAATGTGATCCTAAAAATTCCCTAAAAAGGATATAAATTCCTATGAAAATGAAAAATATATTGTTTTTTGAGAAAAATACTTTTTATTTTTGAGGAAAGATTTGTTTTTATTGAAGAAAATAATAACTCTCATAGATAATTTTTTATCAAAATATAGGAAAAATTTTTAATTTTCAAAAAATTTTTCTCTATAAATGAGAATTTTTTGTGCGAGAAAAATACTTTTAATTTTTGTAGACATGGAAATATTTCCATTTACAACAAATGAAGAAATACTTCTTCGAAAATGTGAAAATTTATTCTAATTGAAGAAAATTTTATTTGAAATAGAAAAATTGCTGTAATCAAAAATAGAGAAATTTTTGATCGCAGAAAGATATGCGTTTTTTTCTGATTGTGAGTGTAAGATGATTTTTTAAAATTTTTTTAAGTTGCTAGAGTGTCCAAAACATTTTGCAAAATTATGCTCATTTCATTAAGCTATTAATTTGTGAACATAAGAATTATGTCAAATGCATTTCTGTATAAGTTTTTCTACTTTTTATTTCAGGTTGCAAAAGATAAGTGTTAAATTCCCATATTTTAAACTTTCTGCCGTGAGTATTTTAAAAATTCATATTTTTCTTCATTAGTGTGAGTTATAGACAAATATTGTCTAAAGTAAATTCTAGTATAATATTACAAGAAACATTTTCATAGAATATTTAAACCCTCTACAACTTTTGCAACGCTTATATTATAACATTTATTTTGAGAAGGGTCAAAAAATACCCATTAAAAAGTAGGCTAGAGGATTAAAATATTATACAAAAATTTTGCCCATTCAATTTCACTTAAGGTTGGTCAAGACAACAGGTTTGTCAAATCCATACATTTAAAAGTTTTCTAAGACTTTTTTTAAGTAAATAGTTAGTTTTGATGTTGACTCAAAACCAGGGACCGTACCGGTTATGGTTTTTATCGAAAAAGTCACATATTAACTGTTATCTTTTAACTTTTATTTTTTCCGACAAAAATAAAAGTTATTTTGTGCCTTATATTTTTTCGGGCAAATATAACAGTTTGTTTTGACTTTTATTTTATCGGTCAAAAATAACAGTTATTATTTGCCTGATATTTTTTCGGTCAAAAATATCAGGCAATTTGTATTTTTTCAAAGGCCGTTTTACCAACTGAAACACTATTGATATCATTATTTTCGTCTCATCGGTGCACACATTTTACACATGGTATCAATAATTTTTTAACCGGTCAAGCGGTCTTTAAAAAAAACACAAATTGCCTGATATTTTTGACCGAAAAATAAAAGTCACAAAATAACTGTTATTTTTAACCAATTAAATAAAAGTCAAAAGTAACCGTTATTTTTGCCGGAAAAAATTAGAGGCAAAAAATAACAGTTTAATTTGAACTTTTATGAAATCAGTCGAAAATTTAAAAGGCACTTAATATTCGTAAAGCTGAGGCCATTTTTATCAAAATGGTATATTTGAAAAAGTCCTTCGACAATTTTTTCATAATGTCTTTTTCATTTGAAAATTGTAAAATAACAGTTATTTTCGGTCCCTGCTCAAAACCCATATAAAATGTAACTTGGAGTTAGAATTTTAAAAAGCCAATATATGTCGAAATTTTTTGTTTGCTCTACTATCAAAATTCGTTAAAGAATTTTGTAATTTTGAAAGAATTTCAAAATTGTTGTAAATGCATTAAACAGTTTAAAAGAGTCAAGATAAGCTCTAGAGAAGCCTTTTTATGAGTTTCTATAAGTAATAAGAATACAGACGTGTAGCAATTAAACAGAATTTATTGTATATCTACCCATGTACCAAACCATTACAAACATTTAGTAATATAAAGAGCGTTAGCGCTTTCTTAAAATTTCTAACCTGATAAGCTATAGTGTTCGTCCTCATTTTTTGACTCTTTCGAAATTCTTAATCTACAACATCTCTACGTGACTTAACTTTATGCTTGGCCATAAGATATTCAACAACAACAATTTTTCAACGTGTTAAAATTATTTTCTGTTTCTGTGTCACGCAGTGTAATAAACATTCATCATTTATATTAAGATAAATATTTCAAAACATAGCAGCTTAATTCACACAAAATATTTCCAAATAATTTTCAAGACTTTAAACTTATAAATAAAAAATAGAAAATAAAAAAAAAAATTAAAAAACAACAATAAACCGAAACGAGGAAATAAGTCAGAGAACACGTAATATTGCAAAATTATTGAATGTAAAAAAAAAAATAAAACATACGAAAACTAACGTTAAAATAACACTTGACCAGACAATGAACTTGCGACTTTATTTCGTCGACACTCGTCAAATGTGCGCTAAAAATCACGTCAACTTATTGCCAGATTAATAAAAAAAAGCGCCGAAACACCATGCAATACTAACAACAACAAAAATTATGCAATAATGTGGGAGAGTGTAAAAGTAAAAAAAAAAAAAACAAAAATAAATACCAAAAGCAAATTAACACAACATCCGTCTTGTTAAAAACAAGCCACATGACAGACATAACTACTCTACGCATTGATAAAAAATTTTGAAAATGATTGAGACGATGATGATGTTCAAAAGTGCACTTGTCTCATTTTGCAACTAAACTCAACAAAGTGCACAAAACAGACACATAAAAATAAAGCAAAACGTAGAAAAAAAAACCCGGCAAAAAATGTCAAAAAAGGGCAAAAAACGTAATTTATTTCAACTCGTAGTCATTAAACTGACTGGTTTCAATAAAATCTCAGGGCGCTATTGCATAACAGGGTTACTTGCTTCAATAACAACAACAACAATAATACAAAACAACAGCAACAACAACAACCTACATGGGTACACCAAAAATCTGTACATGTACTTTAAAACAAAGAATCAACAAATGCTGGCTCTAAGCCGGCAACAATAACCAAAACAAGTACAACAGCAACAACAACAACAGCAACAACAACAACAACAACAAAAACAACAACAACAGCAACAACAACAACAACAACAACAACAACAACAACAACAACAACAACAGCAAAACAACAACAACCAAAACAAAAAACACAGCATGTTGCAATATGACTGACTCTTGACAGCTTTATTTATCGCATGAGACATTTTTTTTGTTTGTTTGTTGCTGTTACTACGTAGACACTCATAAACAAAAAAATGGCCCCAAAAAAGGGCACTCACACATGTTGTGATAAATTTCAAGTGCTTGCATAGTGCTTGTACGCACAACAACAACAACAACAACAAACATAAAAGAAAAAAAATCAATGTTTATGCACTGTTGTAAAACTAGTTGTTGTTACTTCAGCGACAAAGATCACGATTATCGTTTATATGATTTTAGCAAACGTTTAAGCACAGACCATTATGATGATGATGGTAATGATGATTATGAAAATGATGATGATGATGATGATTATCATGAGAAAATGTTCAACATTTTTATGCTTTGACTAAAACTTACACTCTGAATACTATGCGAGAAATGACTATCAATCAAAGTCAATTCTAGTTTCAAAGAAAATATCGCAGTACATCAAAACGAGAACCTTTTTTTAGTACAGGAGATTTAAATACGTTTTCATACTTACTTTATATGATCCTGAGCAAAAATTGCCTATCTTTTGTATTTGTATAAGTGTTTGTATTTGTATAAGTATTACACCCAAGCTGGTCTAGGCTAAGAGTTAGAAATATCCAACAGAATACTGACTGTAACAATTCCTAAATCACGGTTGATGCTACTGAAAACAAATTTAGGACAAAATAATAACGATCATTTTGAATAGTAACGATGTGTGTCAAAATGAAAACTTTTTCTTAGTTAGTGAGATTTGATTTTATTTTCGTATTCTACATTTCTTCTAAAGCAAAATTTCTAAAGCAAAATTTCTCTGCCAGCTTATTGGCTGGCTGGTCAGAGTTAAGAGTTATGGGGTCTGATAGACGCATGTAAACGGCTTGTCCTATACATGTGATCTCTGAAAACCAAATTGATTTAAAACTTGTATCTCCTTTAATGAATGGCGTTTTTGACAGTTTTTGCTTGGATTAATTTAACTAAACGCTTTTTTTTTTAATCAAGAATGTAGAATCTTATCAATGAGCTTTTTATAAAATATCCATATATAAAAACAGTAAGTGTTGCCAAACAACTCTTAACCAGAGTTCGTAAATACTTATCATTGAGGAGTAAAATATCCCTCACTCACCTCAATACTACTCAACTCAGTGTATTTATTTTTTTTTCTTTCATTGGAAATGAAAAACAAACGAAAGACCATTCGTTAATATCCGAATGAGCGAGCGAGTTGTTTATTTGCATTTCTCTTTCGTTGCTGTTCACAGTATGGGCTTTTGAATAGCATAAGCCGATATGTGTGCTCGCTCTTTTTTTTCCTCACTCAGATTATTTGAAAATAATGAACTCTTTCAATGATAGTTATATAGTGTGAGTACGGAGTGAGTTTTATTTTGATGCCATCGTTTTTTTATCATTTCTTTCTTTTGCAGTTTGTATGTTTTTTTTTTGTGAGCATTGAAGGATTTCGTTTAACATTTGTTTGTATTCACTTGTTCGCATGATTTCTTTAATGTTTAATTGTTTAAATGGGAAGGTTTTCAAATATAGACAAATTCAAATATATATCATTTAATGAGAAAGAAAATGAATCGACATGCCTTGAATTTTCAAAAAAGTTTAAAGGTTAAGTTTAAATTTTGATGAAGTTCAAGTTTAATGAATTTAAATTTTTATATTTATTTTTTAATTAAATGAATAAATAAGCAAATGTATTCTTTCTATTTAATAAATACAATTTTTTTGGATAACGTATGCGTGTTTTTTCACTTAATAGCAAATATTAAACTGATAAGTATCAAAATACTCATCATTGATGAATGCAAATATTTTTCAGCTGAAATAAAGAGCACATCTTTTGGAGAGCTCGGAGGATGAAAACAGTGATGATGTTCTCAAAACGATAAGCGCTCTTTGTAAAGAAACGAATAACCAATCAGAGCTGCCAGGTGGCGGGATTTTCCCCGTTTTTCGGGTTTTTTCGTTCAAATGGGGATGGCGGGGAAATTTCAAAAATGTTTTGAAATTAAAATAAATACTGAATGTTTAAGTCTTCATAATAATAATTTATATATTTAAAATGAATTTAAACAATTTTTGCAATGATTGTTAGGTTCATCTCAGACTCTTAAGGTTCTATCCCGAATATCGATGATATATCTCTTATAATTATTGTATGTTTTTATGGATACGTACGTATTTGATATATGTATTTTATTTTTTGTTATAATGAAATGAAATAATTTAATTTTTATTACATTAAAATCATACGTTTTTCTAAATTTAAAAACGGGAAAAAAAACGGGAAAACTCAAAGTAAAAAACGGGGAAAATTTTTTTTGTGTATGCAAAAATGGGGATTTATTTTTGCTGACACCTGGCAGCACTGTAACCAATACATGTTTTGAGGAGTTTATGCGAGAGCGTAACGTTTAACGAGTTACTCTGAAGCAGGGTACACTGAATAAGGTAGCCGCAACACGGAGAGCGCGACTGCCGCAAATGTCAAAGCGAACTGCTTCAGCTGTTGTTGTTGTTGTTCTTTTTTTCGACAGCCAGTTTTTGACACCTTCGGATATGCGAAAGAGAGCACAGTCAGTTTTGCCGCAAACTTGTTATTTAACCATGCTCTGAAGAGATTATTCATTGCTTTTGTTTTGATAAATGATGACTCGAAAGAGCGAGAGCGCATTTTGAGTGCTCTTCGCACTCTGCTTTTAACCGTCAGAGGTCTGGCTCTCAAATTATCACAGTGCGGAAAAATTCGTTCGCATAAGATTAAAATACGTTCCCTCGCTCGTTTTATGCCTAGTGAGTGAATTTATCAAACATACAATTTTAAAGCAGACAAACGATAACAATCTAACGAGTAATGCTTTTTTGCTATTGTGTGAACAATCGTTTGAAAAAATACATAGCAGACGTATTTCTTAGTGATAAAAAACAAAGCCAGCAGAGCAATCGTCATTAGTTCGTAAAAAATTTGCGAGCACAAAATGATTTAAAAAAAAAAAAACAAATTGGCCATTTCAGTCCTTGAAAGGACTTTGACCGAGCTTCTTATGACCAATTGTGTTGTGTGTGTTATGTTTGCACATAATTAAGCGAGAACTGGACCTACATGTCTTATGCCGACTCCGAACGGCTAAAGTTCATGTTCTCAAGAACATAATGCCTTTACATGGCATTATTTACTCTCTGAGGTTTGCCATTGTCTGCAGAGAGGTGGTGACCGATCAGAAAAATTTTTGTATTAACAAAACTTTTCGCCGCGCCTGGGGATCGAACTCGGGCTCCGAGCGTGCTAAGCCACACACTTAACCCTACACACCACGATCACCAATATTATGTAAATAGAACAATAAATGACAACAATTGTATTTCAAACATTCTACGCACCCTGCAATATATCATTGATTTAAGTAAGATATTATGACCATATTTAGTTACTTACACACGGAAAAAATGGGCTAAAATCAAGCTCAATATAATCTCAAAACAAGTTATTCACGTACGCAGTTTATGACAAAAATTAGGCTTGAAAATTTTGTTGATAAAGACGTCAATTTGTGCTTAATATGTATCATCTTGGGCTTGATCATAAAAATGAATTTTTGTTGTTGTTTTTTTTTTTGCTCATCAAAAAAATGAGCAACCGAACGACATAATTCTCAGTTGGTTTTTATTGCTGTTAGTATAAAAGTGTATAAAAGTGCATAACATAAGTTAAAAAATTATATTTTCCTGTCCGAATTGGTTTAAATATCTAATTTGATTAATGAAAATATAATTTTCAATTTTCGTCTGGTCATCGGTTTTTCTCAGAGTCATAACTGTTATAAGAAATATCTTTAAAAATTGGACCATAACAGTTATATTGTAAGAAAAAAAATATTAATCAATAATAACTGTTATATAAAAAAAAAAAATAATTTTTCTCTGAAATAAGAGTTATGAATGAAGAAAATATTTTTTCGTTGCTGATAACGTTTATTTTCAATTTTTATTTTTTTACGTTGCCTCATAACTGTTATATACGAGAAAAAAAATTTTACGTTGCTCATAATTTGTATGAAATAAAAAATCTTTGTAACTTTTTTACGGGCAATATGTGTAAGATTATCAATTGTAATTTTATTTTCTTGCTCTCAGTAAGAGAAAAAGGACTTTTTACAAAATAAGGCATTCATAAAAAATGCATTTGTGAATGCAACGTAAATGTATTCTTAAATCGTATTTTAGAGCAACAGCAGTACAAGTGATTTTTCGGAAAAAATTAGTTACATAAGTATGAGAACGCAAAGAAGAAATTGATATTTCATTCAAAAATTCATTCATTTCAGTAATTTCACATGTCATTTCAGCGAGTAACCGCGGATTTCACAATTTTCTATAAACGTATTTGAATTGTTTGTTAGAGAAAGAGAAGTACAATTGCACTTGGACTAGACTCCTGAATATCATAAACTTTTTGTTTAGGCGAACAGTAGTATAATTGCAGTTGCTGTTCTTCTTTTTCTGATTTTTCTTAACCATAGAAGTAAAAAATTCAAATTTTGTATAAAACTTAATGACACGAAGAACCAACTACTCATTTTAAGAACAAACAAAAATACAGTAAAAAACAAGCAACTAAAAACGATGCAAATGGAAGATTTTTATTCGATAGTGACAATAAGGGCGGTGCCATGCCCCCTTTCCAAAGATTGCTCAAATTTATTAGTCGAAGGACACGACTCAATAGTTAGTTCTAGGTCAGTTATAGGTCAAAACTTTACCGAAAATTTGTGTTCTTAAAAAATGCAATGCCACTAGCGGGTAAAAGGGTGAAAACAAACTTTACGACCTATTCTCATACCTACCAAATATATAAAAAAATTTCGACTACAAACACCGTGACGCGAAATTTTTATATATAAGAAATAACGTAAAAATTTATTTCTCTACAATAACTCTTACCAGGCAACGTAAAAAAATTTTTTTTGAAAATAAAAGTTATGAGCTACGTAAAAAAATTTTTCTCGTTTATAACTGTTATGAGGCAACGTAAAAAATATAAATTGAAAATAACTGTTATGAAGCAACGTAAAAAATATTTTTCAAAATATCGACAACTTTTTCAACCTAAAAAAAAATAAATAACTGTTATTTTGGGTCTCTGGTTTTTTTCGGTTCCATTGATGCCTTAGTCCCTTTCACAATCCATACATGACATGCATTAGACACAAATGACCATTAGACCGTACCTAAAAAAAAAAGTGCGCCGTATACCAAATTAAAATTTTAAATTTTAAATTTTAAATTTTAAATTTTAAATTTTAAATTTTAAATTTTAAATTTTGAATTTTGAATTTTGAATTTTGAATTTTGAATTTTGAATTTTGAATTTGGAATTTTGAATTTTGAATATTTAATATTGAATTTTGAATTTTGAATTTTGAATTTTGAATTTTGACTTTTGACTTTTGACTTTTGACTTTTGACTTTTGAATTTTGAATTTTGAATTTTGAATTTTGAATTTTGAATTTTGAATTTTGAATTTTGAATTTTGAATTTTGAATTTTGAATTTGGAATTTTGACTTTTGACTTTTGAATTTTGAATTTTGAATTTTGAATTTTGAATTTTGAATTTTGAATTTTGAATTTTGAATTTTGAATTTTGAATTTTGAATTTGGAATTTTGAATTTTGAATTTTGAATTTTGAATTTTGAATTTTGAATTTTGAATTTTGAATTTTGAATTTTGAATTTTGAATTTTGAATTTTGAATTTTGAATTTTGAATTTTGAATTTTGAATTTTGAATTTTGAATTTTGAATTTTGAATTTTGAATTTTGAATTTTGAATTTTGAATTTTGAATTTTGAATTTTGAATTTTGAATTTTGAATTTTGAATTTTGAATTTTGAATTTTGAATTTTGAATTTTGAATTTTGAATTTTGAATTTTGAATTTTGAATTTTGAATTTTGAATTTTGAATTTTGAATTTTGAATTTTGAATTTTGAATTTTGAATTTTGAATTTTGAATTTTGAATTTTGAATTTTGAATTTTGAATTTTGAATTTTGAATTTTGAATTTTGAATTTTGAATTTTGAATTTTGAATTTTGAATTTTGAATTTTGAATTTTGAATTTTGAATTTTGAATTTTGAATTTTGAATTTTGAATTTTGAATTTTGAATTTTGAATTTTGAATTTTGAATTTTGAATTTTGAATTTTGAATTTTGAATTTTGAATTTTGAATTTTGAATTTTGAATTTTGAATTTTGAATTTTGAATTTTGAATTTTGAATTTTGAATTTTGAATTTTGAATTTTGAATTTTGAATTTTGAATTTTGAATTTTGAATTTTGAATTTTGAATTTTGAATTTTGAATTTTGAATTTTGAATTTTGAATTTTGAATTTTGAATTTTGAATTTTGAATTTTGAATTTTGAATTTTGAATTTTGAATTTTGAATTTTGAATTTTGAATTTTGAATTTTGAATTTTGAATTTTGAATTTTGAATTTTGAATTTTGAATTTTGAATTTTGAATTTTGAATTTTGAATTTTGAATTTTGAATTTTGAATTTTGAATTTTGAATTTTGAATTTTGAATTTTGAATTTTGAATTTTGAATTTTGAATTTTGAATTTTGAATTTTGAATTTTGAATTTTGAATTTTGAATTTTGAATTTTGAATTTTGAATTTTGAATTTTGAATTTTGAATTTTGAATTTTGAATTTTGAATTTTGAATTTTGAATTTTGAATTTTGAATTTTGAATTTTGAATTTTGAATTTTGAATTTTGAATTTTGAATTTTGAATTTTGAATTTTGAATTTTGAATTTTGAATTTTGAATTTTGAATTTTGAATTTTGAATTTTGAATTTTGAATTTTGAATTTTGAATTTTGAATTTTGAATTTTGAATTTTGAATTTTGAATTTTGAATTTTGAATTTTGAATTTTGAATTTTGAATTTTGAATTTTGAATTTTGAATATTTAATATTGAATTTTGTATTTTGAATTTTGAATTTTGAATTTTGAATTTTGACTTTTGACTTTTGACTTTTGACTTTTGAATTTTGAATTTTGAATTTTGAATTTTGAATTTTGAATTTTGAATTTTGAATTTTGAATTTTGAATTTGGAATTTTGAATTTTGAATTTTGAATTTTGAATTTTGAATTTTGAATTTTGAATTTTGAATTTTGAATTTTGAATTTTGAATTTTGAATTTTGCATTTTGAATTTTGAATTTTGAATTTTGAATTTGAGTTTTTTTGTTTAATTTTTTATTATTTTAATTCTTCTAATTTTTATTCTAAAATTTTTTCAAAAATTCTAATAACGCATATTGCACCCTGAACTTCAGGATATTTAGTCCAGTTTCAACCAGTACAATTTTAAGAGTGTAACAAGAAGCTGATGTCTCCAAGCACATTGTCTGGTACTGCAAGAAAAGAGTTAAGTTTCACTAAAAGTTTTTAATTCAAATTAAGAGTATTTTAAAAAATGCTTTTCGAAACAAAAGATATTGAAACAATAGCCACGCTTAACACAACCTAGCAACCCAATTTCAAATAACAACCAAAAAGAATCAAACAAGTTTTTGCATTGTTTAATTTTAAGCTGGGAGTTTTTCTTGTTTCTCTCTAGATGAGGTCAAAAACACTTTCAAAAAATATGAAAAAAATATGATAATAAATAAAAAGAAAAAAAATCTTATCAAGAAGAATTCAATAGTATTATTTATGTAACTTTAGCGATAACTGGTTACTTTTAATTTAAACAATAAATTAGATACACATCAAAAATTTAACTAATTAGTGAATGAAACAATAGATTGGTTATAAACAAAAAATTAATGATTTAAAAGATATGGAAAACAAACAAAACCAAACAAAAGTTTTTTCCGTTTTGTTTTATTTTATTTTATTCTATTTTCAACTTTTAATTTTACGCTTAGGTTTAACAGTTATGAACAAAGAATCAGCTGCAAGCGTGTGTTACTTGCAGAGCGTTCCAGTCGTATAACTATATGTGTAGCTGGTGTGGTGCTAACCGGTGCCTGGTGACAACCGTATAAGCCGGTTCTGTCTGACGCCCTTTCACTTCTTTGACAAAGCTATGGCGATAGCGTTAGTGAGCAGCAGAATCCAGGCTAGCAGCTAGCTGGCTGTTTTGGGCCAATGCATAACTGGATCTTAATGCTAGATTGGCATAAATTTAAAAAGAGAAAAAAAAAATTAAAAGTCTGGCAACTTTATCTTAGACTTGGCTGAATAGCGTGAACGCTACTCTTAGCCTGTTTCTTGAGACATACGCGATATTGACTTTAGTTTTACGCTTTGCTACGATTTAGTTATATTTGTTTAACCCACAAGTTGCCATGCTTGATTGCACTCTTTTAGCAATTTTAGACCATTAGTTGTTGGTCTTAAAACATGTTTTAAGTTTACTTTCATTTTTTTTTTGGTAACTGCATTTCTGGCAAGGTTAATAAAGAGTGGAGGGAAGGTAGCCATAGAAAAATTTCATGAATTCAGAAATGAATTGCAAAAATTTTAAATAATCTTTAGCATGTTTTCGGAATTATTTATGGCATAGCTCACAAATTAGCTATTGCAACATGACACATACTAAAGCCGTCTTTGCATTTCTTATTATTTATTTTGGTATAACTTTGAGTATTTTTTGTGTTTTTTTTTTTTTTTTGTTATTTTTGTTTGTTTGAACAAACATCACAGTAAGAAAGTAAACTTACAATTTTAAGCTTTATATTTTGCAAGAATTTGCAACTTATTTCGCAACGCTTACAGTAATTTACCTTCACCACGAGCTATTTATTTGAACCCAATTGAGTGGAAGTTTCCTCTTAAGAAATAACTTGACTGCTATTTATATGATTTTTCCGTTTCTCTATTTCACATTTTAACTATTTATTTCGCTTTTTTGGCAATCGCTGCAGATCGCATGAAAATTTACATAATCGTGTTGATTTTTCACACAATGTTAAGTATTTAGTTTATTTTGTTTGCCTACTCATGACTATTTGTTTCACTGTTTAACCAAAAATTCGAACTAACTTGCATGTCTTTGTTACTTTTTCTCACTTGGTTTTTATTTATTTATTTATTTTTTTTTTTCTTTATCACAACTGCTGCATGTTGCTCTTTAGTTAAGCAAATGCAGAAATAATTGCATTTAAATTTCCATCAAATTTAACAACATTTCGGAAATACTTTTACTACTATCGGTAGTTGGCTGTTACTTTTTCTTTTTTTAAGAGAATTGAGGAAACTACAATTCATTAAGTTGCAGCAGAAATAGTCTTTTGTATGGAATTTCAAGGCAAATCAGTCACAGATTTCATTGTTCAATAGCTCACATTTAGATTTAAAATTTTTCCCATAACTTGTCAAAATGTTAAATATGAATATGACCGAAAAAATAAACAAATTCAGACAAATATGGTAATGAAAGTTACTCACAAATGTATGATAAATATGACTTTTACAACAATTCACTTCATTTATATACCTTTAAAAATGTCAGTAAAGTTTCAATTTTTTTTTTAATTCAATTTTAGAAATTTAACATTTAAGAAGATGTGGGTATGCGTTCTGTAAAAAATAAAAAGTTACAAGCAAAAAACACGTTTTTTACCAAAAAGGACCTTCAGGAGAATCAAAATTGCTTCGGCGGTTTTTCTCTGATTTGAAAAAAAAAGTATGCAGAAATCATTTTAATGAGTTCCTCTAACTTTTGAGACCCCTACCGGTTGACATTTTTTTTATCCATATAAGAATGAGCTACGCTATGCAGATTAGACGATCATTTCAGAAAAGTATATGAACATAAACATTTAGCAAACATTAGCTTAAATAACAAACAAAAATGCTATTTTCGAGGTCGCATAAGAAAAAATATTAGAAAAACTCTGTACCCACAGAAATAATTTGGTTTATTTAATCAAAATTTACTCAAACCTCAGGTTATAATTTTCCAACATGAATCTTTAAATGAAGGTAACCACATGATTTTCATGTCATATTAATTGAAAAATATGGTTAAATAACCAAATATTTACTTTTTTTAAGTTTAAATTTACTACTAATAAAAAAGAAACAGTTTCGATAGTATCGTAAGTGTAGACGTAGAATTCCGTTTAAGTTGTAACCTCTTCTGCTTTGTCTCTTTTGTCCGCTTGTTTTGTCCAGTTTGCACGCATTTTTTTATTGATCTTCCGAAAATTAGCAAATAAATTAATAACACGCAATTATGGACTTCTTATTGAGACTAAAATTAGGAAAAAGTTAAAAGTAAGCATCATAAAATGAGCAAGCAAAAAAAAAACAAGCAAAATGTCAAATTTTTTTGATCATTTTGTTAAGTTTGACAAGTTGAGTTCATTGACTTAGTTGTAAAGAAGGCGAAGTAAATGCCTTTTCTATTGGTGTCACTTTCGTCTCTGCCCGATATATAGTTTGCGAGCTACAGTCAGTTTAACTACCTACTAATTTAAAATAAAATTAAGATCCCGAGTTAAAAAAAAAATTGTATATCTCACGCTAAGCACCTGTTCTTTACATTAGTGCCACTTTCGTCTCTGTACGATGTATAGTTTGCAAGTTACACTCGCTATTGCTAGTAGGATGTGGAATCCAAATTCATTTGCATTAAAAGCAAAAACCAAAATTTTACGCCATCTATTGGGTTAAAGTATAAAACGAAATATGATTTAACTCGCTTTTTCCTAAGAGTTAAATCTAACCGGGTTACAGACCCATTTCGGTAAGCTTAACAGTTTGTGTTCATTGACTGAGTTGAAAAGAGGTTGTGACTGACATCTTGTGTGAAAATAGAGTACTAATTTCTAAGTAGTACATATCAGAACCCAATAAAGAAGTAGAACATACAAGAATCCAATGAAGAAGCCTGCGAATCAACGAAACAAACAAAAACAAAGAAAGCAGCAGACACAACATAAGCAGCTGATAATTGATTTTGTAAATAAACACATGCATTTTTCTTCTTATATTTTACTATTTTGTGACTTTAATATAATAGTGACAAAATCCAAAATTAGATATTCATTCAGCGCAGGATATATCTGATATTAATGTATATATGTTATCTTTGAGCGATGAGTATTAAAGGCTATAGGTATACCCTAAAGTATTCGTCAAAAAAGTTTCATGACATCGAAAAAATCTGTTAAAACGACCCCATACAAACCACGCTGTAAGACGTAATTCTGCGTCAAAATGGCGTTTTAATCAGCTTCAGCAATAGAAGAAAAAATTTTGTTCGAAAAATAACAAAATGGCGGCGTTTTTTCGAAAACGGTAAATGTTTTTGGCTAAAATCGGCCAGGAGCTCAAAAAACTTCTGTTAAGAAATTTTGTTACAAGCACTTTATGAATTATTTGGCATAAAACTTAATAATTAGGTTTTTTCTTTATATTCGCGTTATAGTTTCTGTTGTCATGATTGTTGGAATGTTATTTAAGGTGGGACATGACATTGGCCTTTAATTTTAAATCGACTTTTTTTATAATTTTGTATTTTAGTAAAGATTCTAAAGATTTTAAAAAAGATTCATGGAAAAATTCCTACGGGTTCAAAAGTTACAGCCGAATAAGTGAGAGCGCATTTTTATATTTCCTTGCATTTTTCTTTGTTCACAAACTTTGAACGCGTTTATCTCGAAATCATGTTTTTCGTACTGGTTGCGGCACTAGCGCCATCGTTTTTTGAAGAAATTTGTTTTTCTTGTATTTTTTTAAGCGTGGTTTATAACGTGGTTTTATAGAGCTCCAAACTAGCGGTAGAGAGAAAACGGGGCCTCGTAAAAAAAATTGAAAAAAGCACAAATTGTCCGATCTGGAAAAAAATTACTGGCGGCACTAGAGCCATCGTTTTTTGAAGAAATTTTTTTTTTTGTGTATTTCTTTAAGCGTGGTTTATAACGTGGTTTTATAGAGCTCCAAACTGGCGGTAGAGAGAAAACGGGGCCTCGTAAAAAAAATTTAAAAAAGCACAAATTGTCCGATCTGGAATAAAATTACTTTTTTAAATTTTAACAAAATTTGTTATCGTATGACTCGAGCTTTTTTTTAAATTTTTTTTTCGATTTTTTATGCATTTTTACAGTCAATATTTTTTTTCGAAGAAACACAGTTTCAAATTTGGAACATCACCAAATATTGAAAAAAAAATTTAAAAAAAGCTCCTGTCATACGATAACAAATTTTGTTAAGATTTAAAAAACTCATTTTTTTCCAGATCGGACAATTTGTGCTTGTTCCATTTTTTTTTTACGAGGCCCCGTTTTCTCTCTACCGTCAGTTTGCTGCTCTATAAAACCACGTTGGAGTGAAAAGTATATTTTTTTGAATTTTTTTTCTTGTAATTTGTTCAATTCTCTACAATAATAAAAACAAATTTTGGAAAAATGTTTGTTTTTGACTGAGTTATGAAATTTTAAAAAAAGGTCTATTTTCTCTGACGCGAATGCTATGTCCCACCTTAATAGTTTGGAAAATAATTTTTTTTAACTTTAAAGTTTTGAATTTTTGGTTGTACTGCTTTAAGAACCCAGCAATAGTTATCTGAATTTCTTTCACATCAAAAGTTAAAGGAGCTTCACGCCAATATATCTGTGTGTCTCAACAGATTCTTTCAATAAACTAACACAGAATTATGTTATATGAATTCTCCAGCCGCGGCGAAAAGTTTTTTCAATAAAAAATTTTTCTGATCGGTCACTACCTCTCTGCAGACAATGGCAAACCTCAGAGAGTAAACAATGCCATGTAAAGCTTCTTGAGAACATAAACTTTAGCCGTTCGGAGTCGGCATAAAACATGTAGGTCCAGTTCTCGGTCAATTGTGTGCAAACATTTAATAACACACACAACACAATTGATCATAAGTAGCTCGGTCAAAGTCCTTTCAAGGGCTGAAATGGCCAATTTGTTTTTTTTTTTTTTTGAATTCTGGGAACACATAAATCAACACATAAAAATTTGACAAACAATTTTTTTCACACATCTTTGATGATGCGGAATAAATTTGGAATGGAATTTGGTTGGTAAGGTTTCATGCATACATCGTTTAACCCGGGCCTTGCACCGTTTAACCCATATATTTGTTTTAGACTCTGCAAGACTCTCTTCAAAGTTAACATATGGCTGAACGAAGAACCGAGAGCTAAAAAAATCACTCAAGTTTTTCGTCAATTGAATTGTTAAACCATAGAAATTCTGTACCAATAGAATTATGAAACAGGCCGAATAATGGCAAAAGGTCGTAGATAATAATGGCCAGTATATATACTTGATTAAACTTTATTTCTTAATATAAAAAATTCATAAAGATCATTTTAATCAATACTTTTTATATCTATACAAATACATTAAATTGAAGTGGAAATATTACGTGACAAGTAGACTCTAAAACTACTGGACCGATTTTTATGAAAAAAATTTTAAAATATCATATTTGTGCTACAGAATTACATAGGCAGGCTTTATTTAAGAAAATTTAACAATAAATATATTTAATTCAAGTGTTCAGTTTTTTAGAAAATTATCAACCATGCTTTGCATTGCTTGGTCGTTTACTTTCCACGCGTTTGTGCGACGACCAAGAATTGAATAAAAAATAGAACAAAATAAAAAGTTCAAAATTTAACCAACAAAAATTTGAACAAAAACATTGGGTTCTCGAAATAAATATTGCTCACAGAACAAAAAAAAAAATTTGTTTAGAAATAAAAATCAATTTAAGAACATCACAGGCTAAAAAAAAATTATAATTATTTTATGACTTAAAATCAAAGTTTGAAAACGTTAGCAAACGCAAGAAATATTGTTCTCATCCATGATATAATAATTTTACCAGATAGTGTTGACAAATGTTGATTCTCTCAGCTGCAAGTAAACGAACTCTTGTCAAAAACAGCTGTTCGTTGTTATATGCGTTGGCCACATTCAGCGGTGTCAACTGTTGTGACAGCAACACATCGGGTAGCGCTGTTATCGGTATTGAAGTTTCAGAAAAATTGTCAAGTTTATGAAATATCAATCTTTATATCAAATACGAATGGAAATTTTACCGACAAATTAAAAATTTTCTATTTTTAAATGCATTTTAAAGCGCAACTTCATATTTATGTACATCAAGTTTTGACTTAACAGTTGCCAACTGTTTGGTACGCTGAATGTGACCAGTGAAAATAAATTGTATGCTATGACGGATTGTGAGCGCTCTCTTTCTTATTATATTTTTTGACAGAAGTTCGTTTTCAACAGAAACGTCAATACTACCTTGAAGTAATTATATCATGGTTCTCGTCACTATATATGCGGATAAAAAATTGTTGAATTTAAGAACTTCAAAAGCTTGTTTTTAGATTTATCTTTTAATAAAAAGCACCATTAAATTTTGCTAGCTACGGCTTTATACTTATAACTTTTCATGACGTTAGAATTACCGACAAAGTTTTACTTATGGCTCTTTTTGAAATTTCAAAGATTGGGAAGCAGAGAGAGAGAGAGAGAGAGAGAGAGAGAGAGAGAGAGAGAGAGAGAGGCGTACGCTTTAATTGAATGAATCCAAAACATAAGCTCATTATTAAAAAACTTGCTAAGAACAAAAAACATTTTTTAATGAAGTTGATTCAATTTAAAAGAATTTTTTAAACATTCTAAAAATAGTTTCAATTAAAAACATACACTTTTAAATTATTCTCTCTTCAATCAACATTCATTGATAAGGCAAAGAAACAGGCGAATCAATCAACAAGTGAATATTTTAACAACAAGAAAAAAAATTAATAAAAAATTTGAATAAAAGTCGGCTTGAATTTCTGCACAACTCCACATGATGGCTGATTAAAGTGTCAAATATTGTGTTTTTATGCAAAACTAATTAGCTAATTATGCGATTGAAAAGTAAGCCAAAAGGTCAAGCGTTGCTGTGAGGTAAATAAAAATGTGCACATCGCTTGTAACGAACGCATTTGGCTGATGGTCATGAATTGACGCGACGAATGAATTATTTGCATACTAAAAAGCCAACTAAAACCAATGCGATCGATGATCGATGATTGAGCCTCAAAAATGTTTTGAATTTTAAAACAAAATTCAAGTTTTCAACAGACCAAGCTATGAGAGAGCATTAATCATGGCAAAACAAAAAAAAAAAAAAATAGTAAAAAAAAACTGATTAACCTTTATATGGCTTTGTTATTGTTTGTTTGAAGCTGTTGATGTTTGCAGATGCGCCCAAACAAAGAATGGCTGCCAAGCTAAATGTTTGCTTTGAAATTTTAAGATTTTTATAAAAATTTTTTTAACAAATCAACTATCTTGTTTATTAAAAAGTTTTGTATTTTTGTTACTTTTGTGCGCTTGTTTATTCTTTTGCTTTATAAAAATGGAGCAAAGTCAAAATGCGGTTCGGATTTAACTAATTTAACAGAAATATGTAGGTATGTGTTTTGTTGATATTTTGGGAAGTTATTAATTCATATTAAAGTTATGCTTTTATGCTGCAAGTCGTGTATAAAACAGATTGATTGTTATTTAAGCGGCACCTTCGAATTATAATGATTTTGACAGTTGTTGTTGAAAGGCAACAAATGTCATGAAGAGCTTCTTCAAGATGAGAAATCTTTGTTCAGTTTAAGCTGAAGAATTTGTGTTTTTTTAGAATTTGTGGAATTTTTTGAGGTTAGTTGAACTTTGTTGCATGATAAAGTTATTAAAATAAAAAGCAAGTTTTAAAATTTTTTTGAATTTTCACATTTTATGCACAGGGTTTTCAAAAAAAAAAATGTTTGTTTTGTATTAAAAATTTAAAAAGCTTAACAATTTTAAAGCTTTTGGAATACTCAAAGTCAAGCGAGTTTTAAGAACGGAGTTCTGTTATGCAGAGTTTTAAGAACGAACTTCTGTTCGTTAAGAACAAGACATGTCATAAATTGAATAACATACAATTTATGACATGTTATTCAATTTATGATATGTCTTGTTCTTAATATTATAATTATTTTTATTTTTTTTTTATAAATATCTTCAAAAAATAATGTCAACATTATTCACTGACAAGTTCTACACCCACTTTTAAATACTTTTGAAATTTATGATGACTTTTAAAGCCAATTCAAGTTAAGCATTAACATTGCTTCTATTTAATTGGATTATTATTGATTGGCAACGTGTTATTCTTAAATTTGAAATGTTAAGTCTTTTATTAATTGTCTGACCAAATTTGTCACGTTTTGTTAATTTTTGTGACAATCGTGTTTTAAAAACTTTTAAAATTATTTACATAAATTCCTAAAATAAATAATAAAAATTTTATCATTAATCAAATTAAATGAAAAATCAACAATTTAGACTAGCTTTTGATCAAAAAGCTTAAATGTTAAATAAACAGAATTTTTTGACATTTTTTTATATCAAATTCCAATTCAGCAACATTTATTAATTAAGGCAATAAATTTTATTTAAAATTTTAAATCAACAAGCTAAATGAAACATAAAATAAATAATTTATACCATATCAATGAAATTTGAAAAGAAATAGTTTTAATAATTTAATAAAAAAAAGGAAACACATCATAAATACTTCATCATATTCAAAATTTTTTTAAGAACTATTTTGGTTGAAGTAATTTTTTGTAACTTGCCATAATAAAACACACATTATTTCACAATTTTTTTACCAAATTCGTCTTATAGACTTTTCAAAATGATTAGAATGGAGAAGTCACAGAAGACTACTAAATAGTTGGTGAGGCTAACGACAAAACAGCTATCTAGTCGGCTGCTGTTTTCTTCTATAAAGAAATTTTTGTTGTTTTTGTAACCTAATGTTGTTGTTGTTTTAGTAAATTTTCTATTATTTAGCAATTTTTAAAACTTCTCACAAAAATAGCAACAAGTGCTTTAAATGCATATTTAATTCAAGACTTGTAAGCAAGCAGACTTGTCAGCACACCACACTACCTCTAAAACACACAAAAATTCCAATAATCTGTTTATAAATATTTTGTTTTTGTAAACTCCAAATATTTATTTTTGACTAACGATTGCTTTTTTTTTATTTCGTTCATTAAAAATGCTGGCATTTTTTGTTTTATATCATCTCCACCAAATTAAGCGTGTTAATGTGGGTGTCTTATTAACTCCGTATGTTTTTTTTTTGTTTTTTTTTAATTAGATAATCAAATCAATATTAGATAATCTCTCGTTTATCAGTAAATAACTTCAATATATCAAATATTTTCATTTGCCTGAGGC
The DNA here is from genome assembly GCA_958299015.1 of Tetanocera ferruginea. NCBI lineage: Eukaryota > Metazoa > Arthropoda > Insecta > Diptera > Sciomyzidae > Tetanocera > Tetanocera ferruginea. The sequence goes on along the minus strand of OY282640.1, from coordinate 48,724,840 downwards.
TGTTTCTTGCTGACTTCACTTTCAAATCACAAATTAAGGTACGCAATTTTTTTTTTTGGGTATTGTCGAAAAATCTAATCGTTGATTTGTTTTGCGGTCATTGATATGAAATATTTTTGAAATTTACCATATCATGCCATCAAAAAGATTAAAGCTTTTATTGCTATCTTATGCGGGAAGATATAAATCCTCTTGATGGACACAGTTTTTAATTACTTTTCTGCAGATTACTTAGCTTTTGAAATTTAAAGACAATAATTTAAATAAAATAGAGAAAACAGTTGAATAATTTTATTAATCGAGAGCTATTTTGTCGATTTGCAAAAAAAAAAATAGTATACTTTGTTATAAAATAAGTGAAGTTTTTGAAACTTAATATCGGTTTCTACTACATTTTGTCCAAAATTTTGCAATATTAAATCTTGTTGGATCACTGTTAGCACTTTAGTTTTGTTAAAACTTGAAAAATGTCATTGGAAATTATCACTTTAAGAAAAGAGACAAAATTATCATTAACATTTTTGTAGTATCGAAAATAGACCCCTATTAAACTAAACATTTTTTGCAGAAAAATTTATTTACATTCATTTATTTGTTTTTTTAGAAACTTTATAAGCATTGAAATTCCTAAAAGTTGCCAATAGATAGATTTGATACACCCAAGTTCAAGTCTCCCATCTGAAAGAGAAATTTTTACAAAAGGAATTAATTTTGGTTGAAATTTTTGAGAACATGAACATTAATCGTTCGGAGTCGGACTTTATTTTCTGGAATATTGTACCGGCAATTTTGTTACATTTCCAACAACTTTTGTTACTTTTGATGCTTCAAACTATGCGCAATTTTCGTGTACCTTTTGTATCCGTGCTGAATTATTGTTTTGTGTCTAGGGATCAGATTTTGAGCAAAAATACTGAATTCCTCATCATTGATATTCAAATTCGCTTTAGCAAACACATATATCGCACACTCAATACAAAACAGTCACAACTCAAAATTTTTCTTTATGAAATTTTTGTTATAAATCAATTCACAAAACACATATCGGCAAATCCAGTGTCACTCACGTTTCAGTCATAGCAGTAAACATAAGTTCTTCTCTATCAAATATAAAAGCTTTTCATATAAAATTATTTGGGTACAATAAGTTTTAGGCTCACTATTATAAGTTCATGCAAAAAGTTTTATATATATTTACGCATTTCGAAAAAAAATCTCTTTAAATAGTGGGTCACTCACGTTTTCGTACGATTTTAATTTTTCGAGTTCTTCTAACAAATTGCTTAAAATCTGCGAATTGTTTGAGTTACTATATAATAAAGTTCATTTCCGTAACGAAATTGAGTAGAAATTTTAAGATTTTTTCATGTACTGATTTTGTCACTCACGTTTCACATCGATGTCACTCCCGTTTCAAATCAATTTAAATTGTCCTGTTTTTGTATCGTGGTTGATCTGGTTAACTTTCTTAAGCATATTTTATTAAAAAAAAATTGTTCTTAATATTAAGGACATTCTTATACAAAAAAGAAAAAAATTTGTATGGAAACAATTATGTAAAGCATAATATAGTTAAAAAAATAATACATAATATAAAAACAACACAAAAACTATTTCAGATATATATATTATTTTAACAAAATTTATTCCGATTCTGCATCCGAATCTGTTTGTATATTACAAAGCCTAATTCGTTGATCCTTACGCTCATTAAAAGCCATAGACCGCGCCAAAATTGACTATATGATTGGCCTTTTAGCAATTCCGTCGAGGCCAACGACTTAAGAAAATTATTTAATTAGACCTTTTTAATCTATGCTAAATTTGTTTTCTTATCTGAATCCGGACTTAATCATAATTTTTCTCTATCTTCTTTTTCATACGTTCTTTTAGGGTAGGCTTTCATTTTTTCTTAATGTTTTCGTCATTTTCTTTTATTTCTAATACAAAAATAAACAAAAAAAAAATTAAATGTCACTCACGTTTCACTTCTTCAAATGCTTTTTTAATGAAAAATAATTGCGTCTGCTTGATTTAAAAAAAGGCAAAATTCACTTATCTTATATTAAAATTAAATCCGAGACATCAATTGTGCCAGACCAATTATTTTCCAAGATAATCCAACTTATCAATAAAAATTGTCACTCACGTTTCACTCTTGAATCACTTTTTTAAATTTTATTTTTCGATTGAAAGTAAGTTTTTTTTTAAATTTTAATATTCACTTTTCAATATCAAATGTTTCAATTGTGAATATTATATAACGGTGCTTTGATACTTAAATCGCGAAATACCAAATTGCAAAAAATAAAAAACCTACAATATTTTAACTTGCTACAGATTGAAAATACACTAAGGGAAAAAGTTATGTAGTCAGTACAGAGACAGCTATGTAAAATCTATGCACTGCAACTTGTATGAGAACGCAACAAGAGCAGTATTTACTGAGTAAAGGGAGCGTGTACTGACTACATATCCATTTATTCACTTTTTAAAATGAATAAAAAATGTATTCAATACATCATGTTATGTGTTGAATACATAGCAGACTTCAATAGATACAAGCAACGTGTACTCAATCAACGTGTTATGTAATTTTTTACAAAAACTACTCAATACATAAAATATAGACTCAGTACATGTCCCCCTTATACGATTGAAGTGACACATTTATTCAGTACATAACATATGGACTCAGTACACGTATCTCTTGCACATCGGCACACGATTTTGCTGTTTTATGTCATTCGTTTCTTGATTTTCAAATAAGCAACACCTCTAAAGCCTCTAGAAAAACAGAGCGGGAATGAGTTTATCCACTGTACTCTAGAACAAAAGCGATAATTAAATGGGTGGGTTTCTATAAGTAATAGCCAATTATTTTGTGAAATCTAGTCATTTCCTTATAAAATTATTTATTGCATTTGTTGAGAGGGTGCTTTAGGCACAGGCATGAATTGTGTATATATTCAATACATGGAATTATGAACAAAAAAAATATAATGAATACATTATGCATGTACTCATTGCATAAAATTATGTTTTTAACATATGTAATGAGTAAATGATGTATGTACTCATTATATAAATGTATGCACTAAAAATATGTAATGAGTAAATTATGTATGTACTCATTACATAAAATTATGTACTCCAAATATGTAATGAGTAAATTATGTATGTACTGAGTCAATAATTTATGTAATACGTACATAAGATCTTTACTCATTACATAAAATTATTTGTAACAGTTTGCGATGAGTACAGTGAGCATGTACTCACTACATACATCCATGAATTCACGACACATATTTATGCGTTGAGTACATAAAATTCTTTATTGACTACATAACCGCTTGAAAGCATTATGTAGCCAATAAAGATTTCAACATGTACTCAATACATGAAAAATGTAAAATTTTTGTGTGCAGAAAACTATGCGATGAGTACATAAATTTATGTATTGAGTCCATAGGTTTTTCCCTCTGTGTACATTCAATAAAATCAGTTCAAATTTAAGGAAACAATATGTTTTTTTCAAAATGCTTTTACCACAGGGAACCACAAACAATATCCTTTACGGTCCATGTATTTTATTGAAATTAAAGCATTTTTAATTTTTTAAGGTTTAGGTTTACTTTTTCTGGATTTGCCGATATCTTACTATCTTTTCCATTATTTTCTTCAGTAACTGGAAGAATGAAGTTTGTGTGCTTAAATAAAAATTGTGTTTCTTCTGCAGTTACGACTAAAGAGTTTTAATTTTCGCTTCTGCTCAAAAGTTTTATTTTTATATCCTAAACCTGAAAGGTCAGGGTATATTAACTTTGTGCAAACGTTTGTAACGCATAGAACGAAGCGAGTCTGGTATAGAAAAGTATATATATTTTTGATTAGGGTCACCTCGTGAGTCGAGCTATCTATGTACGTCCGTCCGTCTGTGTGTTGTCCGTAAACACAGGATAAGAAGAAGGAGTTGAGATAATTAATATCTGATATATCTGTACGATATTTTTGAAATCCACCTACGGACAAACTTACCTCCCATACAACGCAGCAAAAATTGAAAACTGTATAAATGAGCTCATAATTAGCCTACAACAACAAAATTAGGTATGTATGTATTTTATATCAAAACAAAAACGTTTTCGAAAAATTCGCGTCATCCGCCTACGGACACGCCTACCTCCTGTAGAACCAAAAATTTAAAACTCAATAAATAAGCTATTGCTTAACGTACAGAGATACAATTTGGTACGTATGTATTTTATATCAAAACAAAGGCGTTTTCGAAAAATGGACTTAATTTGCCCACAAACACGCCCACTTCCCATGCAACCCAAAAATTGAAAACGCAATTAATAAGATTATGTTTAACGTACAGATATAAAATTTGGTACGTTTGTATTTTAGAACAAAACGAAGATGGTTTTGAAAAATAGATATCATCCAACCACGAACACGCCCACTTCCTAACAACCCAAAACTTGAAAACGAGTTTAATAAGATTATGTTTAACGTACAGATATAATGTTTGGTACGTTTGTATTTTAAAACAAAACGAAGATGGTTTTAAAAAATGGATGTCATCCAACCACGGACACGCCCACCTCCGATACAACCCAAAAATTAGAAACTCAATAAATAAGCTTATGTTTGACCTACAGAGATGAAATTTGGAATATATTTTTTATCAAAACTAAGATGCATGCAAAAATTGGGAATAATCCGTCAACGAACACGCTTACCTCCCATACAACCTACAATAGCGAAAATACTATAAAGGCATTAACATGAAAGCTACATGAATGAAACTTGAAATTTTTATTAACTGTACATTTTTCATCAAAATCGAAATGCATATAAAATATGGGCTTCATCCGCTCACGGACACGCCCATTTTCAATACCGTAACTGGATTTTTAAAAAGTAGGTTTAGGGTATTTCATAGTCGGGCTAGACCAACTTAAGACTTTCTTTACTTGTTTGATTTGTGACTGTTTTGTATTTAGTGTGTGATATGATGAATATGAGACAACAACGTCACACTCAGATTGTAAAAATTTTTGATTTATTTTTATTTTCTTCCTAAAAATCCCAATTTAGGAAGAAAATAAAAATAAAATATATATACAAATATCTTCAAAAATTACTTTTTTCACCGAATCCAAAAAATTAAAAATTTTAAAGTTCAAATTTTTTCTTAAAATTTTCATTCCATATTATATATAAATAGCCTTTTAGCTAGAGTTATTTCGACGTTATAGCAACAAATATGATGTTACTTATTTTTTATTATTAATTTATAGATAAGTTGCTTATATTCTTGATTATTATCACCACCTGAGTTGATTCAGCCATATCCGTCTGTCTGTCTGTCGACACGATTAATAGACTATTACTTACACTACAAAACTTAAATTCGTATTTGTTTATTCTATATCGAAACTGAGGTGTGTTAGAAAAATGGGCGTTATCCACTCACGAACACGTCCACCTCCCATATAACCCCAAAATTTAAAACTATATAATAAGGCTTCTCTTTACTCCAGAAGAAAATAAATTTGATACATTTGTATTTTATATCAAAACTAAATCGTGGAATAAAAGTGTGCGTGAACCACCTACGATCACATCCACATCCCATAATAGTGAAAACTCTATTAATAGGCTAATATTTAAGCTACAAAACTGAAATTCGGTATTAATGTATGATATATCAAAACGGCGTGTTAGAAGAATTGGCGTCAACCACCCAATAACACGCCCAACTCACATGCAACACCAAAATTGTAGATAAAGATGTTTGTTTTTAAGCTGCAGGAAACAATTTGATATCAATCTATTTTAGACATCATCGAAATAGTAAAATTTTTTAAATCTAATACAAAACAAGTAAAAAAAGTCTAAAATCGGTCTAGGTCGACTATGAAATACCCTAAACCTACTCTTCCAAAAAAAAAATAATATTATTGAAAATGGGTGTGTCCGTGGGTGGATAAAGCCTATATTTTATATACATTTAAATGTTGATGAAAAATTTACACATACCTACCAAGTTTTATTCCTGTTGCTCACAGTTAATGCCTTTATTGTGCTTTCGCTATGGGAGGTGTGCGCATAAATGGACGGACTACTCCTAATTTTTGAACAAACCTTAGTTTTGGTATAAAATACATACATGCCAAATTTTATCTCTCTATGACAAACATAATCTTATTTATTGAGTTTTAAACTTTTTGGGTTGTATGGGAGGTAGGCGTGTCCGTGGGCGGATGACGTTCATTTTGCAAACCCATCTCTGTTTTGTCATAAAAAACATACGTGCCTAATTTTATCTCTGTAGGTTAAACAGAGGCTTAGTTATTGCGTTTTAAATTTTTGGGTTGTATGGGAGGTAGGCGTGTCCGTGGGCGGATGACGTTAATTTTGCAAACCTATCTTTTTTTTGTCATAACAAATATACGTACCAAATTTTATTTTTGTAGGTTAAACAGAGGCTTAGTTATTGCGTTTTCAATTTTTGGTTTGTATGGGAGGTGGGCGTGTCCTTGATAATATGGTTGGATTTTCGCAATTTTTCACTTGTTTGAAAATGACCTTTATTAATATTTAATTATTATACTGTGCAACATTACTTACTTAACAGGAACTAAATTACTTGAAGATGAAAGGCTTTTTAAATTTCAGAAAACTTCCGTGAGAGAGCGCTTTCTTCGATCAACTATGTTCGGCTCATTCACGTCATTTGATGAAACTTGGCAAGCATTTGTATCTGTTACTGAAATAGATCTTAGCTTTTAAAAGTTCTTTCGACAAAAATCAACGAATGAGCCGAAGGCAAACGAAGTCAAGAACCAAAGACGAACGAAAAAAAAACAAGTTTAACGAATACGAGCAGAAGCTATATAAAGATAAAAAAAAAATTAACCAAACAGTATGGACCAATACCGAAGTTGAACGAAGACAATTAAAAAATCGAATCGATGCTTATAAGATTTTTTTAATTTGGAATTTATTTGAGATAAAATTGCATATTAAATGCATGCTAAGAAAAACTTTAAAATCATTTTTCTCGAAATGACTTTTAATACTGCACTCAGAAAAAAATTTCTCGGAATATGATAAAAATGGCATCATATTTATTGAAACCTGATATTGACCTTGCTCCAGAGAATGCTTTTCTCTAAACGCGATCCTAAAAATTCTCTAAAAATGATAAAAACCTTCTATGAAAAAGAGAAATTTATAAAAATAATTCGATTTTAGAGAAAAAGACTCTGTAGTTTTGAGAAAACATTTATTTTTATTGAAGAAAATACTTCTCATAGTGAATTTTTTATCAAAATATAGGCAAACATTTTCATTTTCAAAATATTTTTCTGTATAAATGAGAATTTTTTTGTGCGAGATATATATTTGTCACAGTTATATACAACGAAATCAAAAAAAATTTTTCGTTTCGTTGAGGCAGAAAAATAAATTATCAAAATTATTTCGTTTTTTAAATAACGTTAAAAAAATATCAAATCAAATTTTGTTTCGTTGAAAAACGAATAATATTCTATTATTTTCTCCAATACTAAGAAAAAATATATTCTGATACAAAAACAAACGAAATTTTATTGTTGAAATTAACGTTATTTTTAACGGTTGATTGCGCACAAAAACGAAACAATTTTTATCGTTTTCTTCGAAACGAAATAAATATTTTTCGTTTTTGAATTAACGTTTTTTTTTTTTTGATTTCGCTTCAACGAAACAAAAAAATATTTTGGCTATCGTTAAAAATAACGTTAACGTGCATGCCTGATTTGTCATTATAAGAGACATTGAAATATTTCCATTTCCTAGAAGTGAAGAAATATTTCTTCGAAAATGTGAAAATTATTCTAATTGAAGAAAATTTTATTTGAAAAGAGAAAATTGCTATTATCGAAAATAGAGAAATTTTTCTTAATGTGGCTGTTCATTTTCCTCAGAAACCAGATGTCAGATCGAGACGTTAAAGATGGCATTTTTTGTTTTAATCATGTCTGGCAGGAACAGTTTTACGGAAATTTGACTAAACACTTTCGATGGAAGGAGGGAGCAAAAAACGATAATTTACAAAATTTTAAAATTGAATTGATAATTTTAAAAACGTAAAAATGAGAGCAGTTTTGAAAATCGTCCTCTTTCTGTGCTCGAGGCACAATCCTGAGTAACACCGGGTTACATCCGCTAGTATGTTATAAAAATAGCAATGGTTGTAATGGTCAATTAATATTCTTATGACTTATTTACTGGTAAAATTAATTCATTTGAGTGAATGATTTGGATAAGATGACAAATGTAATAAAAAAATTAGCAATACTCTTCTAACATTTTTGAGATAACCGAAGAGACCGAAAAAATAAAAGTAAAATTTTAACTGTTATTTTTGACTCAAAAAATAAAAGTCAAATTTTAACTTTTATTCTTGACCGAAAAAATATAAGTTAAATTTTAACTTTTATTCTTAACCGAAAAAATATAAAACAAATTTTAACTTATAGTTCTGACCAGAAAAATATAAATCATATTTAAACTTTTATTTTTGACTGAAAAAATACAAATCATATTTTAACTTATATTTTTGACCGAAAAAAATCGGTCAAAAAAAATCGGTCAAAAAATAACTATTATTTTTACTTTTTTTATAAAAGTCAAACAAATAAAAAGCTTTTAAGATACTTTTTCCTTAGCTTACAACCATTGCACTGCTATATTCAAGTATCAAATAAACAAATTCTTTCTTATAGACTTTTTGAATTGAAATTTTGAAAATAACTGTTTTTTTCGGTTCCTGGCTATAATTTAATGGATTTTTTTACCCCTACAATTTTTTGAAAAATTGTGTTCAAAAAAGTAATATGTTGATTTCAGTCCAAACGAAAATGTTGGCAGTATCTTGGGACATATAAAATTCTGGTTATGGTTTTTATCGAAAAAGTCACATATTAACTGTTATTTTTTAACTTTAATTTTTTCCGACAAAAATAAAAGTTATTTTGTGCCTTATATTTTTTAGGGCAAATATAACAGTTACTTCTGACTTTTATACTATCGGTCAGAAATAACAGTTATTTTCTGCCTTTTATTCTTTCGGTCAAAAATATCAGGCAATTTGTGTTTTTTCAAAGGCTGTTTTACCGACTAAAAAACTATTGGTACCATTATTTTCGTCTCATCGGTGCGCATAATTTACATATGGTATCAATAGTTTTTTGATTGGTCATGCGGCCTTTAAAAAAATACAAAGTGCCTGATATTTTTGACCGAAAAAATAAAAGTCACAAAATAACTGTTATTTTTGACCGATAAAATAAAAGTCAAAAGTAACCGTTATTTTTTTCCGAATAAATAAAAGGCAAAAAATAACAGTTAATTTTTAACTTTTATAGAATCAGTCGAAAATTTAAAAGGCACTTAATATTCGTGAAGCTGAGGCCATTTGTATCATAATGGTATATTTGACATAGTCATGTGACATTTTTTTCTTTGTGTCTTTTTCATTTAAAAATTGTAAAATAACAGTTATTTTCGGTCCCTGATTTCGAACTAAAATATATCTCTTTAGTTTTTGAAAAAATCTATTTTCCAAAACAGAAAATAGCTGTTTCCGTTGAGCTTCTGGTTGGGTTTCTTTTTGTAGCATTTGTTGCTTTTGTTTTTTGGCAAAAAGGTTAAAGTTTCAAGAAGTTACAAAATTTTAGAAGAAGACATAAAAACTATTTAGTATTAATTCGAAATTGATAAAATGACATAAAAATATAAATAAAATTAAATAAAAACTAAGCAAAATTGTAAAACATAAAACTAAATTTTATAAATTCCTTAAAACTACAACTTACTTTGAAATAAATTTTTCTGCAAAACTTATATGTTGTCCAAATTAAAAAAGCACTCTTGTGGTATGGATGACTGGATGCTTTTTGTTGTTATTAAAATTAACCACTGTAAGTAAAATGTTAGCCTTTAGAAATTTTTTAAGGGAATTTTACAAACAATTAAAAAAACACAAACACTTTAGGCAACAAAAAAAAAAACACTGTAACGATTTATTTTCAAAAGCAACATTTATTTGTTTATTTGTTTTCTTTCGCAAACATATTTTATTACAAAAAATTATGCAATGAACTTGGTTTGTAAAACTAAAGATGCAAAAAGCCAATGGTTTGGTCAGAGCAATAAAAAACATGACGACAAAAAACGGTCATAAAATTGCCAATTAAAGCAATACAAAATGATAATGAAATAAAATGAAAAAAAATTTGGCAAAACTTAAGCTAAAGTTTAAACATAAAAATACAGTAAATTTGCCGGCAAATGAAACGTTGTAAGAAAAGCTGCAACAGAAGAGTGGAGCAACGTGACGTGAGCGACTGAAAAGTGCAAGAGAGTAAGAGCCTAAGAAAAGGATGACTGGCTGGATGGATGACTGACTGCATGAAGTGCAAGAAGATATTGTTAAGTGCAAAAAAAAAAAAAAATTTTTTTTTATAATGCCAAATTATGCAATTTTTGCTTGCACATTGCTTGTCTGGCTATAGTTGTTGTTGGTGTTGTTTTGGTTTTGTTGTTTTTTCAACTTCGCTCGTGCTTTATTATTTATATGCAGTTTTATTTTTATTTTTATGCCTACGTTTAACACCAAGGCAAATGTGAAAAAAGCGAAACACAGCAAAATTGAGGTTATGTTATGCGATAATGGCGCTTAAAAAAGAAAATAAACAAAAATAAGAAAAAAAAAACAAACAACAACAACAGCAACAAAAAACAAAAGCAACGAAAACGGATATAATTAAGGAAAAAAAAATTAATTTTACGCGTTTTTTCTTGCATATATTTCAATATTGCGTGCGTTGCGCTGCTGACCAAGATTTATTTCAATTCCGATCCAATAATTTCTGCCATTCAAGTTCATTTTATGTCTGCATTTTATGTTGTGTTTTGTTTCAATTCACTTGGTCAGCCATGAAAAGAAAGATTTTTAATTAAATCAAATTGTGAAAAAAAGCTTAAATTTTAAGCTTTCTAATAAAATTGAAAAAAAAAAATCTTGAAAAAAACTTTAAAATAAATTTATATTAAAATTTTTTAAAGATATTAATTCAAAAAAGCTTACATTTTAAGCTTTCCAATAAAATTGAAAAAAAAAATCTTTAAAAAAAGTTTAAAATAAATTTATATGAAATTTTTTAAAAGCTATATAATTTAGTTTAAGTCTTAAGACCTCAACAAGTTGACAAACTTTAAAAGTTCATTTCAATATTTATAAATTTTCGAGCAAAACAAACAACAAATGTTTTGTTGAACAAACATAAGAAAACCGAAATTAAAATGTCATAACTTGCACTTTTCTTTAGACACGCTTAGCTCCACTCACGCCCCCGCCTCAATCCAACACTCTGCTACACAACACAAAAAAAAAAAAAAAACAACATAACACTTTATTTATCAGCAACACACAAACACACACCTGCGCTTGCACTGCAACTCTCTTAGCTTTCGCTGCTTTGTGCTTTGCGCTTCCGAGCCTAGCTTAGCTTTTGCTCGAGCTTTTTTGTTATTTTATTATTTATTTTTTTAAAACAATTTTTATGCAGACACTATTTTTGTTTGATTTTATATTTTTTTTTATTTTTGTTTTGTGTTAGTTTTGTTTATATGTATTCCAATCAACCGACCGAGCGACTGCGCATTGCGATCAACGAAAAAGAACTGCCGTTGTTGTCCATCGTTGGCGCTGTTGAGAGCCCCACATTTTATTATAGCATAATAATTTTTTGGTTGAATTGCGTTCGGTTGGAGCACCGATCTTGGCTCCAAACATGTTGCAGTCGCATGGGTGGAATTGTTGTGTGGTTGTTTCTTGTTGCTGTCATTGTTGGTTGTCTGCAAAAATATTGTTGATTCCACTTTGCGCTGAAGATGAACTGAATGGAGTTTATTTTTATTTTTTATTTAAACATTAAGGGGGTCTTCTCATTGAGCAACTTTTTTTTCGACTTTTTTGCATTTATTTATAGCTTGGGTAGTTGTGAATATGCCCCTAAAAGGATTTTTAGAAATTCGAAATACTTTAGAAGATACAGCCTTTTTTGTGAAGCAAGGTCTTCGTCAAAATGAGAAACTTCAAACTTTAAACGCGTTTATCTCGAAACCACGTTTTTCGAACTGGCGGCCATGATATCTCCAGTTCAACTGAACCGATTTTCATGAAACAAAGTGGAATCGACGCAAAATTGTCACCATTCTCGGGTGAACCTCGACCATAATTTAAAAAAATTTTTTATTATTTTTTTTTACACTAAACTACAAAAAAAAAGCCCGAAATTGATTTTTTTTTTTTGAATGGCCGCCATTTTGTCAAAAAAAATCACAAAATTAAGCTTGAGGTTCACCCAAGAATTACATCTATACTGATTATAACCCCGTTTTTTTTTCATTTCAGACGCTCCGGAGACCCGGAATCGTGGCCGCCGTGACGACACCTTTTTTTTTCACCACCAACTTTGAAGTCTCATTACTTTTTGAACAGCCCACGTATCGAGGCAAAAAAAAATTTTTTATTTACTTTGAAACTTTTGTAATACAATAAATAAAAAAAGTTTTCAATTATTCTTTGCGTTTTCAGATAAGAATTTTTTTTAAAAAGGGTTAAAAAAAACGGGTTTTGAATGAGAAGACCGCCTTAAGAGTTCATAACAATCAAAATGAATTAACTTCATTATATGTTTTTTTTTTTTTATGTGAACTTAGTGAAGTTGTTCAAGTTGTGCTGACCGTGGCGTGCAGGTTAAGTGTGTGGCTAAGCACGCTCGGAGCCCGAGTTCGATCCCCAGTTACGGCGAAAAGTTTTTTCAATAAAAAATTTTTCTGATCGGTCACCACTTCTCTGTAGACAATAGCAAAGCTCAGAGTGTAAATAATGCCATGTAAAGCTTCTTGAGGTCGGAGTCGGCATAAAACAAACAATTACTTAAAAAGCTATTTATTTCGAATATGCAAATCTATTCTAAGCTCTTTTATAGTACCCAAAACTTAAAACTTTAGCACCCAAAATTCGACATTTAAAATAAAATAAAGTTCTTTTTAGTGTAAAAAAAAAAACAAAAACCTACATACCGTCATATTAAATCGAAATAGCCCTAAATTACCAAAAATTCAAAATCGACATTTTTATTGATTGTATTGCACCGCATCAAAATACATGTTGATGCATAATTTAACACTCCTACTACTTAAAACAGCCATTTTATTTAAAAAAATTACCTGGAAATATGTTGAAATTATATGGTTTTATTTTCAAATTAGAAAGATTTTTGATTCTTCTGTAAAATTTTTCGAATCTAACTTAGGGCTTTTTTGATTTCATGTGACGATAAGCATAAAATATTTTATGATAGCACTAGCGGATATAACCCGGTGTTACTCAGGGTTTTGCCTCGAGCACTGACGATTTTCAAAACTGCTCTCATTTTTACGTTCAAAAAATTATCGTTTTTTGGTGTTTTGCCCCCTCCTTCCGACGACAGTGTTTAGTCAAATTTTCGTAAAACTGTACCTGTCAGACATGATAAAAACAAAAAATGACATCTTCAACGTCTCGAGCTGACGTCTGGTTTCTGAGGAAAATGAACACCCACACTCAGAACAAAACACATATCTTCCTCCGGTGAAAAATTTCTCTATTTTCGATAATAGCAATTTTCTCTTTTCAAATAAAATTTTTTTTCAATTAGAATAAATTTTCACATTTTCGAAGAAATATTTCTTAACTTCTACACTGAGAAAAAAACACATACCTTGCTCCGGTAAAAAATTTCTCTATTTTCGATATAGAAATTTTCTCTTTTTCAAATAAAATTTTCTTAAATTAGAATAAATTTTCACATTTTCGAAGAAATATTTCTTTACTTCTAGGAAATGGAAATATTTCAATGTCTCTAATAATGAGTATTTTTCTCGCACAAAAATTTCTCATTTATAGAGAAAAATTTATTGAAAATGAAAAAATTTTCTTATATTTTGATAAAAAATTCACTAAGGCCCGTTAACTGATCTCCGAAGTTTAAATTCCTTAATCTCAGATTTCGTAAACAGAGTTTAAATTTTAAACTCAGTTAAAATTATTTTCGTAACTTATCTCATTTTTATCGGCAGTTTTCTTAAACTCTGTTTAAAAATTTAAACTGAGATTAAAAAACATATTTGAGCGGCACTGTAGTAAAAATTCTACAACTTTGACGTAGAACATCAAAATATTTCAAAAATTTTTGATAAAATAATGCAAATTGTCAGTTTCATTGAAATATTTTTTTTTCAAAACTTAAAATATGTTTGTTTTTTGTTTATTGTTTTGATTTTTTTGAAGTATGATTTTTTTATTTTTTATTTTTTGTTTATGATTGAGAATATTTCCAATGTTCTCAGAGAATTTTTGACAGAATCTAAGTTTAAATTTTTTAAACCTAGAATTTCTGTGTTTAAATTTAAACTTGCCTCACCAAGTTAAACTTAGATTTTTTGAGATGAGGTATCGGCGTTAAAATTTAAACTGAGGTTAAGGAATTTTAAACTTTGTTTAAGCTAAACTTTGTTTAAAATTGAGATCAGTTAACGGGCCTAAGAGAAGTATTTTCTTCAATAAAAACAAGTCTTTTCTCAAAAATAAAAAGTTTTTTCTCAAAAAAAAATATATTTTTCTTTTTCATGGAAACTTTTTATCATTTTTAGAGAATTTTTAGTATCGAAATTAGAGAATAGCATTCTCTGGAGCAAAGTCTATACCATTTTTCTCTAAATATGATGCCTTTTTTATCATATTCCGATAAGCTTTTTTCTGAGTGTAGGAAATGGAAATATTTCAATGTCTCTTATAATGATAAATATTTTTCTCGCACAAAAAATTCTCATTTATACAGAAAAATATTTTGAAAATGAAAATTTTTTTCCTATATTTTGATAAAAAATTCACTATGAGAAGTATTTTCTTCAATAAAAACATATGTTTTCTCAAAAATAAAGAGTCTATTTCTTTAAATCGAATTATTTTTATATATATCTCTTTTTCATAGAAAATTTTTATCATTTTTAGAGAATTTTTAGGATCGCACTTAGAGAAAAGTATTCTCTGTAGCAAGGTCAATATCATTTTTCAGTAAATATGATGCCATTTTTATCATACTCCGAGAAACTTTTTTCTGAGTACAGTTTATAAGTCATTTTGAGAAAAATGATTTTAAAGTTTTTTTTAGCATGCATTTAATATGCAATTTTAGCTCAAATAAATTCCAATTTTAAAAAATCCTATAAGCATCGATTCGATTTTTGGACTGCCTCGTTCAACTTTGGTTTTGTCGATACTGTTCGGTTCATTTTTTTTTTATCTTTATATAGTTTCTGCTGGTATTCGTTAAACTTATTTTTTTTCGTTCGTCTTTGGTTCATGAGTTCGTTTGCCTTCGGCTCATTCCTTGATTTTTGTCGAAAGAACTTTTAAAAGCATAAGATCTATTGCAGTAACAGATACAAATTCTTGGCAAGCTTCATAAAAATCGTTTCATCCGTTTTGACGTGAATAAGCCGAGCATAGTTGACTGAATAAGACGCCCTCTCACGGCAGTTTTCTGAAATTTAAATAGCCTCAATTCTGTTGCAGAGTCAAGTTATTTCTTTGGAATTTTTTATACTTAATGTTTTATCTTGGGTGCAGTTGAACGTTCATACCAAATTTAATTGAAATCAGTTTAGGAGTTATTGAGTCTTTAAAACGCACTACTTAAAGCGCCCCTTACAGAAGTCTTTGGAATTTTTATAGCCTATGTTATCTTGGGCGCAGTCGAACCTTCATTCCAAATTTAGTTGAAATCGGTCCAGGTGTTTAGGAGTTAGTATAGAGTGCCACGCCCACATACTTTCGCCCAATTTTTTACCTATGCTTTATCGTGGGTGCAGTTGAACCTTCATACTAAATTTCATTGAAATCGTTCCAGGAGTTTGGCAGTTATTAAGTCTTAAAAACGCACTACTTAAAGCGCCCTCTTGTGGAAATCTTTGGAATTTTTTATGGCTCGTGTTTTGTTTTTGGAGCAGTTGAACCTGCATGCCAAATTTCATTGAAATCGGTCCAGGCGTTTAGAAGTTATTATAGAGTGCCACGCCCATATACTTCCGCCCACTTTTTTACACCCCCTATGTTCTTTCTCACTATGAAAAGAACTCGGTTTCCAAATTTCAGCTCAATCGGATAAATGGTTCGCGAGCCTATACGTAACAGACAGATAGACAGACAGACAAACATTTGATTTTATATATTAGAAGATTGAAATTTTTGAAATTCTCTTTTGTTATAATCTTCTATGCTTTATATTGGTTGCAGTTGAACCTGCATGCCAAATTTCATTGAAATTGGTGCAGGCGTTTAGAAGTTATTATAGAGTGCCACGTCCATATACTTCCGCCCACTTTTTTACACCCCCTATGTTCTTTCTCACTATGAAAAGAACTCGGTTTCCAAATTTCAGCTCAATCGGATAAATGGTTCGCGAGCCTATACGTAACAGACAGATAGACAGACAGACAAACATTTGATTTTATATATTAGAAGATTGAAATTTTTGAAATTCTCTTTTGTTATAATCTTCTATCTCAAGACAAATTCAAATAAACCTCGTACAAAAGTACGTCTATATTGCCTTTAAAAAGTTCAAATATACTATTTTTTAAGACTTAAAAATATTTTTAAAAAACATTATGAGTTTCACTCGATTTTATGTAACATTAATTTTCTGAACATTTTTTATATGACCAATCAAT
Source organism: Tetanocera ferruginea (assembly GCA_958299015.1). Taxonomy (NCBI): domain Eukaryota; kingdom Metazoa; phylum Arthropoda; class Insecta; order Diptera; family Sciomyzidae; genus Tetanocera; species Tetanocera ferruginea. The sequence goes on along the minus strand of OY282640.1, from coordinate 48,707,995 downwards.
TTTAAATTGAAAACATATTACTTTCAGCCTTCAAAACTAGTACTATGTTCGTTTGCGTGAAATTTCACTAGTACTTTTCTTTAAGGCTGATAGTAGGACTATGACTCTTATTCGAAGCTTCTTATCAAAACTTCGAAGAGGAACAAACTTCGTTGGATCTCCAACGATTACTTTTTTTAATGATTTAAAAATAAAATATCTATCAAAGTTTGCCTATTTTTGTATATCGAAAATTTTATTTTGATATAAAAAAGTTATTGCTACTTATTTAATATAAACAGTAACTCTTTGGTTTGAAGGAAATCCTTCAAATAAATCATCATAAAAGTAGTAGTAGTATATCTTCGACTTGATCCAAGTTAAAATACCCCTACGGGCGATTCGCAATGGTACAAAATCGTCAATTTGCAGCTCTTTTTATAAGAAATTAATGAATTACATTCATATCAAATTATTATCCTGCAAAGTAAAGACAAGCTTTTTTATAAAGTTTTCAATTAGGAGTTGTATGGAAGGTGGGCTAAGAACACGCTAAGTGGTTAAGTGGTTGATGCCAATTTTTCTAACACGCCTCAATTTTGATATGATATCCACAAATATCCAATTTCAGGTCTGTAGCTTAAATATTAGCCTATTTATAGGTGGATGACGCCCATTTTTCTAACACATCTTGGTTTTATTATAAAAATAAAAAAATATATAATTTTACTTTTGTAGCTTCGACAGAAGCCTATTTATATAGGTTTCAATATTATGGGCTGTATGGGAGGTGGGCGTGTTAGTGGGTAGATGACGCCCATTTTTCTAACACACCTATACAAATACCGAATTTAAGTTTTGTAGCGTAAATATTCGTTTCTTAATGGAGTTTTCATCATTGGGGTTGTATGGGAGGTAGGCGTGGTTTTAATCCGATTTAGCCCATTCTCGAACTTGATCTTAGTTTTTCAGAAAAAAGATTAAATATCGAATTTCAATACGATAACTTCAAAATTACGGCTGTAATCGTGTAAATCAACTCAGGTGGTGATGCTGAGCAAGAATATATATTAGACCGTACCTCAAAAAAAAAGTGCGCCGTAAACCAGCGAATATGACGCATTTGTGCAAGACAATTTCGAAAAAAAATTTTTGTTTTTTTTGACCGAACGTAGGGGTCGCGCATTGACATATTTCTTCATATCTCTGGTGTTTACAGTCGGATTTTAAAGCTTGGTACAACGATGTTTTTGTCTCAAGAAGATCAATATGACCTTTTTAGAATTCATTGACCTCAGGTGTACCGTTCTAGTACTTACCCTCCAGATCTCAGTTCCTACCATCCTAATGTGCCATCTTTATATCAAAAAAATAAAGCTCTTAAAATATCATTAATCTTTTGCCCACGAAGTATATCAAAATTTCAAGCAGAACTATTTTTAAAAAATTTTGAAAATTTTTTTGCCGAACGTAGGGCTCCCTTTTTTCATTTCATCATATCTTCGGTATTAAAAGTATGATCGTATTGAATGATATATCGACGTTTTTGTTTAAAAGAGACCAATTAGTTTTATTCCAAAATAAAAAAAAAATGTACCTACAAGTCCTTGGAAGGTCTTAAATTGATTTTGAGGAACTTTAAAGCTCTTAAAGAGCTCTAAAAGAGGTTTGAACACTATTTTTGTTGTGATTTTCTAAATGTACAATGTATTATTATTTTCACAGCCGCATCGAAATTATCAATTTCAAACACTGGCTATATTTCTGACAGCTCTCGAGTTTTGATAAAATATGGCCCATGCGTTGTTTATCGGTCATCCAACTTTCCACTTTTATCACCACAAATTTTCAAAAATTTTTTATAAATAGTTCTGCTTGAAATTTCGATATACTTCCTTGGCAAAAGATTAATAATATTTTAAGAGCTTTATTTTTTTGGTATAAGGATGGCACATTAGGATGGTAGGAACTGAGATCTGGAGGGTAAGTACTAGAACGGTACACCTGAGGTCAATGACTTCTAAAGAGGCCATATTGATCTTCTTGAGACAAAAACATCGTTGTACCAAACTTTAAAATCCGACTGTAAACACCAGAGATATGAAGAAATATGTCAATAAGCGACCCCCTACGTTCGGTCAAAAAAAAAAAAAAAATTTTTTCGTAATTGTCTTGCACAAATGCGTCATATTCGCTGGTTTACGGCTCACTTTTTTTTTGCATAGGAGGTGGTACGGTCTAATATATATACTTTTCTGTACCTACCACGCCTCCTTATGGGTGTTACACACGTCGTGACAAAATTAATATAGCCCTTACGCAGTACGCGTGGTGGTATAAAAATAATATGTTCCAATTATGCGACCATGTGTGCAACGACTCAAAGGATCAATTGAATGCGCCTTTGTGCTCATGTAGTCTTCCATACTTGTATTTTTTTTTTAATTGTATAACTGTTTGTGTCATAAACCTGCATACTTTTAATATAGATACAAATTTAATAGCCTTGCTCATATATATGTTAATACGTGATGTACCGAAGAATTGCCGGATCGAAAATTTGTTGCTTTAGATTGTAAATCATACTTTAAATGACGTACTTGATGATTACATAAGTTTTTTTTTAGCTTTACTGATTCTCAAGATATTTCGAAAAATTTGTGCATGTAATAAAATGCACAAATTTTAAAATGCTTTATCTTTTATAAAACTTTCAGAATGCGCCCACGGACACGCCTACCGCCCATACAACGCAAAAACTCAAAGCTGCATAAATGAACTCATAGTTAACTTACAAAAATAAATAAACTTATAATAATTTATTTAATTAAAAAGTGTACCAAACTTGTGTTTTCTATCAATACAAAGATTTTATCGGAAAAAAGGTGTCATCCGCTCACGGAAAGGCCCACCTCCCATACAACGGAAAAATTAAAAACTACATAAATAAGCCCATAATTAACTAACAACAATAAAATTTGGTACTTATGTATTTCATATCAAAACAAAAGAAGTTTCCGAAAAATGGATGTCATCCGCCTACGGAGACGCCCACCTCCAATATAACCCTAAAATTAAAAATTCAATAAATAAGCTTCTGATAAACCTACAGAGATAAAATTTGGTACGCATGCTTTTTATAACAATTCAAAGATATGTTTTAAAAATTAACGTCATCCGCTTACGGACACAGCCACCTCCCATACAACTCAAAAATTGAAAACTGCATAAATAAGCTTATATTTGTCCTACAGAGATAAAATTTAGTATGCATGCATTTTATATCAGAACTAAGATGCGTTCAAAAGTTAGGCGTAGTCCAACCACGAACACGGCCACCTCCAACACAACCCAAAATACCGAAAACACTATAAAAGCATTAATATGTGAGTCACTGGAATAAAACTGAGTATTTGTAAATTTTTCATCAAAATTGCAATGTATATAAAATATGGGCTTCATCCGCCAACGGACTCGACTATTTTCAATACTGTTCTTGTATTTTGAAAAAGTAGGTTTAGGGTATTTCATGGTCGGGCTAGACCGACTTTAGACTTTCTTTAAATTGCGTTTTGTTGATCTTGATAAACATATATTATACAAGTTTTTTTGCAGTTAAACATAAACTGAAGTAAAACGTTTTCTTCAGTAACATTTTATATTCAAACACAATCTTGTGGTTAAAACTTTACCCTTAACATATTTGTGTCGACACGGAATAACAGCTTAACTCATTTTCATAATTTCAGGAGAGCATTTTTAAGATTCAAATCGCTACCTTATATCAAAGTACCCTGACTGTTTAGATTTCATAGCTACAAGCATTTAATTTTCAGCGTACAACCATACAAATTTGCGTACTTGTGTGTTTCGTTGGAAAAAAACGCAATGAAAGTAATAACCTCACTTTGTTCTAACTCGACTTGAGCGGTTATTTCTTTTCGACACGGATATTATTTTGTGGCTCAAGCAATGGCCAAATATTGATAAGAAAGTTCGCCTCTACCCCTGAAATTTTGACAGACCTTTCCGAAACTATGATTTGACTTATTTTCTGCTGTTGTATTTGTAGAACTGTTGAATACTGCTGAGCAAGTGGAATAGTAATCATCATTCCAAAAACCATTTTTCTCAAGTTTAATAATAAGTTGCATTGCATGCAAGTATAATTGTACCGTTACACTCTTTTCCACACCCTAATACCCTTGTATTCAGCAAACTCTTTATGATATTGATTTCTTGAAAGAATTAATTGTTTTGGTGGTAGACAATTTTGCTTAAACATATTTTACCTGTGAGTGAATATTTAATGGGTTGAAGTATAAATTGAAATATATAGACCTTAACCTTAACCGTGGAAGGACATGCTTCGTCGAATCGATCATTATATCGAGACATTACATCGTTTTTCTGCCTTGTTTTTGTTTGTTTTGTTTTGATTTTTTCTATAGCACCAGTGAAAGCCTAGTTTGAACGTATGCGCAGACGTAGAATCGAAAAAATAGTTTATAAGTATGATTTTTAAGAATTACCGTCGTCGAAATGACGAAGCATGGCTTTTGAGTAACTTTTTGAGTTTTATATTTTGAGTTTTTTGTTTGTAGTTTTTGTATTAATAATCGATTTTTATTGCTGGAACGCAAAATCTGCAGTCAAAAACATAAGAAAATTGAACAATTTTTAGCGATGTATGACGACTACAACGAATCCAGTGATGAACTTTATTGTTTCAGCGCTCACTCTAGTACAGTGGAGGCTAAAAAAAAAAATCTGAATTACGACATGACTGATGAAGAAATCGTTCTCAAACTTTGGATGATCAAAAACTAGTCAGAGGCCCTATGATATATACTATCATGAATACAATGTACCTCTTGTTAAAGGAGACATCGATGCATTTCATCAAATGTACAGTATTCCAAGCTGTTCACGCAGACTAGTGCGAATTTGCATGCATGGAAAATATGAATTTCTAAAATACTTACATACATTGGTGCGTGACCAACATGTTTCACAACATGCCTTAAGAAAAACCGCGTACTACATTTGCAAAAAAATTCCATTTTGCACTAATAAAAGGTAATTAGCTGATAACTTAGGCTTCCCACTTAATTGAAGGAGTTACGAAATCAATAGTGTTCTACCAGCTGAAAACCAAAATCTTAAAAAAACACGACATACGAAAAAAATGATCCTACGAAAAATGCTTTATAATCCTATGTGGGAGCATACAATATGGCTTTGTGCCTATTGCCTCTAGTATAACGTCATCCATATAAAAACTTCATCTGATTCAAATTTTGAACTTGGTTTTTAAGATAAAAATTAATTTTATACACTGAGAAAAAAACCCATACCTTGCTCCGGTAAAAAATGTCTCTATTTTCGATATAGAAATTTTCTCTTTTTCAAATAAAATTTTCTTAAATTAGAATAAATTTTCACATTTTCAAAGAAATATTTCTTTACTTCTAGGAAATGGATATATTTCAATGTCTCTAATAATAATAAGTATTTTTCTCGCACAAAAATTTCTCATTTATAGAGAAAAATTTATTGAAAATGAAAAACTTTTCTTATATTTTGATAAAAAATTCACTAATTGTAAGAGAAGTATTTTCTTCAATAAAAACAAATCTGTTCTCAAAAATAAAAAGTTTTTTCTCAAAAAACGATATATTTTTCTTTTTCATGGAAGCTTTTTACCATTTTTAGAGAATTTTTAGTATCGAAATTAGAGAATAGCATTTTCTGGAGCAAAGTCTATACCATTTTTCTCTAAATATGATGCCTTTTTTATCATATTCCAATAAGCTTTTTTCTGAGTGTATATAATTTATGCTTAAAGTTGTTAATATTTTAAATTATTATATGAACTTTTTTTAATAAAGCGACATGAACTCAAACAGAAAAAAAGTTATTTTTTTTATTAAAAACTACTGCACATAATATTGTTAGGTATGTTCTCTTATTCTAAACTAGTGTAAAAGCCCGTCCTACGACGGGAAGGAACCATTTAGAGTACAAAATGCGACAAAAAATTTATTGGATTTATAAACAAAGGTTTTTATTTGATAACATGTTTATTAAATTATTTTTATAAAACTTCCTTATATACAACATTTCTAGTAAAAAAATTCTTATGCTTGGTTTTCACTTAGTCATTTTTTGTTTGACATGAAATTTAAAAGTTTAAAAAATAACATTTTTTTTTTGCAATTTTTGCTATAAACATGTGAAGAGATCAGTTTTTCCTATTTTTCGCCATTGTCAAACAGAAAAAAATGACAACGTGTTGGCATTTTTCATGTGACTGACAACAACTGACCATTGAAATTGACATTGTGAAAACCAGGCTTTAGAATTTTAACCAATTAACCTTCTCCCTTGCCATCTATAATGCTTAGTTTTACATCATCAGCCCGCTAAAACTGCCCATGACTAAATACCAGTTCTTTTAGAAAAACTCCTACTTTTTGCAATATTTAACCTTGCAATTTATTTATGGTCATTGAAAATGTCAGTTTTGCTGGAAATTTTCGCCTCCGGAGAGTGAAAGGCAAATCTGTGTTTGTCGGGGCCAAATCAATTGTAGGTATGAAAACTATTTCATGTTCGCCAGTGCGCCTGTCAATACCTGTGCTATGATTAACTAAGTTTTTAGGTTTTTCAAAACAAACCACCTTCCATTACAGATATCTTCATCAGATATGTACTTCCAATTTTGAGGTTTAACTTATGCAGTGGCATTTCTGAAGGATAAAATTCATTCAAAAACTCGGCAGGGTAATTTTGTTTATCGTTATCATCACTGTCTTCAATTTAATCTGTGCTCAGATCTCTCACTGTGTCACCAACTAAAATATTTAGAACTTGCTCGTTGACTTCTTTAACATCGGCATTGTTTGGGCACAGGATAGCAATTTTGGAATAACGATTGATGTTATTCGGACTCAAAGTATCACCAAACATCTATTTAACCCTTTCAATAGATTTGTCCATTATATTGGACACCTCAGAAAAAATTTTTTTTTTTATTTTCCAACGTCTTTTCTAAAATCAAATAGGTTGGTACTATGAAATAAAGTTGTGCCAACATGACAAAAATAATTTTAGGGAGATATATAACGTTTAACTTAGTTAGATTTTCGATTTTATGCCCAACAGTAGCCTTCAATTTTTTTAGCCAAAAATTTTGCAAAAAAGAAGTGATTATTGTAATTGATGTGCAAAGGATAATTTTTTTTTGTTTATAAAAACAATTGCATAAATAACGCATTTGCATTTGTCTCCGGTTGTTTTTGTTGAACAAAAATATTATAATACAACGTTATCATGGTTTTGTCCATTATATTAGACAGCCTGCCAAAAGCAAAGCAGCTCATGTAAAAATCAGAGGGATGTTTTTTAATCTTTTTATTGCTTAAATAATGGGAATATAAGCTCAAAAAAATTATCCACGATTATTCTAGGCAAGCCATTGAAAGGGTTAATAGGCGAACCTTTACAAACAAAATAATCTGGAATTTCTATGATATCTTCATCTCCATTTCCTAACTTGAGTAGCCAATCGCTTGAACTTGGATCAGAAGACCTAACATTGTGATTTAATTCTAGCAATTCCAATTGACACCAACGTCACTGAATGTAATAATTGCTGTTTATGCAGACTGAATAGGTTATGGTTCTGTTAATTAAGAAGCACTATAATAGCAAGACATGATGTTTGATGTATAGTAGAGTTGAGGAAAATGACAATAGTCTTCAAGTACAAAGATTTCCAATACATAATTTAAGAACAGGTTCTGGTCTAGGCTGAACAGGTTTTAAAAGGTTTAGTAAGTGCAAACATATCAAATGGATAATTTTACAACAGGTTCTGGTACAGGCTGATCAGGTTTTACGATATAGTGCAAAAGGTTTAGTAAGTACAAAAATTTCAAATGGATAATTTCACAACAGGTTCTGGTCCAGGCTGAACAGGTTTTACGATATAGAGCAAAAGGTTTAGTAAGTACAAACATTTCAAATGGATAATTTTACAACAAGTTCTGGTCCAGGCTGAACATATTTTACGATATAGAGCACGGAGCAGGACGCTTGTCTTTTATATATAAAGATAATGTAAATAATCAAAAACAAGTGATTTCTAAAAATTTTTCCGCATAGGACATCGGTAGGGGCCTTTTAAAAAATGATGTCGTCGATTCGACGAAGCATGTCCTTTATGTATAAAAAAAAGCATGTACTTCTGGGGTTAAGAAAATAATTAATTTAATTTCTTAATTTTTTTAAAAAGGGATTTTTTTTTTATCAAATGGATAATTTTACAACAGGTTCTGGTCCAGCCTGAACAGGTTTTAAAAAGTACAGTACTTACAAAGATTTCAAATAGATAATTTTATAATAGGTTCTGGTCCAGGCTGAACAGGTTTTACGATATAGAGCAAAAGGTTTAGTAAGTACAAACATTTCAAATGGATAATTTTACAACAAGTTCTGGTCCAGGCTGAACATATTTTACGATATAGAGCACATAGCAGGACGCTTGTCTTTTATATATAAAGATAATGTAAATAATCAAAAACAAGTGATTTCTAAAAATTTTTCCGCATAGGACATCGGTAGGGGCCTTTTAAAAAATGATGTCGTCGATTCGACGAAGCATGTCCTTTATGTATAAAAAAAAGCATGTACTTCTGGGGTTAAGAAAATAATTAATTTAATTTCTTAATTTTTTTTAAAAAGGGATTTTTTCCAAATAAAGTTTTTCGAGGTAATCCTTTTACGCTGGCATCTGTCACTTTTTCATTGCGTTGTTAACAAATAGACAATGATTTCATAAATTTTATAATTTTTTTGTGATTATTTTATACATTTTTTTATGATTTTTATAATGGTTTTACTTTTATTTTAAGTTTTTTCATATTAAATGACAAGAAATCACAAAAATTTAACACAACCAGGAACAATGAAAAAACATGTTTATCTTTTATTACATTAAATAGAGTCATCAATACACAACAAAAAAAGGTTTCGTAAAATTGGAAGTTCATTCAATCGGTGTTCATTGTATTGGATCACTTATATACAGTGATTTCAATATTTATAATTTCCCATCAACTCAAAGGCTTCAAGTTTTAAAGGTCTAAGCATCTTTCTTTGTCTAGCTTTAAATTTGTTTGTTTTTTTAAATTCATCCTTTCAATTTCAATTTGAAAAATTTCATTTTTCAAAGTAAAGTAATCGTCTTATTGTCATCGTCTAGAGGCAGACTGGAAAGTATATTTATTTCTGTAAACATTGTAAAAATTGTATCAAAGTCTAAATATATAATCAAGAAAAGGCAAGTCAACAAAAATAACACAAGGTCAAGGGCAAAATCTAATAATATGCATTTAATGAAAGTTCTTAAGCATTATAATTAAAATTAAATTTTAAATTATGCTCTTATCTGTAGCTTAAATCCAACTGCAGCACATCATCAAGGTTGCCTTTTTCTTCATTTTAATTTGATTTTATACCACAAGCTATCATCCTTGCTTCCAACCAACCTATTCCGAACCTATGTCCCTCATTTTGAGTCCACGCTGACAGTTTAATGAAATAATTTAACGATTTAAGAGCACATTTTTAATTTTAATTTTTTTTTTTTTATTGCAACCCTCGTCATGGCGAATGCTAATAAAATTAAAAATATTCAAAAAATTAGCCACAAAAAATTACAAAACAAAAAAAAAAAACTATGCAAAAAAAAAAAAAAAACACCAAAATATAATGGCGACTCAAGGCTTTGCTTAATGCCTGTAAGCAGTTTCCATGCTTAACTGAATTTAATGATATCATCCGGCATTTTGCGACACTTTTCTTTTTGTGCCACTTAATTTTATGAGTTTCCTTTTCACACCATTAGCCTATACACAGACCCATACAGCGCCACTTTTACTCCTGCCAGAACAACTATCTTTAGAGTTGTTCGCTTTTAACGTTTTTCTGCGTTTGCTTTGCAGTGTTTTTCATAAAATTATTTCGCTGCTCCTGTCAGGCTTTCTGCTTAAACGGAAGCGTTTACTTGAAGCAACAGCGACCACGATTTGATACATCCGCTTTTTTTATTGCTTTTTTATAACATGGTGTGGTTATTTTTCTATTTCTGTTTTTAATTTTCTTTTTTTTTTTTCGTTGATATTTGCTTGTTTTTGTTTTTTTTTTGCAATTGTTTAGCTTGAAATGTCTAATTTATTACTTTTCTACAGATTTATGCTGATTTTCTATCGCAGCTGTTGGATGTTAGTCGTGCGCTACAAAGTCGCGGAGAGTCAAAATTAATTTTATTCACACAAAATGTAGACTTTTTGACGACTACGTTCGCCACGTACTTCTTTTTATGGCCAACACTGTAAGCGCACGTAAAGTGTGGCATACTTTTGGGCTGCTTGTTAATAATTAGCTTTGTTGTCTGCGCAGCAAGCGTGAAATAACACGCATTTTTAAAGCATATCGCAAATGTCCAGCAGATGCTGGTTGTTGGTCCTGTTTGTAATAGTCATGAAAAATGTATTTAAATTTATATGAAGCGTTACGCAAAGTTTGTCTATCCTATGAGTTATGCGTATAAAAAAATGTTATTTATTTTTTCTGAATATGTTGCGGTTATTTATCAAAATTTACTCAAACTATCATGAATCTTTGAGACCAACTTGCAGTTTAAGGAACGAAAGCATTTGATGGGAATTATGAACGACGTTGCTTCGTTGCTAATATAGTTTAAAATACCCCCTTAGATTTCAAGATATAGATCAAAATTACTGCAAATAGAACAATTAAAACTTAACATTCAATTCTTAGCACTTATTAGAAAAACAGCTATAGATAATATGGAAAGTGCCTTAGTTTTCTTTTCTGACAAAGAATATGATAGCCGTTCAACTCTCATTAGGCAAATTGGGCTCATTTGCACCTCACTATATTTGAATTTTAATTTAATATATGCTTTCTTAAAGTTTTAAATCTCCATATGTTTTATATCTATAGCTTTTTTAACTTGCTACCTTGCAAATAACGTAATTATTTTTGCCACAAAAACTTAACTGGAACCCGTAAAACAGTGTGAAATATGCTCAATCCTTCAAAATCTCGCCTTTTTTTAATACATGCTGTCTAACTCAAACGTAGAAATAAACATTAAGTCATCAATAACTAAAAAAAAACCGACAGCGGATGGTTATAAGCTCAAAGACGTTTTGACCTAAAAATTACTGGTTTGACTCACAGTTGGATAACGTACTTAAACGAATGATATATGAATATTTTGATACAAAAACAAGTAAAGAAAGTCTAAAGTCGGTCTAGGCCGACTATAAAATACCCTAAACACACTTTTCAAAAACAAAAAAATTTTTATTGTAAATGCGCGTGTCCGTGGGCGGATGAAGCCTATATTTTATATGCATTTAAATGTTGATGAAAAATTTACACATACCAAGTTATATTCCTGTAGCTCACAGTTAATGCCTTTATTGTGCTTTCGCTATGGGAGGTGGGCGAGTTCATGGACGGACTACTCCCAATTTTTGAATACACCTTAGTTTTGGTATAAATTACATATGTACATACCAAATTTAATTTCTCTATGAAAAACATAACCTTATTTATTGAGTTTTAAACTTTTTGGGTTGTATGGGAGGTAGGCGTGTCCGTAGGCGGATGACGTCCATTTTTTAAAACCATCTTTGTCTTGTCATAAAAAACATAAGTGCCAAATTTTAGCTCTTTAGGTTAAACATAGGCTTACTTATTGCGTTTTCAATTTTTGGGTTGTATGGGAGGTGGGCGTGTCCGTGAGCGGATGACATCCATTTATCGAAGACATCTTTGTGTTGGTATAAAATACATACATATCAAATTCCATTGTTGTTGGTTAACAATGGGCTGAGTTATGCAGTTTTCAATTTTCGCGTTGTATGGGAGGTAGGCGTGTCCGTAAGCGGATGATGTCCATTTTTCAAAACAATATTTGTTTTGTCATAAAAAACATATGTGCGAAATTTAAGTTCTTCAGGTTAAACACAGGCTTATTTATTGCATTTTCAATTTTTGGGTTGTATGGGAGGTGGGCGTGTCCGTAAGCGAATGACGTCCATTTTTCAAAAACATCTTTGTATTAGCATAAAACACATACACACCAAGTTTTATTGTTATAAGCTTATTATAAGCTTATTATAAGCTGAGCTATGCAGTTTTCAAAATGTGCGTTGTATGGGAGGTAGGCGTGTCCGTGGGCGGATTCCAAAAACATTCAATTGTGCAGGTCCTTGGGTGCATGTGACCATGTGTGCCAAGTTACATCCAATTATCTCTACTCCTTCTTCTTATCCTGTGTATACGGACAACACACAGACGGACAGACGGACGGACGAACGGACATGAATAGCTCGACTCACGAGGAATATATATACTTTTCTATACCGGACTCGCTTCGTTCTATGCGTTACGAACGTTTGCACAAAGTTAATATACCCTGACCTTTCAGGTTAAGGGTATAAAAATATTTTAAGCAATGCAACGAGAACAAACTAAGAAACATATAGAAACAGATCATACAATATTAAGGGCCTCACTTAACATCATAGATCCGTTCCCTGATTCTCGTTTCGAAATACGTTTAATCATGTTAGATCTAAAACCAGCAAAAGACGGAAACGCTACAGGCCAAGAAAATTCAAATATGTTTTACGTAGACACCTGGCGTGAAAGCTTAATTCTACGGTACTCTTAACACTGGACCGTCAGATTGCGTCAAGAGGCGCCCCTTTGAAAGTTTAAAGGTACCAAAATAGGAAAATATTGTGATGACATGTCGCAACCCTTGGTTTGGGTGGAGGCCTATCTTACACCTCTTCTATACTAAGGGGTACAGCACCCAGTTGGAAAATACCACTTCACATTCGAGCAAAAGCTCTACCCGCGATTTGGGTACAAACCACAACCACCACAAGCCCAATAAATTAGCCTGGCAACGTCAGGGGCTGCTGACTTCACGTGGTACCAGTTTTAAAGTCCTCGGTCAGACCTCGCAGCAAAACTACTGCCAGTTGAGCTCATCACAGCTCCGGACTCGTGACCAGAAGGAGTGCATTATTCTGCCAGAATAAACCCTCTAAAGATCCATCAAGCCGGATCTACGGAATAACAATCAGATGAAACGTTATAAATAACCATTCACCTGATACGGCGTCTTTTAAGCACTTGACACCCGAAATTGTTTAATCTGTCAATTTGCTCACTAGGTACAAGCACGTTAAACTCTTCATTTACTGCTTGAACAATGCCTTTGGAACCTAAATCTCTGAATGTCTTCGTAAAGAGGACATTCGCACAACACATGTGACTAATCCTCGAGAATTGATCCACAGTGGCAGCCTTCAGTTGCGCTGAGATTCCGCTTATGCAAAAATGCATTAAGAGAACCATGGCCAGTCAATAGCAAACCCAGACTTAGGGAGAACCAAAAGTTCGGACGACCTTCCATAAAAGTCACGTCACGTATAAACTGGTTACTCTACCGTTCAAACTCTGACTCCATTTAGATTGCCATCTAGATGTAGCGCACAGTTTTAGCATAGCTTTTATCTCAATTGAGCTCAAATCCCTACCTAGCACGTCCGGAGCCTAATCAGGAGCCAACTAAGGCAAACCCCTACGAATTCGGTATGCAATGCTGGTTTGCATTACCATCAAATCCAAGGGCGGCACCCCCAACAACACCTGAAGTGCATCGGTAGAGACCGTACGGCACACCGGCAAACATCCAATCAAGATCACTAGTAGATAAGGTATGACAGTTCTAGCGCAAAATCACGTGTATTCTAAAAGGGGAGTCTAAATTCGACAAAAATTAGTCGTTTTGATGATTCATTCTCTCACTAGATGGCGCCACTTCAGCTGACTGATAAAAGCTTTTGTGGTTTGTGTCTGGGATAATATGGTTTGTGTCTTGAGTACATAAGGTATGATGATTCATTCTCTCACTAGATGGCGCCACTTAGCTGACTGATAAAAGCTTTTGTGGTTTGTATCTGGGATAATATGGTTTGTGTCTTGAGTACATAAGGTATGACAGTTCTAGCGCAAAATCACGTGTAATTTTAAAAGGGGGAGTAAATTCGACAAAAAGTAGTCATTTTGATAATTGATTCTCTCACTAGATGGCGCCACTTCAGCTGACTGATAAAAGCTTTTGTGATTTGTGTCTGGGATAATATGGTATGTGTCTTGAGTACATAAGGTATGACAGTTCAAGCGCAAAATCACGTGTATTTTTAAAGGGGGGTCTAAATTCGACAAAAATTAGTCATTTTGATATTTGATTCTCTCAATAGATGGCGCCACTTCAGCTGACTGATAAAAGCTTTTGTGGTTTGTGTCTTGGATAAATATACCGATGGTACAGGGTGGTAGTTAAAATTTTTAATCAGTGGAAAATATATGGAGTAACAATCCCCCTTATCCTGATCTGGTCCTTGTCCTCGTATGGTCCTGATCTGGTCCTGGTCCTGGTCTGGTCCTGATATGGTCCTGGTCCTGGTCCTGTAGTATATATCTGGTCCTGGTCCTGATATATACCAGATCAGTATCAAATATATACCAGATCGTTATCAGATATATACTACAGGACCAGGACCAGGACCAAGACCAAACCAGGACCAGGATCAGGACCAGGACCAGGACCAGGACCAGGACCAGGACCAGGACCAGGACCAGGACCAGGACCAGGACCAGGACCAGGACCAGGACCAGGACCAGGACCAGGACCAGGACCAGGACCAGGACCAGGACCAGGACCAGGACCAGGACCAGGACCAGGACCAGGACCAGGACCAGGACCTGGACCAGGACCAGGACCAGGACCAGGACCAGGACCAGGACCAGGACCAGGACCAGGACCAGGACCAGGACCAGGACCAGGACCAGGACCAGGACCAGGACCAGGACCAGGACCAGGACCAGGACTAGGACAAGGACCAGGACCAGGACCAGGACCAGGACCAGGACCAGGACCAGATCAGGATAAGGGATTGTTGCCCCATATTTTTCCCCCTGATTAAAAATGTTAACTTCCACCCTGTCCCATCGGTATATTTATCCAAGACACAAACCATATTATTCAAGACACAAACCACAAAATCTTTTATCAGTTAGCTGAAGTGGCGCCATCTCGGTGAGAGAATGAATCATCAAAATGACTCATTTTTGTCGAATTTAGACCCCCCTTTACAAATACACATGATTTTGCGCTAGAACTGTCATACCTTATGTACTCAAGACACAAACCATATTATCCCAGACACAAACCACAAAAGCTTTTATCAGTCAGCTGAAGTGGCGCCATCTAGTGAGAGAATCAATCATCAAAATGACTAATTTTTGTCGAATTTACACCCCCTTTTAAAATTACACGTGATTTTGCGCTAGAACTGTCATACTTTATCTACTATCACTGTCTGACATGAGAGTATCTTGGGTTAGCCAACAGCACAACTAACTATGTCGCCCCAAACAGGCGAACCATAAGTTGCACAAGCAACAAACAGTTCACCATACATGTGACGGACAGCCTGCTACTGAGTCTCCAGTCACTCCTTATAATCCTCGCCCTACCATAGTCATCAGAAGCTCTCTTAACTTCTACAGGTGCAACAAGAAGTCCATCCTTTCTCTCATGTGGATCCCCAAGTACTTGACCTCAGTTACATACCTGAGGCCCACACCCTCCAAGCTGACAAAAGGAGGTCGACAGCGTCATAATTTGCCCTTGAGCAACATCATCATCATCTTGTCACACTAACCCCTACGTGTGCACCCCAAGCACTTATGGCAGCCATAACCTCACTTGCCTTGGTTTCAAGCTTAGCACGAGAACCACCTTCCACCAATACAAGAAGATCATCAGCATACGCACAGCACTTAGACAGATGTTCAAGCCGCCGCATTAGAGGATCCATCATATGGTTCCATATGAATGGACCACAGATAGTACCCTGCGGACAGCCACGAACATCATCTGTCCCTACTGTTTGGTTGACACCTATCACGCATGCTTTTCTATCGCAGAAAAAGCTCTGCCAAAGTTTAATTTCCCGGCAACTCTCCTTTCCTAGCCTGCCTATCACCTTTTCCCAGCATACATAAAATCAATAAATAACACCAAAACGTATAAAGAGCTACTCTCATTTATGGTACTTCTAACGTACAGCCAGGCATCTTCGACGCTCTTTCCCTCACGTTAACCAAATTGCCTCTTGCAAATCTGAGCACCCTCGTACTGCTGGAGTCGTTCCACTATGACCCTCTCCAGTACCTTTCCAAGCACCGGAAGGAGACTGATGCCCCGGTAGAACCTTAAATTGCTCCTCAGCCTATCAGGTGACTTCAGGAGCACAATGACCCGTGCCTCTTTCCATGCGTCAGGTAAGATGCCTTCGCTTAAGCATTTTCCATTTTTATAAATGTAAAAAATGCATCATATTGCTTTTGTTAGGAAGTTGTTCAACTTCTAAATGTAATATTTCTTCTCCAAGACATGCTTGCAGAGCTATAGTTATTCCATTTCACAAAAAGGTGTTGCTAATGCCGTGTCAAATTACAATGGCTCTCCCATTTACATACTTTCTTACTTACTTACTTAAAAGGCGTTTACAACCGTTCGTCGGTTTTCGCCTCGTCTAAGAATTTTCGTCAGTCTCTTTTGTTGTGCGTTTGCTGGCGCCAGTTAGAAACTGCAAGCATCGTCAGGTTATCCAATGCCTGGTCTTTCAAACGGAGATGCGGTTTTCCTCGTCTGCGTTGACCACCGCTGGGTACCGAATCAAATAACTTTTTCGCTGGAGCATCTTCGTTCATTATCTCGACATAGCCTAGCCAGCCAAGTCGCTCAATTTTAATACGCTTGTTTATATCGATGTCGGCATATTGCTCATACAGCTCGTGATTCCATTGTATTTGATTATCGCCATTGACACAGATTGTGCCATAGATCTTACGAAGAATATTTCTCACAAACGCTCTCAAAGTTCTTTCATCAGTGCTGCTCAATGTCTAGGTTTGTGATGCGTTTAGTAGGACGGGCATGATTATTGACTTATAGAGCGTCAGTTTTGTTCGTCGAGAGCGAGCTTTGCTTCTCAATTGCCTACTGAGCCTAATGTAACACCTGTAGGCAAAAGTTATCCTTCGTTTAATCTCAATACCGATATCGTTGGAGGAGTTAATGCTGAATCACAGGCAAACAAAATGCTTCGTCAACAGTGACGTGGTTTCCAAGACGCTGGGACTGTTTGTTTGTTGACTCAAGATACTTCGTTTAATCTGCTTTCACTGCAAGACCCATTTGACTAGACTCTTTTTCTAGCCTAAAGAATGCTGCACTGACTTCTCGTGTATTATGACCAATGATGTCATTATCATCACAATACGCTAGCAGCATAACACACTTATAGAATATTATGCCACTGCGTCTCAGATCAGCTGCTCGGATGATCTTCTTCAATACTAAATTAAAAAAGTCGCACAATAACGAATCACCATGTCTGAAACCATGCTTATATTGAACGAAGGGGAGAGGTTCTTCCCGATTTTCACTGCGCTGCTGGTTTTGCTCAGTGTCATCCTGCATAGACGTATTAAATTTGCAGGAATACCCTATTTAGACATGGTGGACTCTTTATCGTACTATCGAAGGCAGTTTTGTAATAAAAAAAGATGGTGTGTGTCGATTTGTTTCTCTAGGGGCTTCACCAAGATTTGTCGTAGCGTAAAAATCTGATGGTGGACTTTACAGATCTGAAGCCACAGTGATAAGGTCCAATCAGTTGGTTGACGATGGGCTTCAGTCTTTCACATAATACGCTCGTCAGGACCTTGTATGCGATATTAAAAAGATTTATCCCACGGTAGTTGGCGCAAATGGTGGGATCGCCTTTCTTGGGCAGAACACACTGAGGTTCGAATCATCTGGAATGCATTCTTCCGACCACATACTGCAAAGAAGCTTGCAAATGTTTATAAACAGAGCCTTGTCACCGTTGTTAATCAGCCCAGCTGGTAATCCATCGGCTGTGTTATTTTTAAGCCGTGCTATAATTCTTAAGACCTCGTTATAGTCGGGCAGTGGAACTGCATCTCGCTGTTATTAAAAATTGGTGTTTCCGGGATATAATCTCCATTGGCGGGATTGTTGTCAGCGTCGCCATTTAAACGAGGTCAAATCTCGGTCTGAGGCACCGTGCGCGAGTATATATGTGATGCTGTTTGGCGCGAGTATACGAAGGTTAAAAGACTAGAGAAGTGCTCCCTCCATAACATCAGTGTACTCTGGATATCTGTCACTAGATTCCCATTCTCTTCCTTACAGGAAGAGGTTCCGGTCTTAAAACAATCGGCCAGGCGTCTTCTTTTTTCGAAAAATTTTCGAGTCTCATTCCTGTCGCCATGCATCTCAATTTTCTCACACTCACGCATTTCCGCCTCTGATTTTATTTGCCTGAAAATGCGTTTCTCTTCCCTACTCTTCTCACGGTATTGCTCCATAATAGCACGTGTTACAACCGACTGCAGGGTGGCTTTGTAGGCGTCGTCCTTCTCTGCAGTGGCGTCGCGACACTCCTGGTCATGCCACTGGTTTCGGCGAGGGCGATGGTAGCCTATCACCTCTTCGGCAACCGTACGCATAGAGTGGAATATGTGCGTCCACTATGCGCATATATTGTCGATCGGAGGAGTACTTACTTGAAGCAAGAGTGAGAGTCGAGTAGCTAAGGCTTCGGCCGTCCGTTTTGACTGCAGCATGTTGACGTCTAACTTTTTTAGTGTAGGATTGCGAGCATTCTTAGCTGCGCTCAGACGTGTGCAGATGTTGGCTGCGACAAGATAATAATCCGAGTCTATGTTAGCACCACGAGTCGTGCGTACGTCTAGTACACTGGAAGAGTGCCTTCCGTCAATCAAAACGTGATCAATTTGGTTATATGTTTTTTGATCAGGGGACACCCAAGTGGCCTTATGAATATTGAGATGCTTGAATCTAGTGCTACTTACAACCATGTTTCGTGCTGCGGCTTAGTCAATCAACCTCATTCCGTTATCGAATGTGTTGTCGTGGAGGCTGAACTTTCCGACTGTTCGACGAAATATATTTTCCTTGCCCACCTTGGCGTTGAAGTCACCAAACACGGTTTTAATGACATGACGGGGGCAGCGCTTGTATGCATCTTCAAGGCGCTCATAGAAACTTTCTTTGGTCTCTTCATCTTTTTTTTCTGTCGCAGCGTGCGCACATATTAGGCTGATGTTGAAAAATTTAGCCTTGTAGCGGATTATGACAAGTCGTTTGTTCACAGGAATGAATCGCAGGACATGATGCCGTATTCTCTTGCCAACTACAAATCCCTATCCAAACACAAGATGCTTGCCGTAAGTAACCCTGTCTCTTCCATCGCATTACTTGGATTGCAGTGATATCAGAAATATATCTTGTCAAGATATCAATCAGTTGTATAAAGGCACCAACCCAATTTAAGGTGCGGACATTCCAGGTGCATATCCGCAAATCATTATCAGGTTTTAACTACCGGGCGATAATTTTGACGTTTCCAGGAAACACCACGTAGAGGTTTGAGTCGAATTGAGACTATTTCGAGATGGATAGTTCTGGCCTCGCCATGTTGAGGCAGTCAGACACGTTGACCAGTGAAGATCGTCCCCTTGTCTACAAAGGATGCATTTCCCCATGAAATTGAATAAGAGTCAAGGGCAGACATTGAGAAAGTGGACGATATACCTAGTATATCCAGTTTTCACTCACGTCCTATTATATGTGGCGCTTTGTCAAAACGGATTTTTTGCTGAAGTTAATAGTACACGGTTAAAAATCTTGGTCTAAATTTTAAACTTTTTTGGAATACATATAGAACACGATCAAAAAAAGATTTCTTTTTAATCCAATGAAAAGTTTTTAATTTTCCAATCCAAAAAGGATTTATTTTTAAACCGCAAAAAGTTTAAAATTTTTTAATCCAAAAAAGAATAATTTTTAATCCACAGACAGTATAAAATATTATAATCCAAAAAGGATTAGATTTTAGTCCAAAAAAAGTTTAAAATATTGTTATCCGAAAAGGATTACTTTTTAATCCAAAAAGGTTTAACGCAGGGACCGTACCGGTTATGGTTTTTATCGAAAAAGTCACATATTAACTGTTATCTTTTAACTTTTATTTTTTCCGACAAAAATAAAAGTTATTTTGTGCCTTATATTTTTTCGGGCAAATATAACAGTTACTTTTGACTTTTATTTTATCGGTCAAAAATAACAGTTATTTTTGCCTTTTATTTTTTCGGTCAAAAATATGAGGCAATTTGTATTTTCTCATGGGCCGTTTTACCGACTTAAACACTTTTGATATCATTATTTTCGTCTCATCGGTGCGTACATTTTACACATGGTATCAATAATTTTTTAACTGGTCAAGCGGTGTTTAAAAAACACAAATTGCCTGATATTTTTGACCGAAAAAATAAAAGTCACAAAATAACTGTTATTTTTGACCGATGAAATAAAAGTGAAAAGTAACCGTTATTTTTGACCGAAAAAATAAAAGGCAAAAAATAACAGTTTAATTTTAACTTTTATGGAATCAGTCGAAAATTTAAAAGCCACTTAATATTTGTGAAACTGAGGCCATTTTTAACATAATGGTTTATTTGAAAAAGTCCTTCGACAATTTTTCCATTATGTCTTTTTCATTTGAAAATTGGAAAATAACAGTTATTTTCGATCTCTGGTTTAACGTTTTCCTAACCGAAAAGACAAAAGTTTAATATTCAAATAGTTTAGAAGCTTGCAAACTGAAAAATTTATATAATCCAAATTTGAGTTGAAGATGCAATTAAAAGAAAACATTAACTTTTTATTCCCACTTTTTCCCACTCAACATGTACTGATCATCAATAGTTTTTCCGTTTTGACTTAGCCAAATGTAAATAATTAATTGCATTGAGCATTAATGCAACTCTTTAAATAAAAAGAACTAATAATGAATATAATAATATTTTGGTTCAGATTTTAATAAACGATTTTTTTCATTTAATTAAAAATTAACTTCGGATGCTTTAACATCATTAACAATTATATTTAGCGTAAATTTCGTAGTAGTAGTAGTTTTCAATCTTAGGTAACATAAATACTTTTTCCTGAAAATACTACCTTAATGTAAATTTGTAGTCCGAAAATAGTCTTAAACTTAAACTTTTTCGGATTAAAAACAAATTAAACTAAAGTATGGAATAAAAAATAGTACTTTTTGGATTAAAAAATCCTTTAAACCAAAGTTTGGATTAAAAGCTAGTCCAAAATTTTTAACCGTGTAGTGTATTTTGAAATATATTAAGAAAAGTACCATCGTCCTTTCAATGAAGAGCGGTCTTACCATCTATATTGGTCTAAGACACTGTACTGTAGTTTTGTATGCAGAACTATACTACACTGAGAAAAAAACACATACCTTGCTCCGGTAAAAAATTTCTCTATTTTCGATAATAGCAATTTTCTCTTTTTCAAACAAAAATTTTTTCAATTAGAATAAATTTTCACATTTTCGAAGAATTATTTCTCTATTTTTAGGAAATGGAAATATTTCAATGTTTCTAATAATGATAAGTATTTTTCTCGCACAAAAAAAATGAAAACGTTTTCTTATATTTTGATAACAAATTCACTATGAGAGGTATTTTCTTCGATAAAAACAAATCTTTTCTCAAAAATAAAAAGTATTTTTCTCTGAAAACGATATTTTTTTATAGATTTCATGGAAGCTTTTTATAATTTTTAGAGAATTTTTAGTATCGCAATTAGAGAATAGCATTCTCTGGAGCAAAGTCTATACCATTTTTCTCTAAATATGATGCCTTTTTTATCATATTCCGAGAAACTATTTTCTGAGTGTAGTGATACCGCCATTTAGGCTTATAATATTGATTGATATTAATAAAGTCTTTCTTGCATGCTATTTTTTTTTTTATATATGAAGTTATACTGTTCAAAAATATTTTATAAAAATATGATTTATCAAGACCTTTTCCGGCAAATTGACAGTTTTATCAAGTAAATGAATGATAAATTTTTAATCAATCATCAAATCAGATAAAAGCAGAATTATGCTGTCAATCACACCTAAGCCAAAGCTTTTGTAGGGATTCACGAACAATGTCTTGCTTCTTTAAATTTTAAAAATCAATTTAGATTTTAAATAATTCGTAAGAAATGACTATCGACTATCAGATATGACAAATTTTGTTGAACATTTGAATAAGCATATTATAAAATAATTTAGAATAAATAGTTGAAAAATACTCAAGTGTCATATGTTTTCTATGCAGTCTATGCTATTATGTCGTCTATACTGAAATGTCAAAGTTTCCAAATGACCTTAAGGGTCATGCTTCTATGCTTTCACCATGCAGTCATAGTGATTCATGACAACTAGCACTTACCGAAACACACACATGCACAATCACACATAGCTATGCAGTTATGCGGCATTATTACGAACACACGCCAAAATTCACTCACTCACACATTCATATACCTACACATTCATGCAAGCACCGCTTGGCAGGCAGCCAAACCAAAAAATTAAGAACAAAAATCAAAAAAAAAATAGCCTGTGACATTTTTGTAATTGAGTCCTTAAGTCGCGACGAATAGGTCATCAGTAAAGTACAGCAGCAAGTAAGCAAAAAAAAATACACACATACATACAAAGAAACTTGTTTGAAACAAAGCAGAAAAAAAAACACCATCTCATTAACAATAACAAACAATGCTTCAGTGCACTAATTTTGATGACGTCCTTAAGTATAACATTGAAAGGCAGAGAGAAAAACCAGCCACAAAGAAAAGAAACTCAAATGTATTTTTTAAATGAATGAAAACTGACAAAAAAAAGTTATAACTGCTCACAACAACAATAGAGCGAAAAAAAAACAACAACATCAATATCAGTTTTTCTAAGAGAATTTTTCTTTTTCTAAACAGTGATGTCATATTTAAGGGGAATAAGCAAGGACCTGCGCTTTTGAAATGCCAAGGCAACTCTTATTTTGCTACATTGCTCTTAAGAGTTGTGTAAAATAATGACGTCATCAAGTTAACTTCCGCTTTTATGTGGCTTAAAGGACAAAATGTGCGATACTCATTGATGACAGCTACTGCTGCTGTAGCTGCTGTGAGAAGATGAACTAACTGTGCTTTGTTTTTATTTTGCACAACTTAGTCGAAATGCTCTTAAGTTATAGACACACACACACACACACATATATATATATATACACTTTATTGTTTGCCAACAGCTCTGTATTGTATTGAAGAAGGTGTCGATGAACGAAAATGTTGCGGGATTTTGATTTTATTATTTTTGTTTTACAATTCTTGAGTAAATTTCTTGCTTATTTTTTTTATATATATAATTTTATAAGAGGACATTGAACTCATCTTAACTTTTTTGTTATATTTGCTGTCTTTGGATTAAGTTGGTCGTTGATAATTTGCGATAATCTGCTTGACATTTTTATGCGTTTATTTGGTTTCATCACGAACAGTTTTTCTGCTGAACAGCTTAGAAAAGTTTAAAGATTTCTTTAAGCTATTATTTATGTTAACTTAATAAATTCAGTAATTTCAAAGATGTTGCATACTTTTTGGCTCCAATCGTAATTTCAGCAAAAAATTAATAGAAAAAACTACATTTCTCAGTTTAAAAGATTCTTCTTTATGCCACTTTTACGTCTATTTTAAACTGTTTACTTCTCATTAAATACATGCCTTTTAAACGTGGCTAAATAAGCATCACTTTCAAACAACTTTAAACATCTTTAATGCTAAACTTTTATGAACTCAACACAAATATTAAATAGCATAACAAATGGACAATAACAATTCAAGAAATCTTCAAAGAAACTGCCAAAGTTCAAAACTTATTTTAATAACTATGCTTATCATAATAAAAATCATGCTGATGACATTAAAATTGTCATAATTTTTATCTTTATTGTCTTCTTGAAATACTTTTTAAGACGTTTAAATTTAAATTTACAATTTCCGTTTTACATATTTTTATCTTTATCTCTTTAAAAAGAAAAAGAAAAAGCAACAAAAACAAAATCCAAAAAATTCTTACAAGCTGTTGTTGGAGGCAAAACTAAGATATGCTCACAACAATCGGAAACAACAGCTATTTGCATAGCCCGCAGGCAATAAAGACAAAAAACAAAAAAAAAAAAGGTACAAAAAAAAACAACAGCAAGATGAAGTCTTTTTAAATACACCACGTTTACAGAAAAAGTAATAAAATCCTGTTGTATTTTTTTTATCGGTCGGTTTTGTTTTTTAAGGATTTCATGTTGTTTTTATTTGTCTTTTATTGCTGCTATCAAGCTTAAACATATAGAAAGCCAATAAAAATGAATGCTACAAGTAATTTTAGCCACGTTAGACCACAAGGCAAAGAGCACAGCATTTTCTATGTTGATGAGGCAACATTTTATGGTAGAAATTGTTAAGCGAAAAATTTTACTCAAAAACTTTACGAATTTGTGGGTTAGCTCAGACATATTGAGCATATAATGATGCGACTTTGATGTACATTGATGTCACATCAATTTAGTTTTGCTTATTGAACTTTTTAGTCGAGTATTATTAAATGTTTAACGCAATAAAATATATAAGTTTTTGAACCATTTTAGAACCATGGATATATCTTTAAAAAAATGATCTAAGGACTAATATTAGAACATATTTCGGAATTGCTAAAACTAACTGTATTGTCTTAATTAACGAACAAATAAGGAATATTTCTTAGCGTCAGAATTTTGATATGTGTGGAATTTTGACATCTAGTGTAGATGGCAGGCTTTATAGACTGTTTACAAAATAAGGTCCAATGCGACAAATTTTATGCTCGAAAAATTTAAATTTCTGTCACTATCGTACTCGGAAATTGTAATTAATCAAACAGTCTTTGTGCAAAATAACAATTAAGGTGAGACATAACATTCGCGGCAGAGAGAGGAAACCTTTTCTAAAAATTCATAACTCTGTCAAAAACAAAAATGTTTCCAAAATGTTTGTTATTATTGTAGAGAATTGAACAAATTACAAGAAAAAAAAAAAATTAAAAAAAAATAAAATTTTCACTCCAACTTGGTTTTATAGAGCTCCAAACTGGCGGCTGAGAAAAAGACGGGGCCTCTTGGTTGTCGCGCTGGGAGTCGCAAAAATTGTGTTCGATCTGAAAAAAAAATTTATTTTTTAAATCTTAACAAAATTGGTTATTGTATGACAGTAGCTTTTTTAAAATGTTTTTAAATTTTTAGTGATGTTCCAAATTTGAAAGTGCGTTTTTTTCGAAAAAAAAATTGACTTTAAAAATTCATACAAAATCGAAAAAAAATTAAAAAAAATCGTCTCATACGATAGCGAATCAAGTTTAAAACAAGTAAAGAAAGTCTAAAGTCGGTCTAGGCCGACTTTAAAATACCTTAAGCCTACTTTTCAAAAACCAAAAAAAATTTTTGTAAATGGGCGTGTCCGTGGGCGGATTAAGCCTATATTTTATATGCATTTAAATGTTGATGAAAAATTTACACATACCAAGTTTTATGCCTGTAGCTCACAGTTAATGCCTTTATTGTGCTTTCGCTATGGGAGGTGGGCGAGTTCATCAAGACGGATTACTCCTAATTTTTGAACACACCTTAGTTTTGGTATAAAATACATACATACCAAATTTAATTTTTCTATGACAAACATAACCTTATTTATTGAGTTTTAAACTTTTTGGGTTGTATGGGAGGTGGGCGTGTCCATAGGCAGATTACGTCCATTTTTCAAAACCATCTTTGTCTTGTCAAAAAAAACATATGTGCCACATTTTAGCTCTTTAGATTAAACACAGGCTTATTTATTGCGTTTTCAATTTTTGGGTTGTATGGGAGGTGGGCGTGTCCGTAAGCGGATGACGTATATTTTTCGAAGACATCTTTGCGTTGGCATAAAACACATACATATCAAATTTTATTGTTGTAGGTTAACTATGAGCTGAGTTATGCAGTTTTCAATTTTTGCGTTGTATGGGAGATAGAGGTGTCCGTGAGCGTATGATGTCCATTTTTCAAAACCATCTTTGTTTTGTTATAAAAAACATATGTGCTAAATTTAAGCTCTTCAGGTTAAACACAGGCTTATTTATTGCGTTTTAAATTTTTGGGTTGTATGGGAGGTAGGCGTGTCCGTGAGCTTATGATGTTCATTTTTCGAAGACATCTTTGTGTTGGCATAAAACACATACATATCAAATTTTATTGTTGTAGGTTAACTATGAGCTGAGTTATGCAGTTTTCAATTTTTGCGTTGTATGGGAGATAGAGGTGTCCGTGAGCGTATGATGTCCATTTTTCAAAACCATCTTTGTTTTGTTATAAAAAACATATGTGCTAAATTTAAGCTCTTCAGGTTAAACACAGGCTTATTTATTGCGTTTTAAATTTTTGCGTTGTTTGGGAGGTAGGCGTGTCCGTGGGTGGATTCCAAAAATATTAGTGCAGATTAGTGCAAAATAGTGCAGATCCTTGGGTGCACGTGACCATGTGTACCAAGTTTCACCAATTATCTCTACTCCTTCTTCTTATCCTGTGTATACGGACAACACACAGACGGACGGACGGACGGATGTACGGACATGAATAGCTCGACTCACGAGGTGACGCTGATCAAGAATATATATACTTTTCTATACCGGACTCGCTTCGTTCTATGCGTTACAAACGTTTGCACAAAGTTAATATACCCTGACCTTTCAGGTTTAGGGTATAAAACAACAGCAATTTTCAACATGGGAAATCAATGATAATAACCACCAAAGCACCAAGAGATACCACAAAAATAATAATGAAACATAAAATAATCACTCTTACACATATACAAGCGCTGAGAAACACAAAGACAATGTATATTAAAAAGCCAACATGCCAAACATTGCTCAGCCTAAAAATATTCCATAGAAGTTTTTTTTTTTTTTAACTTATTTATGTAAATTAATACATCCGAGTTCAATAACCACAAATACCACATAAAAGACAAAAAAACAAAAACAATAACAAAATTCCGAAATGCATAAAATTGTAGTAAAACTCTGAAAATATTTCTTTATCTCATGCATATTTAACTGAAGACTTTGAAGTTAGCTTCTTAGATATATGCAAATGTAAGTATAACATACGCCGAAATAACATTTGCCAAATCATGAATTTTTATTTTTTTTTTTACTTGTTGGCTCAACGCTTTGCTGCCAGTGTACTTTATTGCCATACAAGTCAAAATAAAAAAAAAAAAAATTCTAACTAATGCACACATTTCCTGAATTTCCCGGAAGTGATTTCCAGTGAATTCAATCAACATGGTTACAAAAAACATAGCAAACAAAAAAAAATAAAACAAAGAAAAACAACAAAAAATGTTAACGTCTTCAGGCATTAAGTTGAATTTTTCCGTTCAGTGGTTAGGAGCATAACAAAAATGTAGGCGTGCCTTTGGTTGATGGCATGAAAAGCCTGTGCTAAAGGGATAAATTACAACAATTCGAAACTCATCTATGAAAATAAGATGATGAAAATAGGGCCCGACGAAAACAAAAAAAAACAAAAAAAAAAAAAACAAAAACAGTGTTAAACAAATAAGCTGATATAATCTACGTAGCATGCAGAATGCAGGATGTGCGTTGTATAGCCAATTGATGGTTGCAAGGTGGGGCAATGAATGTGGTTGCACGAGCATGGGCGGTATTTTTGTTTTTTTTCTCTTGTTCTTTTTGGGTTTTTTTACATGTTTTTTCACTTCATTGATTTTAGCGCAAAAATTTCTACCACATGTTAAAGTGGCAAAATTGTGACAGGCTACAGATTATTGTTTCACTTTGCAATTTATTTAAGTATCTGCTTGTATGCATGACTTAGCTAACAATAACAACAATGACAATATGCAAAAATTCCCACAAAAAAAAACGACAAAATTGAAAAATGCAAAATAAAAGTAGAATTAAATTTGAAAAAAAAAAAAATTGTCAAACAAAATAACCGATAAAATTAAATGATGGATTGACAATGGCTTTTAAACACTTGAAATAACTTTACCAGATATTACGTTCTTGTGTTAATCAAAAACTTAAATCTCTTAAGTTTTAACATATGTATGTTAGAAAAATTCCATCAAATTATGATATTTGTCATAATAACTCAAAAGCTATCCACCATTTTTCATCAAAATAATTAAGTAGGATTTGATATAAGCATTTTAGCACATACTTTCTTCACTAAATCATACTAAATCATACACATTAAGCAGACACACCCTATAGTTAGCTCAACAACTGCTGAAGTTTTTGCTGTCAAAAAACTATTATGATGCGATGTGTGGGATGTATAGGAAATCCATTGGTAATAATTTTGACTTGCCGACAAAACAACTGCTATACTTTACAGATAGTTTTGGACAATATTAAGCAAAGGCAGTGCCAGTTTCGTAAACTTTTTTGGTCTCGTTTCATTCTCATTTAAATTATATCACTATACTTATTTAAAGTAGAGCAGTAGCGTAGCAAGGGGGGCCTGGGGAGGGCGGTCCGCCCCAGGTGCACGCCAAAATGGGGTGTAAAATTTGGCAAAAGAACTTTTTACCACATAATTTTTGATTTTTTTAACAAAAAGAACACAACTCAATGACTTCGGTTTTATATTTGAATATCAAGAGGGTGCAAAAGTGAATGCAAATATTTTTAACCATCACCAGGACTTCGTTTTTATTGAAACAAACTTTAACTTTATATTAAATTTTCTTCAATATTAACGCTCACACTAAAACCCAAATCCATATTTGATTTCCAATTCTTCCATATTGGAAAAATTCCAAAAAAAAAAAATCGATATGTAATTTTTCATTGGTTAGGGGTGTAATTTCCAAACAAATTATATTAAAATTTTCATGACATTAAGATGGAGTACAAAAGTTAAAAACTTTTTTTTTATATTCTATTAAGTTTTTTAAAAAAAACACTTTTTTACAATTTATATTCAGGTTAAGAAGTGTTCAAACTTGCTAGCATAGTATACATTTCTAAAACCATTAAGTTTCGAAAACCTGCATGATTTTCAGAGTATGATGAATGGAGGCGTCAGTTTTTTTGTAAGCAATACATTTCTCCATAACTTTTCAGAAAAATATGTTTATGTCATAAATGTCAAAAATAAAAATATACTTTATGATTTTGTGATTACTAAGTTTGAAACTATATATCATGAAACAAAACTTATTTACAGCTTTTTA
Organism: Tetanocera ferruginea; assembly: GCA_958299015.1. NCBI lineage: Eukaryota > Metazoa > Arthropoda > Insecta > Diptera > Sciomyzidae > Tetanocera > Tetanocera ferruginea. Next base: position 48,678,585 of record OY282640.1, on the reverse strand, counting down.
CCTGCTAGAACATAATTTTGAATAGTAATATATTTTGGCTATACTGTTACATGAAACTACTAGTTTAGAAATTAAATTAAACTTTTTACTTGCTTAAAAAATTTCTAAAAAATTAAATTGATTTTAATTCAATACATTTTTTATTTAAATTAAATAAATGGCATGCTATGATAATTTATGGCGTTCCGACTTTTTTTTTTATTATTTTGTAGATGTCTTTTAAAAACTCTAAGATGGTTTTCTGACTCCTTTATTTTACTAAAATAATTATTACTAGTAAACCTGTTGCCCGAATTTGAGCAATTCAAGAAAAATTAAGTGTTAGAAACATTAAAGACGTTTAATATATGATATTCTATTCAAGAAGTTATTATACTCAATAACGATATATTCAGTCTCAATAATGATATAAAAGATCATTATCTGAATGGTTTGATTTGAAACGTATGATCTGACACTAAATTTTTTAATGAAACTGTCAAAATACGAAGACGGATTAAAACTTATATTACTACTGAGACAAACATTATTACTATTCGAAAACATGGCAGCTTAACTCTTCTAGCTATAAAACATAACTAATTTAAAAAAAAAAAACGCAGTGAAAAATAGATTTAAGACATAATACTAAGAGATATTTCAGAAATTAATAAAAAGTACTAACAGAACACTTACAACATCGATTTATAACACTTTAAGATGAAAACACGCCAAAAAACCCAAAAAACCGTTTTTTTTTTTTTAAAACCGTTGAAATTTGACTAACTTGTTTGCTCGGAAAGTGGAATTTTTGATTTTGGAACTGCATTTTTCGGTCAATTGACATTTGAGGAATGCATAAAAGATGATTTTGGCTAAAAATTTTTAGTTTTGAAAAAAATTCAAATTCGATCAATTCATAAGCTTTTCTCAAACTAAATTTCAAATTGATTAAATAGGAAATATTTGTACAAAAATTTTATTTCTGTTTTAAAAGGTTGGGAACCCCCTGAAGCGAAATCACAATTTTTAAAAGTGGTTTGCACAATTTCAGCCAAAACCTGATTAAATGACATCTGAATCGATAAAATCAGATTGAATCAATCAGAAAAATTGGTCTGGGAGGAGTTGAAGTCACAAAAAAAACCTTATCCTATTAATTATATAGATAAGCAGGATGATTAAAGAAGATTCGTGGCTATAACTTTTAATTGGTTGTAGCTATAATGAAATTTTTTTCAAATATATTGTTTTTGAAGCTTGTTGAAGATTTAAAAATTATAAGAACAACATTTAAAAAAAAAAAAAAATTCGAGCAAAAAACCATAGGGGGTTTTTTCGATGACACATAGTATTTATTAATTTTTCTGTCAAACAAAAACAAATTCGTCTTAAATAAACTAAATAAAATTAAAGAAAATCAAAAATGCAAATTTGAAATTTTTTTTATTTTTACAACAAAAACAATTTTTAATACATTTTTTGAGGAAACATTCATTTTATTGGACTCTTTTTAAAGGCAATGATTAAAATATAAATATTAAAGTAACGGTAAAAACTTTGTTATTATTTTAAAGTCAATTAATTGCAATTAAATACAAAAAAGAAATAAATTAAATTTTTTAAAAAGTGGCAGAGATATTCGCTTCCAAATAGAGAACTTTAAATTTCAGAGAGTTTTTTTCTCCGTCTTGACGTTTGATAAAAATACACGTTAAACAACTTAAGAAAATATTAAGAAAATTCATTAAAAATACATTTGGTAAGATAATTACTGTAATTGTCAACACATTTCAAAGAAAATTGAACAAAAATTTAGAAAAACAAAAAAATTTTGAAAACCGTTGAAATTTGACTGAGTTGTTTGCTCGGAAAGTGGAATTTTTTATTTTGGAACTGCATTTTTCGGACAATTGACATTTGAGGAATGCATAAAAGATAATTTTGGTTAAAAATTTCTAGTCTTGAAAAAAATTAAAACTCGATCAATTCATAAGCTCTTCTCAAACTAAATTTCAAATCGATAAAATAACGGATTTTTGTACAAACATTTTATTTCTGTTTTAAAAGGTTGGGAACCCCCTGAAGTGAAATCACAATTTTTAAAAGTGGTTTGCACGTCTACAGCCTAAACCTGATTTAATGACATCTAAATCGATAAAATCGGTCCATTGGTCTGGGAGGAGTTGAAGTCACAAAAAAAACCTTAGCCTATTAATTATATAGAATACTAGCAACCCTCCGCGGCCTTGCTCGCTAATATAAAAAACAATGTCTTATGGTATTTGTTGTATTATTGTTTAAGTATTGTCATATGTATTCAAAATTGAAATTATTTTAAATCTTATATAAATTCATTATTTTCGGATGTTTTCTGATATCAGGTAGAATAAATCTATTGGATGGATTTCCTATCCTAAAAAGACCAAAATATTACGAAAAAACAGTTCTGCATTAGATAATCACGGACATTTAAAAGAATGGACCTTGTGCTTGGTTTTTTGTCAAAGTAAAACTCGTTGGTATAGAATTATAAACTTATATCCCCTTAAATGTGAGGGAATCACAGGGATTCGAGGCATTAAAATATTTTCTCCTCTGCTGGACCATTCAGAATAATACCCTTAACATGTAACCGAACTTCATTGCATACAAATTCGAAAGTAAGTCATCTTTTGTTTTCAGTGCATTGCTCAAGCATGGAGTAAACTTTATGCCAGTATCCAACTGTCAGAACTGTTGAAGCAAACGTACCAGTTTTAAGTTACCGCGAAGTTGCACTCGAATATTCGTGCACAATTGTACAACTTACTCTTTATGCCAAAATAATGACTTTTAAAGAAGCTTCTTTAAAATCGCCCGAAATCACCGGAAAAAAACAAAATTATCTGAGTTTCATGAAATAAACGAATATCTCTTTCGTTAAGGACATTAATTCGTTCTTATTATTATCGATTTACATATGTAAGTAATGTTACTGTAGAAACCTTAGAAATAACCAACATAGCTTTTTAAAATAACTATTACAGACCCTGTGAAAAAAAAGTTATTGTGTGTTTGCGATTAGAAATTTGCTCATAAAATCCGCGTGTCTTTGATTAATTAAACTTTTATACTCTTCTAACCCCACTTCTATGGAAACATATTTTATTTTATCACGAAATAGCCGCGAAAAATTTAAGGGACTCTGTTTTATTTTTAAATATTACTGAAAACCAAATGGAGCAACTTTGAAAAACTTTACTCTTTTTTATTTTATACCTCAGCCTTTGAAATAAAACCTCGTTGTAGTGGTTTTTTACAAAATGAATGACAATATCGATAATTTACTTCTTTCAATAATAATTATTTCTTAATCGTTTCTGATTTAGCAAAAACCGTACAAAATTTTAACCGTTAGACTAAGTCGACTTTGATAAGTATCGAATCATTTATTTAAGAAGTATGACTTTATTTCTGACTTATTTTTATATTAAGAAAAGATCTTCAGTTTGTTCATATATATCGTATTGACTACCTATATATCAATTCAAATAAAGAGAATCCTAATGAAAAATAAAGCAATTTATGAGATATCATGTTAAATGTTCAACTATTGTTTAAAATCGTAGATAGAAGATATTTTCACTTTTTAATAATTTAAAATTCAAAGTGAAAAATTTATTTAAATCAATGATATAGTTCATGAGTTATTAAACAAACAACAAAAAAAACGAATCTTTGAGATTAATTTTTATGTAATTCCATAGATATATTCAAGCTCTTTTAAACTGCAAGTTGAAACAATTTTTATACCATAAAAATGTAAGGTGATGTGATTAAATTTCTGCAAACGCTTGTAACGCATAGAAATAAGCGATTCCGGTAAAGAAAATAATATATATTCTAGATCAGGTGTCATCTCATGAGTCGATTTATCTATGTCTGTTTATCCGTCCATTTTGGTAGACATATTGAAATGGATCCAAGATCTGCACTTCTGAATATTTTCGGAATTCACCCATGGACACGCTTACCTCCCCTACAACCCAAATATTTAAAACTTTATACATAAGCTTATGTTTGGCCAAAGAAGACACAATTTGGTTTATATTTTATATGAAAACTAAGATGTGTTAAAAATAATGTATGTAATACGAATAAACTCATACCTTTTTAAAATATTAAACTTTTGGGAAATAAATACAAAAATAATTCTTTATCCCTTTAAATGCTTACAAATAAACATATAAAAAACCCATGAAATGCTTGTGAATATACATAGTACAAAAAACCTACTAAGTGAATATTTGTATTGTATCCTTTTAAGGCAAATGGTCTTCAAAACGTCATGCTCTTTAATTTTAGCCTTAAATTTTAACAAAAATTTCGATTCTCATTTTTTTGTATCTTTACTGTTCTGCACACAGTAGAGAGTGAGTAACAATTCTATAGTTTTTATTTGAACAGAAAAAATTCTAACTGCAAATAATGATTACGTTGAGACAGCAACAAACGAAAAACTCATAAGACTTTCTAAAATAAGAAATTTCAATTGAAAAAAATAAAGCAAAGACACAAATGCAAATATCTAAATAAAGCAAATATTAATGTTTAACACATAACCATGTTGCTCTATTTATTTTTAAAACAGCGCGCAGCCGCAAATCAATACAACATAACCAGTCGATTTCGCAGTCGCAACTAAATTGTCTCCTTCTCGTTCATCGACTTGGCTTAAATTTCTGCACGAAGCATGTTGCAGCATTTTGCAGCGAAAACAACAATGTGTGCGCTGCAATCAACGATAGCTATCGAAGCTATCAACAATCGACATGCTTGCAAGAAATTTGTAGGAAAATTAATAAATTTTTAACTAAAATATCAATTTTACGGAAAAACTATTGATCTAAGATACATGTCACCAGTGAGTTTTTTGTTGGAAACGGCAAGATCTTTCATTTGCTCATACATCATACCCACCTAACTGTTAAGGTGTAGGCAGCATATGGAAAAAAAGTGATTAATTTGATGAAAAATATTGACTTAAGTAAGATTATTGGCCAAAAACTTCTTAGCTTTTTAATAACTTAAAATTCTGAGTATACAAAGACAGTCTAGAATAATTTATTGTTCGATTAGTGAAAATTTAATTCAAATCAGTACAGTGGTTCCGGAGATCCTGAGCAACATACATGAAAAAAGCTAATCTTGGAGTTTCATTTTTATATAATAGTATAGATGTTCAAATCAACCAACAAAACCTATCAAAAATACAGTTTTTAAGAAAAGATAAGATGCACTCTTCCTTAAAAATTATTCTAATTATTAAATTTAAATTTGGTTCTTAATCACCGAATGTAAAAAATCAACAGATTTCTTGGAATTGCCAGCTCTTTTTGAGCCATTCATGACTCTTAACAATGTCCAACCGGACAAGTTTGGTTTTGGGAATTATATAGATAATGGGAATGAAAAAAATTTCTGACATCAATTTGGTATCACTGTAATATTGTAATACTGAGATATTTATGGTGGTATTTATGGTGATATATATAAAGCAATCAAATATAACAGACCTTAATCTTGTCTATAATAGTTCAATGGGAGATTAATATAGATACACTGAGAAAAAAAACAAACTTTAAAATTAAACAAAAAATATTACAATATAAATTTAAAACCTTTGCGTTTCTACAAAACAATATTTAAAACAAGTGTGTTTAATTTGTACCTACCTATAAACTCCTTTCTTTTTTTATTTTTCTCTTATTATTTCTTTGAAAAAACAAACAAAAATTTGAATTTAATGAAAATTTTTGAATTTTTTGAATTGGTTTGACTAATGTTCGATATTTGTTCAGATGATAAAATAAAAAATAATTATTTAAATATTAAAATATTTCAAATGCAAACTTCATTGAAAGGAGTTAAGATTTGGTATTCGGAGGGTCCCAAGGGTCGCTGATTACGAATCTGTCGTCAAAAACTCGGAAAAAATTAAAAAATGGCATCGAAAAATAAATGTTTTAAAACAAGTGTTTTGAATTTTTAAATTTTTGTTTTAAATTTGGTTTTCAGAACAAAAACATTGTTTTAAAAACCAAAACTTTTGTTTTGAATTTAACTTTAGAAACAGCTCTGTTTAATTTTAATGAATTTGTTTCAAGCTCTATTTCAAAAACAAATTCGTTAGATATGAACACAATTTCATTTAATTTTAATACATTTTTTCCTCAGTGTTAAACTGAAATTGATCAAGAAATTGATAAAAATTATGAAAAATGTTTATAAATAAATTTTAATATTTTATATTAATTTTTCATGTAAATTTTATGTAGAAAATGGGCGTTGATTTCGAAAAAATATTTATATTAATAGTTATTCAGGGTCACTAGGGAAAATTTGTCAGCCAATTTGAAAATTTTTTCTACAATTATGCAAGATTTTTCGTAAATTTTGCAAAGTTTTCTTTATTAAACTAACTTTAGTTTTTATATTAAAACTGATATTTTGTGGTTTACTGATAGTAAATTTTTTCTCTCACAACTTATAAGCCCGGTAGACAAAAATATTGGAACAATTCAGAGAAAATTGTTTAAGTTTCTGATAATTTTAGATTTTTAATTCTTTTATCAAATATTCATGGATAGCATAGTTTTGTTTGGTTTTTGAATTTCTTCTAAAATATGTCATTTTTGTAGAGGTTGATTCGAAAATATGTTGTAAGATTCATCGACTTATTTCATAACAAAAGAATCTTCTAAAGGGGTGCACAATTTAGTTTCCGTCCCGGGTGCGACCAACCCTAGCTACGCCACTGAAGCATTATAGAATTACGTAAAAGGTTGTTAATATGGCTATTCAAACATCATTGTCTAAAACAACATTTATGAATACATTTTTATACAGCTAATTTTGACTAATTCACTTTCAGTGTGTCGAGAATGGAACCTCCAATACAAAGTGGCTTTATCAAAACGGTACAATTTTTTCAAATTAAACAAAAATTAATTGGTTTATTTATTATGAAAAAAGAAAAAATAATAAAACCTAAATAATTTCGAATCTTTTATCCTATATTAAAGAAAGAAGATCCAAACAGAAAGTCTCATTTTCATCGCGAATAAAGTTATTTCGTGCGAATTATGTGAAAGATTGCAACCACCTACCAAAATACTGATTGGTTGGATTTTATCAATAGGGCTTCCTTTCTGGTAAGTCCACCGTAGACCAGACTTTTATTCACTACACCAAATTCTGAAAAAAATTGAACGAACAGATATTATTCGAGACTCACCAAGTCTTTGTTGATTATAAAGTTGCATTCGGTATCCCGATTCGGTATTGCCTGAGTGCAACAATATCTGAAACTGGTTTATCGCCAGTTTGCTACAAACGAATTTCAAAAAGTCACATACTCACAGTTATCTTTTAGCTTTTCTTTTCTCCGACAAAAATAAAAGTTATTTTGTGCCTTATATTTTTTCGGGCAAATATAACAGTTACTTTGACTTTTATTTTAGCAGTCAAAAATAATGGTTATTTTCTGCCGTTTATTTTTTCAGTCAAAAATATTAGGCAATTTGTTTATTTTCAAAGGTTCATTTTACCGACTAAAAAACTATTGATACCATTATTTTATTCCATCGATGAGACATTTACTCATGGTGTCAACAGTTCAATCTGTCAAGCGGTCTTTAAAAAAACAGAAATTGCCTGATTTTTTTGACGAAAAATTTAAAAATCACAAAATAACTGTTATTTTTGATCGATAAAATAAAAGTCAAAAGTAACGTTTATTTTTCCCCGAAAAAATCCAACGCAAAAAATAACAGTTAATTTATAACTTTTAAAAAATCAGTCGAAAATTGAAAAGGCACTCAATATTCGTGAGGCTGAGGACATTTATAACAAAATGGTTTATTTAAAAAAGTCCTTCGACAATTTTTTCATTATGTCTCTTTCATTTGAAAATTATGTAAAATAACAGTTATTTTAGATTCCTGTTTACATTTTTTCCTGATTCCTGTTTATTAACTGTTTAGCATGTTTTCAATCATCTGCAAAGTTTTTGCTAACAACCAACGTTGTGATATTTTCTTTCAAATCAAGCTTTAAGCTCAGTATGCAGCGAACAGGCAGTTGAATTTTTTCCGTTAGGATTTGATATTCAACAAAAAAAAAATGTGCAGTAAGTGTTGCAATAAAATTATAAGTTTATTAATGTTTTTAAAGCATTTATTACAGTTGTTATATTGCAGCAATGAAAGTATGCATCTGTTAGTCTGTTGCTTTTTCTCCACACAGTTGTTATATTATGTAATGTAATGTACAACATTCCAAGCTTAAAGAAATAAAATTTCCGTGCATACTCTTAGGATGAAAATCAAATGGTACGGACCAAAACGCGTTCTTGAGACATGGTTTGTGTCAGCGGTATACAAGACACGGACCAAAACCCGTTCAATCTTATATATTAATACGTGAACATTAAAGTTTATCGCACGCTTTTTTGGTATTAAAAAAAACTCAAAATAAATTAAATTTATATCATTCGAAAGGTTTTGTTGCCCAGATGTGCAGAATGTATATATAAATGATATATCTGTTAGAGGTGGTTCCCAACCTTCGAAGAGAGAAATTACATTTTTGAGAAAAAACCCGCTCTGTTGTAAATATGAAATTTGATTGGGGAAAAGTTTTTGAGTTGGTCGAATTTGAATTTTTTTTTAAAGTAACAATTTCTTAAAAACCTGTAGTTTTATGCATTCGTAAATTGTAAAATTAGTAAAAAAATGTGTTTTGAATTCAAAAATTTGACTTTCCATGTAAATATCTTGGTCGGATTTTAACGGTTTTTAAATTTTTCTAATTTTTTCTAAAAGTTTGTCAAATTTTCTTTGAAATGTGATAAAAATTACAGCAAAATTCTAACCAAAAGTATTTTTAATGAATTTTCTTAATATTGTTGTTAGTTATTTAGCGTGTGTTTCAACCAAATGCCAAGAGAGAGAAAAAAACTGTCTCAAATTTAATGTTCTAATTTCTGAAGCCAATAACTTCGCCATCTGTGAATAAATTTTATTTATTTATTTTTTGTATTTAAGTCTTATCAGTTAACTTAAAAAACTTTTGAAAATAATACCATTTTTTGTGTGTTTATATTTAAATTAGTCATTTTAAAAAAAGACCATAAAATTTGATTTATTCTTAAAATATGGGGCAAAAATAATTTTTGTTGTAAAAAAACAAAAACTCAAAATTGCATTTTTGATTTTCTTTCAAAGTCTGTACCGAAATTTAGGTGAATTTATTTTGTCTTGACACTAAATTAATAAACTGTCCGTGCCATCAAAAAATCAAGGTTACCCCCTATGATTTCTTTGACAAAATGAAATTTATTTATAATAAAACAAAAAAAAATAATTGTTTTGAAGAAAATAGCTTTATATCTCCAATCAATTAAGAGTTATAGCCTCGAACTTATTTTTATCATGTCGCATATAATTATAAATAGTAGGCAATTAATAAATTGGTCAAATTTCGACCCCAGGCAATACTAGTATTAATTACATTTTGTTTGCCTGATTGTCATGTGCCTGTGTGGTAGCGCTTCAGACTCTAATGGGTGCTCAGTTCGGGTTCAATTCCGGCTTGCAACAATAATTTTTTGAATTTTTTAATATAAGTTGAAAGCTTTAGCCTAGCGTCACGAATAAGAGACCTTGAAATTTGACTCGCCGCCAAAAAAGTTTCACTTTAAAAAGTCTGAATTCAAATACAAATTAAATAAATGAATGTCTTTATATATAAAAAAAAAATTATCAAAAAAGAATTAAGTTTCTGTCAGTGTTAATATCGAATGAGTGCGTACTCTTTTCGCTGCTGTTCCGCTTCTTGTTGTGTTAAAAGTGAGTAGGGTTACAATTGTACCCCGACAACGGATTTGGGGTTAAGAATAGATCATATTTATTTTTTAAGGATTCTTAAAAATATTGATCATCTTTATTTTGTTTGTGTTAAATAAAATAAAATAAAATAAAATAACGCATTTCTACACTGAAAAAAATATTAATTTACACACAAATGTTTTTAAAGTTGAATTTAAAACAAAAGTTTTTATTTTTAAAACAATTTTTTCAAATAAACTTTCAGAGTAATGTTTTTGAGTTTAAAAACATTTATTTTAAAACAAATTTGAAACAAAAATTTTATTATTTAAAACAAAAAGTTTAAAGCATAATTTTTTCGATGCCATTTATTAAAGTTTTTTGGCATCAGATTCGTAATTAGCCACCCCTGTGCGACCTTTCGATTATAATTATAATTAGTTTATCTTAGATTATCTTATTTTCATTATTTTTTAAACCAATTCAAAAATATTAATTGTATTCAAATAGCTGTTTTGTTTGTTATTTAAAAAAAAAAGCTTTTAGTTGAAATTTAAGCACACTGGTTTCAAATTTTGTTTTGTAGACACGCAGAGGCGTTAAATTTCTGTATTAAAATTTGTTGTTTAATTTTTATGTATTTTTTTCTTTTCAGTGTAGTATTTTGTTGTATGACTATAATTCAATTAGCTAGAACCTTTTTTGTAAGGAATTTTCTAACTTTCTATAGAATTTTTAAAATTTAGAAACTTAAATTTTCTTCTTATGACATTGAAATGTTCCATTTTTGCATCAATTGTATTTTAAAGAAAAATATCAAATTTTGCTTGTGTTTGTTTAAATTGAATTGTTTTTTTGTCTACTCTACGGTACCTATGGGAAGGTTTGAACCACAAAAGCCCTCCGCTCCCTTTTGGCTGCGGCGCTAGAGTACAATGTTATCGATTTTTTTCTATTAAACACTCATCACTAGATTTGAGTTGTTGTGCAGTAAGCGTGAAAATGGGTGCAATGTGCTTAACATGAGCAACAACAATAATAATACTTAACATTAAAATCGCATTACAACACAAGCTGTTCTCCGTCCAATTCTTTTGTATCTGCCTGTTCTACAGCAACATAATCATCACCATCTTCAAAATCAATATCATCATCATCATCATCATTATCATCATCATTAATTATCATCATCATTATCATCATCATCATCATCATCATTATCAACATCATCATCATCATCATCATCATCATCATCATCATCGTCTTTCTTCATAATCACATAAATTGGCATGTTGAAAATGATGATAAAAAACATGCACACGAGGATGGTGGTGGTGGACGTTTAGCAATCATCACAATCGAAGGCATGATGTAGGTCAAAGCTCGCTCTTTAATCATGCTGCATCTCACTCACACTCAATGCGCGCCAAATGATTTGTGTGTGCGAAGAGCAAGCAGCACAAAAATAGCAATACAAGCAAAACATTTTCATTTCGACGTCATCAAATGACGTCATGATATGTTATGCGCTGTCGCTGCCACCAACATCGCTTTCTGCTTCAACCACTTCATTCAGTTTTGTTGAGCAAAAAAAAAAAAGAAAAAACAAAAAAGAAAGAAAACAAATGTTCTGCAAAAGAACCTTAACAATACAGCTAGTGGCTGGATTGGTGGTTGTTGATGTTTTCATTGTTGTTGGTTGCTTTGATATTAACTTCGAATAAACGCACGTGCTCTTCGAAGAGAGTGCGCAAAAAAGCGACTGCGTATGAGTGATAAAATGAATATATGAAGAGAGAGAGAGCAGGATATGAAAATTTTTAACTTTAAGTGACGTCATAAGATTAAATGAGCTTATTTTATTAGGCTTGTGATAAAAGCAAAAAGCTGAGCAAATTGAGAATAATTCTACTATTATATGAGAGCAAAATTATGTTTAAGATCGTAAATATTGCATTTTCCTAAAATATTTTATATACAAAGCGGCAAAATTTTAACATTTAGAGTTCACGTTCTTAAAAACTATAATATTATTATTAATAAGTATTAAAATACAAAAAAAAACATTAAATTTATTGGAATATTTTTGAAGTTCAGTGTTTTTCCACTATTTATATAAAATCTCAACTCGTTCAACAAAAAATTAATATATTTTAATATAATTCTGGACTTAAGTTAAGCATGTTTTGAATAAGAGCGAATTGACGGCTTCTGCAGTCGATTGTAACAGTCAAGCATGCTTGACTGCCCAACCAGAGGACCCAGGTTCAATCCTGACTTGGTCATGATAGCACGCCTTAACCTTTCTTGAATTCTTTTTTTTATATCTAATCAACTGTGCATAAAAATTCAACAATATTAACTGCTTTTGAGTTTGGAGTGTTGGTGAAATGAGATTGCTTGAATGTTCACCACTTTTTTCTATTGATTTGCCTTTCTTTCCTAATTATCTATCACCCATTTCCGAACCAAGGCAGACTTGATTGAATAGGTTTGACTCCTGAAGTCATTGGTTCAAAGCTAAAAAAAATAGATTTCTCTTGATTTTCCTTTCTTTCCTAATTATCTATCTCCCATTTCCGAACCAAGGCAGACTTGATTGAATAGGTTTGACACCTGAAGTAATTGGTTCAAAGCTAAAAAAAATAGAAATAATTTAAGCCTAAAGGACAAATCCTAGAATAGAAAATTTTAAAAAAACCACCACAAGCAACACTGTTCGATAAAAAGCAATCGCTCTCTTTAGCGTAGCGACATTTTTCGAATTTAACTTTTTCGAACATCATCATAATAAAAGCAAACGACAGAATCTGAAATGCTTCAGTTTCAGTGGAACAGCCGGTGGAAACGCACTTGAAAAAAGAAGAATAAATAAATATTAGCTAAAAAAACAACACAATAAATAATAAAATATAAAAAAAAAAAAATACAAAATATTAACAGAATTGAAAAGCAAACAAAAAATAATAAAATCAAGACATTTAAATAAAAATATTAAAAAAATTTATAAGTGAAAATAAAACAAAGCAACAAGTTTACGATATTTTTACTACACCAAGTGGTAGTTAAACAAAAGCGCATAAATATTGTTAACGGTAATAAAAATATTTTATTATTAAAATAAGCTGAAAGTGTGCTTTGCATAAAGATGGTGTAAAGTGCCTCTGAGAAACAAAAGCTCAAAGCAGAGAAGTGCTACTTCAAAAAATAATGATATTGACAGTGAAAATCAACGGCAGAGATGCTCTAAATAGAAAAATGTATGCTTAAGCACAGAGCAATAAAAAAAACAAAAAAAAAAAATAAAAAAATAAAAAAACAAACAACAAAATATAATAAAAAGCATTTTGCACAAAAAAAAAATTTCTGAGAAAACAAATCAGCTCAGCAAATGTGACAAAAATGTCCACAAGAAAACAAAAAAAAAAAAAAACACAAAATAAAAATACACAAAACAAAATATTAATGAGTAAAGATACGAAATAAAAAAATGCTACTCAAGCGGCATTTAACTAGTCTTAAATACACAAAAATAATCTCTTAGATAAAATAAAAAATAATTTTCAACTTCATAAAACATAGCATATGTTTGACTAGAGATTTAAATAAACAGATTTTAAATAAGCAATTTCAAAAAAAAATCATTTATTTTACAACAAAAAATAAATGCAATTTACTGTTTACTGCGACAAGTATCTCAAAAAAAAACAAAAACAACAAAAAGTCTTATTGACACAACAACTAATTGCAGCTGATTTTATGTGACAGCTATGCACACAAACTTAATTAGCTTAGCTGACATAATTATAAAAAGTTTCATTTGACACAAAGATACCTGTGAGAGATATCGAAGAGTAGTAAAATACTTGTTGCAAAACCATTTTATCTAGAAAAAAAATAAAATCAAATGTTTAAAAAATAAAAATTTTTAAAAATTGAAATTGTCTCGTGATTTCAGCAGTTAAATTTTGGAATATTTTCTTGAGTACAATTTTTTTTAAATTATTGTGTTTGATCAAAAAATTATAATGAGAGCAATATTTTTGCATCTAAGATTTTATTGCTCTCTTTTAATAAATCAAATGGTGATTTTATCATACTTATTATCAGTACCACATGTATGAAGCAAGTTATTTTGCTTGACTTGAGCATTTATTTTGTTAACACAGTAGCAGCTAATTTTGTTTCAAGCAAAGTTAGCTTTAATTTTAATAACTTAATTTATAATGTTTAAAACAAATTTATGTTTCATTAAACAGAATTTGATCTATGCTTTATTTTTTTCTCAGTAAACTGAAAAATGAAACTAATACTATATTTGATACCCGAGTAAATTAGCTTCTGTTCAGTAGTAATGCGTCTTGAAAAGAGCTTATTTTGCAGTAACTTGTAAGTTTTTATTAGCTTAACTTTCAATATTTTTAAATTTCTTATTTTTTTTTTAATAAAAAAAAACGAGTAAATTAAAAAAAATTTATAAATAAATACGTCATAAAATATTATCATTTTATTTAATGTATGAAATTGTTTGCTAAGTTAAAATATATAAGGCAAAAATAAAAAGTTGAAATTTTAAAAGTTATGAAAAACAAAATTACGTTGTTTTGTACAAAATTTTTCGCATTTTTAAAAAAGAGCAAGTAAGGAAACTCTAAAGTCGATCTAACCCAACTATGCAATGGCCCTAACCTATCCTATGATATACAAATTATTGTTATTGATAACTTTCTCATTCTTGATTTATAACATATAACATCTTTTCAAAATAAGCTCACAATAATTCGTTATTTAATTTTTATATCCAACAACTTTGATTTTATAATTTACTAGTTGCTCCAGGCAGACTTTATCCTGCCACGTATTCAAATTTGTTATCGTATGTCTTTTTGAATGAGAAATCTGAAAAATAAAAAAAAATAAAAAATTCGTCAAAAAAACAAAATTTAGCTCTGGACAACAGGGTCATCTATCGGGTCCAAAACTAACCTATCTTTCAAACTGAAACCAATCAAACACATTGACAACATTTTATTACAATCGGTTGTGTTGTTTCGGAGATTAGCGTAAGCCAACAGTGACACGTGATTTTTATATATATCAAGACTAGTTATCCCGGGCAGATATTGTACTTCAACATATTCAAATTTTATTTTGTATGTCTTTTGACACTTGTTGAGAAATCTGAAAAAATCAAACAACAATTTCTTAAATATATTAAAAACAAATTTAGATCTCGACCAAGTCTAAAACTATCCTATCTTTCCAGCTGGAAGCAACCATAAACATATACAAAATTTCATTTAAATCTGTGGTGTGTTTTCGGAGATAAGCGTAAACCAACATAGGGACACATGAATTGATGTCAGGGACACATGACTTATTGTTGATTTTGATTTTTACAATTTTGACGTAATAGATTCATCAGATACAAATACTTCGCATATGTTCTTTAATTATACAGCTTGTGATTATGATCTGTAATATTACACTAGCGCCATTGTTGGTTTAGTATACGAAAAAAAAAATTTTTTAAAGTAACGTTTTTTTGAAAATTTTTTTTAAAAGTTTTTCACTTTTTTCAATCACACTGTGCGACAATTATAGGGTCAATTGGAATAACCTCAAATATCGCAATGGTTTCTAGTAGTGCATGGTATATATATTATGCTCTCATACTCATTTTTATCGGATTAGGTCAAATAAGAGAGAAATTCAAGGTCAAATTTCACTTATAAGTCACAAATTTTTCCTTTTAACTCTTAAACTAAATTCAAATCTTATGTAGTAACTGCATCTTAATATTTGCAATGGACGGTTCTTCACATTTTGAGACCATTTTTTGCTCAGAGTTACTTAAGGGGGTTAATTATTTCTTCGAAAACAGGGCATAAAATAATCCACCTCTGGAAAGATCACAACAATTACATGTGCGCATCCAAAGATATTCGGATTCAAAGATTACCAAAGATGGTAACTTCGGTAATACAAGCCCTCGATTAAAATCATTCAGATGAAAATTGTAGATCCAACAATGTTCTACAAAACTGTACCTATCATCTTTACTGAAAGAGTTACTGTTTTAAAGATATTCGCGTAAAAATGTTATTACAATTATATCACCAAAGACATCTTCTAAAGCTGTTTCCTAATAAATTTATTGGCGGAACAAAAAGAAGATTTCATCACCTTTTCAACAACGGTTTTTTTTTTTGTTAAAACTGATTATTAAACAAAAGAGATAGTTAAGACAAAATGTTTTTGGAAAGTGTTTTTTAAAAAAAAAAAATCTATGTATAACAAAGAAAATTTATAAGCTTTTCTCGTTAGTCTCGTTAGTGAGTCTTCAATTTCAGCTAAACGTTTCATATATTCCATTTTTCATTGCAGTCAAAGTATTTTAAAGAGATTAGTTATTTCATAATTTTTGCCCTCGTTGAATTCAATGTTTGTTAACTCATAACGCATCAAGATATTTGATGCAGAATAAGGGTCAAAAATAGACTTTTTTGTGCTGAACTTTTTTGAAGCTCATTTTTCTGCAAAATAATTGCTTATATCGTAAAGCCACTCTGTGAAAATGAAGATATTCATTAGCTAAAGAAATGTTGCTTAGAAGACTCTTTATGATTTCTTGATATATTCATGGTATTTGAAATATAAAAGTGCAATTTTCTTGCATTTTTAAAATAACTATTTTTATAATTTGTATTTGAAATTTTGCAGTATAGAGCATTATTCTGTAAAGAATGTATCTTTTTTAATTATACAAAATTGAAAAATGTTTGGTTTTCTATCAGGAAAATGGATAAAAAGATTAAAAACACAACACTTAAGGTGTTGAGAAAAAAAGAAATTTTTCAAACATCTAGTTATCAGGCACCCTGCAAGCAAAGACATTCTGGAGAACTACGAAATGAAGTATATATTTATACTCTCTTTAATGAGTGAAGTCACACATTTCTATCTTAAAGTTAATAAAATCTATTTTTTGGCATCATGCTAGATATAATAAACAAATTTCGAAGCAAAAAAGGTGGGGGAAAACTGCTTACTGAAGGTGTCCTTAAAGATTGCATTCCGTATTTGGGTTATTTTTATGCACTTATTGTCAATGAAAGCCTGGCAAAAGGCAAAGTTTCAAGTACGCTGAAAACCTCAATAATTGTTCCTATGGAAAAAGTTACTAACACAATAAGAGCAGAGGAATTAAGACCAATTAACACCCTGCCCGTAGAAGAAAAAATATTTGAAATTGTGGAAAAAAATACAATTGCGCAATATCTTGATACGAGCAATAAGAAAAGTATAAAACCTCAGCAGTCGGGTTTTAGGAAAAAACAGTCTTGCACAACAGTGCTGAATATAGTTATGGCTGATTGGCAAGAAGATTTAAATCAGAAAAAACTGGTTTAAAGCTGTATTTATTGATTTGAAGAGAGTCTTTGAAACTATAGACCAGGAAATTCAAACAGGAAAATAATCATTCTAAATGTTCGAAATAAAAATTATCATTCTAAATGTTCGGTTTAGAAGCTTTGCTACTAACCGTAAGCAACGAACAGTATGGGTTCAGAAACTTTAGGAAAATTTTAAGTGAGAATTGAACTTCTACAGGGTTCAGTCTTAGCTCCAATTTTATTCAATATTTATATCAAAGATATAGTATGCATGTTAAAATTTTGTAAAATACAACTTTTTGCTTATGATACATGAGTAATTAATAATATCAGATGATAAGTGGTAAAAATATCAACGAAACAAAGGATAAATTGTTTAGTTTTAGTTTAAGTTTAGTTTATTTATTAGAAGTCTTTGAATACTATATCTTTACAGACTATGTTAGATTAAAGTTTAATAGATATTAATATTATGATAATCATAAAATGACGTTAAGTAAATGCTTATCACAAAATTCTTAAAAATGTGTTTCGGAACAAAGAGATCAAATTCATTTGTTATATGCAATTCATTAAATAGTAACAAAGCTCTAGTTATGGGCTCATTTAAGGCATAGTTTGTTCTACAATATTTAACAAAAAATAATTTCGAATTTCTCAAATATCTTAATGAAATATTGAATGGTTCCTAAAGAGATTGACAGTCTATTAATCCAGAGATAATGTCAAATATAAACATCAATGATGCCATCTTACGTCTAGAATCAAGTAATTTCAGTCCTAAGAGCATTAAACGAGAATTATGAGGTGGTAACGGGTCTTGAAATTTAATTGACCGCAAGGCAAACCTTGTAAAATTTTTAAAATTTTTTCCAGTCCAAACGAGGTTCACATGTTAAAAGGGCTCCAAATAATGGAAGCATACTCCAATCTCGAACTCACAAACGCATTAAATAACATTATTAGTGTATGTGTATCGGAGAAGTCTTTGCTATTCCTTCGAATAAACGCTAATAAAGAATAGGCCTTAGGAATAAGGAAGTTAACATGGTCAAGAAACGAGAATTTTGAATCAAAAATTACACCCAAATCTCAAAATGAAGATACAGTTTGTATTTTTTCATTAGAAAGATAGTAAGAATTACAAAAGGTATTAAGAGAAAGTTTAGGTGAGTAAGATGAAAACAATTTGAAAAATTTAAAAGAAGGCCACCATTCAATATACTCCAAGCCAAACGACTATTAACGTCGTCTTGCAAAAGAAGATACACAATACTCAGAAAAAAGAGCTAAATTTGAAAGTGAAGACCGACCAGCAACAAAACCACGTTGTTCCGGTCAAATATATCTTTTTAATAAAAAACTTAACTTCATTTTAACTATATTTTCGAAAAGTTTAGAAACATTGGATAGCTTAGAGATTGGCCGATAATTAGCAATGTTACTTTTAGAACCCGATTTAAAAACAGGGGTAATTGAAGCAATTTTCCAACGCCTAAAAAATGTACCTTCAGATAGAGACTTATTTAAAATAGTACGCAGAGGATTTGCTAACGCACACTCAGAAAAAAGTGTCTCGGAATATGATAAAAAAGGCATCATATTAAGAGAAAAATGGTATAGACTGTGCTCCAGAGAATGCTATTCTCTAATTGCAATACTTAAAATTCTCTAAAAATGATAAAAAGGTTCCAAGAAATATAAAAATATATCGTTTTTAGAGAAAAATACGTTTTTTTTTTGAGAAAATATTTGTTTTTATTGAAGAAAATACTTCTCGTAGTGAATTTTTTATCAAAATATAAAAAAGTTTTTCATTTTCAATAAAATTTCTCTATAAATGAGAAATTTTTTGTGTGAGAAGAATACTTATCATTATTAGAGACAATGAAATATTTCCATTTCCTAGAAGTAAAGAAATATTTCTTCGAAAATGTGAAAATTTATTCTAATTGAAGAAAATTTTATTGGATAAAGAGAGAATTGCTATTGTCAAAAATAGAGAAATTTTTTACCGGAGCAAGGTATGTGTTTTTTTCTCAGTGTATGCATGCATTTAACAAAAATGATTGAAGGAAACCCATCAATATCCTCTTAACACGAAGTTTTCATATTTCTTATATAATGCAGATATATAATGAACCAGATTCCGTCATCAAACGAACACAAATTTGGTCAAGCAGAGAATTCGAATCAATCAGCGACTGAAGAGAAGAGCAATGTATCCTTCTGATGGCAATGAGTACTCCACCACCGCGAGTTAGTCGGTTTAACAATCAGACTTAGATAACTTGTATAACTGGTTGTTTTGAAACAGATTAAAAACAGACAAAATATATGGTTATACCAAGTAATAAGGACCTTTTTGTTATCATATCACGAGTCCGAAAATGTATACTCTTCATCACTAAAGTATTGGCTAGTGATGAACAGAGTTGATGTATTTGCTAGTGATGAACATTGAAGAGTGTCTGACAGAAAATTCATAACGATATGTGTAGCTGATTATCTTTATGATTTTGTTTTATACTACTATTTTTTAATTTAAGTACCAGATTAACGACCCTGTTTTTACCTTATTTTGAATTGCAATCATATTGCTTTGAATTTGACATTTTCTTTATTCTTTCCTTTTCATCTGAATCTCGTTCTGTGCACACGCACTTTCAAGTGCTCTGCATAATTAACTTTAAATATTAATATTTTGTATATAATATTATTTTAAATAATAAATATTAGCAACATCTGCATATTAAAAAATTATTCTGAAAAATCTAAAATTTTCAAAAGAATCTTATATATTAATACGTGAACATTAAAGTTTGTCGTACGCTTTTTTGGTATTTATTAAAACTCAAAATAAATGAAACTTATATCATTCAAAAGGTTATGTTACCCAGATGTGCAGAATGTATATATAAATGATATATCTGATAGAGGTGGTTCCCAACCTTCTAAGAGAGAAATTAAATTTTTGAGACAAAATCTGCTCTTTGATTGATATGAAATTTGGTTGGAAGAGAGTTCTTGAGTTGGTTGAATTTGAGTTTTTTTCAAAAATAACAATTTCTTAAAAAAATTTAGTTTTATGCATTCGTCAATTGTAAAATTTGTAAAAAAATGTGTTTTGAATTAAAAAATTTTGACTTTCCATGCAAATATCTTGGGTGAATTTTAACGGTTTTTTAATTTTTCTAATTTTTTCTGAAAGTTTGTTAAATTTTTATTCAAATGTTATATAAATTACAGCAAAGTTCTAACCAAAAGTATATTTTATGAATTTTGTTAATATTGTCGTTACTTATTTAGCGTGTGTTTCAACCAAATGCCAAGAGAGAGAAAAAAACTGTCTCAAATTTAATGTTCTAATTTATGAAGCCATCTGTGAATAAATTTTATTTATTTCTTTTTTGTATTTAAGTCTTATCAGTTAACTTAAAAAAACTTGTAAAAAATAATACCGTATTTTGTTTGTTTATATTTAAATTATTCCTTTTAAAAAAAGACCATAACATTTGGTTTATTCTTAAAATATGGGGTAAAAATGATTTTTGTTGTAAAAGACAAAAACTCAAAATTGCATTTTTGATTTTTTTTTCAAAGTCAATTCCGGATTTTAGATAAATTTATTTTGTCTTGACATTAAATTAATAAACTGTCCGTGCCATCAAAAAATCAAGGCTACCTCCTATGATTTCTTTGACAAAATTAAATTTTTTTACCCCCTATGATTTTTTTGACAAAATTAAATTTTTTTAAAAGGTTGTTTTTCTGTTTTTGAAAGAAATAATTATATGAAAAAAATGTTTTTTTGATGGAAATAGCTTTATATCTCCAATTGATTAAGAGTTATAGCCTCGAACTTAATCATCTCGCATATAATTATAAATAGGCAATCAATAAATTGGTCAAATTTCGACCCCAGGCGATTGTCTGATTGTCATGTGCCTGTGTGGTAGCGCTTCAGACTCTAATGGGTGCTCAGTTCGGGTTCAATTCCGGCTTGCAACAATAATTTTTTGAATTTTTTAATATGAATTGAAAACGTTAGCCTAGCGTCACGAATAAGAGTTCTTGAAATTTCACTCGCCGCCAAAGAAGTTTCACTTCAAAAAGTCTGAATTCAAATCCAAATTAAATAAATGAATGCCTTTATATATAAAAAAAAACTAGTAAGGTATATCTTCGACTTGGCCGAAGTTAAAATACCCCCACGACTGATTCTTAAGGGTTAAATAATCTTAAATTAGAGAGCTTTTTGTATGAGATTTTAGAAGATTTTGTTATTTTTATGTGTCTAAAATACAAACATATCAAAATGTTTTTCTGATGCATAAATATAAGCCTTTTTATAAAATATTAAATTTTGGGGTTGTATAGGAGGTGGGCGTGTTAGTGGGTGGATGACGCCCATTTTTCTAACACACCTAAGTTTTGACATAGAACACACAAATACCGAGTTTCAGTTTTGTAACTTTAATATTAGTCTCTTTATAGAGTTTTCAATTTTGGGGTTGTATGGGAGGTGGGAGTGTTAGTAAGTGGATAACGCCCATTTTTCTAACACACCTAATTTTTGACATAGAACACACAAATACCGAGTTTCAATTTTGTAACTTTAATATTAGTCTCTTTATAGAGTTTTCAATTTTGGGGTTGTATGGGAGGTGGGCGTGTAAGCGAGTGGATAACGCCCATTTTTCTAACACACTTAAGTTTTGACATTGAACATACAAATACCGAGTTTCAGTTTTGTAACTTTAATATTAGTCTCTTTATACAGTTTTCAATTTTGGGGTTGTATGGGAGGTGGGAGTGTTAGTGGGTGGATAACGCCCATTTTTCTAACACACTTAAGTTTTGACATAAAACACACAAATACCGAGTTTCAGTTTTGTAACTTTGATATTAGCCTCTTTATAGAGTTTTCATTATTTGTGTTGTATGGGAGGTAGGCGTGGTTTTCAACCGATTTAGCCCATTCTCGAACTTGATCTTAGTTTTTTAGAAAAAAGCTTAAATATCGAATTTCAGCACAATAGTTTCAAAATTACGGCTGTAATCGTGTCCACAGACAGACAGACAGACGGACAGACAGACAGACGGACATGGCTAAATCAACTCAGGTGGTGATGCTGATCAAGAATATATATACTTTTCTATACCTACCACGCCTCCTTAAGGGCGTTACACACGTCGTGACAAAATTAATATACCCCTTACGCAGTACGCGTGGGGGTATAAAAATGCTCTCCTGAAATTTTGAAAATGAGTTTAGCTTTTATTATTTGTCGACACAGATTTTTTCACAGATTTTCATCAATCTATGCTTTGATGGCCGCTTGGCTATTTACAAATATTTCCACCCTTGTGGTTTTTTAATTTTTAATGATAATAATCTGTGCGGCTTTTTTAATCGGGTAAGTCTTTGCCTGAAGAAAATTGTTGGATTCATGGAGCTTGTAAGACTCTTTTAACGGTACCTTTTCAAAGTGCACACCTGATCCTGTTCCGTTCTCTCTTTTAGAGCTATCAGTATAGAATTGTAGATTACCGTCTACTGGAAATGAATGTATTGTATTTTTTACCGGATTTCACACTAGTTGTGATGTAGTCAATTGTTCTTTTTGATTCCTCAGTTTCATAGAGATTTAGAATAGATGCATGTCCGAAAGTGTTATTTTTTCAGGCTTGTGACTGATTTAGACGACTCACGCTCTGGTTGCCTCAACACTCAAGAAACTCTTCTATGGGACGAATATGTAGCATTATATCTAGACTCGGACATGGCGTAGCTTTCACGGCTCCTGTTGCTCCTACGCATGCTAGCCTTTGCACTCCTGTTAGAGAGTCAAGATAAACCTTTTGTATACAATTTTCTGTCTATCGCTAAAAACATTCAGCTGATGATGTGCGCTCGCAGGCCTCTTTTCTTAAAGATGGACCTTTGGCATGCGTAAAAGGCACATAATGATGTTTTCTTTCTTTCAATTGTGTTGCATTTCCCACAAAACTTATAATAGTTACAATAGTTCCAAGATAAAAAGCTTCAGCGTTACTCTAATGAATTTTGGCAATAAAGTTGTCTAATTTTCTACTATTTGTGAAGAGAACGATTTCAGTCATAATTAGATTCACACTTAAGCCGTTCATGTCTGCCTAAATTGATGGCTCTTTTAGTGCCCTGACATCCTTTCATTAATTTTTGTAAGAAATTTTTCGCATATTAGGATGGCAACTTCATGGAAAAGATATTGTCAACCACAACTAGCCAAAGATGGTGGATAGGGAAGGCACTGCCTTTTGCGGTGGCCGGTTCCTTACCACACTCAAAGCAATTTGTGCAAATATATGTCTGTTATTCAGAATGTTATATGTTATATGTTATGTTTACTCCTTTTTCCACTATTTCATATATATTCCATATTTAAATTGATAATTTACCTTCGATATTTATAAAAATTGCTTAAGTGTATCCTTTGTGATGAAGGGTTTCTTCTATTGACAAAAACAACATCGTGCAGTGCTGTCTGCACTGTCTCCACGTATTGTGCAATACAGAGGTTAGTATAACTCAGAGATTCTCTAAGATTCTTCTTCAGATTATGAGAATATATTTTATTCCAATGGAAAGATAAACTACTGCCTTCATAATTCTTAAAATAATAAAATCTTTTGAATAAAAGATACTTGTTAGCATTTTTAATATTTTATAGAAATTATTCAGCTTTCTTTTGTGATGTATGGCATTGTATTTATTATCTTTAACTGTTGTTCTTTCTTTTTCTGTTAATTTCTCTATCGTTTGTTTGTAAACAATATCGCAGCTAAAGAACGTCTACCTACGAAGTTCAAAGCACAACAAACTCAATTAGATAAATAATTATATCGCACATTTTCTATTATTTCATTGTTGTTATTGTTATTGTAATTATTATTGTTGTGATTGTAGGCAATATTTTGTTTTATTCAATGCATGCCGCAGCGGTACGTCATCAGCGTCTGGCTTAAACTCGTGCTGCGCCCATTGATTGTTTTACTGATAAATACTGTATCTTTTGTTGTTATTTTTTTTGTTTTTTTATTATTTTATTATTTTTTTTTTATTGTATGAAGTTTTGTGCTTTATGCATAAGCTGCATTTAGATAAAGCAAATTAAAAAAAAACAAAAAAAAAAAAGAAAAACCTGGCAATAACAAAGTAGCGCTCATACGTCACTGTTTGGTTTTTTACTAGGCCAGAACATGTAGCAACTTTGAAGCAATTAATTTTGTTATCTGCTAATCGGGAATTTAGCGCTATTTAGTTTTCGTGTAGTTGTTTTGATTTTGTGCGCTGCGTTTTTGTTTTGTGTGGCTTGCCAAGGATGTCAGAGTATTTTTATTGTATTTCAATACTTTAGTTATGGCTTAAAAAGCCATATAAAAACTTCTCAGAAAAAGACTTTAAAAAGCTTTCAACTAAAAGATAACTTAAATTATCGACTTCAAATTAATTTTTGCATCAATCTTTATATAACATTTATTAAATGCTTATAAAAATAAAATTAAATCTAATTTTTGGTTTTTCTAACAACTTACTTGTTTGCCCTTTTAAAGATTTTTCCCAAAAAATATGCCAAATATAACCAAATCATATATAACGCATACACACATACACACATATACACAAGTGTATGCTTGATTTTAACACATAAATTTATAACGGCATAAATATATCCCTCATCACTCAATCAATCTGCATCTAAAATGCGTAGATTTTTTTGTTATTTTTTTTTTTTGCATTATTTCTGCAAAATACAAGGCAAAAAACATTTGATCACATCTTTTCTAACACCATAAAAGAAGAAGAAAAAATAAAAATATATAGAAAATAAATGCCAACCCATTGAATATTTAGCTAATCTGTCAACTAAAGCTGTCAGCTTCGGTATGCATAAAAATTTATCTGTCAACTTTTTATTGTTGATGACATACAAACATGTAAATTGTATGTCTCACAACCACTTTTAAAACCAAATCAAATCCATGAAAAAATGCATAAAAAAAATATCAAGTTATTTGCTTTGGAACATATGCTGAATATCTTAAAGAAAAACTTGACAATTTATCGCAAAGATAGACACAGAAACGAATCAAGCATGCATTCAATGTTCGTATATCTTATTCTGATTGTCTGATTGTATGATTGTCTGATTGTCTGTTTGTATGTCTGTCTGTATGTAAGCCATATGTAAGCATCTTAGATAAGTGGATTTGAGTATATTTTTGGTCTAAGGCAAAAAAAAAAAAAAAAAACAAAAAAATTGCACTAGAAATAAATGACGACTTAACGTTGAGTTAAAGATGCTCAAGGTCAGTTGTAAAAAGCGTATTTTAAGCAATTGAAAGAAGAAGAAAAAGCATTAATATTTTCAAGTCTTATTATTACTATAACATAATTCCGTAAAATGTGAGTGCGGAACGCTTGATTTTTTTTTTAAATTTCATAGCATATTTTTAGGCATTTTTGTTTTGTGACATATGGAAAAATTTTTATTGTTTTCATTTTGAAATTTTTCGTTTTATAAAAATTTTTCAAACATATTTCGTCGCACCAACTATGGTTTCCATTTTTACTTAAAGGTATTTTATAAATATTTGGAACTAAAAATTGTTATTTGCACAATTTAAAATCGAACTTTGAACATCGCTGATTTCTGATTATTTTTTTGATTTTCTTTATTAACACCGGGCCCGTCATTTTTGACGGGAAAGAACTAGTATATTATATTTTCTGTCAATATTTCTATTGATTTTATAATTTTTTACCTCTATGCGTACTCCGTAAGATCAGACTGCGTCTTGCTCAGCATCACCACCTCAGTACATTAATATGATTTTCATTTAAAAGATATTGTTGAAAAGATGTTAAATGCTTCTATTGCAGAATTGCTTAAATGATAACCATTAAAACTTATATGTTAACAAACATTTTATCTTGAAACAAACCAAAAAAAAAAAAAAAACAGAAAAAAAACAATAATCAAACAAATCACATTAAAAATAATTAAGTTATTTGAATTTCGGTAAAAATAATAAAAAAAAATTCATGATAATCCACATTTCCTTGGGTTCCTCGAAAAAAATTTCATATTTTTTGATCTAGTTGCAAAGGACTTATTGATTACTGTTATTTTTTACCGTTTTTTTGTTATTTTGAACTACCACACTAGACCATATTTTCGAACAAAAACTCGATTTTTAGAGTTTATTTGAAACCATGCCAGCTCAAGGATAGATATAGCCAAGGATTATTTTCAGCAACTGTGCCAAGCTACTTGTTTTCTATAGAGCTTGAGGCACTGTAATACACACTTACCATAATTTTAATGCAATATTCTGGTCTAGAGGTAAAAATTTTTGGCGTTTTTGAAAATTCAATCAAAACCAAACTAAGAATATTTTTGCCAGCCATTTTTTTAGAAATTGAAAAACTTGACAATGGAAAAAATACAGGCTGGTAAAGAGTGTGGGTGAATAAAAAGGATGCGTCCTTGTTGAAAAGATTCCAACCTTTTTGGTGAACTGAAAAAAAAAATTCTTCATTAGTAATGGTCTGAATTACGAATATTAAAAAACATTATTTACAAAATGGCGGCAAAAAGTGATTTTTTGCCCTTTTTTTAAAGTTTTTTAAAAAATAGTACAAAACATTATATTAACACAATCATAATTCCAACTATAAATGGGCGCGTGTCATGAATTTTTCCGTGACACGACGTGACACGTCGTGTTGAAAAGATTCCAACCTTTTTGGTGAACTGAAAAAAAAAATTCTTCATTAGTAATGGTCTGATTAACGAATATTAAAAAAACATTATTTACAAAATGGCGGCTATTTCGGAACGAAAAGTGACTTTTTGCCCTTTTTTTAAAGTTTTTTAAAAAAATAGTATAAAACATTATATTAAAATAACCATAATTTCAACTAGAAATGGGCGCGTGTCATGAATTTTGACGTGACACGACGTGTCACGACGAAACACATCGTGATCGTGAGTGAACGTATAAAAAAATCAGGAAAAATTCGTGATCGTGCGTGATTAAATTTTTCTCGTGCGTGACTTAAATTTATTCGTGTCACGACTTGTATACCAAAATGTTGCAAAACCTGTGTCAAATTTCGTAATGAGCTTTTCTTACTCTTTTGCTACCAATTGTATACAAAATTCAACATTAATCACTTCTAAAGAAGCGAAAACAACTAACTTTGCTCTCTTTACTTATTTTGCGAAACGTCAGTGACAACTTGAAGCAATTTTGGTAGTTTTAAATACATATAATAAGCTGAGAAATTTTATCAATTTTCTTTTTGTTGTGCTGTTTCCACCCTCTGTGTTGCTTCTGCTTCTTCCTGTATGCTGGTTTTACTAGAGGTACTCATAATGGACTTTTAATAAAAACGTATGTGTATTCTTCTTCCAATAAAATGTATTCGGAAGAATTCGTGAGAGCTCGTGAGTAGATATGTCATCGTGATCGTGATCAAAAACTTATTTTTAAGCGTAAGTATGCGTGATTAGAATAAATTATATCGTGATCGTGAGTGATCGTGAGTGATCGTGAGTGATTGTGAGTGATCGTGATCCAAAAATACTTTTTTGATCGTGATCGTGCGTGATTAGAAGTAATCACAACGTGAGCGTGCGTGATCGCGAGTAAAAATCACTCACGTGCCCATTAGGGGTGGGATAGTGATGTATGGAGATCTTTAGTAACCGGATTTTTATACCCAGGAACCCTTAATATCGTTAGGTTTGACAAAAAAATGCTTTTGAAAAAAAAAAAATTCGGGGTGGCGAGGGGTTAAGTTGTGCCGCATCGGGGTTAAAGGTTGCTGAAAAGTAGAAAAATTAGACGAACACATCCATAACTAACCCAAGTGTTGCCCATAGAGGGTTAAATGTTCCACCGACCCCTATTCAATTTTCTTCCCCAACATTTTTTGTGAACATACCTACCCCCTATCTCCACCCCCTAAGGGGGCTCCCATACAAAATTCTTTTACAAAAATCTTTTTTAATAAATGGATCCATCTCTAATTCCAACCATGAAAAGATATATAAGTAAGCTTCACATCAAATCTCAAGTTCACGTCAAATCACGTCAAACGCATTAGAAAAAGTAAGGCTGGTAAAAATATTTTTAGTTTTAATGGGGTGCAATCCTCGTACAAAATACATAACAAAACATATGTGGCCCTAGTATGCACTCAAGTTTAGTGGCACCGAAAAAGGATCAGGTGACTGAAGCAATGGAAATACTGAGTGTGCTTTTTGGCTGTGAAATCCTTAAAATTGTGCCAGGTCGTGTATCTACTGAGGTTGATGCACGTATGTCCTTCGATTGTAAGAAAATTGTTGAAAACGCCTTGAAGCTGGTTGACCTGTAGGAAGAGCGATTCAAAGGAAAAGACCGCATTCTTCTTCAACTGGCAGTCACGTGGGAGGGCATTCAAGCAGTTATAATTCACGAAGAAGAACATCGGATATTCTGCAATCTGGCGGTTATTTTCTTATTCTTTCAAGCTGTTGCCTGTGCCGAAGCCAAGGTCATGCTCATATCCCCATTTGTAAGCCATATTATGGACTGGTATGCCAAAACAGCCAAAACTTATGATGCTTAAACTAATCCAGGCGTAGTTTTAGCGCGAAAGACTTATAAAAAAAAACAAACTGGCCATTTCAGCCTTTGAAAGGACTTTGACCGAGCTTCTTATTATCAAATTGTGTTGTGTGTGTTATTAAATGTTTGCAAACAATTGACCGAGAACAGGACCTACATGTTTTATGCCGACTCCAAACGGGTAAAGTTCATGTTCTCAAGAAGTTTTACATGGCATTATTTACTTTCTGAGGTTTGCCACTGTCTGCAGAGAGGTGGTGGCCGATCAGAAAAATTGTTTATTGAAAAACTTTTCGCCGCTGCTGGGGATCGAACCCGGGCTCCGAACATGCTAAGCCACATACTTAACCTGCATGCCACGGTCACCACTTATACGTATACTAATTATACGGACTTTTACTTCAAAAAACATGATTACAAAAATGTTGTCTTGTGTGCTTCATGCTGAAATATAGGCGAGGTCAAGGTTTAAGCTGGCTGTAATCTACTCACAATCAATTTTAAATTGCTCGAAGAACTTGATAAGTATCAAACCGAGGTTCCCATCATATTAATAGCATTTAAGCCAAACAAACTTAAGGTTGATAAAATATAACTAGATGAAACAATTCATACCAATTTAATACTCTATATGAACAATATTTTAAACTAGATTACAGACTAGAACACTGCCTTAAAAGAACTAGCATGAACACTAGAACTATGATATAAAAGATGAGATAAGAGATGGCATGACAATAGGCTAAGTTTGAACGTTATGCGAAGAAAAATGAATTATAGGAATACTATAATTCCATTCGGTGTGAATTATAATACAATTTGGTGTGTCTCTTAATAGAATTTTATGCAAGTTTTAGGTTAGAGTAAATAATAATAATAACAATTTGAGCATTTTCATCATTGCTGTACTTATGTTTATATCATTTGAAGATGATTTAGATGTTTTTCTCTGTCCAATTTTGACGCGACTTGATCTGAATTTTAACACCATAAGTTTCATCATAAGAATCAGCAGTAAATATTGATATTAAAATTGATTTTCGAATAGGTCATTTGATGATCATCAGAGTTGCATTTAGTATGTAATTGGAAAGTATCAGCTATTCAATTTGTATTCGACGCACAGTGGAGTATGCAGAACAATTTAGTTGGATAAAATTATTTTACAATTTTAAATTATAGGGAATGCAAAAAAAACCAAAAAAATTAACTACAAGTGAGGGTCTATATTGACCCCCTGGGCAGCTATGGGTTAATTTGTAGGTTAAAGGAGATTTTTTCACTTAAAATGCTCTAGCAACGAAAGTTTTGATGCAGAACATTCTTCAAAGACGTTTTCGAAAGATATTTTCATGGACTTTCCAACGATATACTTACATTACCAGCAGAAATTTTAGTGAAAAATATATTTTTTGTAATGGTCAAATCAGGAAATTTTGAAAATACATACATTTTTTGAGTTTGAAGTAATTTTTGGCAAAGAACAATACTGTGTGAGCCTATATATTTTATTTAAAATTATAATTTCTGTAAAATTTCCTTAAAGAAAGTATCATTACAACAATTATTATAATTGAAAAAATGGTTGCTGCTAAATTCGAGTCTGCAAAAAATTTGCGGCTTGTATTTCCAACATTGGAGTTACCAAATCACGCCTTAGGTACATCTACAAACGATTCCATTTTAATTCGGAACTCATTTTGAATCGCTGTTTTTATAATAGGAAGAATACGACTATGATAAAAATTATTTTTTTTTTATTTTGGGTTTCTTCAGTTTCTAGAAAAATATATTAACAAAAAAAAAATTAAAAATAAAACCATAGCCAACTATACATCTGCTCTTTAAGTAAAAGCATGTCCTTAAAACAATAAAGCTGCTTCAATAACATTGCTATGACTCGGGACCTTATTTCGCTAAGCCATGTAAAATTTCTCTCATTTAGAGAAAATCCTCTATAAAATAGTGAAACATTCATGCCCTTGAATTGAAAAAAAAAATTTCTTTGTCATTTTGGGTCATTCATTTTTCTGAGTTAAGAGTGAGGTAAGAGTGGTTTTTGTCAGATTTTGATAGTTTTAAAAATTGACTTTAAAGAAAAACATGTATGCGTCAAGTTTAAAGTCGATATCTTAAAAACTATGGGATTTATATATGTTTTACCATGTTAATGACGTCACTTTATATGGAAGGTAGACGCAGTTGTTATCCAATTTTTTTCATTTTTTATCAGTTTAGGCCTGA
Source organism: Tetanocera ferruginea (assembly GCA_958299015.1). Taxonomy (NCBI): domain Eukaryota; kingdom Metazoa; phylum Arthropoda; class Insecta; order Diptera; family Sciomyzidae; genus Tetanocera; species Tetanocera ferruginea. The sequence goes on along the minus strand of OY282640.1, from coordinate 48,647,426 downwards.
CATTAAATTAAAAGAGATAAACTTATGCACCAAGTTTCATACCGATATCATGTAAAATTTAGGTTTTATGAAGGTTTTACCAGTTGTTTTGTGCTTAAATGGTTTTATAAAAAATTCTGCACTTTTCGGTACAAAGCGAACAACGAGTTTGTATTTTTTAAGAAGTCAACATCTGTAGTGTTAAGTTTATGAAGTAAAATGTACAGCCACGGGTGCTGACCGTGGCATGCAGGTTACATGTGTGGCTTAGAATGCTCCGAACCCGGGTTCGATCCCCAGCCACGGCGAAAAGTTTTATTCAATAAAAAATTTTTCTGATCTGTCACCACCTCTCTGCAGACAATGGCAAACCTCAGAGAGTAAACAATGCCATGTAAAGCTCCTTGAGAACATGAACATTTAGCCGTTCGGAGTCGGCATTAACATGTAGGTCTAGTTCTCAGTCAAAATTGTGTGCAAACATTTAATATCACACACAACACAATTGATCATAAGAAGCTCGGTCAAAGTCCTTTCAAGGGCTGAAATTGCCAATTTGTTTTGTTTTTGTTTTTATGTACAGCCACGGACAGCCGCATATAACAAAACTCTTCGGACATCCAAAAATTAAAAAAAACAATCCTCAAAAAACATCCATTTTTAATAAACAATTACTAATTTTAAATAAGTACAATATCATCCAAACCACTTTATAATTGTTTTTATATACCTGTATCAGTACAATCTTTTATATTAATACGTGAACATTAAAGTTTGTCGTACGCTTTTTTGGTATTAATTAAAACTCAAAATTAATGCAACTTATACCATTCGAAGGTTATGTTACCCAGATGTGCAGAATGTATATATATATATGATATATCTGTATAGAGGGGGTTCCCAAACTTCTAAGAGAGAAATTAAATTTTTGAGAAAAAATCTGCTCTTTGATTGATATGAAATTTAGTTGAAAGAGAGTTCTTAAGTTGCTCGAATTTGAATTTTTTTTTTAAGTAATAATTTCTTAAAAAAATGTAATTTTATACATTCATCAATTGTTAGATTTGTAAAAAAATGTGTTTTGAACTCAAAAATTTGATTTTCCATGTGATTATCTTGGTTAAGTTTTAACGGTTTTTCAATATTTTTAATTTTTTATAAAATTTTGTTAAATTTTCTTTTAAATGTGTTAAAAATTACAGCAAAGTTCTAACCAAAAGTATTTTTAATGAATTTTCTTAATATTGTCGTTAGTTATTTAGCGTGTGTTTCAACCAAATGCCAAGAGAGAGAAAAAAACTGTCTCAAATTGAATGTTCTAAATTCTGAAGCAAATATCTCCGCCATCTGAGAATAGATTTTATTTATTTCTTTTTTGTATTTAAGTCTTTTAAGTTACTACCGCCACTTTTGAAAATTATACCGTTTTTTGTTTGTTTATATTTAAATTATTCCTTTTAAAAAAAGACCATAAAATTTGATGTATTCTTAAAATATGGAGTAAAAATAATTTTTGTTGTAAAAAAACAAAAACTCAAAATTGCATTTTTGATTTTCTTTCAAAGTCTGTAGCGAATTTTAGGCGAATTTATTTTGTCTTGACAATAAATTAATAAACTGTCCGTGCCATCAAAAAATCAAGGCTACCCCCTATGATTTTTTTGACAAAATTAAATTTTTTTTAAATGTTGTTTTTCTGTTTTTGAAAGAAAAAAAATAAATAAATAAATAATTTTTCTGAAGAAAATAGCTTAATATCTCCAATCAATGAAAAGTTATAGCCTCGAACTTATTTTGATCATCTCGCATATCTTATATATTAATACGTGAACATTAAAGTTTGTCGTACGCTTTTTTGGTATTAATTAAAACTCAAAATAATTGAAACTTATATCATTTGAAAGGTTTTGTTGTCCAGATGTGCAGAATGTATATATAAATGATATATCTGATAGAGGGGGTTCCCAACCTTCTAAGAGAGAAATTAAATTTTTGAGAAAAAATCTGCTCTTTGATTGATATGAAATTTGGTTGGAGAAGAGTTCTTAAGTTGCTCGAATTTGAATTTTTTTTAAAAGTAACAATTTCTTAAAAAATTGTAGTTTTATGCATTCATCAATAGTTAAATTTGTAAAAAAATGTGTTTTGAACTCAAAAATTTGACTTTCCATGTGAATATCTTGGTCGGATTTTAACGGTTTTTAAATTTTTTCATTTTTTCTAAAAGTTTGATAAATTTTCTTTTAAATGTGTTAAAAATTACAGCAAAATTCTAACCAAAAGTATTTTTAATGAATTTTCTTAATATTGTTGTTAGTTATTTAGCGTGTGTTTCAACCAAATGCCAAGGAGAGAAAAAAACTGTCTCAAATTGAATGTTCTAAATTGGGAAGCCAATATCTCCGCCATCTGTGAATAGATTTTATTTATTTCTTTTTTGTATTTAAGTCTTATTAGTTAACTTTAAAAAACTTTTGAAAATAATACCGTTTTTTGTTTGTTTATATTTAAATTATTCATTTTAAAAAAAGACCATTAAATTTGATTTATTCTTAAAATATGGGGTAAAAATGATTTTTGTTGTAAATAAACCAAAAACTCAAAATTGCATTTTTGATTTTCTTTCAAAGTCTATACCGAATTTACGGTGAATTTATTTTGTCTTGACACTAAATTAATAAACTGTCCGTGCCATCAAAAAATCAAGGCTACCCCCTATGATTTTTTTTAACAATTTAATTTTTTTTTAAATGTTGTTTTTCTGTTTTTGAAAGAAATAATTAAATAAATAAATAATTTTTCTGAAGAAAAAAGCTTAATATCTCCAATCAATGAAAAGTTATAGCCCTGAACTTATTTTGATCATCTCGCATATATTTATAAATAGGCAATCAATAAATTGGTCGAATTTCGACCCCAGGCGATACTAGTATTTATAAATAGGCAATCAATAAATTGGTAGAATTTCAACCCCAGGCAATACTAGTCCATTTAAATTAACTTCTTAGAAAAATTGGGGGGAAAAAATTAATTTTTAGGTATGCACTCCTCAAATAGCTGGCAATCCAAAGAAAAGTTCAACTAAAAATGACAAAATTCAGAGAGCTAAAAAAAAAATGATTCAGCAAGGCAAGGTAAAAAATACTCATTGTGCTATTCAACAAACTAAAAATATATAAATTTTTTTTTTTAAATCGATGTTTGACAAAGTTGAATACTGTCCAGCTAAATTGAAGAAATACTCTAAAGTGCGACGATCCATTATGAATTTAAATGGCGATTTCATTAAATTTAATTGAATTGCCAATTAAACGCATATAAGTATCTTAAATGGCCTGTGAGGGATACCTTAATACCTTAAATAATACCTGAAATGGCCTGTGAAGGATATAAGCAATTCGCACGACCAATGGTGTATGTTAGATATTATTAAAGCTACTTCATTTGCTACATGCCGACCTTAGTATCACAAAGAGAGAAGGGCTTAGAGCCGAATGTCAGATTTATATAGACATAAAACAAAAAAACCAAAAAAACGAATGTATAGAGCGACAAAACGTGAAGTCAAATGATTTGTTTTGATTTTGAGAATTTTATCTCTAAGAAAGAGTGAGTTTTGGTATCTTTACTGCCCTGCCCTGCTTGCTTATTTCACCATGGCTCATAAGAACTCATTTGAATCCTCGTCAATAATACGCTCCATAACAACAGTCACTCCTTCATTGCTCACTGTAAGGCTGTAAATTGGATTTATTTTATGACTTACAGTACTCGTGGTGAGGAAATGATGCACGGTTATTCGAATTCCTTGATCGAATGTTCGAGCATATCGACCATATTCGTTCAATTCGCAAGCGTGTTTTTGGCGTCATTCTAGCTGTCAAACTGGCTGTCATTGGAAAAAAAGCTGTCAGTTAAAAAAAAAAATAATCAAATCAAACCATCAAAAACGCTTATACATACATACAAATTTTACTTTATTTAGCACTAAAGGTATCTAGAGTCTTCATTCAATAAATTAATTGTAATCACTCATACGCCTCCGGTATGCACGCACCATGACTTCAAGACCATAGCAATAACTGTAGACTAACTCTACATAAATCCAATCTCTTCAGCAAGTGCTTCATTCAATTTTAAAATTACTTGAAGGCTGCTAAAGGTTGCTATGATAGGAAGTTTGGGGTTTGATTAAAGAACTTCAACCAGTTGAAGTACGTTCAACAAAATTAATTTATGTCACTCATACGCCCAGGAAGATGATGGCAAAAGTTTTAAGTGCGTGCTCCTTTGCAAGCCTGTCTTTGTCTGTGTAATACTTAAAATTATGTCACCAAGAAAGGGAATAAAATGGAAACTTCAAGTGGAATTTCACAGAAAACAATATGAAGGCTCTAAAGGAGAATAAGCGACTCTTTGGCAATAAACAGTTATTTAAACGTCGCAATTTTTTTTAATAAATATAGTACTCGGTGCTAACTAAAGATCAAATATACAATATATCGTATGAATTACAATATATTATTCTTCAAATTACGATAGAATTGCTTGAACAATATAAAGCAGATAGCGTAGTTGTAGATGTTGCAGCAAAAGGGTTATCATAAGTTATGAGCCAGTCGAATTTGCATCAAGTTCGATATCGTTATCTTAAGTTATGATTCATAACTTATAACTTCAGCTATGACGATATCAAATTTGATGCAAATTCGACTGGCTGTGACTGATAAACCGGAGTAAATATTTCCCGTCTTAAACACTGAAATAATTTTAAAAATTTTGATTATGGATGGAAGAAAAGGTTTATTTTTAATAAATCTAATCTTGAATTGAAAACGTAGATTGTCTTGATATGATTTTTCTCAGTTATTGACAAACTTTTGAAATAATTTATTTCAAAAATTGTTGAAATATTGAAGTGTTGCTTTTTTTATTCAAAACAACACTAACGTCACTAACGTCGTCTTGAGAACTGTTAGAAAAATGATTTCTCGTCTTTGTTTACATAGTTTTTTGTTATAGCTTTTGTTATCTGCACGTTCTGAATGCAAATAAATTAGATAAAAAAAAAACAACAAAATCATGCATACGAATAAAGCAGCGCTATGATACTTTATCAGCGAATTTAATTTGAATTTTGCTATAAATCGTTTCAAGATTTTACTGCTGCTGTTGCTGCTTGGCTCAAAGTAGAGACTTTTGCTGAAGTGGATGACAGACAAGCTCAATGACTATTTGTCTGGTGGAATAACTGATAAGCCTTGTCTTTGTCGAGCGCTTATATTATGTTGATTAGGTTTCATTTATATCTTTCATAGCATTTGCTGCATGAAATCCCCATCGAGGTTAATGTTTTGAAAAAAATAATGACTTAAATAAAATAGAATAGTGCTTATTTTTAAGCTATTCATGAGTACATCAATCGACTTGAAATGCGAATTAAATGTACATTTTCCACGAATTTTTGTAATTATTTTCTTTATTGTTGAATTTAATATTAGAATTTTTCAGTGTTTATTTGAATGAACGAAAATAATTCGATCAATGACCGCTTTCAAAATAAAATTCTTTTAGCATGTAATATGAAATGTTTTTAAAATCGAAATCGAAAAAAAATTACAAAAAACTCGTGTCATACGAGCAAGTTTAAAAATATATAAAAACAAAAAAAAATTCGTCAAATAATGAATGCAACCAGTACAACCAGTACGAAAAACATGATTTCGAGATAAACGCGTTCAAAGTTTGTGAACAAAGAAAAATAAAAATGTGCTCTCATTAATCCGGCTGTAACTTTTGAACCCGTAAGAAGTGTTCCATGAAATTTTTTTCTTAGAATCTTAATATTTACTTAAATACAAAATTATAAAAAAAAGTCGATTTAAAAAAACGGCCAATGTCATGTCCCCCCTTAATAACCTTTAGAGGTTGTTATCTTTTACCAGAGAAATCTTTAATAATCAACAATCATTTCACTGAACCCACACTTCTTGAGTAAAAAGTTCCAGGTTCTATTCAGAGTAAAATCATCATCAATCATTAAGGTTCAAAGGTGCATGTGTAAGAATAAGCGCAATATATTAAGGAACGTGTAGCTTTTAACCTGAACATGATAACTCAGTTTGTCAATTGTGGTACGTGAGAGCCTAAAAATCATGCTGTTCAGTGGCGCACGTTGGGAAAAAATCAGGCAAAACGCGCTCACTGCGATGACATATAAACTTCTTTTTATTGGTTTTTAACAATGATTTTATCTTACTTTTTTTGTATGGACCTCCAAAATCATGCCCAACTTCAAAAATTTGTAATCAATAATTTCACTAAACGTCAATCAACTTACTAAAATGCTCATAAAAACATCAAACTTAAGTGAAAACAAATGAAATTTTCAACAATAAAATTAAAACTTGGGTTTTTTTTTTCTTTTCTAATTCTGTGACAAAAAAAGGACATATATATTTCCTTGAAATACCATAAATTTTAAGAAAATATAAAAAAAAAACTTCCACAGGTAATCGCGGGTAATGATAAAAACAAAAAAAAAAAAAACAAATTGTCCATTTCAGCCCTTGAAAGGACTTTGACCGAGCTTCTTATGATCAATTGTGTTGTGTGTGTTATTAAATGTTTGCACACAATTGACCGAGAACTGGACCTACATGTTTTATGCCGACTCCGAACGGCTAAAGTTCATGTTCTCAAGAAGCTTTACATGGCATTGTTTACTCTCTGAGGTTTGCCATTGTCTGCAGAGAGGTGGTGACCGATCAGAAAAATTTTTTATTGAAAAAAACTTTTCGCCGCGGCTGGGGATCGAACCCGGGCTCCGAGCATGCCAGGCCACACACTTAACCTGCATGCCACGGTCACCACTGATTGATAAAAACAATACATATGAAAATATAATGCTTTATAAACAAAATGATATCAAGTTTGCAAACTGTTTTGTTAATTTTTTAAATTATAAAAGCCATAAAATGCTTTTTTTTATTTGTATACCCCCACGCGTACTGCGTTATTTTCAAGCTATCTTAATGAAATTCGATATTTTAGCTTCTTTTTAAAAAAACAAAGTTCAATTTCGAAAATGGACTGAATTGTATGAAAACCACGCCTACCTCCCATACAATCACAGTAATGAAAACTCTATAAAGAGGATAATATTTAAGTTACAAAACTGAAATTCGGTATTTAAATATTATATGTCAAAATTAATATGTTATAGAAGAAAAGACGTCATCCACCCACTAACACGCTCACTTCCCATACAACCCTCAAATTTTAAAACTTTATAAATAGGCTTCTCTTTAAGCAACAGGCAACAGGTATTTTATATCAAAAATAAATCATGTAAGAAAGTAGGCGTCATTCGCCTACGGTCACATCCACTTCCCATACAACCCACTATAGTGAAAACTCTATAAATAGGCTAATATTTACGCTACAAAATTGAAATTTGGTATTTGTGTATTTTTTTAAAACTGAGGTGTGTTAAAAAAAATCATAAATCCACTGACACGCCCACCTCCTATAGAATCCAAAATAGCGAAAAAAGTTACGAAACTGAAACCACCACGAACACGCAACCCTCCCATACAACCCCTTTATAAAAAGTCTTATATTTAAGCTGCAGGAAAACAATTTGATATGTACGTAGCTATTTTAGATGTCATAAAAATATTAAAATCTTTTCAAATCTCATACAAAAAGCGCTCCAATTTAAGATTTTTTTTTAACCTTACTAGGTTTTATTTCAAATTTGTTTTAATAAATAATTTCAAATCTGCACAGAATTTTTAATTTCATGATGAAGTCAAGCATCAGCACTAAAAACTTTAAAAATGTTTGCGCTCTTTAGAGATCTTTGGTAATTATCATATTTATGAGCGATATTATTTAACTTACATAGATAATCTGTTAAAAGAATTTGACTTGCATGGGCAAAGCCACGCCCAGTCTTCTAATGTGCGTGCCAGTTTTTAAGTAGAAAAACCTGATCAATAAGTTACTCCATACTGAGTTGTAATATTATCCGACATTTTTTTCCGATGGTCTTTATATGAATATTTTGTATTGTATGCACAGTGCCACGCCCTTTTGACCACTGCTTGCTCACTTTTGGCAGTCAAAGTGTTTTCATACTTAAAGTTTTAAATTTATACCTAAAATTTGAGTTGATCAAAAAGTGACACGCCCCTTGTATAAAACCCATAAAATGTTACCAATGGGTGGCACTTATAAATTGAGATTTTTTTCCTAATTCTGAGATTGTGGGAGCTGTTATTTTAAAGTTAACCGATATTGCTAATTTAATTTAGATCGGAGGTGCCACGCCTCTTTAATCGATCGATACCAAACTTCACAAGGACACTTTCGAGACATTGTGACAGGTACCCTGAAAAAATCACATCAATTGGCTTAGCGGTTTGGGAGTCTATAAATAACATACAAACATACGTATATAAATTTTTATATAATGTAGATTACTATATTTTTGCGTGTAAATGGCAGTGGCGTACCGAAAGGTTAAGCCGCCCGGTGCGGATTCCCAATTGACCGCCCTTCTTATACACAATATGCAAAAACATCTTTGATATTAATATAAGGTTTTGTAGGCATTCAAACATACACACAGAAACATAGTGCCACATAAAATCTACAATATTTCTTCTTAAAACGTATGTAAAACAAGGGGGCATGAAACACAAAAGAGGAGAGGTATTTTTTTAAGAAGAAATCTTAAGATATCTTCTTAATTTCTTCTAAAATCCATATTTTCAAGGCTTTTCAAAAACAACGTATATGAAAGACGAAAGAGGAGAGGTATTTTTTAAGAAGAAATCTTTAGATATCTTTTTTATTTCTGCTGAAATCCATACTTTCAGGACTTTTCAAAAACAATGGGCATAAAAAACGTAAGGTAAAAGGTATTTTTTTAGAAGAAATTATATTGTTTTTCAACAAAAATCTTCTTAAATTTATTGAATACTTTGAAGACTTTGAAGACTTTTTTCAAGTCCTAGACTTCATACATCGTTTATTCGTTATTTCATATTTATTTATTCAATACTTACTTACTTACTTAGATGGCTCTTACAACCGTTGGTCGGTTTTGGCCTCGTCTAAGAATTTTCGCCAGCCTCTTTTGTCGTGTGCTTGCTGGCGCCTGTTGGAAATTCCAAGCGTTGTCAGGTTATCCAATGCCTGGTCTTTCCAACGGAGATGCGGTCTTCCTCGTCTGCGTTGGTCACCGCTGGGTACCGAATCCAATATTTTTTTCGCTGGAGCTTCGTCGTTCATTCTCTCGACATGACCTAGCCAGCGAAGCCGCTCTATTTTAATACGCTTTGCTATATCGATGTCGGCATATAGCTCACACAGCTCGTGGTTCCATCGTATTCGGTACTCGCCATTGACGCAGATTGGACCATAGATCTTGCGAAGGATTTTTCTCTCGAACGCTCTCAAAGTCCTTTCATCAGTGCTGCTCAACGTCTAGGTTTGCGATGCGTTTAGTAGGACCGGTATGATTATTGACTTATAGAGCGTCAGTTTTGTTCGTCGAGAAAGAGCTCTGCTTCTCAATTGCCTACTGAGCCCAAAGTAACACCTGTTGGCAAGAGTTATCCTTCGTTTAATCTCAATACTGATATCGTTGGAGGAGTTAATGTTGGATTCCAGGTAAACAAAGTCCTTCACTACCTCAAAGGAGGTGTTGTCAACAGTGAAGTGGTTTCCAAGACGCTGGGACTGTTTGTTTTTTGACACAAGATACTTCGTTTTATCTGCGTTCACTGCAAGACCCATTCGACTCGACTCTTTTTCTAGCCTGGAGAATGCTGCACTGACTTCGCGCGTATTTTGGCCAATGATGTCAATATCATCAGCATACGCCAGCAGCATAAAACTCTTATAGAAAATTGTGCCGCTGCGTCTCAGGTCAGCAGCTTGGATGATCTTCTCCATTACTATATTAAAGAAGTCGCACGATAAGGAATCACCTTGTCTGAAACCTCGCTTGGTATCGAACGGAAGGGAGAGGTCCTTCCCGATTTTCACTGCACTGCTGGTGTTGTTCAGTGTCATCCTGCAAAGACGTATTAGCTTCGCAGGAATACCAAATTCAGACATGATGGCATATAGGTGACTCCTTATTGTACTGTCGAAGGCGGCTTTGAAATCGACAAAGAGATGGTGCGTGTCGATTTGTTTTTCGAGGGTCTTTTCCAAGATTTGTCGGAGCGTGAAGATCTGGTCAATGGTGGACTTTCCAGGTCTGAAGCCACACTGATAAGGTCCAATCAGTTGGTTGACGATGGGCTTGAATCTTTCACACAATACGCTCGACAGGACCTTATATGCGATATTTAGAAGGCTAATCCCACGGTAGTTGGCGCAAATGGTGGGATCGCCTTTCTTGTGGATTGGGCAGAGCACACTGAGGTTCCAATCATCTGGAATGCATTCTTCCGACCATATTCTGCATAGAAGTCTGTGAATGCATTTAAACAGAGCTTCGCCATCGGTCTTAAACAGCTCAGCCGGTAGGCCATCGGCTCCTGCGGCTTTGTTGTTTTTAAGCCGAGCTATAGCTGTTAAGACCTCGTTATAGTCGGGCAGCGGAACTTCAACGCTGTCGTCCATAATTGGGGTTTCCGGGATATCATCTCCACTGGCGGGATTGTTGTCAGCGTCGCCATTTAAAAGTCTAGAGAAGTGTTCCCTTCATAACATCAGTGTACTCTGGATATCTGTCACTAGATTCCCATTCTCGTCCTTGCAGGAAGAGGCTCCGGTCTTAAAACCATCGGCCAGGCGTCTTAATTTTTCGAAAAATTTTCGAGTCTCATTCCTGTCGCCATGCATCTCAATTTTCTCGCACTCACGCATTTCCGCCTCTCGTTTTTTTGCCTAAAAATGCGTCTCCCTTCCCTCCTCTTCTCTCGGTATCGCTCCATAACAGCACGCGTTACAACCGACTGCAGGGTGGCTTTGTAGGCGGTGTCCTTCTCTGCAGTGGCGTCGCGACACTTCTGGTCGTGCCACTGGTTTCGGCGAGGGCGATGGTAGCCTATCACCTCTTCGGCAGCCGTACGCATAGAGTGGGATATGTGCGTCCACTGTCCGCATATATCGTCGATCGGAGGAGTGCTTTCTTGAAGCAGGAGTGAGAGTCGACTAGCGAAGGCTTCGGCCGTCCGTTTTGACTGCAGCTTGTCGACGTCTAGCTTTCTTAGTGTAGGATTGCGAGCATTCTTAGCTGCGCACAGACGTGTGCGGATCTTGGCTGCGACAAGATAATGATCCGAGTCTATGTTAGCACCACGAATCGTGCGTACGTCTAGTACACTGGAAGAGTGCCTTCCGTCAATCAAAACGTGATCAATTTGGTTGCATGTTTTTTGATCAGGGGACAGCCAGGTGGCCTTATGAATATTGAGATGCTTGAATCTAGTGCAACTTACGACCATGTTTCGTGCTGCGGCGAAGTCAATCAACCTCATTCCGTTATCGGATGTGTTGTCGTGGAGGCTGAACTTTCCGACTGTTGGACCAAATATGTTTTCCTTACCCACCTTGGCGTTGAAGTCACCAAGCACGATTTTTATGTCATGATGGGGGCAGCGCTCGTATGCATCTTCAAGGCACTCGTAAAAACTCTCTTTGGTCTCGTCATCTTTTTCTTCTGTCGGAGCGTGCGCACATATTAGGCTTATGTTAAAAAATTTAGCCTTGAAGCGGATTATGGCAAGTCGTTCGTTCACAGGAGTGAATCGCAGGACATGATGCCGTATTCTCTTGTCAACTACAAATCCGCATCCAAACTCGTGCTTCTCCGCATGGCCGCTGTAGTATGTAGATATCACAGGATGCTTGCCGTAAGCAACCCTGTCCCTTCCATCGCATTTCTTGGATTGCAGTGATATCAGAATTATATCTTTCCAAGATATCAATCAGTTGGATAGAGGCACCATCCCAATTTAGGGTTCGGACATTCCAGGTGCATATCCGTAAATCATTATCAGTTTTTCGTTTGCGGTAGTCGTCATCAGATTTTGGGATCATTCTTTCATTTATTCTTTTTCGTTTCATTGAAATTTTTTTTTATGTGGTGGGCTTCAAACCCAACGCACAACCTTTGCTTGATGGCCTAAGGGGAAGCAAGCTGCTCAAATTAGCCGCCAAAGTTTATTGGGCGATAGTTTTTGACGTTTCCAGGAGACACCACGCGGAGGTTTTGAGTCGACTTGAGACGATTTCGACATGGATAATGCTGGCCTTGCCAAGTTGAGGCAGTCAGACACGTTGCCATGTGAATATCGCCCCCTTGTCTCCCTTGTCTCCGTTATTTATTCAATATTGAGAAGAAAAACAAATCATGTAGAAAACTCTGTAGCTTCCTGACATTCCTTTCGAAAAAAATCAACAAGAAAACTTAAAAGCTTTTTTAGATTTCTTCTTAAACAAAATCAAGAAGAAAACCTAGTAGCTGTATGACTGTATGAGTAGTTGTTGCACTTTTCACGCCGCTTACTTAAATTTTTTCCTTTTAATAATAAGATACTGTTTGCAAAGTTTAAGGCTGATCAAATAAGGGGAAGGTTTGGCGCATCCCCTATCTATCTTGTCCTTACTGATTGACTGATCACTAGACTGCGTCATAAGTTAAAATATTTGGAATTTTCCTTGTCCCCCGGAATTATGAACTATGGTTGCGTATGAAATAGTTTGAGCTATTAAAAATTCAAGAATTGTCAAAACCGGCCCGGTTCTGCTAAAAAAACCAGTTTTTTTGAGAACGTTTTAAAAAAAAATTTTGAAAAAAAAAAATTATGCATTTGAAATTTGTAGGATCTCAAAAACGCAATGGTGACATGGAAGAAAATCCTTCTCATTTTTTGCCGCATTTAAGCAGCCCATATTCGACGAAGTAGTATCACAGCATACTGTCAAAACTCTGTCAGCCAAATACCATTTATTTAATAAGTCAAATATTGCGTTCGATTGTTGTTTTTCTGTGCCAGCAGAAAAAAGTGAAACTCCTAGCAATTTCTCACCATCGGTTCAACTAATCAATGTTGGTAATCAATTTATTATCACTTAAGGATGGCAAAAATTTTCCATCCTAATGCAGAGCAACTGCATCTCTTTTCCTTGGAATAAATTTTGAAAATTTTGGCCCATTTTTTGCGTTATTGTGTACGACAACATCGAAGACTTAATCTGTTGACCACCAAATTGCTTAAATCATGATCAAGAGCTTCTGCAGTTGTAAGAAGAATTCAAACGGCATCTCTACCGCTTATATTGCATTTATCAAACGGAGCAACTAATTGTTTTTTAGCTCGGAATCTGTAGACTTTGCTTGAACCAGCCTTATTCTCTGAATCTCCAACCTCAACTGAAAAATTTTGTGCATTGTCTTGTGCTTCTTTACTGTCCGGAGTATTTGGTCACTAAACTTTCTATAAGTTTGGATTTAGTCGTTTTGGATTATGTCGATTTTAAATGTCGCATTAGCGGTTTATCGATTTGTTTATCGAAAACAAACTGACCAGCTGATTGCTAACGATGTTATGCATTTGGAACATAACATTTTATTTTTATTTATATTGCAAAATTTATTTTCAGGAGCTATTCAAATGTTCTTGTATCTGTTAGATAGTTTGTCCTTACTTCACATCCGGTAACTCCAAAGGATTGCTGTGATCTCTTTGAATTCTACGTTTCACTCTTTCAGGGAGTTCTTCTTGCAGCAAGAAAAAAGCCAAATCGGCTTCATTTTTTTAACAAATTTTTAAAACTTTTGTTAAAATTTGTGTAAATTTTACGCGAAAATTTTTTTTAAGAACTTTTGTTTATTTTTGTACAGCTGATAGTACAATCAATTTTATTAATGCTCGAAAGGCACTTAAATCGATCGGAATGGGCGGCACCATTTTTGATCGGAATCGATTGAGCACTTACTATTCAAGCAAAAACGAGTCGAATTCCATGACATACCTGATTGACTTGCATTCTTGTATTTATTGTAACGCTATAATTCTTTCACAGCACTTAATAAATCCACAATTAATAGAGAACGAACTTGTTTTACAATTTATATCGGAATCGATATCGAGATATCGATTAGCCATGGCTTGCATTGCAAATTCTTAGATGCTCAATCAAGTTGGAAAAAGAATAAAAAGTTGGTTTTATTATGTTTACTGTTTTCATAGATTTTTATATTGTTTTTTTTTTAAACTAGATTTTCAATTTTTTCGAGAAATAAGCTATCTATTTGAACTTTGTCCTGCATGTGCCTCACCTTCCACTTATTCGAACTCCGTAAAATTTTGCAAACCTTTCTTTTTTGTCAAAAGGAACAATTTAAGGGGACGTCATGCAAAATAGTCTCAAATATAAAAATGAGGACCAGTCTAGTGTTCACATAGAAGCTTTATCGAAAATCTTTAGAATATAATCTTTTATTGTTCTCAATAATATAAAAGAAAATTCTAGTATACATATCATCAACCTAATTCTAATACTACGTAAGACAAAATTATCTACTGTGCAAGAGGCGAAGAAAACTAATTTTGCCAACAAGCATCAGACAATCGCAAACCATAAGGATAATATTCGACAGGAATGCGAACAGTTATTACCGGAAATCTTTTGGAAAGTCATTGAAAATCGAAAGTCCCTTGAAGAATATCACCTTTTCCACATAACAAAAAAAATTGTATTGGTTCAAATGAAGACCTTCATCACTTAATATAAATTTTTTTATTAATTAAAAAAAGATATTCAAAAACAAAATTGGATAATTAATTTTGCGCCACCTTGTTCTTCACACTCTTCATCGCTGGTTGATGACTCAACTGAATTTAACAGTGCTATGATAGGGGAAACTTCTTCAGAAACACTTTTTGAACTATGTTCTCGATTGAGGTATTTCAGTAAAGAACCTTCAATAATTTTAATTACTTCTTCTCTTGCTATTCAAAATGTTATTTTAAACATATTTATTTTTTAAAAAGCTTAATTTAGCTTCAGTGCCGCCCCCCTATAATAATGCCGCCCGGGGCGGACCTTGGTTCAACGGTTATTCGTACGTTTTAGATGTGGTATATTTCCTTGCTGGGAAGAATCTACTTTACTAGATGAGGACGAGTTCAATGTGCTCTGTTGGACTACAAGTTGCTGAACTCTCATTTTCTTAATGGCGTTTCTCGTTCGTCACCGCACTGCTCTGCTCATATACTCTTTTAGGGGTCACTCAGTTTGACAATTCTTGCGAGACTGAGAGGCAAAATTGTAATGATGTGAAGGCACTGTGTTAACCTTTCGTACTTTGTTGCCTAATGTTGGGACTTCTCTTACGAGTTATGCGTACGCGAGTCCAGAGAGCTTGATAAGATTGATTGAAGATATAAAAAAGTGCATAAATATGTGCATAAAAAATTTAAAACAACCATGTTTTTGGCTATTTTAAAAGTTGACTGCTTGACAAAGTATGATTTAGCTTAGATTTCAGTACAAATATGAAACTTTGAACTCAATTTTCTCGAAACTACATTTTTGCGTTATATTTTTTTCATTCATTCACGTCTTAAATTTGCGAAAAATGCTTATACTGCTCTTCACATACTCTGCTAGTCCATCAATATACATCTGCTGCTTGACTATTTTTGTAGTGACTAGTGCATTCCTTCTTATGATTGCTTTTTCTAGTGCATTCCTTTTTTATGAGTGGTTGTTTTAATCACAAACTCTTTAAGCTGCGCCAATAAGCCTCCTGGAGTGCTTTTTTTGGGCGATCGTTTCTACCTATAGCGGACGAGTGCACAACCGCTATAATTTAAAAATAACTCACGTTTATGACAAACGAAATTATTTTCTTGAAACTTAATAGCGCGTTTCCCGCAACTGACTATTATTATGACAATTGTTTAAAAGTTTGCAAAAAAATCATTTTAAGCACGGCAAACGACGTTTGTTTGCACCAAACTGGTGATAAACGTTTTTTCTTTGCGTATATTTGCATCAATACACTCAGAAAAAAACACATATTTTTCTCCGATAAACAATTTTTCTATTTTCGATAATAGCAATTTTTCTCTTTTTCAAATAAACTTTTCTTCTATTAGAACAAATTTTCACTTTTTCGAAGAAATATTTGTTCACTTGTTGAAAATGGGAATATTTCATGCCTTTAAAAATAAGTATTTTCTCGCATAAAAAAATTCTCATTTATAGAGAAAAAATTTATTGGAAATGAAATATTTTTTGATATAAAATCCACTATGAGAAGTATTTTCTTCAATGAAAACAAATCTTTTCTCAAAAATAAAAAAGTCTTTTTCTCTAAAGACGATATTTTTTTATGTATTTATCTCTTTCATAGAAGCTTTTTATCATTTTTAGCGAATTTTTAGGATCACATTTAGAGAAAAGCATTCTCTGATGCAAAGTTTATAACATTTTTCTCTAAATATGATGGCTTTTTTATCATATTCCGCGAAACTTTTTTCTGAGTCTACACTGAGAAAAAAAACACATACCTTGCTCCGGTAAAAAATTTCTCTATTTTTGATAATAGCAATTTTCTTTTTCAAATAAAATTTTCTTCAATTAGAATAAATTTTCACATTTTCGAAGAAATATTTCTTTACTTCTAGGAAAGGGAAATATTTCAATGTCTCTAATAATGATAAGTATTTTTCTCGCACAAAAAATTTCTCATTTATAGAAATGAAATAGAAAAATATATCGTTTTTAGAGAAAAATACTTTTTTTTGAGAAAATATTTATTGTTATTGAAGAAAATACTTCTCATAGTGAATTTTTTATCAAAATATAAGAAAAATTTTTCATTTTCAGTAAAATTTCTCATTTATAGAGAAGTATTTTCTTCAATAAAAACAAATATTTTCTCAAAAAAAAAAAGTATTTTTCTCTAAAAACGATATATTTTTCTATTTCATGGAATCTTTTTATCATTTTTAGAGAATTTTTAATTTTGCAATTAGAGAATAGCATTTTCTGCAGCAAAGTCTATACCATTTTTCTCTAAATATGATGCCTATGAATATGATAATTCCGAGACACTTTTTTCTGAGTGTGAGATCAATATATTCTGCACGCTTGTTTGCATTCTATTTGGCTTGTTTAACACCATTTAATAGTAAACAACAACAACTGATGGTTGCATGTTAAAAGTGTTAAAATGTTAGGAATGTTTTTTTCCCGTATTTTTGTAAATTTAAATAAACAAGTAAATAATTTATGACACCTTAACATGCAATCATTAAATCAATAGAGCAAAAAAGGGAACGACATCAAAACACCCAAAAGCTACCCAAAAATAGCAATAAAACTACTGGCGAGAAATAAAAATAAAGTAGGTTTTAATGTCAAATGTAATAAGCAACACGGCCTAAATTATTTTGGAAAAGTTTTATGAGGTTTGTTAAAGCAACAATTTGCGATTTTAATGAAGTTTATGGAGCAGAACAACATGACGTATACGTGATATTTATTAGAGTAAATGAGATTCTGACTAAGAATACTTGCGTGAAGAGCATAGCTTTAATGATATTTTTGGTCAAATAAGTAAATAAATAAATATATATGTAAACATTGATAAAAGCAATGTTTTGCAGTTGTTTTGTTTTTAATATAGTCGTATTTCGCAATTAAATCATTAAATAAATGTATTTAGTTCGAGTGCTTTAGAAGTATACTCAGTTGTCAGCGTGTTCATCAATTTAAATTCGCATAAAAGCCGATAAGTCGGATGGTATTCGAATAAATGGGTTTCTTCAACTGTATAAAAGCACAAAAGTTCAAAATTCTCTTGAGTCAGATGTTATGGAAAATCCATAACAAACTTGAATACTTATTTTTTAAATATCTTATCTGCAACTAGGTAGTTTGAAATGAAATAAAAACGACAAAATATTTTCTTAAATTTGTGTATAAGCGAGCAGCAACTGTCAACAAAAACACAACAACAAAGCTTTATGTAAATTTAGAAAAAAAAAAATAAAAATAATAATAATAAAACAGAAAATATGCAAACATATAATAACAATAAAAATTTTGAGTACAAAGCAAAGATCATGAAAAAAACAATATTTTAAAAGAAAATCGTCGCGTCTTAATAGCTTCACTACATGTTCATTTTACTATATATATAAATATATGTGAATATATATGAATATCAAAAAAGCAGATAAAAACATTCAGCTAGCTAGGTGAATGTTGGACTCTGGCTGTCTAACGGGAACACGTAGAATTATAGCCATTAAAAATAAAAAAAAAACAATTTGTGAAAAATATTTAAAATATTTTAATAATAATTTTTTTATATTTTTATTGACAGACATATTTTTGTCTGGGTGTTTAATTAAAATTTTTTTTTGCTTAGTTCTCAATCAGATTAAGAGCAAAATTTTTTGTTAAAATTTAGTGATCATAGTTAAAATGTTTCCTGTATAAATATCTGCATAAATTTATATTTTTTCAAATTACAAAGTTTTTTCTTTGAACAAAGTTTGTAATTTTTTATTAAATGGAATGTCTTATTGGCTAAAAAATAATTAATTTTTCAAGCAAATAAGTATGCTTTTCTATATTAGCATAAAATTTCAAACACATTTTTATGTTTGCCAACTCACAACATCTAGAAATAAATTAGAAAAGATAAACTATTTAAACACTGAGTTAAAAAAAAAAAAAAAAAAAAAACAACAAACAAAAAGTTCTACAAAAAGTCTTAGAAAATAAACACATAGATTTTTTGAAATCTCAAATTGGTGCTTGGATGAACTTTAAACTTTTTACTGTTATGTTTTCGAACAAATAAGCTGAGCTGAACTCTGATGAACGAACTATGAGATATGCGCGTTCAACATCTCTAGCCTTTGTTGTTTGTTTATTTGAAAAATACTTCAAAAAAGTTTACATTCAGCGTTTTCTTGCAGGCAACTTCTACTTTCTGCTGCTGTTTATTTTTTTTTTTATCTCTTTCAACAGTAAACTTTTTGAGTTCAGAGTGTTGCTTGTAACAATGGCCGTCATAAGACTCAGTAACTCAGCGTTATGCCTAGATTTTTCACTTTCATTGCAGATGTCGTTCAAGTAGCAAACTTTTGCTCATTATGAGTTATATTCTACGTTTGCGTTCTTTTTGTTGTTTCATGCCACACATATTACAGCTAGACGTATTTATTTATTTTTTGTATATTTTTTTTTTTTATTTTTCTTAAACTTCAAAAAACTTACATAGCTAGCTACTGTATGTTTAAAGAAAAAACCAAAAAAATAAAAGCAATTTTTTTGTTTCATCCAAACTTTTATTATTTCCTTTTGCAGCGCTTTTTAGCACAAGTTTGCTAAAAACTTTTGAATGTTTGTTTTTATTTTTTTTTTTTTTAATATTTGTTTTTTTTATTTTTTTTTCTGGTTCTAATATTAAACCAAATAAATTATTAAAATTTTACTGTTCAAAGTTCAACAGCCAAACAATTTTCTTAGACAAACAATGAAATAGAATATTAACAACAACAAAGAAAAAGCAAAACAAAAACAACAACAAAAAAAAAATAAAAAACAAAAACAGCAAAATTCCGGCGCTCTGTGCTTAAGCCAACAACAGGTTGAAGTTACTTTTATCATAGCTACAACAAATATGTAGGTTTGCTGCCGCGTGTGTTGCCTAAATTTAAAATATGTGTATATCTTTTATCTAGCTTTATTGCTGTAACTCATAAATTTTATTATTGAATATTTAAAGCAGCTCTTATAATTATGCAGCGCTAGACTTCAGCGTTATGCAGTGAATATGTTTTTGCATAAAAAGTGTTAAAATAAGTTAAATCAACCCAATCATCGAAGAACAGCTGTGCAGTTGTTGTTGTGGCACCCCCCACACACATACACATCCACAACTTTGACATAGTTTTTGTCAAAAATAAAGCAAAAACAAACAACAACAACAACAACAATAACAAAAAAACAAGCAAGAAAATCACAAGAAAACCAAATCATTGATATTTAGAAAATCGTACAAACTTTCAAGGACCATCATCAACAGGTAAGCTTTTCTTTCACTAAAAGAGGCAAAAACAATTTACATATATTTATATATTTTTATTTATTCACTATATTTACATAAACATTCAAATGTCTGGCAAATGCGAGTTTTGTGTGCTTGTGAATAGATTTTTATTCTTGATTAAGAAGAATAGTTAAAATAGAAAAATGGTTTTATGGCGTGTTTTGAAATCGATGATTATCGATTTGGAACTCAGACATCTAAATGCTAGCTAGACATTTATTTGCGTATTAACAATAACTGTATATCTAGAATTTTGTCTGTACATAGTCATAGTTGCTTTTTGTTTAGTTTTAAAGAATGAGCTTTCAAACCGATCTAGATATTTAATGTTAAAGTCTACAGTTACAGAAAATTCAGATGCAATATGTTTGGTTGAAGAGTTGGTTATAACTTATAGTGGTAATATCATGACGGGAAGGAAAGTAGACGGCCAGTGAAGTTATATCACTATCATTATATCCATATAATTAAAAGGCAATCAATTTTTGTATTATCATTTCCTCCTAAGATCCTACTTCCTATAGGTTATCTTACCAGTAAGGTCTTGAAATTATTTATTAACTGTAGGGGATTCAAATCTTTTTAAGGATGATTATTATAGATGACTCAGTTGTACTCTTCAATTGCAGCCAATGTAAGACCCTTGTAATAACGTTTCATATATCCTAGTAAACATGTCGTTCATGTCACTCATGTTCTAAACCACCTTGTGGATATAATAAAATTACTAACTTTTTTTGGACCCAGTTCCAAGACCGCAGCAAAAGAGTTACGAGTAAAGAGTTCAGATTATCTAAGTCTTCAGACTAGACACTAGGTATGCCCAAAATACATCGAAAAAGTTCGATGTTTTAAAGTTTACGATATTTACTCAATGTTTTTCAAGTAAATATTTTTGAGATTTTATAGATTTGTATGGATTTGAAACCCCAGTTCCCAATTTTGTATAAATTGGCTTTCCAGTATTTGACTTAAATGGTAACCTCAGTCCTATCTGAAAGTTTTATTTCGAAAGCAGCTCAAACACTAACCAGCAAAGGAATATTTGAGGGAACGCGTCTTAATAAATTATTATTTTTGCAAAACCTTTGTCGTCACCATTGGGGCTTAAAGCTCCATAGATTCCTTTCTTTTTTTATCTTCATACATATATATTTTCATGATACACAAAATAAAAAAACCAAAACCAAACACATCGATGGTTTTTCTTAATGCGTTGTTTTAAAATATGTACCTTTTCGATACATCGAAACAGAAAAAAAATCCATGTATTTTTTCAACGGGCATCCCTACTAGACACTTTCCTCTTTTTCCACTGAACATGTCAACAGTACTTTAAAAAGGTCAGAAAGATAATGTTTTCGACCATTTCCAACTTTGACGATTTTTCTATACACTAAATTATATTCAGTCCACAATTAGTCCTGTATGGATCCATACAATATATTTATTAACAATTTAAACGCAATTTACTTTTTTAATCTGTCTATATATTGACTGTTAGCTTCAACTTTGCCAGAGATTAGTTTACAACTAATATCTGTATATAATGGAGCTGTTGACCAAAAAGTGATTTATTGGGTGCCATACAAAAAACGGTCGCAAAACTCGCAAAACCCAGCTAGGGTGTTACTTGCCTCAAGTCAAAGTATCAAACCTATACTTAGAATCCTGTTATTTGGTTTTTTTGTTAATGCGCTAACGAATGGTAGTACCCTCGAGTTAATGTAGTACCCTCGAGATATGGGCTCAGTTTTGTGGGCGAAAAATATTTCTCTGTTCGCGACAAGGTTGCAGCTTCGCTGAACTTTGCTCATTTATCTTTGCATAAAGTTAACCCAGCGCCCTGTAACCTCTGCAGAATCATCTTTAATAATTCAGGACCCAAAACTTTATCAATAAATCTTTGCCACGTACTACGGACATTTGAAAGACTCATAGGCAGTATTTGGAACTGAAACAAATCCTTCCCCGGGATGGTAAGGGCGGTGTATTTTTTGAACTCTCTGAAAGAGGATTTTTAAAATACGCCGATATTATATCCACTGAGGACAAAAAATGTGCATTTCGTAGTTTGTCCAACATAGCCGACACATAAGGGATGGAGAAAGCGTCGCGTTCGATAATCGCGTTTAATCGGCGATAATGTACTACGAACCTATAACTGTTGTCCTTTTTATACCCTAAACCTGAAAGGTGAGGGTATATTAACTTTTTGCAAACATTTGTAACGCATAAAACGAAGCGAGTCCGGTATAGAAAAGTATATATATTCTTGATCAGCGTCACCACGTGAGTCGAGCTATCTATGTCCGTCCGTCCGTCCGTCTGTGTGTTGTCCGTAAACACAGGATAAGAAGAAGGAGTCGAGATAGTTGGATGAAACTTGGTACACATCGTCACATGCACCCAAAGATCTGCACTATTGAATATTTGTGGAATCCGCCCACGGAAACGAATACCTCCCATACAACGCAAAAATTTAAAACTGCACAACTCAGCTCATACAACAATAAAATTTGTTATGTATGTGTTTTATAGCAACACAAAGATGTTTTTAAAAAATGGACATCATCCACCTACGGACACGCCTACCTCACATACAACGCGAATATTGAAAACTGCATAACTCAGCTCATACAACAATAAAATTTGATATGTTTGTGTTTTATACAAACACAAATATGTTTTCGAAAAATGGACGTCATCCGCTTACGGACACGCCCACCTCCCATACAACCCAAAATTTAAAACGCAATAAATAAGCCTTTGTTTAACCTACAGAGCTAAAATTTGGCACGTATGTTTTTTATGACAAGACAAAGATGGTTCTGAAAATAGACGTCATCCGCCTACAAAAACGCCTACCTCCCATACAATCCAAAAAGTTTAAAACTCAATAAATAAGGCTGTGTTTGTTAAAGAGAAATTAAATTTGGTATGTATGTATTTTATACCAAAACTAAGGTGTGTTCAAAAATTGGGAGTAATCCGTCCATGAACACGCCCACCTCCCATAGCGAAAGCACAATAAATGCAGTAACTGTGAGCTACAGGAATAAACTTGGTATGTGTAAATTTTTCACAAACATTTAAATGCATATCTTAATATATAAAAGACAAGCGTCCTGCTCCGTGCCCTATATCGTAAAACATGTTCAGCCTGGACCAGAACCTGTTATAAAATTATCCATTTGAAATGTTTGTACTTACTAAACCTTTTGCTCTATATCGTAAAACCTGTTCAGCCTGTACCAGAACCTATTGTAAAATTATTCATATGAAATGTTTGTACTTACTAAACCTTTTGCTCTATATCGTAAAACCTGTTCAGCCTGTACCAGAAAAAAAAAAAAAAAAACAAAACAAATTGGCAGTGGCGTAGCGAGCATAGCTGGCGCCCGGGGCAAAACAATTTTTTGGCGCCTCCAATGATATAATGAAAAAAATTATGATATATTACATATATTTTTTAATATTTAGTACAAATAATTATAATACACTTATAAAATTACATTAACACAAATAACACTATGCGTCAAAATCAGAAAAAGGTTCTGTACACGACAGTTCATTATATTTTGTTATAGATTAAGGGTCTCTTAACACGAAAATTGCAAAAAAAAATTTTATAGTTAAGTCTAGTAGGGTAAACTGGGGTACCATTGACTTAAGGGCACATTTGACTAGACGTTTTCGGTATGAACGAACCGTTATTATTCAATAATTTGTTTTATAAATTTTGCATCATTGTATTTCAGTACTCGTCACGAAGTTTGACGATTCTTGCAATACATGAAGAAAAGTAACTGAAAAGTTTTTGTGTTTTTGCGCGCGTAACTGTTATTTTTCGGCACTGATACGTAAGGACTTCCGATCGAATAATAAAAGTTAATCAACGTACCTTTTACAAAACGTAAAAACTATTTATGTTTTTGAAAATATAAGTGAATTTCAATAAAACTAAATATAAACTAAAAAAATTTAAAAAACAAGAAGCCTAAAGCCAATGTACCCAAATACATTTGACATTTTTGATTGGGGTACTTTTGACAAATGTTTTTTGTACGAGTACAAAGATCGAGTAACATCGAGATGTTACCAATTCATTTTAAAGTTTTTTAATATATTTCTAAATTGGTTTTAATAAAAAAGAAGTGGTTCAAACATCAGAAATAGGACTATCATTAGCCGAAGAAATAAAAGGACATGAAGAGAACAGAACGTTGGTTAACGAATGAAGAATGAAAGTCTAAAGATAATAGCAGTTCTAGTAACAACTACAGCTTTGATTCTTTTGGATTGTTCAGTGATACTGGTCTAATTTTTTTCCAAGTATTCAGCCACTTCACTTTTAAATTATTTTTTCGTGGAGCATCAACATCAGTAGAATTCACAAACGCATTAAAGAAACTTGTGGTTATCGTTAACTGGCCCTTAACTACCTAACCTGGTAACTCGTATCCATAACATCATTGCTAGCAATGTTTATAACTTTAACACTTCGTTAAACATAACAGTTGCTTGCTTAAATACTCGCTAACTGAAATAATAAAGTTTATATATTTTTATTTCAATTAAGTAAATTTTACTATATTTAATTTTGACATCAATTATATTGAACTGATCATGTTAAATTCTTTATTTTAACTCTATTCTACTCTTACAAACACGAACTAAAGATATATTGAATTTTTGTATGAATAATGCTGGTCTATTTTGAAGGGTAAAGCATGAATTTTTCAATTTCTTCATAACAAAATATTCGTCAGATTTTTCACGCAACAAGAAAATGAATGTTGCTAGTGAAATTTCACGCAAACGGACAAAGGATTTACGTGTTTTTTAAAGATTTTATATGATTTATAAGATTTTTAAAGTTTTTCTCACTTTTTTCAAATATAGTCGCATATGTTGAAATATATCCTGTACACTTCTTGTTCAATATTAATAATCACGCTAAGCCGAATAAAATTTCTAATTTTCTTCATGTTTGTTCAACAAATTTTTACATTTGGATGAGTAGTTTTTGCGCTATCATAATTCATAAAAAATCGAAAACTATTTTCATTTTTAGTGGAGAATATTAGCTACCGTCGAAAGAAATGCGTGCAAAAATACGGTCAGGAGATGCATTTGAGTGAAGACGCTTAAATTCGGCATTGTACTGTATTTTACATATTTTATTCAATTTTACACTGATTGATACATTGATACTGAAATAGTAATAAGTATTTGAAGTGCTACTCTCAGGTTTGAAAAAACATCTTCTTCTGTTGGAAATGGAAGTTCTGTTCCATTTACATCTGTATTATAAAACTCACACATATTTTTACAATTCTTTTCAAGATCGTTGTACGGATTATCCTTTCTTAATAAATTTTCAACGTCCAGTAAATACCAAAATTTGGAATTAAGGTCCCTTAGTAGTGTAAATTGTAAACTTATTTCCTGATGCAGACGATCAAGAACGCTTTTCATAACGCCAGATTTTTCACTTTCTGCGGAAAAGCTATATCTCCAGTCAATTTTCCGCGCATTTGTCGGCGACATTTTATACGGATTGTTGTATCGATTCCTCATTTTTTACAAAGATTTTTAGCCTTTTCGATAACTTTTTCACATATCCGTTACGAATTTCTGCAAGTTCAGTCGCCAATAATTTAAGATCATGGAACGCTTCTTTAAACTTAATTTTAGGATCCTGTAATCTGAGGTGCACACGATCAATCCTCTTAGAGTTCATGCCAGAAATGGACTAAAGTTATGATATTTAAATTCGGTTTAAGATCAAGATTGCAGCATTTCTGGTGTACCACTTGTGGCAGTATTTTCATCTGCTAATTTTTCTTATAGTTCTACGTATTCTTCCAGTCCCTCGACAATAACGCTAACTTCTCGCGCTCTGGCGCTCCATCGTGATACAGATTCTTTAACAGATTTTTTAACAATTTCTATCGTAATGTTGAACGTGAGAAAAAGAGACGTATGTTTTCAATTATTCCAAAACATGTAACAAAGATGGAATCTTGGTTAGCTGTAGTAACTCCTACTTAATTAAATGTGTGGTTATCACAATTTACAAATGTTGCCTTATTATTTTTTTTTATTAGTTTTTATTGAACGCCAGATATGTGATTTGACATAAGGGCAGCATTATCATAACATTGTACCCTACAGTTGGCTAACTTAATTATTGAATTAATTAATTAAAACAAATTTTTTTGCAAACTTTTGTTTGTCTTGAGAATGATTTGGCGCCCCTCTGCGAGTGGCGCCCGGGGCATGATGACACCCCCTGCCCCCCCCTCGCTACGCCACTGCAAATTGGCCATTTCAGCCCTTGAAAGGACTTTGACCGTGCTTCTAATGATCAATTGTGTTGTGTGTGTTATTAAATGTTTGCACACATTTGACCGAGAACTGAACCTACATGTTTTATGCCGACTCCGAACGGCTAAAGTTCATGTTCTCAAGAAGCTTTGCATGGCATTATTTACTCTTTGAGGTTTGCCATTGTCTGCAGAGAGGTGGTGACCGATCCGAAAAATTTTTTATTGAAAAAAACTTTTCGCCGCGGCTGGGGAGCCTGTACCAGAACCTGTTGTAAAATTATCTATTTGAAATGTTTGTACCTACTTAACCTTTTAAAACCTGTTCAGCCTGGACCAGAACCTGTTCTTAAATTATGTATTGGAAATCTTTGTATTGAAGACTATCGTCATTTTCCTCAACTCTACTATACATCAAACATCATGTCTTGCTATTACAGTGCTTCTTAATAAACACAACCGCAACCTATTCGGTCTGCATAAACTGAACAGCAATTATTACATTCAGTGACGTTGGTGTCAATTGGAATTGCTAGAATTAAATCACAATGTTCGGTCTTCTGATCCAAGTTTTAGTGATTAGCTACTCAAGTTAGGAAATGGAGATGAAAATATCATAGAAATTCCAGATTATTTTGTTTGTAAAGGTTCGCTTATTAACCCTTTCAATGGCTTGCCTAGAATCGTGGACAATTTTTTTCAGCTTATATTCCCATCATTTAAGCAATAAAAAGATTAAAAAACATTCCTCTGATTTTTACATGAGCTACTTTGCTTTTGGCAGGCTGTCTAATATAATGGACAAAACCATGATAACGTTGTATTATAATATTTTAGTTCAACTAAAACAACCGGAGACAAATGCAAATGCATTATTTATGCAATTGTTTTTATAAAAAAAAAAAAAATTATCCTTACAATAATCACTTCTTTTTTGCAAAATTTATTAACACGCGATATAAAAATATTGAAGGCTTCTGTTGGGCATAAAATCGAAAATCTAAATAAGTTAAACGTTATATATCTCCCTAAAATTATTTTTGTCATGTTGGCACAACTTTATTTCATAGTACCAACTTATTTGATTTTAGAAAAGACGTTGGAAAATAAAAAAAAAAATTTTTCCGAAGTGTCCAATATAATGGACAAGTCCATTGAAAGGGTTGAGTAGATCTTTAGCGATACTTTGAGTCCGAATAACATCAACCGTTATTCCAAAATTGCTATCCTGTACCCAAAAAATTCCGATGTGAACGAAGTCAACGAGCAAGTTCTAAATATTTTAGTTGGTGACGCAATGAGAGATCTGAGCAAGGATTAAATTGAAGACAGTGATGATAACGATAAACAAAATCACCCTGCCGAGTTTTTGAATGAATTTTATTCTTCAGGAATGCAACTGCATAAGTTAAACCTCGAAATTGAAAGTATTAAAATACTTCTTCGAAATTTCAATACCAAAAGAAATATCTGTAATGGAAGGTGGTTAGTTTTGAAAAACCCAAAAAACTTAATTAATCATCGCACAGGTATTGATAGGTGCACTGGCGAACACTGGCCCCGACAAACACAGATGAGCTTTTCACTCTCCGGAGGCGACAATTTCCAGTTAAACTGACATTTTCAATGACCATAAATAAATTGCAAGGTTAAATATTGAAAAAAGTAGGAGTTTTTCTAAAAGAACTGCTATTTAGTCATGGGCAGTTTTAGCGGGCTGATGATGTAAAACTAAGCATTATAGATGGCAAGGGACAAAATTAATTGGTTAAAATTTTAAGAATTTTATACTAGAAATGTTGTAAATAAAGAAAATTTATAAAAATAATTTAATAAACATGTTTTCAAATAAAAACCTTTGTATATAAATCCATTAAATTTTTTGTCGCATTTTGTACTCTAAATGGTTCCTTCCCGTCGTAGGACGGGCTTTTACACTAGTAAAATATATAATACACGAAGACGCCCATTTACAATAAAAATTTTTTGTTTTTGAAAAGTACGTTTAGGGTATTTCATAGTCGGCCTAGACCAACTTTAGACTTTCTTTACATGTTTTTACATTAAAAAAATTGATGCTGACCAACCGCTATCCGATGGATCTATCCAACACCGTCTTTAAGAAGTTGATCAACCTGCTCATTTATGTGTTTTTGCAGCACTGGCGAGACTGGGTAATAGCGACATTTTATTGGAAACCTACAGTACCTCGGAATCCATTATCGCCGCAACTTCTGGGCTAAATACCCATTTGTTGTTGCGCAAGTCCGGTTTTATCACGAATTCTTTCCAGAAATTCGTCCCTAAGACAAATTTGTGAGGTAGATCAGGCACCACCAATAATTCACAAGCCCTGACTCTGTTTTCGACAATGACCGGAACACTCACTGACCACCACTTACGTACTTTATAACCATTAGCCACCGTCACGACGAAATGAGATAAGGTGAAGATTCTTTAAGCCCCGAATATCCCAACCCGGACCTCCAATCAAAAAACTTATAGCCCCGGAATCTAGAAGCCCGACTATCTTCGTTCCATATATTTTCAAAAATGACCTATTATCACAGCCGTTATGAACAAAAAGATAGTCAGCCAACTCTTCTGTTAGCTTCTCGCTTACATCAACGGTAAATCCCGCCCTTTCCCCATATGTTTTCCCTACCTACAAAAGTAGAATCGGCGGAAACCCTTATACCCTGCTCAATTTGTCGCTACTTATTCAGGGGCTCGAACGTTTCCCGACGGATTGAACGTATTACAACGACTACGAACTATGCCAACTGCTTCGCATCCATAACATTTGACAGGTTGAGGAAAACTGCTTGCAACATGACCTGGTTGACGACAACGAAAACAAGTTATTGATTTAGGGTTATTCACAGCATTAACCTCTTGAGAAAATCCGTTCGCCGTATCTAAATTAGCCAGGTTGGATTCCAAAAACTGACCTTGACGACGTGTGGATGGCGAAGCGTAACGACCTACAAAATATTGCGTCATTTCTTATATGCTTACAGTCTACTTGAACCAACTGCCTGACAGAAGAAATGTCTACAAGTGCAAGCGGTATTTGATAAAATCAGCGTCAGATTCTTCCGGATGACTTCAAGGATCCTCGCTTCTCCACACTTCTCATTCAACCTCGACAACAGACTTTGCATCACACTCACGTACATACCTATGGATTCATTCGGTCCTTGTGTTTGGCGCTTTATTTTTTCCCATAATCGCTCGTCATAGCCTGGAAGTTGAAATTCCTGTTTCAATAGCAATACCATATTTTGCCAGGTACTTATGAAATGCTTATTAGCGCAAAACTACGGCCTTTATCATGAAAAGATCAATGGCCGATCGATGCAGCTCTTCTTTCGAATAACCCCGAGCAGCCCTTAATTAGTCCACACTTTCCAAAAAGAACTGATGGATTCGCTAGTTTCACCACTAAAATTAACGTTCCACTTGTAGATTGATATCGATTTTACAGTAGGCAACCATTGACCTCGCGCTAAACCCTGGTCCTCATATCTTAGAGCCCTATGATCTTGATTAGTAAAAATTTGGTTTGGTAGCCGAGTAGACTCAACGCTACATGGCTCGCTACTTTCATGACCTAGTCTCCCTTATAAATTTGCACATTTTGGCTCAATTTTGAGCAGGTAATTTGAGTAACCTTTCTCTCCAAAATTTCCTACTTTTCTATATCTAAAAATTTTCTTTCTATGGCTTCTTTATCTTCATCGAAGGTGTAAGGATAATCTCCATCTAAGAATGAAGAAATACGTTTCAAGGCTGCGTGAAGAAACTTTCTCATTTCATCAACACCATACCCTGCTAGACCCCGTATATCCATTTCGTACTTTAACGCCTCACTAGGTAATCAATCGATTCACTAAATTATGATTCATAGTGGAAAGTAATTTAAAAAAATATATATGAAATACAAACCTTTTATTTAAAAACATAAATTAGTTACATGGCTTTTAGTCCAGAGCTTTTCCACGAATCACGAATAAAATAAAATTTATTTTACTTGTGTAAAAAAAAATTAAAACAATCGAATTCAAAATTAAATTAAAACAAATAAAGAAACTCTAAAGTTGGTCTAGCCCGACTATGAAATATCCTAAATCTCCTATCATATTAAAATATTTATTGATATAGTTAAACCAGAGAAGGGCACAAATTAAATTTCCTATCCTATGGAATTGGAAGCAAAATACTGCTTTCGCGACGTCGACACATGAACAGTGTTAGCTACTTTGGGTGGCTTACGATCGTATGCATTCGGCTGTTGCTTTGTTTTTATTTTGGTGGTAAATTAAGTCAGTTTCTTTTCAGCATTTGTTGAAATACCATCTCTTTGCGCAATTTTTTAAAATATAGCGAAAAAATACGTAAAATTGATCTTCATATTTCTCTGCTTGACACTCAAAGAATGTGATAAGATGTGTGTGCCCATCGCTGCTCTTAAGATTACATTAACGAAGTTACCATCTTTGGTAATCTTTGAATCCGAATATCTTTGGATGCGCACATGTAGTTGTTGTGATCTTTTCAGAGGTGAGTTATTTTATTTAACTTAAGGTGTGTGCAAAAATTCAGCAAAATCTGAAATCTGAAATCAGGAAAGTAACTGAACTATTGAACATTTGTTTTATTTTAAGAATCACTGTTTTCGAAGAAAAATTAACCCCCTTTTGAGTAACCTTTTGAGCAAAAATTGGTCTCAAAACGTAAAGAACCATCCATTGCAAATATTAAGATATAGTTACTGCACAGGATTTGAATTTAGTTTAAGAGTTATAAGAAAAAATTTGTGACTTAAAGGTGAAATTTGACCTTGCATTTCTCTCTTATTTGACCTAATCTGATAAAACTGAGTATGAGGGCATAATATATAGACCATGCACTACTAGAAATCATTGAAATATTTGAAGTTATTTTTTCGTGTCACACTGTGTAATAGAAAAAATGAATTGGTAATTATACCCCCACGCGTACTGCGTAAGGGGTATATTAATTTTGTCACGAAGTGTGTAACGCCCATAAGGAGGCGTGGTAGATATAGAAAAGTATATATATTCTTGCTCAGAATCACCACCTGAGTTGATTTAGCCATGTCCGTCTGTGGACACGATTACAGCCGTAATTTTGAAGCTATCGTGCTGAAATTCGATATTTAAGCTTTTTTTAAAAAAACTAAGATCTAAGGTCGAGAATGGGCTAAATCGGATGAAAACCACGCCTACCTCCCATACAACCCCAATAATGAAAACTTCATAAATAAGCAAATATTTAAGCTACAAAACTTAAACTTGGTATTTGAGCAGTCTATAATAAAACGCAGGTGCGTCATCCACCCACTAACACGCCCACTTCCCATACAACCCCAAAATTGAAAACTATATAAATAGGCTTCTGACGAAGATACAAAAGTAAAATTAGATATTTGTTCATTTTAAATAAAAATGAAGACGCAATAAAAAAATGGGCGTCATCCATCCACGAACACGCCCACCTCCCATACAGCCTCAAAATTAAAAACTATATAAATAGGCTTCTGACGAAGCTACAAAAGTAAAATCAGATATTTGTTCATTTTAAATAAAAATGAAGACGCGATAGAAAAATGGGCGTCATCCATCCACGAACACGCCCACCTCCCATACAGCCTCAAAATTGAAAACTATATAAATAGGCTTCTGTCGAAGCTACAAAAGTAAAATTAGATATTTATTTTTTTTATAAAAGATGTGTAAGAAAAATGGGTATCATCCACTGACGAACACGTCCACCTCCCATATAACCCATAATATTGAAAACTCTAAAAATAGGCTAATATTTAAGCTACAGACCTGAAATTGGGTATTTGTGTATATTATATCAAAATTGAGGCGTGTTGGAAAAATTGGCATCAACCACTCAAGAACACGCCCACCTCCCATACAACCCCTAATTGAAAATTTTATAAAGAGGCTTGTTTTTATTTTTCAGGAAAATAATTTGATTGAATGTATCTTAGACGTCATCAAAATAGTAAAATTTTTTGATATCTCATATAAAAAGAGATGCAATTTAAGATTTTGTACCATTATGAATCTCAGGTGGGGGTATTTTAACTTCGGCCAAGTCGAAGATATACCTTACTAGTTTTTTTATTAACAAAATATGATATACAAAAGTAAAAAATGAAAGCATGTTCATTTACAAAAAATCAAAAATTCTATTTATATCAAAATCAAAATTTCCATTACTACCAATTTCTTCGTCAGAATCACTACTAAGGGCAGAGTTGTAACTGTAACGCAAAGTAATATAATATATTCGGGTCGATAGTCTTTGTTGCTAGTTGCCTTTATTATATGTTGCATAATTATTAATAACTATATTTCATTAAATTAAATAAATATAATATATTAGTTATTACTTTTCCCTAAAACTGGTAATAAAACTTATTAAACTCAGCGATAGTAATATCACCAAGTCAATTTTAAATAACTTATTAATTGCTTCAATATTATAAATTTCTTAAAAAGAAAACATTTTTTCCTATTTTCGTACCATTTCGATGCATAGCGAGACTGTTAGATTTTACACAGCAGGTCTGCAGCAGTCGACTATCGACTACGACAGCTCATTCATGAACTGTGCTTCGACTGTGAAATTTTACGCAGCAGACAGCAGCAGCCGAAGTCGTGAACTGCTGCTTTTACTGTCATATTTTACACAGCAGATAGCAGCAGCCGAACATCGACTACGATAGCTGAAAATATGCTGTTGCTGTAGCTGCCGATCGCTTGTACTTTAACTGTACAGCCACAGCACAATTTTAGGTGCTGTTGCTATTTGTTGCACAGCAATTTAAACCCTGATTAAACAAACATAATTAAATTCTTATTTTCTCAAAGTCCATGTATTCCTTTACAGTTTTTAACGATTTTCATTAATGTGGGTTTAATGGGAGGTGGGCGTGTTCATGGACAGGTGACGCTCATGAGTTATAAAACTGTGGCAGTTTACTTTGTTTATTTAAGTTTATAATTCTTAAAACACATATTTTTTAAGAATTATATTTTGAGCTTTTAATGCCAAATAATTCATGAAGTAACAGGTTTTGCTACAACAACAAAATTCTTAGCAGAACAACCGAGCAGACTATACCATGGTTTCGTCGGACGCTACTCCGACTTATCAGTTTTTTGCGCTCCCTAGTTTTGACATAAAATCCTTTGACATAAAATCATACAAAGTCAAATTCCTGTAAGTTATATATAAAGCTTTTTATGGTACTTTCAAAATTGTGGCTTGTATGGGAGGTGGGCGTGTTCATGGACAGGTGACACCCATTTTTCGAAAACATCTTTGTTTTGATAAAAAAAAACGTACACACCAAATTTTATTGTTGCAGGTAAATTATGACTTTATGCAGTTTTCAATTTTTGTTTGGGACGTAGACGTGCCCGAAGGCGGATTCCAAAAATATTCAATAGTGCCACAGTTCTTGGACCCATCAGAGCGTTGGTACTGAGTTTCATCTAATTATCTCAACTTCTTCTTTTTATCCTGTGTTTACGGACAACATACAGACGGACGGACGGACATGTCTACCTCGTCTGACGTGCTGATCAAGAATATATATACTTTTCTATACCGGACTCGCTCTGTTCTATTCGTCACAAGCGTTTGCACAAAGTTAATATACCCTCACCTTTCAGGTTTAGGGTATAAAAGATCTTTTTACGACGTTTACTTTTTGTGGGTTTCTAATTTAATTCTTTCGACCAAGGGTCGAGGTCTTCAAACATTCTTAAGAACGGGCAGTACACTGTAAAAAAAATTTTTTGTTGTTTAATCTTAAACTTTGACGTGTTAAGAAGAAACCAAACAAGGAATTTCCTTAATCATTGCTGTTTCATGTAAGATCGACTTTATAAGATCGAGGTTTTTAAATTTTCACTTTCAAGTTCCTTTATGAAGAAAACACTCAACAACTTCCACTCTGTATAGAAATAGCTCAACCTAAAATTTGCAGCGATTAGTTTTCATTGCAAGCCGATAAGCCGCTTATATCTAAAAATATTCGTCCTTTGCAAGATTTTTTGGCAACATGAAAATATATTTTTGTGTGGAAAAGTCAACCTCAGACGAATAAAAGTATTTGAAACCAAATCTAACAAAATCATTTAATATGCTTTTGCAACTTTTCAGTATATCATATCGCTGTTTAGACAGCTGTTTCGTTGGCCGTTATGATAACTCAACAGAAACCTAACGTGACTTTTTGTCTATTTTTAAAAACATTGAAGAGAAAATTTGTACAAGCTTGCTTGGTTTTGAAAATAAAGTAACTAAAAAAACATTTATCCTTCAACTTCTATAAATTATTTAAAAAAAAACTTTTTAAATTTAATGGAAATCGTCTCAAAAATCGATATTTTTTCGACCAAAAAAAAAACTTTGCCAATGCATTAAATTATACAACAACAACTTGACATATATTGACATCATTGACATCTATCAGCGAACTAAAGTAAGCTTTGTATTCCTAACTAATGACTTCCATTTATTATTGGAATTAAGTGAAGTCAGTATTAAATAACCTCCAAATGGAATGCAAAAATTTAACATAATGAAAATTCCAACAAATGAGAAATAAAACAAAAAAAATACGACACCAATTTGTCGAATGTCATCGGTCTATAAGTCAGATCGAGAGACATATTAACAGCGTTTATTGCAAATATTTGTCTTTAACGAATAACAACATCAATATAGCATACTTAAGGGCGCTCATTAGCGAAAAATGCCAAAATTGATAAATTGATGAGTAACATTAAGTGGAGCATATTAAAAACAAACAATATAATATATAAGAAGAAAATATTTTGATTAAATATTTTAACGCCATGATATAAATGATATAAATGCGGGAATGCAGTGCTAAATAAAAGCTTAATAAAAAAAGGTTTAGATACGTTCTCACTTTGGGGCGTAATGAAATTCCGTTATTTTATATAACTAAGCTCTTTAATGCAACAAAACTATGTGTGAGAATTACGAGGCAGAAAGAAGATTAAGTTGCTAAAGGAAAAAAAAAACAGAACAAATATACAACATTAGAGCTTTTTACGCGCAGCCTTAACTCAACAGCATATTTTATAGCTGAAGCATAATATGACTAAAACGTGACGCATTTTTTTTAAAACAAAAAAAACCCAACCCAAAAACGCCATAAAGTAGGGTAGCACAGGCAGCAAGATTAATTGGGAAAACGCAGCTGGAATAAGTTGTCTTGTCCGTTGCGGTTGAGACGACTAAAAAAAAAAAAAACTTAAAAAAGTAATTGAAAAACTTAATAAAAAAAACATCACACAGACAAACCTTAACAATAAGCCGCCATCACATCAAAAGTCAACCAGGACAAGCCAGCAGGATTAAACCGATTTGATTAAGAGTGCGACAAGTCGTAGTGCGCTGTTTTTCGCAGCCATCCTTTGCCTTGTGCAGTGAAAACATACCACACAGCGATAACAACAGCAACAAAAACAGCAACAACAACAACAACAACAACAACAACAACAACAACAACAACATGAACAACTACCAAAGCAGTGAAAACAAAGCCAAAGAAAACCAAGTGGAAGCAAAACTAGGTACTCGGACAATAGATACAAGCCACCGGCACAATTGTCACCGAGACAGTTCTAAGGATATTTTCTGCAGACGTTTCTTTTTTCTTATCTTATCTTCTTTTCTGTTGTTGCTCTTGTACTATGCGTTGTGCGGGCACAAACTTTGAAAATATTTTGAACGTCTTCTTAAACGTGCAACTGCCAACGGCAACAACCAACGTTACTTTATAATAATGAGGGTAACATAAAAAACAACAAATATAACAAAAACAAAACACAAAAAAATTATAAGCAAAATAAGCATTATGCTAGCATAAAATTTCCAAGAATGCGATTTAAGTCGGTGGCAACGTATTAGTTAAGGTACTCCTCATAACTAAGCAAGCAACATAATTTTGGATAAGCAAAATTGAAGTTGTCAGGGGCAACTTTTGCAAAAAAGAAAAACAAAAAAAAAACATAAAACAAAAAACAAAAAGATACCCCTAGCATCAGCAATACATGCGTTACTATGCCTTATCAGCATTATTATGATCATGATCATTACCATCTTAAGCATCTGCTAATAAAACGAAAACAAAAAATTCCGGCACGTGCAATAATTTTATGAACCTTGACATGAATGAATTTTATAAGCGACAAAATTAGTCGACAAATTGAGCTAGAGATATATAAAAAAATTCTGAAATAATTTTTGTGAATTCAGCAAATTATGGCACAGAAAAAAAAACCTACCAACTGATTTTATCACTATCATAACTAAGATTAAGTCGCTCAGAAATTGCCTGACTACGCATTTCTGTGCATTTTTCAAAGGCTAGCAACAGCTTAGAAAAATAGCGCTTTGATCAAAATCAAAATCAAACTCAAACTCAAACTCAAACTCAAACTCAAACTCAAACTCAAACTTAAAATCAAACTCAAACTCAAACTCAAACTCAAACTCAAACTCAAACTCAAACTCAAACTCAAACTCAAACTCAAAATCAAAATCAAAATCAAAATCAAAATCAAAATCAATATCAAAATCAAAATCAAAATCAAAATCAAAATCAAAATCAAAATCAAAATCAAAATCAAAATCAAAATCAAAATCAAAATCAAAATCAAAATCAAAATCAAAATCAAAATCAAAATCAAAATCAAAATCAAAATCAAAATCAAAATCAAAATCAAAATCAAAATCAAAATCAAAATCAAAATCAAAATCAAAATCAAAATCAAAATCAAAATCAAAATCAAAATCAAAATCAAAATCAAAAGCAAAATCAAAATCAAAATCAAAATCCAAATCCAAATCAAAATCAAAATCAAACTCAAACTCAAACTCAAACTTAAACTCAAACTCAAACTCAAACTCAAACTCAAACTCAAACTCAAACTCAAACTCAAAATCAAAATCAAAATCAAAATCAAAATCAAAATCAAAATCAAAATCAAAATCAAAATCAAAATCAAAATCAAAATCAAAATCAAAATCAAAATCAAAATCAAAATCAAAATCAAAATCAAAATCAAAATCAAAATCAAAATCAAAATCAAAATCAAAATCAAAATCAAAATCAAAATCAAAATCAAAATCAAAATCAAAATCAAAATCAAAATCAAAATCAAAATCAAAATCAAAATCAAAATCAAAATCAAAATCAAAATCAAAATCAAAATCAAAATCAAAATCAAAATCAAAATCAAAATCAAAATCAAAATCAAAATCAAAATCAAAATCAAAATCAAAATCAAAATCAAAATCAAAATCAAAATCAAAATCAAAATCAAAATCAAAATCAAAATCAAAATCAAAATCAAAATCAAAATCAAAATCAAAATCAAAATCAAAATCAAAATCAAAATCAAAATCAAAATCAAAATCAAAATCAAAATCAAAATCAAAATCAAAATCAAAATCAAAATCAAAATCAAAATCAAAATCAAAATCAAAATCAAAATCAAAATCAAAATCAAAATCAAAATCAAAATCAAAATCAAAATCAAAATCAAAATCAAAATCAAAATCAAAATCAAAATCAAAATCAAAATCAAAATCAAAATCAAAATCAAAATCAAAATCAAAATCAAAATCAAAATCAAAATCAAAATCAAAATCAAAATCAAAATCAAAATCAAAATCAAAATCAAAATCAAAATCAAAATCAAAATCAAAATCAAAATCAAAATCAAAATCTAAATCAAAATCAAAATCAAAATCAAAATCAAAATCAAAAACAAAAACAAAAACAATACCGAAATCTTATGCCGATATAACTTAAAGCCTAGAGTTGTAAAAAAATTAAGTAGTTGTAGTTACACACCTTGTCGTGTGTGTAAAAATACTACTAAAAACATTAGTATAGAGAATTTCAAAAGGAGTTTTCTGGGAGAGACTTCACTCCAGATTTTCGGCATGAATATCGCCTTAAGCCAGGGTATGATGCTGGGAAGAGCATGTTGTATCATGGCCGGCAGGATTCCATCTGGTGCCGCAGATTTGTAGGGTTGAAGGATCATATGGACCATTCTACAGATGACCTTCTGGTAATGCTGGAGAGTTTCTGTAAGGGTTCTGGGAAAGATCTGTAAAGATTCTGTAGCATTTCCGGGTTGCTAGTAGCTCCGTTTTGATCCGGATCTGTGCAGCCTGGAAAGTAAGTCTCCATGAGTAGCGATGGCGTTTCTTGGCTGGATTCTGTCCATGAACTGTCAGGCCTTGTAAGGTATCCCGGGACCGACGGGTCTTTTGATAGCGTCTTGCGAAGTCTAGCCGCTTCACTTGCATCCTCAATGGACTCGCAGAAATTCGTCCTAGATGTTCGTTTTGCTATTCCTACATCTCTTGTGTAGACATTAAATTTGGATTTAGAGTTTATACAGTCCTGCTCTAGCTTGCTAAGAAGAGCTTTCCGTTGAAGTTTTCTGACCTCCGTTCGTGTTTTCTTAAGGTCACTTGTCCACCAGCTTGCACTAGTTGGTTTGTGACATTGAGACTGGGACCAGAATTTTTTTGAAAACCTTGTTCATTGTCAATAGATGCGTCATGGGAGAAATATTCTGTGTGTAGATCTGCAACATTGTTGTTGATTCAGACTGGATAATTTTCCTAAATTGTTTCCTTATATAAGGGGGCACAATTAATAGTGAAGAGAATCTTAAAATGGTCGGAAAACTACTTCTTTTGTGATACCACCCAACAGTCAACTGTGACTTGTTCCCTATTTCTCACTAAAGTGAAGTTGATTATCTCTTGCCTGATTCTATTTTGCAAGGTTGGCCTATTGCATCTATTACATAGAATAAGATCTGTGGAAAGGATAAATTCAAAAAGA
This sequence comes from Tetanocera ferruginea, assembly GCA_958299015.1. NCBI lineage: Eukaryota > Metazoa > Arthropoda > Insecta > Diptera > Sciomyzidae > Tetanocera > Tetanocera ferruginea. Next base: position 48,608,050 of record OY282640.1, on the reverse strand, counting down.
GACTCACCCCTTTTATTGATGTCGATACTGCACCATAGTGAGTGATGGGCGTTAGCGTCGCAGCCAATGATCAGGAATGCCTGCTCGTTTCAGCGTGGTTTACTAGCTCGTGGACTGTTTGAAGATGAGATATGTAGAGGATAAGGACCGGATAAAGACTGTCAGAGGATAAGATGTCTCGCCCCTGCTTTCACGCTGGTTGCCGCAACGTCGCCATTATTGAATCTAGGGAGAAAGAACATGTTAAAAGATTTTTTCGCTAAAATACAGAGTGAAACAGGTTGAACAATTTTGACCCAGGCCTTGGAACTTGCTGTTGACGAGCCAAGGTTCCTGTATAAGGACCTCCTCTACGTTACCCTCGGACATGCACAGCATCAAGTCGTCGGTTGCTGCTCTGCAGTGATGCAGGAAGATTTGCACCACTTGTAGCTTCTTTCTTCTATCAGCTATCAGCTTTATTGCTAGTCCAGCCTCTTAACCTTAATGGTTCCGAGGCTGAATTTGAGCATGTCCGATTGCTCCTTAAGCCAGTTTGTGGCCGCAGCGTCTAAAGAGCAAAGAATAATGTTTTTTGCACTACGCTGACTTTTCCGCAACCTAAGAAGCTACTACTCTTGGATCTTTGCGTCTTTCTTCTGCACCGCCACAAGTTTCTGAATGTTTGTATCCTCATGCAGAGCAGGAGGTAATATTCATACAGATAAATATATTGTAGCGAAGCAGAAGCGCAGACTTACAGATCACTTGAAGTGAAGCTCTATTCCAAATTTTACCAAGATTGGCGATGATTTTGGTCAGGAACTCCAGTGACTTCTTCGTTGCGCATCTGGCGACTTTTATACACTTTTGCCAGCCGGCAAAGTTATATATAAGATGATTAAAGTAGGTACTGTTTGTAATAGTATTGAAAATAATATCGCTCAGAATTTCCGAGATATGTGATATCTCTATGATACTTTTTTGAAGTGAAACTTCTTTGGCGGCGAGTGAAATTTCAAGGTCTCTTATTCGTGACGCTAGGCTAACGTTTTCAATTCATATGAAAATTTTTTAAAAAATGATAGCCGCTGGCAAGAATTGCACCAGAACCATCGATGTTGATCATTGCTCAAGTTGATCATTGTTGATCGATGTTGATCATTGCTACAATTACGCCACAAAGGCACATGATAAACATGCAAACAAAATGTAATTAATACTGAACGCGTTTTGGTCCGTAACATTAAGTTTCATCCTAAAAGTATGCACGGAAAATTTATTTCTTTAAGCTTCAAACGAAAATATTAAGGCATAGAGATACATCTAGTGAGAAAAAATGTACTGTCTGTTTGCTGCATAATGATCTTTAAGCTTAATTTGGTTCGTTGGTTGCTATCAAAAACTTGACAACATGCAAATAGTTATTTCAATATAATATTAAAAGCAAAAAGTGTTAAAAGTGCAATATTTAAGACTGCTGAGAATAGTTTTTGAAATGCCAAAAAAATCTCAAAGCTAATAAAAATAGCTAAAACAGGAGCAGAACGCGTTCGTGAATATAAATAGCGCATTAGAGCTCTTAAGAATGCAGCCGCAGCTGGGTCTGCAACACTAATGATGAAGGTAAGGTGATTGCAACATCGCGATGCATCGACGAACTGCATCGACTGAGTTCCAAAATGCACTTTTACGAAGCATCATTATATTTTGGGGAATTTGCAAAGTACCTTACTTACTTAGGTGGCCATGACAACCCGTTGTAGGGTTGTAAGCCAACTTCATCAGCTCTCACCAGGCGTCTCTGCTTCGCGCGCGCCGTCTCCAATCTCTTTCAGCAAACGCGGTTAGGGCTTCCTCGGCCTGGTCAATCCATCGGAGGCATGGTCTTCCTCTTCGTCGTCGAAACTCAACTTTCGCCCCAAACACCTTTTTCGCTGAAGCTTCTTCATCCACACGAAAGACATGACCCAGCCAACGTAGTGGCTGAATTTTTATACGCTAGACTACGTCAATGTCGTCGTAGAGCTCGTACAGTTCGTGGTTCATTCGAATGCGATAGTCGTCGCCAACTCGAACAGGATCAAAGATTTTGCGAAGAACTTTCCTCTCGAACACCCCAAGAGCGGCTGCATCTGCTTGCAATACCACCCATGCCTCAGCGTCATAGAGAAGCACAGGTATGATAAGAGTCTTGTAGAGTGTTAGTTTTATCGATCAAGAGAGGGCTCTGGAACTAAATTGCTTTCTTAGCACGTAGTAGTACTGCAAAGAACCAATTCCCAGAAAAACACACCGATGCTTTGTCAACAAAATTTTATAGCCAACCAAGTTGATACACTCAACAATCGACGTTCGCTGCTTTGCGAGGCCCTCACTCAACTCGAGGCCCTATGATCAGGAATCAAAAGGCAATAATAAACAAGATTTTCCTGTGCTTTCGGAGGCTCCGACAACGAGTACTATGCAAATGCAATCTAGAATTCAAGTTAAGAAGACAATTGCAATGAAAACAGGGACCGAAAATAACTGTTATTTTACAATTTTCAAATGAAAAAAAATTGTTGAAAGACTTTTTCAAATATACCATTATGTTACAAATGTTCTCAGCCTCACGAATATTAAGTGCCTTTTTAATTTTCGACTGATTCTTTAAAAGTTAAAATAGAAGTGTTATTTTTTGCCTTGCATTTTTTTGAGGAAAAAAAAGGTTACTTTTGGCTTTTATTTTATCAGTCAAAAATAGCAGTTATTTTGTGACTTTAATTTTTTCGGTCAAAAATATCAGACAATTTGTGTTTTTTTAAAGGCCGCTTGACAGATTGAACTGTTGACACCAGGTGTAAAATGTCTCACCGATGAGATGAAAACAATGATATCAAAATTTTTTTAGTCGGTAAAATTACTTTTGAAAAAATATAAATTACCTGATATTTTTGGCCGAAAAAATAAACGGCAGAAAATAACTGTCATTTTCGATCGATAAAATAAAAGTCAAAAGTAACTGTTATTTTTGCCCAAGAAACTATAAGACACAAAATAACTTTTATTTTTGTCGGAAAAAATAAAATTTAAAAGATAGCATTTAATATGTGACACTTTCGATAAAAATCATAGCCGGTACGGTCTCTGCATGTAAATATTGAATCAGCATATTATTATTATTCCATTTGGTATTGATTGAATTTCTTTTCAGATACTTTCTCTCTCTATTGCTCACTAAAATCTATCTTATTTCTTACTGTTTTAGAAGTTTCACTTCTGCCACGTGTACGTTGCTACACGCGAGTTTTTTTTTAATTTAAACCTTTCAGTCACACATTTTTCTAATTCATATTTTTGTCTTAATTATTTTCGACACTTAATGTGTCGGATGAGAGATTATCCGAAACTATCCAAATTCAATCTATCGTAACTTATTTGTATAACACTCACTAAGCACCCAGTTAAAACGACGTGAACGTAGATAGTTTCTAAGTATATATATCATCATTTTTATCTGCTTCGAACACTTCAATAATGCTTTATATATGACTATATTTTCTTTTAAATATGTGTTGGATACTTAAGGCCAGTTGCCAGAGTCATTAACAATTATGAATTCTCAAATGGTTGTTGAAAGCAGATTCGTAATCGGAGACCCAAAAACCTCATAACATGTACTTTCATCTAAGATTTTCTAAAAAAGTGAAGAGTTGACAGTTCTTTTAACTTTTAAATACAAATATTAGAATTTGATTCAAACATTAGACTCAAAATCAGGGACACAAAAACCATTTTTTTTCGGTCTTAACGAACTTCAAAACCCCCAAATTTCCATTTGCAAATAATATCAAGGATTTCAAGCAAATTATTTGCATTTCCATAGTTTAAACTGTGGCCTTGAAATAATCGCTTATTTGAGTTAACCCGGAAAAAAACGCTTGGAGATTGTTCTATGAGAAATGGCTACCAGAAACTATAAGAATTTTTGCAGTTATTTTTGTATGTCGCACAGTGTAATTGGAAAAGCATTAAAATAGAATCAATATTCTCGAAACTGGAAGCATTTTTATGAGTTGCATTCTTAAAGATCCTTATTCAATTATATTGAGGATTTCAAACGAATAATTCGACATAGATTCTGAGGGTAGCAAATTTTTTTTCGTGTTAAAAAATTTTAAGCAAGGAAAGTTGTTGTATGTGTTCAGCTTTATTTCAAAATGATTTTTAGTGATTTTGCAATTCCTGACAAAATTTTAAATTGAAATATACTCTCTGGATAATAATTTATTTAATGCTTTTTTTTTGCTTGTGTAACTTATTTATACGTCGACATCAACATAAACATGTTGCTTCAACTCAACCTTAAAGTCATCAAGTCTATCAATTAGTGTTAATAAACTAACAATTTTATTATTTAATTTTTAGTTATATGTAGGTATATTTTCTTTTAATTATATATATTAATGTAGCATTACCGAAGCGAAGGTCTTTTGCTGGTGGCTTATAAGGGTGTGTTCTACTTTTAATCTACTTAACATATATTTAATTGTAATTTCATGTTTGCTTGTGAAATTGCTGGCTAAAACTATAATCCGTACGCTTAAGTTAACCTCAATTACAACAAAAACAACAACAACAACAACAACAATAACAACAACAACAACAACAACAACAACAACAACAACAACAACAACAACAACAACAATAAAAATAATAATATAAACAATAATAACAATACTACGCAAAAATGTCGACCACTAATGAGGCCCAACATATTGATTGGCCACTGAATAATGCATGGAGCTTAATGTAAAAACCTTAAAAGGATGGCTCAAATAACAAAATGAAAAAACAACAACAACAACATGTAAAACTCCTAACAGTTATGTGTCAGTCAATACTAGCTAAAGTTTATTTAGAAAACAGGGGAAAAATAAAAACTAGTCAACAGCGCTAAATACGCTTCCTAGCCACACATACACACAAACACATATGCACACATATGTAGAAGTAGAATTGTACGTTAATGATATGCAAATAAAATATTTGCTGTTATTTCTTTATTGTGCATTTTTGCGCTGTCCTTTTATTGCACACACACACACACACACACACACACACACTCACACTCAGTTAATCATGCATTTTGCGCCTGTTTTGCTGCTGCTGCTTTTACCCACGATACCTACTCCCACACCTCTATTTTTTTGCCATACCCACTTAACAACCGGTACTTTTATCTAACACCCACTATATGTATATATCCTTTGACAGTAGTAGACAACAACAACAACAACTAATATAACTACTACTACAAAAACAAAATGTGTTAGTCTGCCTGCTTTAATAGTTCCTGTGTCATTTATTATTTTTCCACTACTTGTTTTGCACACTTTTATTCAGTATTTTTTTTTTTCACGTTTATAGAGTATGCGTTGGCAGCAACGTGTTGGCGTCGTGCATTTTTTGTTGTTGTTTTTTTTTTTTTTTTGTTGTCTGCCCTCAGCCAACAATATGTTGTCCACTTAATTAATTCGCTTTTGTCAGAACTACTATCATTATTTTTTTTTTTTTTTGTATATTCTTGGCTTAACGATTATATCTGCTCAATCATGTTGGGCAAATGTTGTTTTTGTTGTTATTATTATTATTTCTATGCGGATGTCCTTTTGCGCAAGTTAAATAAAGGTAATTTTTTTTGTACTTGTACAAATAAAAAAAAAAAAAAAAAACAAAAATATATTTCTTCATTAATTTTCTATGCATTCTATTTTAAGACTACTTCTTATTTATAATGCGGCAAGAAAAAAAAAAGGATAAACATTTGCTGTTGTTTATTGATTTTTTTTTTTTTTGTAGTTTTTTTTTGTATACTTTCTGCAAAAAATACTTCAAGATGATGTTGATTGATGAGCAATGTTTGAAAAATTTATTTTGAAAGCATAAAAACTGACGGCATACATTAAGCCAAGTCAAATATTGTTAAAAGGTTTTGACTGACCCTGGGGAGGAGCTCTTGCAAGTAGGCGTGTCAACGTATTGTGTTATTGATGAATTGATGGGCTTTGAAATTATTTAAAAAAATCATAAAAATAACTATGAATAATTTTTCCATTTTGCTCAGTATTGATACAGAAGTGCCCATAAAAATTCACAAATGAGCCACAACGTCTGTTGATAAACACACAAATAAATATATAATGTAGAATACAAATTTTTATTAAGATTTTTGTTGTTCGATACAACTTGAGCACATTACAGCACAATTTTTGAATTACTGGCATATAATGAAAGATGGCAGCCGGAAAATATCCTATTATCCTAAACTATCGAATGGATTTTTTATAAAATAAAAATTCTTTGGATTAGCCGATACAGTCGTCTGACCTTGATCAGAAAAAGAGAACTTGAGGAACATATCGAAGAAAAAGTTTATTTAGAAGTTTATGCCGTCGCCGAATAACGTCAATGAGCTTTGCAGGTTGATGGTTGTTAAAGGTCATCGTATATAAGTACTCAAGCTTTGGAAACCTTAATTAATAGTATACCGTAAAGGTTTCAGCTGGTGTTCAAAGCACAAAAAGCTACATAAAATATTAAAATAAGGTAAATATTTTTACGGAAAATTTATAATAAAAAACCACATAATCTTTGTGTAGAGGGTGGGCTAAAAGGCACTATGGGGTTTAAAAATTTAATAATGTTTTTGTTTATAAAAACTTTTTTTATTTCTTATCAGATCATAAAATATGCAAAATGGAAATTTTTATACACTAAATATGGAAATAATGTCACTCAAATGATCGCCGTATTCAGTTTCGCAATAACGTTATTGTTGTTGTTTTCAGCTTCGCAATGATGGGCCCGTTTTAGAGCATTTTCCATAACATCCTTCAAAATTTGAGCCTGTAACTTTCTGCAAAAATGTTGGCCCTTGAGTTCAAGTGTTGTCTCGGGCTTGTACACATATAATCAAATAACCCCAAACAAAATAGTCTGATGCTGATAAATGCTGATTTCTAGAAATTATTCGCTCTCTAAAACGAGCCCATCGAAGCGAATTATGTAGCTGAAACCGAAAACGGGGGTCATTTCAGAGGCAATATTTATCATACATAGTGATTCCCCTTTTGTATATTTTTTTAATCTAAAAAAAAATTGAAAAAATAAATAAACTAAAAGTTATTGTATAATGGCGTACGTGCTTGCTAAGTGTGTGGCGTGCAAGCCAACGAATTCCGAGTTTAAATCTCACCTCCGGCAAAAGTTTTCTTTTCAATAGAAATACATTTTTCTGTTTGGCCTCTTCGCACCTCTTTACAGACAATGGCAAAACTCAGAGAGTAAATTATGTCATGTAACGCTTCTTGAAAACATAAATTTTAGCCGTTCGGAGTCAGCATCGAGCATATAGGTCCAGTTCTCGGTCAAGTGTGCACAAACATTTAATAACACACACAACACAATTGATCATTTCAGAAGCTCTAGCCAAATTTTTCAAAAACTTTAATTAAAATGTGGATTGAAGTACTTTCTTTGCTTTTTAAAAAGTACTAATTATTAATTTAATTCATTGGTTTTTAAATGTATTCGAATGTTTCAAAAGTTTTACCCCTTCAGTTTGTATCACTAAAAAGCACACTAATCTAAAGATTAATCATTTTGCTCCAAACTATTTTATTTATTCATATAATTTAAATATACAAGATGTATCTATATAAGATATGAATTGAATTTACGTTTTTTTTTTATTCGTAAATAAATTATTTTTATTCGTGGGCGTGCGTGATGAGAAGAAATCACATCGTGAGCGTGCGTGAGCGTGAATCAAAATCACTCACGTGTCCATCTCTAAAAACGATACATTGACGACTGTAACAATAACATGCAGGGCAAAAGGTTGCTACCAGTTTAAGGCAAGCGAGATTCAAGGTCGAGATCAGATAGAAATTTTGTGACACAAACAAGGTCCCGTTACTCTTTTTGGGGATAAAAGGAGTCAGCGAACCAACAGTGGGCTTTTTTGAAGTCAACGCGCACATCGGTGAGTTGAGTAAGCAAGTGACCAAGGACAAGAAGTGAACCAGTGACATTGAATAAGTGACCAAGTATAACAGTGAACAGTGTTCTCTTGTCGGCCCGAGTGGTTTTATATCGGACGGTCGGACAAAAAACATCCTAGTGGTATTACGAAAGCTATTTTTCTGTCGACCCGAGTGGTTTCATACCGGACGGTCGGACAAAAAACATCCTAGTGGTATCACGAAAGCTGTTTTTCTGTCGACCCGAGTGGTTTCATATCGGACGGTCTGCTCTAAAAGCATCCAAGTGATTCCATTTTTGTTCAAGACAAGCTAAACGATATCTACGACCGAATTTTATATCTGACCCGCATGGTTCCCTACCGGACGGTCCATAGTAATTTCAAGTACACCGTGGGCAGGCGAACGGACTACGGATTTCACTTACCCTACTTTGAAGGATTTCAAGGGAAATCGAAAAGAAGCAGATAATTATCAATGAAATGTGAATTTTGTGGAAAAAAGAAACAAAAAAAAAAAAGATTTTAAGAGTGAAATTAAAATTTCAAATATTTTTTTTTTTTTTTAATTAACACCAAGAAATATATCTTACCCCGGCTAGAAAGTTCATTACAAGTTTTTTATGCCGAAATATTGGCAATGAGCAAATTTCTTCTTGGTAATTGCTTCTTGGAATGGTTCTATGGTAAACTATTTTCTTAAAAGCATTTTATCCAATGTCCTCTGAATCATGGAATGCCTTCTTAAAGTTTTCCTGAAAAAATCTACTAGACAGAATCCATTCATTGGAGGCCCTAAAGAAATTGTCTTTTGAAAAATTCTAGAAGCACTTATAGAGAAGACTTAGGACAGCATTACTTCCAATGACATGATTATGTTAAAAGAATGCCTTCTGGGTATGAAAGTTGAATGAAACTTTCGACGTTCCCTTCCACTTTACCTGCTTTGAAAGCATTTTTTTTGCTAGGAAGTTACCAATTCGTATATAAACACAAATTTCTAATTACTTAAGCATCAACTTTATTTGGGTACTTGAGCGCAAGAATGATGAAAAAACAGACAAACTCACTAGAAACGGTACCTTAATGAAATCATAAATTCAAAACTATGAAAATTGAAAAAAATTAACTAGAAAACACATGAAAGACAAAGAGGGAAGTTTGGTAAGTCAGTAATTTTTTTTAACTTCCCACGTGGCACCATTAAATGCAACACTGCCTCTATCAAACTATATTTAATAATAGACTAATTTTTTTATTTATTTTTAGTCGTTCATTTGTGGTCGGAATGGAGGGAAAAATTGACCATAATAGAAAAAATCAAGATTGATTATACATTTAGAACATTTTTGGGGGGGGGGGGACTTAACCTCAAAACCCTTTTTATTCGCCGCTGTCTACCAGTGGTGACCGTGGCGTGCAGGTTAAGTGTGTGGCTTAGCACGCTCGGAGCCCGGGTTCGATCCCAGCCGCGGCGAAAAGTTTTTTAAAATAAAAAATTTTTCTGATCGGTCACCACCTCTCTGCAGACAATGGCAAACCTCAGAGAGTAAATAATGCCATGTAAAGCTTTTTGAGAACATGAACTTTAGCCGTTCGGAGTCGGCATAAAACATGTAGGTCAAGTTCTCGGTTAATTGTGTGCAAACATTTAATAACACACACAACACAATTGATCATAAGAAGCTCGGCCAAAATCCTTTCAAGGGCTGAAATGGCCAATTTGTTTTTTTTTTTTTTTTGTTTTGTCTACCACGCTTTTTGGTACGCACACCATGTATGAAATAATTTTTATGTTTTTTAAGGAGCGTTTTATATCAATATTTTTGTTTTTATTTTAAGATTAATTCAAGTTTTTATTTTCGTTATCAGCAGTTTTATACTTAATAGTCGACAATTTAAAGCTCAATAAATCAAATAAAATCAAATAAAATATTTATATTGCTATTAAGATTAAATTTAAAATTAAATTTATGTTCAAAAAGTCACGTAACGTAAAGAAATAATTTATTTAAAATCAGTTAAAAAAAAAATCACAACAACATTAAAACAAAACAAACACGTCACAAAAGCTGAAAAAAAATTCTACGAAATTTTATTATACCGCAAGGATATAAAACAATTTCAAGCAAAAACAAAACAGCCATCAAGCGCGTCCCTTGGAGCTGGTAAGAAGAAAGCAGACTATAAAAAAATCATTTCAGTTTGATGCATATTTTATAGTTTTTTACTGGCGTTATAATTTTATGCAAAAGAGAAGAGAGGCCAACAACAAGATGTCTACAGAAAAAAACAGAAAAAGATGTCTACAGCCAGCAAATCAACCACATTGCAAGGACAAGAACAAAAACAAAACAAAATTATCAAAAACCTTCATAGAGAGCTGAAGACATGCTGCGATAAACATGGCTGTGCTTAAAAAAAAAACAAAAATAACGCTCAATAAAAGAAGATAAGCATAGAATGCAGAACAATTAAAATTGTCTCAGCTTTACGCTCCAACTGGTCATTTGCCTGAATGTCCAAAAAAATTACACCCGAGCACACGAATACGCACTCTTGATTCATTAGCCAAATCCAGTCACGCTGCAATAATTAAGTTGAACGAAATGGATTTTTTAATTCTTTTGGATTTTCGCGCTTCGACTTTTATGGCGTCAATTCGGGCAAATATAGTAAAAACTGTGTATTGCAGCAATTTATTGAGTTTTGGTGTAAATAAAATTTTGCCATGTTTGTTTATTGGTGCGACCATAAAGTTCAAAAGCAAATCTACAAAAAAGAAGCAAAAAAATGCAAATAAAAAAAAAACTATTTTTATTGCTGCGTTACATTAAAAGCGAAGCAATATTAAATGAGCTTGAATAGCGAACGAATGAATGCATTGAATCTGTTTTGCTCCGAAAAGTAGACTACAAAAATTTTATATAATTATATAAAGCAATGCGGGAAAATAAAATTGAAAAGACAGCGAAATATAAGGTAGCAATTTTCAATTCATTAATTTGGTTATTTTAATTGAAAAGAAAAAAAATCAACAAAAGCGACAAACAATCAGCATAAAAACTATACAGCCTTAAGTTATCAAAAGATATATTTTGGTAAGGAATTTTTTAATTAAATTAAAATAAAAGAATATACAATAAGTTAAGTTGTACTTTTCAAAGGTTCTTATTTTTAGGATTTAGTAAATATTATTGAAATAAAATTTTATTTTACTAACAGTACTTTGTTAACAAACCACGAAAGAAAAGTGAAAATTTCTTAAAAATGACCTAAGTTCCCAAGCACGTGACTTATGTTCTGGTACGTGACTAATGTTCCTGTGACTTTATGTTCTGGTAAAATTTTAAAAGAAGAAACGAATTTATTCATGCTCTACGTGATAATTTCATAAAAAAAAAGGCACTAACAAGATATACATTGAGCCACAAAACTGTTCATAAAAAATCAATCAATTTATAATTTAACTTTTTTTTTAAACTTAAAATAGCTTCTTCTCACCTATTTTTAAAGAAAACCTAAAAAAAAATAATTTTTTTCAATATTTTCTTGCAGTTTTTGAATATTGAATATTAAATTTAAAAATTTTAAGAGCTGTAACTTAGCTCAGGATTTCCCCTGCAAACATTAGGAAGACGATTGGAAGATTAGATCATTTCGCGACGCGCTAGCGATTCGTCTAAAAGTTCTATGGAAGATGGATCACTTTTCGATCGCCGAAGCGATGAATGCGCGATTCTCAAAAAATTTGAAAATCTTCCTTCGCTCATTCCGGCGATCTTTGGAAGATGGATCGCTTTTCGTTGGCCGAAGCGATGAATGCGCGATTCTCAAAAAATTTGAAAATCTTCTTTCGCTCATTCCGGCGATCGTTGGAAGATGGATCACTTTTTGATCGCCCCAGGGATGAATGCGCAATTCAAAAAATTTTCAAAACCTTCCTTCGCTCACTCCGGCGATCGTTGAAAGATGGCCTTTTTAAAAAGCTTTAAAAATCTATCATTGTAATATGAAGCAGGCTCTGAAAAATCGTTTAACTTAATCAAAAAATTTAACTTTTAACAAATTTCATGAAACTGGGATAAAACTAGAGCTCGCAAACTATCGATGGCACTATCGATACTATCAATAGTATCACACTATCGTGACTATCGATAGTTTTGGATGGACTATCGATGGTTTTTGATTTTCATACTAAATGTCCGATGGACTGCAGTTTTTGCGTTCACCCATGCTACATGCCGTACAACATTCAATGTCCATCGGACATGTAGTATAGTTTGAAAGGGCCTATTGATATTTATATTCCATTGACAACAGTGTTAAGGTCTTGCCCTTGTTGTGAAATTTTGACAATATGGTAACACTGAGCTCAACAGGCAACATGATGACAACTGGTAGCATGATGGCTCAGCAAAGCAAAAATATAAAAAATGAAAAATCCCTTTTTCGTTTAATCTCATATTAATTTTAAAAATAAAACATTTTTTTCAAATGAAACGGCTATGTATTCATAACACACAACTACTTTCGAAAACTATCGATAGTCTATCGATAGCTAGTTAAAAACTAAACTATCTATTGTCACGATTATCGATAGTTTGCGAGCTCTAGATAAAACAACGTCTGCAGAGCTCGTTAGTTCAAACTTGCAACAACTTGTAACGTTAAACAACGATGCTCTGCAACAAATCGCTGAGGGCCTCTAAAGCGATTTTTTTGCCACTCTTGTCGACGAATCACTTAAAACCACTTCTGCCGATTCGTGTGGAACTTTTCCTGGCGAATCGCTTAAGGCTCTTCTCGGCGAATCGTTCGCGTATCTTCCAGGCGAATCGCTTAAGGCTCTTCTTGGCGATTCGTCGCCGAATCTTCCCGGCGAATCGCTTTTATGGCCTCAGCTGCTTACATTCGGCTATTCCCGGAAGAATCTCAGAAGAGCTCTCTGGCTATTGTTTCATCTTCTTTGCGATTCGCTGGATTGAAAATGTTTGCAGTGTCATGTCTGCTAATTCAATAAAAAATTTCAGTATAATTGAAAAAAAACTGAAAAACAAATTTTAATATTTTTTTACATGGATTTTGTTTTTTTTTAACATTTGGTTTTTTATATCTTGACACACATTAAAAAAGTGTAATTTTCTGTTTTGTTAAAATCTTTCAAAAATATAATTATGGAAACAAATAACAGCAATTTTTATTTATAAATATATCGCAATGGCCTACTGAGCCCGAAGAAACACCTGTTGGCAAGATTTATCCTTCCTTTAATCTCAAAACTGATATCGTTGTGTGATAATGTTGGATCCCAGGTACCCAATTCCTTCATAATCTCAAAGGAGGTGTTGTTTATAGTGACGTGGTTTCCAAGACGCTGGGACTGTTTGTTTGTTGACACAAGATACTACGTTTTATTTGCGTTCACTGCAAGAACCATTCTACTCAACTCTTTTTCTAACCTGGTGTATCTCAATTTTCTCGCACTCACTCATTCTGCATCTCGTTTTTTGCCTGAGCAGGTGTCTCTCTTCCCTCCTCTTCTCTCGGTATCGCTCTTTAGCAGCACGCGTTACAACCGACTGCAGCATAGTACAATTATCAAGGTAGCTGCAGGACTATGAATCCTCTCTCTCTCAGAGTCAGAATTGTCAAAATCTATGCAAATTATTTGATGTCTCGTTTTGTTGATCTATTTCGTTCCAAGATGTATTTAAGAAGGTGGCAAAAGTAAGTTGACGTTATTCAAACCGACACCGTAGTACTGTCAAATTTCGTTACAGTGATGCCACTTTATATTTTTTTTTTTTTTTGTGGGAGAAGCACTTTGAAAGGAAGTTTTTTATAGGAAAAAAGGATAAACCTACGAAACATCATAAACAGTCAAATTTCATAGTTTTTTCATTGTAAAGTTAAGTGGTGTAAATTAGTTGGTTTTTTTTTCTTGCCGTCAGACTTGGTTTCCCCCACAACTGATAACCTAGAGCTGTTATAACACCCTACATTCTGACATGTTTTCCGGAGCTCGAACCTGCAACATTCGGCACACTTCCTTCTTTAAAAGTCGTCCTTGGGGACTTTGAAAAAATTAATATTTTCTTTGTTCCAGGTATTTTCGATAGATGGCAAAGCTTTTCGACAGATTTAATATATGTAGTTTTTTTATTAATCACATCAACATAGATCTGTTTCCGTACGCACTTCAAGTATAGTTCGAGTAAAGTTCGAGAGTATAGAGAGTAATTTGATAATCTGTCAAAATGAGAAAATTTTTCAAAGAGTACGAAAATGGTTTGAAGTTTCAAGTACAACAACTGCTTTTTAAAAAAAAATCAAATTTCATTGCTCTGTTTTTGTATTTAAGACTCTGTCGTAAGCGTTTATTTTAGTTTTTTTTAATTTCCTAACCAATTGCATAAATTTATTCACAATACAACACAACAATTTAATTATATCACTCTGACAATAGGATGTTTGAAGCTCGAGATTCGTGCTGGGAGAAAATTTTCAAGTAAAGTTTGAGAGCGACAAGTGTCATTTTGCTTGTGCTTCTTCTCTTTTGGGCTGGGGAAAAATGTGTAAAGAAACGCTTTCGAGTATCTTTAAGTTACTTGAAGTGAGTACGGAAACATACTTGATATCACACAAGAACATAAAAACAAAGTCACTCAAAACGCGTCTTGTTCGCGCTACAAGTCGAAAGTAGAACAAAGTAACAAAGCATTGGATTTTTGATGGGATTATTGTTAATAATATGGCATCACTATATTTTTTTGATTTTGACATTACACCGGTGTTGAACTTCTGCCACCTTCTTTAAATACATCTTGTCTCGTTCAATACATTTTGGGAATTTTGACTTTCGGCTCTCAGCTCTGCAGCTATCTTTTTTGTTGTACTAGAGACTGCAGGGTAGCTTTGTAGGTGGTGTCCTTTTCTGCAGTGGCGTCGCGACACTCTTGGTCGTGCCACTGGTTTCGGCGAGGGCGGTGATAGCCTATCACCTCTTCGGCAGCCGTACGCATAGAGTGGGGCATGTGCGTCCCCTGCGCGCATATATTGTTGATCGGATGAGTGCTTTCTTGAAGCAGGAGTGAGAGTCGAGTAGCGAAGGTTTCGACCGTCCGTTTTGACTGCAGCTTGTCGACGTCCAGCTTTCTTTGTGTAGGATTGCGAGCATTCTTAGCTGCACACAGACGTGAGCGGATCTTGGCTGCGACTAGATAGTGGTCCAAGTCTATGTTTGCACCGTGGATCGTGCGTGCGTCTAGTACACTGAAAGAGTGCCTTCCTTTAATCAAAACGTGATCAATTTGGTTGCACGTTTTTTGATCAAGGTACAGCCAAGTGGCCTATGAATATTGAGATGTTTCAGTCTAGTGCTACGAACGAACATTTTTCGTGCTGCAGCGAAGTAAATCAACCTCATTTCGTGTTGTCGTGAAGACTGAACTTTTCGACCGTTGGACCAAAAAGCACAATTCTAATATCATGACGGGGGCAGCGCTCATATGCATCTTCAAGGCGCTCATAGACACTTTCTTTGGTCTCGTCATCTTTTTCTACTGTTGAAGTATGCGCACATATTAAGCTGATATTGAAAAATATAGCCTTTATGCGGATTTTGACAAGTCATTCATATACAGGAATCGAAGGACATGATGCCGAATTCTATCCGCATCCAAACTCGTGCTTCTCCACATTACCGCTGTAGTAGATATCACAGGATGTTTGCAGTAAGCATTTCTTCGCATTTCTTGGATTGCAGTGATATCAGCTTTATAATTTTCCAAGATATCAATCAGTTGAATAGAGGTACCATCCCAGTTTAAAGTGCGGAAATTCCAGGAGCATCTTATATATTAACTAGTGTAAAAGCCCGTCCTATGACGGAAAGGAACCATTTAGAGTACAAATTGAGACAAAAAATTTATTGGATTTATATACAAAGGTTTTTATTTGAAAACATGTTTATTAAATTATTTTTATAAAACTTCGGTATATACAACATTTCTATTAAAAAACTTCTTATACTTGGTTTTCACTTAGTCCTTTTTTGTTTGACATGAAATTTAAAAGTTTAAAAATCACATAAATAACATTTTTTTTTTTTGCAATTTTTGCTATAAACATGTGAAGACATCAGTTTTTCCTATTTTTCGCCATTGTCAAACAGAAAAAAATGACAACGTGTTGGCATTTTTCATGTGACAACAACTGACCATTGAAATTGACATAGTGAAAACCAGGCTTTAGAATTTTAACCAATTTACCTTGTACCTTGCCATCTATAGTGCTTAGTTTTATATCATCAGCCGGCTAAAACTGCCCATGACTAAATACCAGTTCTTTTAGAAAAACTCCTACTTTTTACAATATTTAACCTTGCAATTTATTTATGGTCATTGAAAATGTCAGTTTAACTGGAAATTGTCGCCTCCGGAGAGTGAAAGGCAAATCAGTGTTTGTCGGGGCCAAATCAATTGTAGGTATGAAACTATTTAATGTTCGCCAGTGCACCTATTAATACTTGTGCGATGATTAATTAAGTTTTTAGGTTTTTCAAAACTAACCACCTTCCATTACAGATATCTCTTTTGGTATTGAAATTTCGAAGAAGTATTATAATACTTTTGAGGTTTTTTATTTTGGTTGAATAATTTTGAGGTTTAACTTATGCAGTGGCATTCTTGAAGGATAAAATTCATTCAAAAACTCGGCAGGGTAATTTTGTTTATTGTTATCATCACTGTCGTCAATTTAATCCATGCTCAGATCTCTCACTGTGTCACCAACTAAAATATTTAGAACTTGCTCGTTGACTTCGTTCACAGGATAGCAATTTTGGAATAGCGGTTGATGTTATTCGGACTCAAAGTATCGCCAAAAATCTATTTAACCCTTTCAATGGACTTGTCCATTATATTGGACACTTGGGAAAATTTTTTTTTTTTTATTTTCCAAAGTTTTTTTCTAAAATCAAATAGGTTGGTGCTATGAAGTGAAGTTGTGCCAACATGACAAAAATAATTTTAGGGAGATATATAACGTTTAACTTAGTTAGATTTTCGATTTTATGCCCAACAGAAGCCTTCAATTTTTTTATATCGCGTGTTAAT
Organism: Tetanocera ferruginea; assembly: GCA_958299015.1. NCBI lineage: Eukaryota > Metazoa > Arthropoda > Insecta > Diptera > Sciomyzidae > Tetanocera > Tetanocera ferruginea. Next base: position 48,590,926 of record OY282640.1, on the reverse strand, counting down.
AAATTTTGCAAATAAAGTGAGTATTGTGATTGGTGTGCAAAGTATAATTTTTTTTTTAAATAAAAAAAAAAACAAATTGGCCATTTCAGCCCTTGAAAGATCTTTGACCGAGCTTCTTATCATCAATTGTGTTATGTGTGTTATTAAATGTTTCCACACAATTAACCGAGAACTGGACCTACACGTTTTATGCCGTTTTATGCCGACGAACAGAAAAATTTTTTATTTAAAAGAAATTTTAGCCGCGACTGGGGATCGAACTCTTGCTCCGAGCGTTCTAAGCCACACACTTAACCTGCACGCCACGATCACCATAATTTTTTTTTTTTATAATAACATTTGCATAAATAACGCATTTGCATTTGTTTCCGGTTGTTTTAGTTGAACTAAAATATTATAATACAACGTAATCGTGGTTTTGTCCATTATAGTAGACAGCCTGCCAAAAGCAAAGCAGCTCATGTAAAAATCAGAGGGATATTGTTTAATCTTCTTATTGCTTAAATGATGGGAATATAAGCTCAAAAAAATTGTCCACGATTATTCTAGGCAAGCCATTGAAAGGGTTAAAAAGCGAACCTTTACAAACAAAATGATCGGGAATTTCTATGATATCTTCATCTCCATTCCCTAACTTGAGTAGCCAATCGCTAAAACTTGGATCAGAAGACAGAACATTGTTATTTAATTCTAGCAATTGCAATTGACACCAACGTCACTGAATGTAATAATTGCTGTTCAGTTTATGCAGACCGAATAGGTTCTGGTTCTGTTAATTAAGAAGCACTGTAATAGCAAGACATGATGTTTGATGTATAGTGGAGTTGAGGAAAATGACGATAGTCTTCAAGTACAAAGATTTCCAAGACATAATTTTACAACAGATTCCGGTCCAGCCTGAACAGGTTTTACGATATAGAGCAAAAGGTTTAGTAAGAACAAAAATTTCGAATGGATAATTTTACAACAGGTTCTTGTCCAGGCTGAACATGTTTTACGATAAAGGGCACGGAACAGGACGCTTGCCTTTTATATATTTAGATACGTGAACATTAAAGTTTGTCGTACGCTTTTTTGGTATTAATTAAAACTCAAAATAAATGAAACTTATATCATTCAAAAGGCTATGTTACCCAGATGTGCAGAATATATATATAAATGATATATCTGATAGAGGGGGTTCCCAACCTTCAAAGAGAGAAATTAAATTTTTGAGAAAAAATCTGCTCTTTGATATATATAAAATTTAATTGGAAGAGAGCTCTTAAGTCGCTCGAATTTAAATTTTTTTTAAAAGTAACAATTTCTTAAAAAAATTAAGTTTTATCGATTCGTCAATTGTAAAATTTGTAAAAAAATGTGTTTTGAACTCAAAAATTTGACTTTCCATGTGAATATCTTGGTCGGATTTTAACGGTTTTTCAATTTTTTTCATCTTTTCTAAAATTTTGTTAAATTTTCGTTTAAATTTGTTAAAAATTACAGCAAAGTTCTAACCAAAAGTATTTTGAATGAATTTTCTTATTATTGTCGTTAGGTATTTAGCGTGCGTTTCAACCAAATCCAAGAGAGAGAAAAAAACTGTCTCAAATTGAATGTTCTAATTTCTGAAGCCAAGAACTCCGCCAGCTGTAAATAAATTTTATTTATTTCTTTTTTGTAGTTAAGTCTTATCAGTTAACTTAAAACAACTATTGAAAATAATACCGTTTTTTGTTTTGTTATACTTAAATTATTCCTTTTAAAAAAACACCATAAAATTTGATTTATTCTTAAAATATGGGGTAAAAATTATTTTTGTTGTAAAAAAACAAAAACTCAAAATTGCATTTTTGATTTTCTTTCAAAGTCTATACCGAATTTTAGGTGAATTTATTTTGTCTTGACACTAAATTAATAAACTGTCCGTGCCATCAAAAAATTAAGGCTACATAGGGGGTAGCCTTTCTTTGACAAAATTAAATTTTTTTAAAATGTTGTTTTTCTGTTTTTGAACAAAGTAATAAAATAAAAAAATATTTGTTTTTGAAGAAAATAGCTTTATATCTCCAATCAATTAAGAGTTATAGCCTCGAACTTATTTTAATAATCTCGCATATCTTATATATTAATACGTGAACATTCAAGTTTGTCGTACGCTTTTTTGGTATTAATTAAAACTCAAAATAAATAAAACTTATATCATTCGAAAGGTTATGTTGCCCAGATGTGCAAAATGTATATATATATAAATGATATATCTGATGGATGGGGTTCCCAACCTTCTAAGAAAGAACTTAAATTATTGAGAAAAAACCCGCTCTTTGATCAATATAAAATTTGGTTGGAAGAGAGTTCTTGAGTTGGTTGAATTTGAGTTTTTTTCAAAAATGACAATTTCTTAAAAAAATTTAGTTTTATCTATTCGTCAATTGTAAAATTTGTAAAAAAATGTGTTTTGAATTAAAAAATTTGACTTTCCATGTCAATATCTTGGTTAAATTTTAACGATTTTTCAATTTTTTTCATCTTTTCTAAAATCTTGTTAAATTTTCGTTTAAATGTGTTAAAAATTACAGCAAAGTTCTAACCAAAAGTATTTTTAATGAATTTTCTTAATATTGTCGTTAGTTTTTTAGCATGTGTTTCAACCAAATGCCAAGAGAGAGAAAAAAACTGTCTCAAATTGAATGTTCTAATGTGGGAAGCCAATATCTCCGCCATCTGTGTAAAGATTTTATTTATTTATTTTTTGTATTTAAGTCTTATCAGTTAACTTAAAAAAACTTTTAAAAATAATACCGTTTTTTGTTTGTTTATATTTAAATTATTCCTTTTAAAAAAAGACCATAAAATTTGATTTATTCTTAAAATATGGGGTAAAAATGATTTTTGTTGTAAAAAAACAAAAACTCAAAATTGCAGTTTTGAATTTCTTTCAAAGTCTAAGCCGAATTTTAGATGAATTTATTTTGTCTTGACACTAAATTAATAAACTGTCTGTGATATCAAAAAATCAGTGCTACCCCCTATGATTTCTTTGACAAAATTAAATTTTTTTAAAATGTTGTTTTTCTGTTTTTGAAAGAAATAATTAAATAAATAAATAATTTTTCTAAAGAAAATAACTTTATGTCTCCAATCAATGAAAAGTTATAGCCTCGAACTTATTTTGATCATCTCGCATATATTTATAAATAGGCAATCAATAAATTGGTCGAATTTCGACCCCAGGCGATACTAGTATTCGTAAATCATTATCAGGTTTTCGTTTGCGGTAGTCGTCATCAGATTTGGGGATCATTCTTTTAATTATTCTTAAACATTTCCTTGAAATATTTTAGTACGTGGTGGGCTTCAAATCCAACGCATCACTTTTGCTTGATGGACAAAGGAAGCCCGCCGCTCAAATTAGCCTCCAAGACTGTCGGGCGATAGTTTTGACATTTCCCGGAGACACCAAGCGGAGGTTTGAGTCAACTTGAGTTGATTTCGACATATATAATGCTGGCCTTGCCAAGTTGAGGCAGTTAGACACGTTGCCATGTGAAGATCGACACCTTGTCTCCCTTGCATAAAGATTTCCCATTGAAATTATTACTTCCATCGCCCCCAAGATTGGTTTTTAGAGTCAAATCTCCACCTAGAAAGCAACCATCGTAACTTCTAGCGAAATCCATTATGTTAACAAGGCCATTTTTTGAGGGTGAAAAATTAGAATGAAAATATAATGAACCCGTAAAAATTTTTTGTATGTTTCCATTTACATGAACGAATTCTACATTTGAACAAATAAAAGTGGAAATTCTAAGCCTGGAAGTAAGACCGTTGAGTATTTCTACATATTTTTGATTTCAATGCCAATAACAAGAGCTGAATCTTCTAAAAAAAAAGCCTTCTAGAAACGATCTTATGTTAAACGTTAGAAAATTTATGAAATTTTGGACCATTTGAACTATAGTCTAGTCTGCTCGGTTTGTTCAGCAATTGATTTTGTCAATGTGGCAAACTGTTGCTTCATGAATTATTTGGCATAAAGCTCAAAATATAATTCTTAAAAAATATTGTCCATAATATTTATTGCGAACTTCTTCTAATAGTTTAAAGTTTTCTGATTCTGATTGTTCTTTAGGAAGGTTCTAGAAATTTTTAATGAAGGTTTTTATTTTTGACTGTAGAGCTTTAGATTCAGGAACATTAAAGTAACTAGCAATTCTAAGATATGATAATTCTAATATGATCCTTTCTGAAGAGAACTTGCTTGGTCATATATTCTTTTTTTTCAAGCGAGAAGTATACCAATTATTTCATTATCCGTCGATAATTGTTTCTAGTACTAGTTCAAGCAAGTTTGTCTGCTTGGCAGTTTCCTGCAAATTTTTCCGGAAAGTCTCTATGTCTGAAAGCCCAAGAAGGGAGAATGGCATTGTTTTAACTTGTGGACTTAGCCTTTAACTTATTATTATAAGAATTTCTTAATAAAGTTTTTTGAAGGCATATCTGTGCAGTGAAAGAACACTTACATATATGTATGTAAAAACAAAAACCGATTTTTGATCATTTCAAATGAGAAGCTTCAATTTATACTTTTATTTAAAACTAGTATAGAAGCCTGTCATACGACAAGTTATATTCAAAATAATAAAGTAACAGACAATATGACATTTTTCATTCACCTCAAATGTTATTTTGTTCCAGTCGTCGTCAATATGTGTCTTACTGATATATATCTAATAAATTTTGTGTGCATACTTTTAGGCTAACAATTTTTTCATCTAAAAAGCACAGTAATACCGAAAAAGGTTCTGGCCTAGGCTAGCATCCTCAGCCTATACACGGTTAAAAATTTTGGACTAGTTTTTAATCCAAACTTTGGTTTAAAGGAATTTTTAATCCAAAAAGTACTATTTTTTATTCCATACTTAAGTTTAATTTGTTTTTAATCCAAAAAAGTTTAAGTTTAAGACTATTTTTGGACTACAAATTTACATTAAGGTAGTATTTTCAGGAAAAAATATTTATGTTACCTAAAATTGAAAACTACTACTGCTACGAAATTTACGCTCAATATAATAGTTAATGTTGTTAAAGCATCCGAAGTTTATAATTTAATTAAATGAAACAAATTGTTTTTTAAAATCTGAACCAAAATATTATTATATTCATTATTACATTGAGCAGTGTTTCATAATACATAATAAGGGTATTCATGCAAAGCGGCAAGCTTGTATTTTGGGCAATTAGTTATTTTTATCAGTCGATTGTGCATTTGGAGAGATATGTCAGCTGTTAACTTATTAACAATCAACTTTCAGCATACATATAAACAGCTGATTGCTGGTTTGTGATATATCTGGTTTGTGTAAACGGTTCTCCATACATTTCATTTATAAGGCTGATAAACTTATACGGTTTATATCATTTATAAGGGCATTGCCTATTTGCATGAATACCCTTAATGTATATATAGTGAAGTATATGGCAATATAATAATATGTTCACATGAAGGCGTTTTGGCTGAAAAGCCAACGAAAAGCAGCTCTTTATTTGACAGTTCTTCTATGACGTTAAGCTGAATATTATGTAGTTTTCCAGCTGAAAAGCCATTGGCACGGACGCGACATTCGCACGGTTTTAATTACTCGAAAAACAAGAAAGAAACAAAAAGAACCGATATGTATTTTAAGTGTTCTAACGCTATGAAAGAGTGCTACATTTTATAAAAATATTGGCAAGATTTAGTACAAATTAGTTCAAAGTACGCGACAAAAAAAAAAATAAGTTTTTTTTAGCTCGTATAGAAATATGCAAAATTCAGCATAAATTAAGTTTAAGAACTTTTTGAAATATATATATACATGCTTATGGAGGTCAAAAGATAACTTTTCTTCGTAGACTTATGAAATATGAGAATTATCTCTTACCTTTTTTTCTCACGAGTTCTCACCTTTGTGGATTAAAAAGTAATCCTTTTATATTTGTAACTTTTTTGGACTAAAATCTAATCCTTTTTGGATTATAATATTTTATACTTTCTGCGGATTAAAAATTATTCCTTTTTGGATTAAAAAATTTTAAATTTTTTGCGGATTAAAAATAAGTCCTTTTTGGATTGGAAAATTTAAAACTTTTCATTGGATTAAAAAGTAATCTTTTTTTGGTCGTGTCCTATATGTTATCCAAAAAAGATTAACATTTAGCCCAAGATTTTTAACCGTGTACTACTACGAAATTTAAGCTAAATATAATTCTAAGTGTTGTTAAAGCATTCGAAATTTATTGTTAATTAAATGAAAAAAATTGTTTATTAAAATCTGAACCAAAATATTATTATGTACATTATTACAGTAAACGGTGTTTAAAACTTTGTGGATTAAATAGTATTCCTTTTCGGATAACAATATATTAAACTTTTTTGGACTAAAATCTAATCCTTTTTGGATTATAAGATTTTAAACTTTCTGTGGATTAACAATTATTCCTTTTTGGATTAAGAAATTTTTAACTTTTTGTGGATTAAAAATAAATCTTTTTTGGATTGAAAAATTTAAAACTTTTCATTGGATTAAAAAATAATCTTTTTTTGGTCGTGTCCTATATGTAATCCAAAAAAGTTTAAAACGAAGTCCAAGATTTTTAACCGTGTACATAGTAATAACAACTTTAACAGTTTGAGCGATATAGAGCACGGAGCAGGACGCCTGTCTTTTATATATTAAGATTATTCAAAACCTACGGCATGAAAAAGTTATTACAGAATATTCATTCAAATATGATTCAAATGGCTCAAAAACTATTTGACCTTTATATTTAAGACAGTTGTTTATCGTTTTATTGACTCGTAATGAAAGAAAGTAGCAATTTATAGCCTTTTAGAGAAAATAAAATGTATTTTAGTTTTGCAACTTATTTTAAATGTTAATATTTTTCTAAAATGTGTGTTTAAAAAGTTCATTACATTTGTTGTGTAATAAAAATATCATCTTTTTAATTTTTTTAGGGGTAGGTTTAGTCCAATTAAACTCTCCCATGACTACGTGCCTGCCTATTGAAACATAAAAGATAAGTTGGTTCACTTCAGCTATACCACCTCACTAATCTAAAATGTAACATTCTATTATAGTTAAAAAACCAATTAACTTAACAGCTGATTGCTAACATTAGATTAATTCACTCTCTTAGTACGCAATGCTTTAACGACGTAAAACACGTGTATTTTTATATTTTCATATGCATTATATTTAATCTTTATGTTTAAAAAAAAAATTGTATTATGCGAAAGTGAAACAAATTTAAAATTGCACATAAAAGTAATGGCCGTTTTTATTACAACCAATAAAAATACAATTTAATGAAGAAGGCAAACATTAAAATACACAAACACACACACACACATACAAACACAAGTTATAAGAGAATGACATACAATTGTTTTGCTTGAAATATACAACTCAGCACGTTGAAGGAAAGCACAAGCAGGAAACGCACACATAGTCACTCACACTCTCACTTACAAACATAAACAAATATACAAAAGCACGCGTAAATGTTATGTAAACAAGACATATACAAAAGCAAACAATTGCACACACACACACACACACAGTAATACTTACAGTCGATTTGATAACTTCGAATGTTTGTCAAATATAAACATGCAAATTTGTGCGACGTTTTTGCACTTAAATGTTGCAAATCAGACGTATTTCAATATCGATGCATAAAAATGGCAATAAAAAGTTAAGCACAGAATTATTTTCAACTTAATAAGCACACACACACACATGCACTCGACAAACACACGCAGTCAAAGACTATTTTGTATTTTATGTCTGCAGAATGTTGACAAAAATATAAGAAGATTTGAGTACATTAAAAAGCTCTCAAGCAGCTTGGCATAGATTTAATGCAAATCTCAGCAGCATCTAATAAGCGATGCTTGACTTTTCTTCAGCACTGTAAGTGTAAGTAGTATTTTACTAATGACTGTGTGTGTGTGTGTGTTTGTTTTTATTATGCCAACGTCTGCGCTATAAACTGAACTGCAATTTCAACAATTCATGCATGAACATGAACATTTATTTGCTGTTTATGATTTATTGTTACAGTTCTCTTCTCAGCACACCCCCTTAACTTACATACGTACTTAATTAATTCCAGAGCTCTGTTGTTTTGCAGTTATGTGCGTGCCAAGTGTTAATGTTGTTATATTAGCTATATTTTACCGTAAAATATGAAAAATATTTTTATATTTTTTAAACTTGAACATTTACAAATCTTATCTAATCCAAAAAATGTTAAACAAACATTTTAAAATTTAAGTTCATTGCAAACTCTTAAATTCTTTCTCTCTATGAAACATATTTTTCAATTCAATTTCTATCTTTTAAGTCATCACTCGCTGCTTTAAAAATTCAAAAGTTACTCATACGACATGGTATTCAATATAATTACCGGAAAGCCTTTCTTTGTCGCAATTTTGTATGACTTCCGCTTTTGTGTTGTTATTGTTGTTTTATGACTTCTTTTCCGTCGTCAGGAAAACAAAACTTAAAACAAATACTTTGGCCTCCTGAGAAATTGATCTACCCAACAGAAAGCAAGTATCAAAAAAAAAAAAAAAAAAATGCAAATTAAACATAAACAACAAAAAAATTTAAATTATAAAAAGCGGAAATATTTTGCTGCTGCTGCCTCAACTTTGCTTGCAATGCAAAACATTTGCTGACGGCAAAAAAGTTTTCAGCTTAACATGAGCCACAACAACTATAACAATAACAGCAACATTGGTAGCAGCAGCACCAACAGCAGCAGCAGCAAATTGTTACAAAGGAATTACTCTGAAGCAGTTTTGTTGTTGTTGTTGAGTTTTATATTTTTTTTTTTTTTTGGTTTTTTTGTTTAATATTTAAATTCAACTCGAATTTGTTTGAAGGAGTCAAACATTCGATAAGGCACAACAACAACCAATAGCTTCCTTAGGCCATTCAACAGAACTCAGGCCTGAAATTGAAAACAAAATTGTTCATCGTCTGTTTTGTTAACCCCTTCTGGGCGAGTTATTGTTGTTTTTTGCATGTTTATTTGAGATATTCATCTTTTTTTCAGTAAAGCCATGATTAAGTTGTGTTTAAATTTAATTTTTGTGACTTTGACAATTTCTTCCAACCTTGAAGTTTGAAAAAATAAATTATTGTCAGTCCTGAAATTCAGACGAATTTTACTAAAATAATCAGACCTCAGTATTTCTGTAAGTGATTCTGCGGCTGAAACTGAAAAACTACACCGTCTTCGAAAAACTGCCTGCTAACAATCAAGTTTCTTACTTTTTAGGCCGGAATTCAACCATTAACTCAGAGCAAAATCATAGTATTGAGACTTAAAATCTTTGTTGAACATTTAAAATAAGCAAAACAAAATTTCAGCCTTTAAAGAGACGGACATTCATATGAAAACTAAGGCTTGTTTTCAGCGTAACTATCATTCATTCCTAAATTTCTCCCTAAACAGGTTAAAAAATCGAAAATAGTTGACAGCTAAAGCTTTGATTGCGCTACTAAAGAATTTTCGACCTGAAGCTTACTTGTAATGAAGACAGTTCATAATAGCTGTTGTAAGGTGTTTTAGAGGTTGAATGAAGGTTTAATTCAAAGTAGCTTTTAAGCTGAAAAACTTATTTAATTCAAGTTCTTGAAAGTTTTGACTTGAAAAGAGTTTCTGTAAAATAAAAGAAAACATGACTGACTCAAGGATATAAAAGATTTAAGAATTATTATATGCAGCATTATAATACATACCAAAAAGCTTCCGTGCATGTATTTTTAAGGACTTTAAAGCCAATAGAGAAGTTTAAATTAAAACTGGCATACTTTATCAAACTCTTGTTGTACAAAGTAGTTTATTTTATATGTGACATTTAGTATATTGCAAAATAAAATAAAAATATCATTTATTAAATAATTAATATAAAAATATCGTTGAAACAAAATGCAGTTACTAAAAATTTGAAAAGACCATCAACAAAAAATGTCAGTGAAATCCCATTCATTGTTTTCACAAACGTCTCCAACAACACTCCGATTCAAGAAAAATTTGTTTTTAAATATTTCATAATATACAGAAGCATCCAGAAGAATAGAAAAGATAGAAGCGGTAGCTTCGCAAATGTACGTAATAGAAGCTACAACCTTCGACTCAAGCTTCATCGGAAGTTGTAACTGAACCGTCACGTATGTAATATATAATTATGTAGCAATTAAGTAAAAGAAGCAGTGACTATTAAAGTTTCGTCTAAAGTTGAACCTTAAGCCCCAAGTGTATACCAAATATAAGCTTTAGCTTTGCTCTATGTACTAGGGTGTCCCAAAAGAAAACATTTTTTCGAATTTCATAGTTGCTCAAGCTGTTTTGAAATCTTCTTAAGTATGATATTTGTGCGATTTTTTCAAATTTTTTGCAAGAACTTAAGATATCGCACTAACCGAATTTTACTTAAAAATCAGGTTTTTCGTAAATTTTTCAATTTTCAATCATAAATTGGACAATACAATACATTTCCATCATCTTTGAACTACACAGTGCAACACACATTTTTGGAGTTAAGGCAAACCAGCCGCAAACGATTCCATTTGACATCAGTAAGAAAAGTCATCAAATCATGTAATTTTTTAATCCACTACGTCACAATTTTTCTTACAGGATTTTTGATTTTGAAAATTAAGCTAAAAATTGAAATTAAAAATATGAAAAATCATGGGTAAAACTTAATTCAAGATAATTCTTGCATTCGGGAACTTTTTATAAAATTTTCCGAGAAATATTTTCTCGGTACAAATATAACCTCTAGCTCTTACCCATATGGATAATTTTGGTTTTTTTTTTTTTTTAATCCCTGAAGTTTAACATCGAAGAAAGGTCAATGGTTAAAATTTTCCACAAAAATGTTCTCCGGAAAATTTTATGAAGGGTCACCCAAGACAAGTTACCTCTACGAGTTACAGGTTATACGTATAAAACGAAATGAAATGAGAAGAAATGTGTTATGACCGATAAACTGGGTCGATTTTTTATGGAGAAAAACTGTCACCCTGACACCGACTCAAAAGTTGCAGGGACTCTTAAAAACTATTTCTGCATAATTTTTTTTTTGGATCAGAAAAATTCCCATAGAAATTTCTCCTGAACCCTTTTTTGGCCAAAAAATCAAGTTTTTTGCTTATAACTTTTTTTTTCTTCAGAATGCATACCCAAGGTAAACAAAAAAGTAAAGATACTAATAGTACACAAATATTGGCTAAAAATTAACAGTTTCGATAGTATCGTAAGTGTAGACGTAGAATTCCGTTTAAGTTGTAACCTTTTCTGCTTTGTCTCTTTGGTCCGGTTGTTTTGTTCATTTTGCACGTATTTTATATTGATCTTCCGAAAATTAACAACGCTCAATTTTGGACTTCTTATCGAGACCAAAACAAAGAAAACGTTAACAGTAAGCATGATAAAATGAGCAAGCAAAAAGGAACAAGCAAAATGTCAAATTTATTCGGTCATTTCAATAAGTTTGACAAGTTGAGTTCATTGACTTACTATTAGTTAAAAAGAAGGCGAAGCAAATGCGGCTCCATTGGAGCCACTTTCGTCTCTGCCCTATATAAAATTTGCGAGCTACAGTCAGTTTAACTTCTAATTTCAAAATAAAATGAAGACCCTGATTTAAAAAAAAAAAACCGTATGGTGACTATATCTGACACTGAGCACACATCCTTTCCATTAGTGCCACTTTCGTCTCTGTCCGATGTATAGTTTGCGAGCTACACATCTTGTGTGATAATAGAGCACTGCTTTGTAAATAGTACATACAAGAACCCAATAAAGAAATAGTACATACAAGAACCCAATGAAGAAGCCTGCGCATCAGTTCGTATAAAACAAAAACAATACAAGCAAAAACAACGAAACAAAAATAAAGAAAGCAGCAAACTCAAAATAAGCAGCTGATAATTGATTTTCTTATAAAAAAACACATGCATTTTTCTTCTTATATTTTTCTATTTTGTGACTTTAATATAATAGTGACAAAATCCAGAAATACATATTTATTCAGCGCAGAATATATCTAATTTTTTAGTATATATATTATCTTTGAACGTTGAGTATTAAAGGCTGTAGGTATACTCTAAAGTATTCGTCAAAACAGTTTCATGACCTTGAAAAAATCTGCTAAAACGACCCCATACAAACCGCGCTGTAAGACATAATTCTACGTCAAAAACATTTTGAAATTTTTGGTCCTTACAAACTCTTTTGAGACCCCAAAAAGTCGATATTTCGTTATATTCTGAAAGGTGTTTTTTTTTCAAACACCTAAAATATATGCATTTTTCATGTTATTTACATGCATTTAAGATTACTGGAAAAGTATTGAGCTCTTCTTTGCATTGTTTTATCGTAAGTGTGATTTAATGAAAACTTGGTGCCATGAAAAATACGTATTTTACAAGCGTTATTTTCGAATATCATGAATTTTGTACTATAGCGCCACCTGGCGTATACTTCACTTAAAAACAGTTGTCAGAATTCGATTTTGCTTACCTTAAAACTCATTTATACCAAGATTCGTCAAAACCATAAGAATATGAATTTATCACTTTTTATATAAATGTGGCATAGTTAGTTTTGGCTTGACCACATCATAAGGTATATCGATAAAAAGAAGAGCTCACTACCTTTCTAATAAACTTAAATGACTAAATATACCATTAAAAGTACATATTTTATAGGTCTGTAAAGAATATATCTTTTCAAAAATAACTAATTATCGACTTTTTGTGGTCTCAAAAGAGTTTGTAAAAACCAAAAATTTCAATATTGTTTTAGCCAATATTTGTGCTCTATCAAAATCTTTGCTATTTGGCTTTTCTTGGGTATGCTTTCTGAAGAAAAAAAAAAATTTATATGCACAAAACTTGATTCTTTTTGGCCAATAAAGGGTTCAGGAGAACCAAAACCGCTCCAAGGGGATTTTTCCGATCAAAAAAAAAAATATGCAGAAATAGTTTTTAAGTTACTCCAACTTTTGAGTTGGTGTTCGGCGAAATCTAAATATCGATCCGGCTTAATATACACACAAACTCTGTAACTTCCAGTGTTATTTTAGCTATAATTATGACATAAATGCCAAATAACTCTTCGTATAACTTATATGGCGATTAAAAACTTCAAAGCAAGATTTCTCGAAACATTGAAATCGGAGTGTGACGATTATCGCTTATGACAACAGATATGAATTTTTTCGAATCCGATATCAGCTTGTCTATTTCATATGAGTTAAATGTCCATTTCGAGATAAATTGAGAAAAATTCTGACCTTGGAATGATCTTGAAATGACTAGATAGATATGTTTACGGATAGATATGTTTGTACTTATCATTACTTTCATGTTCACAACATTGCATCATTTATTGAACTGAAAAAAAAAAAAAAAAAAAAACTTTATATATCGTCGCCTTAATATACACGGTTTAAAATCCTGGACTAAATTTTAAACTTTTTGGGATTACATATAGGACACGACCAAAAAATGATGATTTTTTTAATCCAATGAAATGTTTTAAATTTTTCAATCCAAAATAGATTTATTCTTAATCCACAAAAAGTTTAAAATTTCTTAATCCAAAAAGGAATAATTGTTAATCCATAGAAAGTTTAAAATATTATAATCCAAAAAGAATAAGATTTTAGTCCGAAAAAGTTTAAAATATTGTAATCCGAAAAGGATTACTATTTAATCCACAAAGGTTTAAACACTGCTAATGTATATAATAATATTTTGGTTCAGATTTAATAAACAATTTGTTTCATTTAATTAAAATAAATTTCGGATGCTTTAACAACATTTAGAATTATATTTAGCTTAAATTTCGTAGTATTAGTAGTTTTCAATCTTATACCTGAATTACAATGCGTCACTGGCAGCGTCATTGGCAGTGGCATTGATCAGCTGATATTTTAGGAATACTGTTGTTGAATGGTGAAACTTACATAGCAGCAGTGGCAGTAAGCAGTACTGCCGAGGTTAGCCCTATCTCTAAATTCACTGCCAACATGCAAATAATTAAATTACTAAGAAAAATTCTACATTCACTGCTTTTGATGCTGACGCTGCCACTGCTAGATTATAATTAGCATGCAGTAAAATACGAAACAGCTGATTACTGCCGCTGCCCATGACACAGCTGCTGCCACTGCCACTGCTGCATTGTAATTCAGCTATCAAATAACATACAGGAAATACTTTTTCCTGAAAATACTACCTTAATGCAAATTTGTAGTCCAAAAATATTCTTAAACTTAAACTTTTTCGGATTAAAAAACAATTAAACTAAAATATGGAATAAAAAATAGTACTTTTTCGTATTAAAAATTAATTTAAACCAAAGTTTGGATTAAAAACTTGTCCAAAATTTTTAACCGTGTATAGAGGACGTGTCTCATAATTTTTCGAAATCGTGTTTTTTGTATTTTCTATGAGAATACCCTCAATGAACCCAAAAAAAAAACTTTAATATGGTTTTTAATACTGAATTCTTTGACGATTTCCAGTACAATTAGCATTAAATCATTTTTAATTAAATAACATTTTGAGAAGTTATTAAGATTTTTTTATCTTCTTGTAAAATTATGAGTTACGACCTTTCTATATTTAGTTGACGATATGTAGTTATATATTTTAAAAATTTGTAATAACTATTTAATTTTAACATCTTTTTATAAACATTAAAGTTGGGGATAAGATAGCTTATGAAGTAGCACTTTGACCTGAGCTTGTTGGTGACTCCACTCCACATATGTATGTATATAAAACTATGTCTCTGAAGTATACATCTATAGTTTTATATAATTTCAAAGTTTTGCCAAGAAACTCAGAGGCAAAAACCTATGGACTCACTACATAAATTTATGTACTCATTGCAAGTTTTCTGCTCACATAAATTTTACATTTTTCTTGTATTGAGTACATGTTGAAATCTGTATTCAGTAGGTAAATAATGCTTTTCAGCGGTACTAAAGTCAATACAGAATTCTACGTACTCAATACATAAATATGTGTTGTGAATTCATGGTTGTATGTAATGAGTACAGTTCTTATGTACCTATTACATAGATTATTGAGCCATTACATAAAGTCATGTAGAATATTTGTTATGAGTATAGTATGTTACTACAATTTTCATGTACTCAGTACATACATAATTTACTCATTACATATTTTTATGTAATGAGTACATACATTATTTATTCAGTATATATTTATAGCACATTATTTACTCATTACATACTTTTAGTACAAACATTAATGTAATGAGTACATACATAATTTACTCATAACATACTTCAAATACATCATTTCATGCAATCAGCACATACATAATGCATTCATTATATATTTTTTGCTCATTATTTCATGTATATTCAATACAGAGTTCATGTCTGTGCCTATATCAGCCCCTCAGGTAAATGCAATAAATAAATTAATAAAGAAAGGGCTTTATTTCTCAAAATAATTGGCAAGTACTAATAGAAATCCAGCCATTTATTTCTTATCCATTCATAGCTTTTGTTCTAGAGCACCGTGAATAAACTCATTCCCGTTCTGAATTTGAACTGGCTTTGGAGGTATTGCTTATTTGAAAATCACGAATGACATAAAAAAGCAAAATCGTGAGTCGATGTGCAACCGATACGTGTACTGAAAATTTTATGTACTGAATGTGTCACTTCAATCGTATAAAGGTGACGAATACTAAGTATATATTTATATATTGAATACATTTCTTCCCAGCAAACATTATGAGTCTTTTATGACTCTTTTAAGACTCATATTTATGAGTCTGAGCGCTCATAATGAGCTCATAAAAGACTCCGATAAGAGTGTGTTTCCCTTCCTGGAAGGGCACACAGATCTGAGTCCGAAATATGACTCTTATAAGAGTCCGAAATAAGTGTGTTTTAAGAGTCAGAATTATGAATGTTTTCGGAGTCTTATAAGAGTCATATTTAAGAGTCTTTTATGACTCTTAAAAAACAAAAGGAATAGACCCATTTTCGTTTTATAATTATTAGTGTTTATTTAAAATTCTTAAACCATAACATATAAATTTTCTTTCATCGGAAGTTTCGATCTCTTGCATAATTTTGAAGAATGTCCAAAATGTTGACTTTACGCTGTGTATTGAAATAAGAAATGCTTCTGGAAAATTGTATTTAACAAAGCTGTTCATCGAAAAAGTTGCTCTGAATTATATATGGGTGGCTAAGTGATAATATGAGCGCTCAGAAAACTGTCATAAATATGAGCTTTTTCTGAGTCATTATAATGTGCGGTCATAAAACGTTCATAAATAAGAGTCTTTTCGGAGTCATAATTATGTGCGCTCATAAAACGTTCATAAATAAGAGTCTTTTCGGAGTCATAATAATGTGCGCTCATAAAACGTTCATAAATAAGAGTCTTTTCGGAGTCATAATTATGTGCGCTCATAAAACGTTCATAAATAAGAGTCTTTTCGGAGTCATAATAATGTGCGCTCATAAAACGTTCATAAATAAGAGTCTTTTCGGAGTCATAATTATGTGCGCTCATAAAACGTTCATAAATAAGTCTTTTCGGAGTCATAATTATGTGCGCTCATAAAACATTCATAAATAAGAGTCTTTTCGGAGTCATAATAATGTGCGCTCATAAAACGTTCATAAATAAGAGTCTTTTCAGAGTCATAATAATGTGCGCTCATAAAACGTTCATAAATAAGAGTCTTTTCGGAGTCATAATAATGTGCGCTCATAAAACGTTCATAAATAGGAGTCTTTTCGGAGTCATAATTATGTGCGCTCATAAAACGTTCATAAATAAGAGTCTTTTCAGACTCATTATTATGAGCGCTCATAATATCTTCAGAAAATACCCTCTTTTAAGAGTCATAAATATGAGCGCTCTTAAAAATGTTTATTGGGTTGCTTTCATTGATGTATACATGTTCACTGTAATGCGTCTGAGTCTATATTTTTTGAGTTCTTAGTACTGAGTCTATATTTTATGTATTGAGTAATTTTTTTGTAAAAAATTGTATTACACGTTGATTGAGTACACGTTGCTTGTATCTATTGAAGTCTGCAATGTATTCAACACATAACATGATGTATTGAATACATTTTTCATTCATTTTAAAAAGTGAATAAATTGATATGTAGCCAGTACACGCTCCCTTAACTCAGTGCTCTCAGTGCGTTGCCATAAAAGTTGCAGTGCATAGATTATACATCTGTAGTCTCTGTACTGACTATATTACTTTTTTCCTTTATGTATTTCTAACTTTTCCAGATTTTGATTTGGTTTGAAAATACTTAAAATTATACTTTAATAAAATACTTCAATACTATACATCAATACTATACATCAAACTACTCTTGTTAATATTAAATTTTAAAATTTTGTAATCTTAATATATAAAAGACAAGCGTCCTGCTCCCTGCTCTATATGTCTCAAACTGTTATACATAGTTGTTATTGCTATGTATAGGCTGAAAATGTTAGCCTTCACCAGAACCTGTTTCGCTATTACCGTGCTATTTATATGAAAAAATTGTCAGCCTAAAAGTATGCACACAAAATTTATTTGATATTTATCAATAAGTACAAATCGACGACGACTGGAACAAAACAACATTTGAGGAAAATGAAAAATGTCATATTGTCTGCTACTTAATTATTATGAATATGATCCGTCGTCTGACGGGCTTCTATACTAGTTTCTTTATATATGAAAAATGACATAAAATTTTCAACAAATTGCATACTTAAAATATCTTTCAAAACTGTCTTGATTTTAAGGCAGACAACTTTTTGAAATGTATAATTACCGATGATTTAATAAAAATATCTAGTTCAGCGAAAGCTTAAAATATTTCTAAACGATCTCGCGTACACATCAATATTTCTATTAAAAATTTCATTCATCTTCAAATCAAAATCAATTTATTTAGTCCTTGTGCTAGTGGCATTACTTGATGCACCTTCCTGCCGACAGTCGACCTTACAAGCGCCACACACAAGCACACACACATAGACACGCACGCACACAAAATAAAGACATGAACTACGTCAAACGTCTTCTTCAGCTGTAACGTAAACACTTCAATAGCGCTGAGGTAACCGGATGAGCAGAACATTTGATGTAGTGATTGTGCTTGTTGTTGTTGTGTTGTTGCTGTGCTTTTGTGTTGTTGCTGTTACTTGTCAGACCGACAGATCTATTTTATATGCTCATAAAAATGAAAACTTTTTATTGGTTTTATTTTTGTTTTGTTTTTTTTTTTTGCTGTATTTTTTTTTTTTTTTGTTTTTGTTAATGTTTTATTTATGTGTAACTCATTGTGGGCTGTTGTTGTAATCAACAGACGCTGTCCATCATAATAAAATCAACACAACTTTCGAGTCGGCCGACAGTTTATTTTGTTGCTATTATCACCTGAAACTTTTTAATGATTTTCCGTGTTTTGTTTGTTTGTTTTTATTTTTAATTTTTTTTTTTTTTTTTAAATTTTCACAAGATTTTTTCATATCTGTAATGAGGCACCAAACAAACTGTCGATCAGCTTAGTGGAAAAAAAAAACATTTATAGATAACAAGATTGATGCTGGCCAAATGAGCATGAATGGCTTATTTTTACATTTTGGTCAATTTAGTTGCTGGCTAATCAAGTTTGCTGACGTGATCACTTAAATAAGTAAACAACTTTCGGACAGCACGCTCTGCCCCCACCAAAATCTCGCCATGTACCAAGTTGCTTATGTCGGTCTATTGATCGCAGAAGAACAACAACAACAACAACAACAACTTGATGTCTGCGCGTCATACTGATTGAGCATTTTCAATTTTGCTTCAATCGGAGAAGCAACAAATTTTCCAAAATATATGCATATGTAGTTGTTTGTCTGTTTGTAATATGTTGACTCATCAATTTTATTGAAATATCCAGTATATGTAGTCGATTAAAGTATACAACTCAAGTTTAGGTTATAACGAGGGAAAAGAATACTCTTAGGGGTAATATTAAGAAGTGTCCAGGATATAGTTACGTCGAAGAGATGGTAACTCGCGGCAGAACTACCATTCCATAAAATCATCTTAAATGGATAAATTTACGAATATTGAAAAAAAGCCGAGGCACCATTCAGACACCACAATTCGATCATGATTGGGAAGATGATAGGAATTTGATGCAGAATTTTATGTAGAAGAATGTCGATACACAAAATAATTTTATTAATTGGATTCTTGAAAATTCAATTAAGAACAAAAATACACAAAAGTCAATATCGTTTACCATTTTGGAGTCCTCTCCTAAAACACACATACTGCCTTCCTTCCTTCCTTCCTTCCTTCCTTCCTTCCTTCCTTCCTTCCTTCCTTCCTTCCTTCCTTCCTTCCTTCCTTCCTTCCTTCCTTCCTTCCTTCCTTCCTTCCTTCCTTCCTTTCTTCCTTCCTTCCTTCCTTCCTTCCTTCCTTCCTTCCTTCCTTCCTTCCTTCCTTCCTTCCTTCCTTCCTTCCTTCCTTCCTTCCTTCCTTCCTTCCTTCCTTCCTTCCTTCCTTCCTTCCTTCCTTCCTTCCTTCCTTCCTTCCTTCCTTCCTTCCTTCCTTCCTTCCTTCCTTCCTTCCTTCCTTCCTTCCTTCCTTCCTTCCTTCCTTCCTTCCTTCCTTCCTTCCTTCCTTCCTTCCTTCCTTCCTTCCTTCCTTCCTTCCTTCCTTCCTTCCTTCCTTCCTTCCTTCCTTCCTTCCTTCCTTCCTTCCTTCCTTCCTTCCTTCCTTCCTTCCTTCCTTCCTTCCTTCCTTCCTTCCTTCCTTCCTTCCTTCCTTCCTTCCTTCCTTCCTTCCTTCCTTCCTTCCTTCCTTCCTTCCTTCCTTCCTTCCTTCCTTCCTTCCTTCCTTCCTTCCTTCCTTCCTTCCTTCCTTCCTTCCTTCCTTCCTTCCTTCCTTCCTTCCTTCCTTCCTTCCTTCCTTCCTTCCTTCCTTCCTTCCTTCCTTCCTTCCTTCCTTCCTTCCTTCCTTCCTTCCTTCCTTCCTTCCTTCCTTCCTTCCTTCCTTCCTTCCTTCCTTCCTTCCTTCCTTTCTTCCTTCCTTCCTTCCTTCCTTCCTTCCTTCCTTCCTTCCTTCCTTCCTTCCTAACTTCCTTATTTACTTATTAACTTCCTTACTTCCTTACTTCCTTACTTCCTTACTTCCTTACTTCCTTACTTCCTTACTTCCTTACTTCCTTACTTCCTTACTTCCTTACTTCCTTACTTCCTTACTTCCTTACTTCCTTACTTCCTTACTTCCTTACTTCCTTACTTCCTTACTTCCTTACTTCCTTACTTCCTTACTTCCTTACTTCCTTACTTCCTTACTTCCTTCCATACTTCTTTAGTTCCTTACTTCCTAACTTCCTTATTTACTTATTTACTTCCTTCCTTCCTTCCTTCCTTCCTTTCTTCCTTCCTTCCTTCCTTCCTTCCTTCCTTCCTTCCTTCCTTCCTTCCTTCCTTCCTTCCTTCCTTCCTTCCTTCCTTCCTTCCTTCCTTCCTTCCTTCCTTCCTTCCTTCCTTCCTTCCTTCCTTCCTTCCTTCCTTCCTTCCTTCCTTCCTTCCTTCCTTCCTTCCTTCCTTCCTTCCTTCCTTCCTTCCTTCCTTCCTTCCTTCCTTCCTTCCTTCCTTCCTTCCTTCCTTCCTTCCTTCCTTCCTTCCTTCCTTCCTTCCTTCCTTCCTTCCTTCCTTCCTTCCTTCCTTCCTTCCTTCCTTCCTTCCTTAAATCAAAAATATGGAACACTTTTAAAACTTTATCCCGAGCAAATTCGTTTAGTCCACTTGTACTATTCACAAAAATATACAAAATTTCAAAAACATATAAAGCTGGAAAAACAAACAATTTTCACGCTTTAAGTTGATTTGATTTTTTATAGCTTTTTGTTTTGTTTTTGTATTTTTTTCTGTTTTTTTTTTTTTTTGTTTTTCACTTACAAATTTGGAACACGAACCAACACTAATCAATGAAAGCGTGCTTCTACTGACGTCAGAGATGATCAACTCAGACTCCCACACACGCACACAGCAACGCACATGTGTGTCCTCTGTACGCATGGTGGTTGCTTGGCTGGCTTGCTTATTGTTTTTGTTTTTAATTTAATTTTAATTTTTGTTTATCCAAAAATAGCTCAAAAAAATACAAAAAAAAAAAAAAAACAACAAAAAATTGCCTTTTGAATTTAATAAGTCGCAGGAAAGGTCATGGATGTGTTGCCTGCCACCTGCTAATGATTCTAGAAAAAAGATTTTGCAACTTAGATCATAAATTATGGTGTGTCTGAGAAAATGGCGAAATGATTTGACAACAAGATTAGCTAATTTTAAATATTATTTTCTCTTTATAATTGGCATCAGATACTGCTTACTGGGGGAGTCACATGTGTTGATATTTCTGGCAGCATTAAAATATCTCGAGTGTTTGAAAATAAAACAACAAACTTTAAGAACTATTTTTAAGCAAACATTCAACAAAACATGGCACATTCCCGAACAATGCTTAGAAATATCTAGCAACGAAACAAATTTTCAAAGTCAAGAAACGGTCAACATCTTATAATTAAAATACTGACACATCGTATGGCATGAATAAATTAAAAACTTAACTGCTTCGAAATTGATTGAGCTAACAAAAGAAATTAAAATTGAAACATAAATTTCCAAGATTATTTAAATTTATTTAAAGAATATATTTTTAATATATTTCAAAAAATATTTTTAGTAAAAAACAAAAGTCTAGATAAAAAATCATATGCTGCTGCCCAATTTAAAATCGATCATTAATTTTCAACGTGACTTAACCTAAAATAAGCCACCAGCACAAACAATGACAACAAGAGCCGCAACAACAATATCTCAATTATAGTACCATACATTAAAAAAGCCCAGCTAAATTGGCGTCAAATTCTTAAAAATTGCCATTGAATAGTCGCTAGGCGTGAAAAAGCTTAACAACACTGTCGACTGAGGTGGGCGTAGCAGCACGTTAGTCAAAACAAACAAAAAAAAAAATTCAGAATAGAATAGCATAATTTTTCTTTTGTATTGTCAACATTCAAGTGTGCGTCCAACGCGCCCTCCAAGCGTCCATGAAACATTCATAAATCCATCCAGTCGCACTAACAAACGAAGCAGTCAAAAAGCCATTCATCATTCATATCGTGAGGGTTGTTTGAAAATCTTTGAAGAGTGCAGGATTTGCTATAAATAATTTATTCTACTTTTGAAACAACAACGACCAAGGAAGACCTTTGATCTTAAAAAATAGAAATTAAATATTTCTATGAACATTAAAACACCTTTGAGGAAACTATGCAATAACAATAGAGTTCAGCTACTACAACTTTTTCACACTTTCTCAGAATTTGAAGTCACGACTCATATAAACAAACAAATTTAATATTATGGAACCAAGTAGGTAAAATTTAACCACCAAATTTGGGTTGTACTCAGGGACAAACACAAGACGTTTCCACCCACTTAGTATGCATACATTCATATATCTTATTACAGATTAGCTTTTAGTCTAGTTTTGACTTGATTTTTTTACAAGTAATCACTAAAAATACTATAGTTCTGTACAAAGCCACTCGGCGGCTTTTGGAATTTTTAGAGAATCGAATACACCGGCAATGAGCTGGTCTAAATAAACGATATATGCAGACCTGCTTCAAACGAATGCATTCCTGGTTAGCAGATACCATTGAATTTTAGCAGATGCCATTGAATTTTGTTAAATCGAAAAAATGAGACACAGTGGATCTTCCATTAAGAAAACCATGCTGACGAATTCTTTTCACTTCCCCATAATGCAATTCGCATGCAATTCGCTCAAAAAAGTTTGGAAGCGACGAAAGCTTAGCAAAGGGCCTATAATTATTAACATTATTCCTTCAACATTTTTTTTTTTTATAGTACTAACGAATGTTTTTTTTTTTCATAAAACTTGAAAATAACTTTCTTTGATTGATTTACTAAATAATAAAGAAAGTGGATCACACAAAATTGAACACACAAAAAGCATTGAAATAACACTGTGGCAGGTAAAGGCTATAAACTTCAAGCCAGCACCGTTTTGAGGTTTTAAGGGGCCCGTAAACAATTTTTCTCTAGGGGCCCTTTTACAAAAAAATATTTCAAAACTATCATATTCCACCATACAGCGCATCAATGAGAAACGCATGAGGTATCCGCAGATTTTTCTACATGCATCTCTTTGTCTTGAACAATCTTACCCTGTGTCCATGGAGAGCAGGTGAGCAGTTGCGTGAACACTAGAGTGTATCGAAAATCTGACCCCCTATTCTGGTATCAAAATTATATAGTACATGAAAAATCCTTTCCATTGGTGTACTTATTTTTATTTGAACCCATTTTGGCGTCCCTTCAATTGCATTTTTATGCATTTTTTATCAACTTTTGTACTAGAGACCCACTAATGGTTGATTTAAAAAGAAAATCAAGCTTATCAATCAATTCCTTTCATATAAAAACACAGAACTGCAAATTTTTATGCCTGTTGGCAAATGCTCTGACGAGATTATCCAGTTTTTTTCAAAGTGAATCTACTTGTTATTTAATATTTGATATGGTTTTATTTTTTGTATGAAAGTATTTTTAAACTTTTTTTTTTTTTGTTTGCTTAATGCAAAAGTAACGTATTTTTTGAAACTACTACAGTTAACCAAATAAGAGCAATAATTTTTTTTAGATCCTGTAAAAGACTAAAAATTGCTTTTTGTTTGATTTTCGGCTTATTTCAACGGCCCTCCATCATTTAAAACATTATTCCTTTCCTTTGTCTAAAGAAGCAGCAGCCACTGACGCCTCTGTGACGAGTTTAACATAACGCTGTCCTGAATATGGCAAGGTATCTATTGATTTTCAATATCGCCAACATATCCCCAGAAACAATTCATTTTTTTATGGTTTTTTGCGCTAGGAACAAGTGAACGGTGGTTCCGTGAAATATTCGTCCCAGTCAACCATATCGAAATACTTTTCGAAATTAAACGCAATATTTGGAGCCTTATAAATGCAAATTTTTCCATATCTTCACTCGCATTATCATTCAAAAAGGCCGAAATTCGAAACAAAAACCAATTTTTAGTCCTAGGATCTATTAAGAAATTGTTGTTCTTATTTGGTAAACTGTAGTTGTTTAAAAAAGTGTGACGATGGGTAGTGTGGATGTGACGAACTGTAGTGTGACGATGGGTTCGGTGCGGAAATATTTAAGCGGTGCCCAAAAACGGAAAAAGGCAACAGCATAGCGAGAAATAAAGGAAAATCTACTGAAAAAGGTTCCAAAATTATTTAATCATTAGGGTTCTCGTTAAGAGCAGCAAGATGGAAATGAAAGTGAAACGAAAAGTGATGTTTTTGAAGTCGAAGAAAAAACAGCTGACGAATTAACTCTCGGTGATAAAGAACTTTCCTTGCCTTAATCGTCTTCACCATCTCTATAGGATATAATTGAAAATGATGCATGTTTATGGAATATTCAATCAAATGTATCAAGTTTGTAGAAATATTTGTATATATAAATAAAATCATAATGAAGCCTAAAAGATTCTGAACACCAAAAGGAATGACTTTTATTATATAAACGACGTTTTAAACGATGCTTTGGTTATTAGTTTAAATCAAAGATGTGCTGTCTACAATCCTTTTAATACTAATTATTCTTTTTTCACACATTTTAATCCCATGACTGATAAAGAAGTTTGCTAAAACTTACTTTTTTCAGATGTTTCAAAACAATCTCAATTACCATTACCATTACTTTAAACATTGTTAGTATCACAACCATTGCAATCTCTACAAAAAAGATCATGACCATTAACATTACCATCAGCAAAACCATTACTATATTTATACATATCCATTGCATTACCATTTTCATAACAATTACTATTATAACTATCATTACCATTTCCCTTACAATTGGCATGACCAATACCATAACCACAAAAAATATCATTTACAATATCATTACAAGTATTATTACAACTACCACAAAAATTATCATTACCATTACAATTACAATAATAATTGTTTACAATTACAATTAGTATCATAACCATTACCATCATCTCAAAACTTATCATGACCATTACCATTACCATTACCATTGCCATTACCATCATCAAAACCATTACTATATGTATTACCATTGCATTAACATTTCCAAAATTAACACAAAATCATAACCAGTATTATTACAATTTCCATTACCATAAAGACTATAGTTACTAGAAAACTTATCATATTCATTACCATTACAATTACCAAAACTACTACCATTACCATAACCATTGCTATAACTATTACCCCATCCATTGCTATTTCCCTTACAACTAGCATTACCATAACCATTACCATAACCATTTCCATTACCAATACCATAACCACTACAATAATCATTACTATAAGCATAAGCATAAGCAAAAGCATTACCATTACCAATACCATAACCACTACAATAATCATTACTATAAGCATAAGCATAAGCAAAAGCATAACCATTACCATTACCATTACCATTACCATTACCATTACCATAACCATTACCATTACCATTACCATTACCATTACCATTACCATTACCATTACCATTACCATTACCATTACCATTACCATTACCATTACCATTACCATTACCATAACCATTACCATTACCATTACCATTACCATTACCATTACCATTACCATTACCATTACCATTACCATTACCATTACCATTACCATTACCATTACCATAACCATTACCATTACCATTACCATTATCATTACCATTACCATTACCATTACCATTACCATTACCATTACCATTACCATTACCATTACCATTACCATTACCATTACCATTACCATTACCATTACCATTACCATTACCATTACCATTACCATTACCATTATCATAACCATTACCATAACCATTACCATAACGATTACCATTACCATTACCATTACCATTACCATTACCATTACCATTACCATTACCATTACCATTACCATTACCATTACCATTACCATTACCATTACCATTACCATTACCATTACCATTACCATTACCATTACCATTACCATTACCATTACCATTACCATTACCATTACCATTACCATTACCATTACCATTACCATTACCATTACCATTACCATTACCATTACCATTACCATTACCATTACCATTACCATTACCATTACCATTACCATTACCATTACCATTACCATTACCATTACCATTACCATTACCATTACCATTACCATTACCATTACCATTACCATTACCATTACCATTACCATTACCATTACCATTACCATTACCATTACCATAACCATTACCATTACCATTACCATTACCATTACCATTACCATTACCATTACCATTACCATTACCATTACCATTACCATTACCATTACCATTACCATTACCATTACCATTACCATTACCATAACCATTACCATTACCATTACCATTATCATTACCATTACCATTACCATTACCATTACCATTACCATTACCATTACCATTACCATTACCATTACCATTACCATTACCATAACCATTACCATTACCATTACCATTACCATTACCATTACCATTACCATTACCATTACCATTACCATTACCATTACAATAAACCAGGGACCGTAATAATTATGAGCAATATCGAAAAAATTAGGAAATAATAATTACTAGTAAACCTGTTGCCCGAATTCGAGCAATTCAATAAAAATTAATTGTTAGAAACATTATAGACGTTTAATATAAGATATTCTATTCAATAAGTTATAACGAATAACGATATATTGAGTCTCAATAATGATATAAAAGATCATTATCTGAATGGTTTGACTTGAAACGTTTGATCTGACACAAAATTTTTAATGTAACTGTCAAAATATGAAGACGGACTTATACTAATATAACAACTGAGAAAAACATTATTACTATTCGAAAACATCGCAGCTTAACTCTTCCAGCTATAAAAAATAACTAATGTTAAAAAAAAAACGCATTAAAAATAGATTTAAGAAATAATACTAAGATATATTTCAAAAATTAATAAAAGGTACTTACAGAACACCTACAACATCGATTTATGACACATTTAGATGAAAAAACACCAAAAAACCCAAAAAAAAGTTGAGTTGTTTGCTCGGAAAGTGGAATTTTTGATGTTGGAACTGCATTTTTCGGACAATTGACATTTGAGGAATGCATAAAAGATAATTTTGGTTAAAAATTTCTAGTTTTGAAAAAAATTCAAATTCGACCAATTCATAAGCTCTTCTCAAACTAAATTTCAAATCGATAACATAACGGATTTTTGTACAAAAATTTTATTTCTGTTTTAAAAGGTTGGGAACCCCCTAAAGTGAAATCAAAATTTTTAAAAAAGGTTTGCACATATACAGCCTAAACCTGATTTAATACATCTAAATCGATAGAATCGGTCCATTGGTCTGGGAGGAGTTGAAGTCACAAAAAAAAACCTTAGCCTATTAATTATATAAATTTTATGATTTTTATTTTTTTGATCAGATATAAAAATAGTTTTCAGATTTTTAATTTTTTAAATCAAAAATAAAAATTATTTTTAAGTTTTATTTTTTTCCTCAAGTATAAAAATTATTTTTGATTTTTATTTTTTTTTACTCACACAAAAAAAACTCATTTTTTAATTTATATTTTTTTAACTCAAACAAAGAAATCATTTTTGATTTTTATCTTTTTAACTCAAACAAAAAACTTATCTTTGATTTTAAGTTTTTTACTCAAACAAAAAATCAGTTTTGATTTTTATTTTTTTACTCAAACAAAAAGAAATCAATTTTGATTTTTATTTTTGAGACAATATATATTTTTATATTATTTTTGGTTTTGTTGATACGAAATAAAAAAATAACGCTAATTCAAAAAACGAAAAAAAATATTTATTTCGTTTCGGAGAAAACAATAAAACATTTTTTTCGTTTTTTTTCCAATGAATCGTTGAATTTCGTTTTTTTTTTGTATCAGAAGAAATTTTTTTTTGGCATAGGAGAAAATTATAGAATATTTGACTTTTTTCAACGAAACGAAATTTGATTTGATAAATTTTTAACGTTATTTAAAAAACGAAATAATTTTGATAATTTATTTTTTGGCATCAACGAAGTGAAAAATTTTTGTTGATGTCGTTGTTTATCTTTTTTTCTGGTTTTTTTTTTTTTTTGCTTTTTGGTCCGAAATAGAAATCATATTCAAATTAGTTCTTCGTTTTTTTATTTTTGTTCAGACATTTCAATCGTTTAAGAATTTTTGTTATTTTGCTCGTGAATTAAAAATTGATTTCAAGAGCTTTCTTCTTAACATTCTTAATAGTTAAGTTTTTTATCTCTTCAAAATTTGAAAAGAAACTAAGATGATATTAAATTTTAAGTTATTTTTATTGAGAATTATTAAAAAGACAGGCATTAATTTTTAACAACAAAATTTTGTCCAAATTTTCTGATGACAAATTACATCTTTGGTCACTTAAAATTAGTCGAAGTACAGAAAATGACCGTTCCACACTAACTTGTGTAGCTGGAACACTGTGAACAAAACAAAATATGATGCAAGTCATTTTCGTCATAAGAGCTCGG
Organism: Tetanocera ferruginea; assembly: GCA_958299015.1. NCBI lineage: Eukaryota > Metazoa > Arthropoda > Insecta > Diptera > Sciomyzidae > Tetanocera > Tetanocera ferruginea. The sequence continues at coordinate 48,562,196 of OY282640.1, read as the reverse complement.
ATCACCCTCTTAATGTGGAGCATAGAACCAATGCTGTCAATGCCGTGGAGTAGAGAACCAAGTTCGTACAAAACAAAACCAACACAAGCAAACACAATGAAACAAAAACAAAGAAAGCAGCAGCCACAGCATAAGCAGCTGATGACTGATTTTCTTATATAAACACATGCATTTTTCTGCTTCTATTTTACTATTTTCTGACTTAAATATAATAGTGACAAAATCCAAAATTAGATACTTATTCAGCGCAGGATATAACTGATATTTTAATATATATATTATCTTTGAACGACGAGTATTAAAGGCTGTAGGTATACCCTAAAGTATTCGTCAAAAAAGTTTCATGGCCTTGAAAAAATCTTTTAAAACGACTCCTTACAAACCGCGCTGTAAGACGTAATTCTACGTCAAAAGGATTAACAAATGCATAAGTCCAACGATTGGCTTAAATATTATTCCAAGATTTTTAAGCGTGTACCAACTCTCAAACTACACGTGTAAAAATTTTACTTAAGTCGGACAATTGGTTCGTGTGATATGGCATTGTGAGTGAAGCAACTTCTGTTATTGTGAAAAAAATTAACCAAAAAGAATTTCATGTGTTAATGAAGCATTGTTTTATGGTGAAAAAATACTGTTGAAGCCAAAGCTTGGCTTGATAAACATGAATCCATGAAGTATCAAGGAAAATCAACCTGGTCAACATTTTTTGCTTGCAGACCTCAAAAGAATGTTCACTAATGAAGAATTTAGCACTGAAACTGAGGTGTACTTAGTGTTGAAATAGAACTCGTACTATAAAAATGGTATCGAAAAATTGCATGGCCGCCATAATCGTTGTATTGCCCTCGAGGGCAACTAGCTTTGCTGAAAAATAGAATTGAATTTTATCAATACCAATAAATTGAATTTTATTAAATTAGCCTACGAACTTTTAAGCCCTGAAGAAGCCAAAGAATTACTTTAAAAATTTAATCAAACAATAATAAAATAAAAACTCTATATGAAAAACAAAGAAACCTACCTATTGAAACTGACTGTTCACATTAAAAGACGTTCTAACTTGGTTCACGTTTCAATGGAAAAAAACAGTGTTCAGGTTTTTTTGCAAGCAATGCAGAACACACGTTATCGCTAGTGAACTATGTATGTGTAAATTACATTGACATTAAAATCATTAACCTAGAATTCCTGTTCATTTGCTGTTGCCGCTTGTCAAAGCACCCTCGTATTTTAAATATAAGCGTACACATGGTAATGATGACGTTGCGTTTGCTTATGACGTGTAGCACACTCGAGAAAATGAGCCTTTTTTCCGTCAAATAAGAAAAATAAAACAACAAAAACTGCTACAAGACATTCTAAGGTATTCAGAAATTGTCGTTTTTTGTTGTTGTTTTTGTTGTCTCTTTGCTAGAATTGAAGTGTCTCCATGGCAACTGATTGCTTTTTCGCTATTTGCGGTCTATGTGTATGAGTTGGTGCTAACTTGGCTCGCTTCTTGGAGGCTGTTTGACATTGACAGTAGCGTCAAAAAGCTGACAAAATTGTTTTTTTTTTTCTGCTTCCTGACATGATGCCGTCGTTCACTGTTATTTTGCCATAAATTATTGGCAGCTGAGCTGTTTGTTTGTCATTTGGATAGTAATTTTTCATTATATAGGTTGTGCGTATGTGTAATTGTCTGTGTATATGTGTATGTGTGTGTTTTAAATGCCAACAATATATTCATCAGCTGTTTCTGATTAATATAACTTGTTTTTTTTTTTTGCATCTTTCATTTTAGGTACGATGACCTCAGTTTTGCATAAATGGGACAAATTGTCGCCGCGTGAATTTCAACATCTGCAGGAATTGGCCTCATGTAAGTGTTTCTAAACAAGATATTGTTGCTGCTTATGTATTTTTATCATACGTGTGTGTGTGTGTGTGTAGTTTTTAACTATTAAAACTGATACAGACACCACGCCTCCATCAACTTGTTAGTTAGCTTGTTTTTGTTTTGAAATCTTTTTGAAATTTGAAATGATTATTTTTGCATTTATCTTTAAATGTTTTTTTTTTTTTTCTTTTTTGCTATTTTTAGCTTAAATGCTATGCATTTTTCTATTTGCGCACTTTTCATACTTGAGTGATTTTGTGGAATTTGTTTTTGTTTGTCATCTGGTTGCTGTTATTTTGACGGCATTTGTTTTGATAAAGTCAATATTTTCAATACTAAAATAATATATATATGTATATATATTTGTGCTAAAATATTGACATCTGTTTATGAAAGCGGTGTTGAAATTTTTCTTATATTAAGCTTCAAAGACCACCCATTATTAATAAAAAATAACATGAGATGTATTAGTTTATCTATAAACTTAAATTGATTTTACAAAATTCTTTAGATATATCTCAATATAAACTCTAGTTCCAAAAATCAGTAAAAATATTTTGAATAGTTTTCTTAATTAGTCATCAACAATGACAATAATTATACATGGAGATCTATGTTAACTTCTATGTTATCATTATAAAGAAAAATGAATGCGTACTACAAAATAACTTAAACACACATACACTCATCCATCCTCTTCACTTTAACACATTCTAGAATTCATTCACTGCATGAATTTTAAACATAGCAAGAGTGGCAATAATATGTGCAGCATTTCTGCGGAATGTGTGTCAATTGCAACATTAACTTAATTGCAACGCCAGGCAAAAAACAAATATATAATTAGTTAAAGCATCTAGAAAAAACAGCTACAATTACGGAAGTGTTGCGCTAAACAAAACAAACAATTAAAGCACACACAGAGCAACTATCCGGCCATTAATGTTGTCAGTCATGGCCTTGTGCGTGCTACTCACACATTCACACGCTAGCTTAAGGAACTGAAATGGATGCTTGTATTTTACCGACGTAATTAACAAGATTCACAGTTACCTGTACTTACATACAAATCACAACAAATTCATAGATGCTGTGCATCACTTTTCTATGAAAAATTTCTCTTAATTATGCTTCAGATTATATTTTTAAAATTATAAAGCAAATGTATATATAATACATCCATTACCAATACCTCTAGCAATACCATTGTCATTAACATTATCATTGTCATTACCATTCTCACTACATTAACATAACCAAAACCATCACCCTAACCATATCCACACTATTCCCAACACCATAACCCACAACCCATACCATTTTTATTACTATTACAATTACCATTACTATAACAATTACCATTACTGTTGGCATTACCTTTACCATTACTATTATAAATACCATTAGAATTATAAGAACCATTACCATTACTAGTGTCATTACCATTACCATAACCATTATCATTATCATAACCATTACCATTACCATTACCATTACCATTACCAATACCAATACCAATACCAATACCAATACCAATACCAATACCATTATCATTATCATTATCATTATCATTATCATTATCATTATCATTATCATTATCATTATCATTATCATTATCATTATCATTATCATTATCATTATCATTATCATTATCATTATCATTATCATTATCATTATCATTATCATTATCATTATCATTATCATTATCATTATCATTATCATTATCATTATCATTATCATTATCATTATCATTATCATTATTATTATCATTATCATTATCATTATCATTATCATTATCATTATCATTATCATTATCATTATCATTATCATTATCATTATCATTATCATTATCATTATCATTATCATTATCATTATCATTATCATTATCATTATCATTATCATTATCATTATCATTATCATTATCATTATCATTATCATTATCATTATCATTATCATTATCATTATCATTATCATTATCATTATCATTATCATTATCATTATCATTATCATTATCATTATCATTATCATTATCATTATCATTATCATTATCATTATCATTATCATTATCATTATCATTATCATTATCATTATCATTATCATTATCATTATCATTATCATTATCATTATCATTATCATTATCATTATCATTATCATTATCATTATCATTATCATTATCATTATCATTATCATTATCATTATCATTATCATTATCATTATCATTATCATTACCATTAACATTTACATTACCATTACCAATATCATTAACATTACCATTACCATTACCATTACCATTACCAATACCATAACCATTATCACTATCATTACCATTACCATTACCATTACCATTACTAGTGCCATTACCATTACCATAACCATTATCATTACCATTACCATTACCATTACTATTACCATTACCAATACCAATACCAATACCATTATCATTATCATTATCATTATCATTATCATTATCATTATCATTATCATTATCATTATCATTATCATTATCATTATCATTATCATTATCATTATCATTATCATTATCATTATCATTATCATTATCATTATCATTATCATTATCATTATCATTATCATTATCATTATCATTATCATTATCATTACCATTAACATTTACATTACGATTACCATTACCATTAACATTAACATTAACATTAACATTAACATTACCATTACCATTACCATTACCATTACGATTACTATTACCAGTGCCATACCTTTAATCATTACTTTCGCCAGTACCATTATCATTACCAATTATAGTACCATTACCATTACCATTACCATTATCATAATCATAACCACTACCATTACATTTACCATTGCCATTTACATTTTCATTACCACCACGATTATTATTATCAATGCCATCACCGTAACCACAACCACTGTCATTATCGTTACCATTATCACTTAAATTACAATAACCATTACCATTACCATTACCATTACCATTACCATTACCATTACCATTACCATTACCATTACCATTACCATTACCATTACCATTACCATTACTTTTACCATTACCATTAACACTTCATAAGCATTAACACTTCCATTACCATTACCATTACTATGACAATTTCCATTACTATTCACATTGCCATAACCATTACCATTGTCATCACTATTACTATTACCATTACCATTACCATTATCATCACCATAATTATTAAGATTACCATAACTATTTCCATAACCATTTAGTTACGGTAATATACCATGTTCATTATCAGTACAATAACCGTTACCATTAACATTACCATTACCATCACGATTGTTATTTTCAACACCATTATCATTACTACTACCACTGTCATTATCGTTACCATAACCACTGCAATTCCCATTATCATTACCATTAGCATTACCATTACCATTATCATTATAATTACCATTACGATTACCATTACCATTAACATTCACATTAACATTACCATTACCATTACCATTACCATTACGATTACTTTTACCAGTGCCATACCTTTAATCATTACTTTCGCCAGTACCATTATCATTACCAATTATAGTACCATTACCATTACCATTATCATAATCATAACCACTACCATTACATTTACCATTGCCATTTACATTTTCATTACCACCACGATTATTATTATCAATGCCATCATCGTAACCACAACCACTGTCATTATCAATGCCATTATCACTTAAATTACAATAACCATTACCATTACCATTACCATTACCATTACTTTTACCATTACCATTAACACTTCATAAGCATTAACACTTCCATTACCATTACCATTACTATTACAATTTCCATTACTATTACCATTACCATAACCATTACCATTGTCATCACTATTACCATTACCATTACCATTACCATTATCATCACCATTATTATTAAGATTACAATAACTTTTTTCATAACCATAGTCATAACAATTATCATTACCATTACCATTATCATGTTCATTATTATTACCATTACCATCACGATTGTTATTTTCAACACCCTTATCATTACTACTACCACTGTCATTATCGTTACCATAACCACTGCAATTCCCATTACCATTACCATTAGCATTGCCAGTACCTATACCGAATTCACTATCACTACCATTTTCATTGCCATTACATTATCATTACCTTTACCTTTAACATTAACATAACAATTACCATTACGGTTATTAATATCATGATATTAATACTTAATTCCAAAATCATTACCATTATCATTGCCACAATAAGTACCATGTCATTATCGTTACTTTTACCACCGCAATTACCATTATCATTATCATTACTAATACCATTATCATTACCATTGCCTCAAATTTTCCATTATAACCGCAAACGAAAAACGGACAATGATTTACGTATATCTGTATATCTGTCCTGACCCTGACCCTTAACAAACGATAACTTTTTTGACCGTTTATCCATTCAGTGACTATTCTTGCTGTGTCATGTCTATCGTATGGATGAAGAAACTCCATCGAAAAAGGTGTAAGAGTAGAAAGTCGAGAATCTATTTCGAAGAGAAATAGCATGCCGCCGATGGTCAGGCTTACCAGGCTTGAAACCTGAAATAAATAAGTTGAAATAAATTTGAAAAGGCACGTATTAAGCAAAGGCGCCTGGCCAGTGCTGATAAAGTCGGCGTAAGCCGACCACGTGTCATCTTGGCCACATAAGTAATAAAGTACTTATGTGGAGTCAGGAGTGTCGCATCAAAAGCCAATAAATATATTTTTGAAAAATAAACAGTTTTTAATGATATTTTTTCATCATGTATCTCAAAAACAAGTTTATAATAAGTCGCTGATCGACGTACAGCTCAAACCACTGGGCGTACTGAAGGCAAAGATTCCTACTTACTAGGGAGTTTTGGTAATTTCGATTGTAATGGGTTATAATTATGTTCGGAGTAACTGTGAGGAAGCCCTAGAAATTATATGTTTTGGTTAAATTTATTTGATTGGAACAAAATTTTTAAAAACCACTTTCCGAATTTTCGAAAAATTTGTGCGTTTTTAACAGAGAATGGGTTTATTTAGGTAAACAAGAAATTTAACTAAAAAGTTTTTGAATTGAGCATCCTTTGGCATATAAAAGGATGCTCAATATTGATTTCAATAAGAAAACTCAACCAAAAATTCTAAAAAAGTAATAGAAATAAACGTTTTTAAAACTAGACGATTTTGAATGAAGTCATACCGACTGACTAGCACAGACATCCAGCCCAAACCACTTGGCCTCTTGGAATATGTAAATTTTATTTAGACACACACAAAAAATATAATTTGTTCCATCCAACATCATCTTTGAACAATTATTCAACCAAGTCGGTTCAGCCATTTATGCAGAATTGAGAAATGAGAGATTTATGACTCATATCGGTTAAGTCATTAAGGTAGCATTGAAAATTAAACCCTGCAAGCGTTTGCAAGTCGATTGGAAGATTATATCATTTGAAGACGCGCTAACGATTCGTCTAAGGGAACTTTCGAAGTTGGATCGCTTTTCGATCGACGAAGCGATGATTGCGCGATTCTTGAAAAATTTCAAAATCTTCCTCGCTCATTCCGGAGGTCGTTTGAAAATAGATCGCTTTTGGATCGGTCAAGGAATGAATGCGCAATTCAAAAAAATTTTCAAAATGTTCCTTTGCTCATTCCGGCGAACGTTGGAAGATGGCTTTTTAAAAAGCTATCAAAATCTATCATTGAAGTATGAAACAGGCTCTTGAAAATCCTTTAACTTGATCAAAAAATTTAACTTGTAAAAAACTTCATGGAACTGGTATAAAACAACGTCTGAATATCCTTCTAATTCAAACTTGCGACACATTTTAACGTTCAACAACGGTGTCTTTGTCAATCAGCCCAATCATGAAGCATTTTCTCCCGGGAGTTGTAAAGGAAGTTTCATGTTTTAAGATAGCAGATAAAGATATCTCATTTTTTTATTTTACACTCATGAATATTGGCGGTTGATGAACAAAATTGCATTAAAAATTTCCAAAAAGTATTTTAAATTTATCTTAAAAACGGAAACTGCCATTTACAACTCCCGGAAGAAAATATTTCATGATTGGGCTGAATGTCTTTGCCACTCTTATCAGCGAATTTAGAACCTTTCTGCCGATTCGTGAGCGACTCTTCCTGGCGAATCGCTTAAAACTCATCTCGTTCATCTGTTGGCAAATCTTCCCGGCGAATTGCTTTAGACCCCTCTGGGCGAATCGTTCGCAACTATTTAAAGTGAATCGCCTAAGGCTCATTTCTGTGATCCGTTGGCGATTCATCCCGGCGAATCACTTCAGCTGCTAACATTTGGCAATACCCAGACGATTTTCGAAAAATTTGTGCGTTTTTAACAGAGAATGGGCTTATTTAGGTAAACAAGAAATTTAACTAAAAAGTTTTTGAATTGAGCATCCTTTGGCATATAAAAGGATGCTCAATATTGATTTCAATAAGAAAACTCAACCAAAAATTCTAAAAAAGTAATAGAAATAAACGTTTTTAAAACTAGACGATTTTGAATGAAGTCATACCGACTGACTAGCACAGACATCCAGCCCAAACCACTTGGCCTCTTGGAATATGTAAATTTTATTTAGACACACACAAAAAATATAATTTGTTCCATCCAACATCATCTTTGAACAATTATTCAACCAAGTCGGTTCAGCCATTTATGCAGAATTGAGAAATGAGAGATTTATGACTCATATCGGTTAAGTCATTAAGGTAGCATTGAAAATTAAACCCTGCAAGCGTTTGCAAGTCGATTGGAAGATTATATCATTTGAAGACGCGCTAACGATTCGTCTAAGGGAACTTTCGAAGTTGGATCGCTTTTCGATCGACGAAGCGATGATTGCGCGATTCTTGAAAAATTTCAAAATCTTCCTCGCTCATTCCGGAGGTCGTTTGAAAATAGATCGCTTTTGGATCGGTCAAGGAATGAATGCGCAATTCAAAAAAATTTTCAAAATGTTCCTTTGCTCATTCCGGCGAACGTTGGAAGATGGCTTTTTAAAAAGCTATCAAAATCTATCATTGAAGTATGAAACAGGCTCTTGAAAATCCTTTAACTTGATCAAAAAATTTAACTTGTAAAAAACTTCATGGAACTGGTATAAAACAACGTCTGAAGATCCCGCTAATTCAAACTTGCAACACATTGTAACGTTCAACAACGATGTCTTTGTCAATCAGCCCAATCATGAAGCATTTTCTCCCGGGAGTTGTAAAGGAAGTTTCAGGTTTTAAGATAGCAGATAAAGATATCTCATTTTTTTATTTTACACTCATGAACATTGGCGGTTGATGAACAAAATTGCAATAAAAATTTCCAAAAAGTATTTTAAATTTATCTTAAAAACGGAAACTGAGATTTCCCGTGAGAAAATGTTTCATGATTGGGCTGAATGTCTTTGCTACTCTTGTCAGCGAATTTAGAACCTTTCTGCCGATTCGTGAGCGACTCTTCCTGGCGAATCGCTTAAAACTTATCTCGTTCATCTGTTGGCAAATCTTCCCGGCGAATTGCTTTAAACCCCTCTGGGCGAATCGTTCGCGACTATTTAAAGTGAATCGCCTAAGGCTCATTTCTGTGATTCGTTGGCGATTCATCCCGGCGAATCACTTCAGCTGCTAACATTTGGCAATACCCAGACGACTCTGAGAAGAGCTTGCCGTCGAATGTTTCATCTTCCAAGCGATTCACTGGAGATTCTCAGGCAATTCAAAATGCTTGCAGGGAATAGTCGTATTAAAATTGTATGGGATTGGGGAAAAGTATTCGGTGTTTTCAAGTTTGCTTTATATCAAAGTGGGCAAATTATAGATTTCCACTTTATAGCTGCATCTGGCAACTCTTTTTTCCCTCTAAACAGAAGACACACCAGCTGGTTATTTGTGATAATTTAATTGATATTGATGCATCGTGTTAAAAATTATTGCAATGCAAAGATGAGTGAAATTTAAGAAAAACACGTTTTATTTTACAATTTTACTACGATGCAGAGGGGAAAAGCGTCACAGGCATGTGAGAAGATTTGTGAGGTTTATGGTGAAGATAGTCTATACCAATCAACTGCCAGGAAATGATGGAAGTTTTGGAAGTAAAGATGCTCCTCACTCTGATCAACCCATCACCGAAAACTCGACGAAAGAATGAATATGGTTCAAGAAAATCGCCACAACATCGCTAAGTGACTGAAGATTGACCACAAAATAGTGTTAAACTATTTGAATAAAAGTTGGTATTAAAAAGAAACTTGATTTTTGGGTACCTCATAAACTTAGTGCAAAAAATAATGCACCGAATTTTTATCTACTACTGAACCGAAACAAAATCGAACCATTTTTGAAACGTATGGTAATAGATGATGAAAAGTGGATCACACTCAATAACATTGTTCGAAAACGGTATTGATAAAAACAAGTAAAGAAAGTCTAAAGTCGGTCTAGGCCGACTATGAAATACCCTAAATCTCCTTTTCCAAAAGAAAATAATATTATTGAATATGGGCGTGTCTGTGGGCGGATGAAGCCTATATTTTATATGCATTTAAATGTTGATGAAAAATTTACACATACCATGTTTTATTCCTGAAGCTCACAGTTAAAGCCTTTATTCTGCTTTCGCTATGGGAGGTGGACGTTTTCATAGACGGATTACTCCCAATTTTTGAACACACCTTAGTTTTGGTATAAAATACATACGTACCAAATTTGATCTCTCTATGACAAACATAACCTTATTTATTGAGTTTAAAGCTTTTTGGCTTGTATGGGAGGTAGGCGTATCCGTGGGCGGATGACGTCCATTTTTCAAAATTGTCTTTGGTTTTTTGTAAAAAACATGCATGCCAAATTTTATCTCTGTAGGTAAAACAGAGGTTTACTTATTGCGTTTTCAATTTTTAGGTTGTATGGGAGGTGGGCGTGTCCGTGCGCGGATAATATCCATTTTTCGAAGACATCTTTGCGTTTACATAAGACACATTCACACCAAATTTTGTTGTTGTAGGTTAATTATGAGCTTATTTATGCAGTTTTCAATGTTTGCGTTGTATGGGAGGTAGGCGTGTCCAAATTAAACAAATTTGAAGGAATTTAATCTTATGAGAAAAAAAAAAAAATTAAGGGGGATAAATCGGGCTAATGGCGCTTACTAATTGCATATGATCTCAGAAGTAAAAATGTTCTAAGAAGACATTGTAGTGCTCGTAAAGCCCTTTTCAATGACAAATAATTTTTTAAGATCTGACATGTAATGAATAAGTTATGCAAAAAAGACCATTTTGGCTGTTTTTCCTGTGGTCCAAAAAAAAAAATTTTTTTGTTTTCGGAATCCTCTCGAGGTCAACTTTAAAATAGGGGGTGGTTTTTTCAAACTTTTTTTTTCGACCCACTCTAATGGGCATTTCCATGGTGTCGAACGTGACTGTTGTACACATTTCAAGTGAAAAAATGTTATAATAAAACAAATTTAAAAAACAAAAAAGAGCGAGCCTTATAGCTCTCAATTAGCCCTTTAATTATTGGTATTGTCAATTGTTGGGTCATTTTTAGTTCTCAAGATATTAGCAAAAAACCAAGGTGGTCGCATGTGACCAAAAACAGAAGTGGTTTTCGTGGCAAAAAATTAAAACGCGGATTTCAGCGAAATGGGCAGCAATGTTTTTATGTAATTTTTTTTAGTGTTGTGCATTGATGTTCATTAAAAATGGCTAGCATTGTTACCATAAAGGATTTATATATTTAAATTTTTTTTATTTAATAAAAGTGATAGTCGCACGTGACATGTCGCTCGTGACACTTTTTGGAACACCATAGTTATTTTTTTTTTGCTCTATAATGAAATACAAATAAAGAAACTATGCATAAGTCAACAAAAATATTTATTCAAACATAATAATAAAAACTTAAAAAACTTTTATGAGTATGGTTTTGTGTAAGTATAATAAACATCTACACTGTACAATAGAGTGTATCGACTTGTATGGGAAAAATCTTACCCCCAATTCCGGTACCAAAATTAAATAGTACATGAAAAATCCTGTCGATTGGTATACTTTGTTTTTATTTGAATTAATTTTGGCGTCCACCGAAATGCATTTTTGTGCATTTTTTATCAACTTTTGTACTGCAGCCCCATTAATGGTTGATTTAAAAAGAAAATCAAGTTTATCAATTAATTCCTTTCATATAAAAACACAGAACTACAAATTTTCATCCCTGTTGACAATTGCTCTGACGAGATAGAAGAGTTTTTTTCAACGTGAATCTACTTGTTATTTAATATTTGATATGTTTTTATTTATTGTATGAAAGTATTTTTCAACTTTTTTTTTTTTATTGCTAATTGCAAAAGTAACGTATTTTTTTAAACTGTTACAGTAACCCAAATAATAACAAGCATTTATTTTAATCCTATAAAGGACTAAAAATCCCTTTTTGTTTCGAATTTCGGCCTTTTGAACGGCCCTCCAACATAGTAAACATTATTCCTTTTCTTCGTTCTGAAGAAGCAGCAGCCGCTTACGTCTCTGTGACTAGGTTAATATGCTATAACTTGCTAAAAGTTAAAAAAAAATACTTTCATACAAAAAATAAAAACATATCAAATATTAAATAACAAGTAGATTCACGTTGAAAAAACTCTTCTATCTCGTCAGAGCAATTGTCAACAGGGATGAAAATTTGTAGTTCTGTGTTTTTATATGAAAGGAATTAAACGATAAACTTGATTTTCTTTTTAAATCAACCATTAATGGGGCTGCAGTACAAAAGTTGATAAAAAATGCACAAAAATGCATTTCGGGGACGCCAAAATTAATTCAAATAAAAACAAAGTATACCACTCGACAGGATTTTTCAAAATTAGTTTTTTGTTTAAATAAAAAAGTTCACATAAAAAATATATAAAAATCATAAAATTTGTAAGGGAGCCCCCATACGGAGGGGTTAGAGGGGATGGGTTCTAAGGCAAAAAATGTTCCTCTTGAAAAAGTAATGGCGGTCGGTCATATTCATTTCATTAACAGTAGGAGGTTAGGGTTTTGCCTCCTCTGTAGCTCGAAAACCTAGGGTGACCCGATAATTCTGACTTCAGATTCGGATTCAGCGAACCCAAATCTTAGGAAACCGTTGTGAAACTTCTTGGGATTTTTTGAGTGTTGTTGAGTGTCTATTTTTGTTTTTTTCATCGTTGTTTGTGCTCATCTACATTTAAAATATAAAAATTTGTTAAGTGCGTATTTACATTAATAATTGATCTATGTAAGCAAAAAAAATTAATTTTGAATTTCTCATTTACCATGTCGCTCGTGACCAACTTTATACAAGTTAAAACAACACAAATTTTTTATTTTTTTACCGGTTCACTTTTGTTTTAAAGTCGCATGAATAAACTCAATTTAAGATAATTATTTTGTCAACTTACTGCATGTTCTTCCGAGGCACTGAGTAAAAATGTTCTTTTTGCATGTCGAACGTGACAACGAACTAAACGAAAAAGCAAATTAAAAATTTACCGTTGTGTTTCATTGCGTGGTTACTTATGATTTTGTTTTTTCGTTCTTTATACTCCTAGAAAGATTTGAGCGAGCAAAAGTCAATGCATTATGTTTCTGTTTAATAACTGTTATAAAGACAAGACATGCCAAAGAAATATCAAAATAAGCAATATTTCACATTTGTGCTCTTTGCATCCGAATATTTCGCAATGAGATATGAATAAATGTAAAATGTATTTAAATTACTTAAATTTGAATCTTTCCTTATGTGAATAAGACATCACACATTGTTATCAAGAACTTTTAATTTTTTCGTCTCGGTTGACTTTTAGGTGGAAATGCACATATTGATATGAAACGGCAAAACTTGGGTGAAATCGACTGGCACTATTGAATAATTTTATAAATCAATAAAATAAAGAGCTTCGAAATACGGAAGCGACAAATAGTGACGAGATCGAGAGCAGCTCGTTTTAGTTTTCAAATAATTACAAATTCAATTTTCAAATCAAACTGTTAATTATAATAAAAGATTTTGAAATGGATGATAGTCTTAAATATGTGTTGGACATATTTCATGAAACGAGAATTCTTAACTAGTTCTTAACAAATAATTTTTGCTATATTAACCCGTATTCCTAAATTAGCTGTTTGTATTATATGCATAATCGTCTCTGATATATTGTTGTCTTCTGAACCGACACTCCTTATTTAATTTTAGTTAGTATAATTTTCAATCAGAACTCGTTTTTATGGCATCAAAAATGATTCTGAAATAATTCAACTGAAATTAAGAATCAGTGTCTTATAATTCACAGCTTTATTATCGGAAGTTGGTTTACGGAAATGTTACAAAACGGACTCCAATTAATTTACACACTTCATTTATTTCCAGTTAAGATATTCAAGCAGTTTTTGAAGCTCTGAAAAACTCTAGTTTTTTCCTCCTTTTTGCATGCGTTTAACAACGAGAAGCTATTCAAGATGATTTGCAAATAAATGATATTCATAGCTGTTTAGCTACTTGCATTACTGCAGTCAATATTTTCAGCTGGGTCATTCTTGGCTTTTTAACTATAGCGTCATTTTGCATTGAAACTCAGTGCAATTGCCAACTATTAACCATTGTCTGTTCTCCTTCATTATTTGCTCTGCGTTGTTATTCATTCATTCACTCAGCAGAAGGATTAAATTTCTTTCTTTCTCTTGTGTTCATTTTGTTTGGCTGTTCTTCTGACTGACTTTTATAATTGTGTACGTCGGCTCTTTTTCTGCACACTTGCACTTGAGTCCACGTTGTTTTTGTTTTTGTTTTTATGCCGCCAAGTGTGGGTGTGAGTGTGTAGGAGTAGCATTCATATAGAAAATGTTGTGTTGAAGAGTGTTTTGTAAGTGTACGTTGGCGTCATATTACGTTGTTAGTTAATTGGAAATAAAATAAGTTTGAACTTTTGGACAAATACTTAGTTTAAATATAAAAGGTAGTGCTAATTAATTCCAAAAATTAAAGCCATCGAAATAAGTAGAATAAATTTTCTTCTCAAAAGCCAAATTGATTATCCTTCATCTAAGTACCTATGCAATTTAGAAATCAAAATGATTTGTTTATTATAGCATTTTTTTATATCTTAAACAAAACTTTATTTTTAGCCATAAAAAGTACTAAACTACAATAACATATTTACACCCGGTAATCTACTCCGTTAAATGCTATAAAGTGTGCACATTTTACACTAGTTAAGTAGTACAATTTTGCTGCAGCCACTTAAGTCCTTGAATCTATTTGTGTCTTTGACGAGCTAATAGATTTTATTTTTTTTTATTATATCATAAAAATAAAGCATTAAAAGAGGACATCGTTAGGTTAGTAAGATGCGCGCTAACTGGCAATAAAAAATAAAATTTAACTATCTTTAAATTGTGTGCACGATATTATGTATTAAGCATGAAAATGACTGCGAGTAATAAAAACCATTTCATTGTAAGTGAATGAAACTAAGGCATTAGCTGTGGAACTAATTTGAGTTAAGTTTGAATTTTCAATAAACAACTAAGTTGTGTTTTCTTATTTTTTTTTTTTTTTGTTTTTTCTTTCTTATTGCATGCTAGTAAATTGTTAGTTTAATGGCTGAAACAGCAGTAGAACCAACACCAACACAACTGGTGTCACTCCTTTGCCGCAATTGCTTTATTTGTAGTTTAAGCAATAGACAAGCTTGCGCCATACAAACATACTTTCATGCAACCAGTCTAACAGCTCAACTTCTGTCTGCCGTGGCTGTCGCTCAAATGCACTTATAGCGTGTCATTAATTCTGGGTGTTAGTGGGTGAACATGTGAGTGTGTGTGTCTGTGTGATATGTATGCATGCGTTTTTACTCGCTCAACTGCAGCTGTAGCGATTCACTTAAGGATATTCTTTCACAGTGGTTTAACCACCAGCTCACAGCTGTTTTAATGCCTGGTCATTCGCAAGGGTGCTAACAATGGAAGAGAAAGTCGTTAGATACTAAGATATCAACTTTTTTTTTTATGTTCTAAAAATAATATTGCAAACACTCTCAGTGCTGAAGTGCATGTTGTAGTGAATCCTCATATATAAGTCTGTAGTAGATAAAGCTGTTTATGCATTTTATCTATTTAAATTCTACACGAAAAGACTTTCAGGCAGTAAAATGCACAACAAATTATGTTTAGACTTTAACTTCCTTAGAAGACTTTTGTTCCATTTTTGTAAAAAAATAAAAGTGTCTTTGTGAGAGCATTTTGAAAAAACAGTCAAAGATATTGAATTTAAAATTTGTTTATATTTTAAAGAACAATTTCATTTAATTAAATCTATATATATAAAAAATCAATTGCGTGTGCGTTAGTCTTACTAAGGCTCGGAAACGGCCTTTGCCTTAATACGGATGTGGTTTCAAGAAAAAGAAAATGACAAAAAACTGGAAGGAATTGCGAAAAAAATCGAAAAATATAAATTGGTATTTTTGCTTGGGAATTGCCACTTCTAACACCCTTAAATAGTAAAAAAAACTTAACGGCTGGCTCTTTACAAGAAATGCAAATGTACCTACAAACGTCCTTTTTTATCGAAAATGTTCGTAATTGATCGAATCTGTTCCCTCTGAACCGCACCAAATTCGCACATTGTTTGCTATTATCAGATCTACATGTTTCCCTTCGAATCCGAACGACTCTTTGAGAGAAGCTGTGGACAATGGAACTGGTGAAATTTACTTCCACGATGCTCCCGGAGGGACTCAAAAAACATTATTCATTTCTTTGCTTTTGGCGAGGATTCGATCGCAGAATGAAGTTGCCCTAACATTGGCTTCATCTGGAATAGCAGCAACTTTGTTAGATGGTGTGCGAACGGCACATTCTGCCTTGAAATCGGCCCTGAACATGCAAATCAACGAGACACTAGCTTGCAACATCGCCAAAAACAGCGCAATGGCAAAGGTTCTACAGATATGCAAATTGATCGTTTGAAATGAATGCACGATGGCCCATAAGAGATCATTGGAGGCGCTGGACAGAACGCTGAAAGATATTCGTGACAACCAAAACATTTTTGGTGGAGCCATGATTCTGTTTTCCGGTGATTTTCGTCAGACTCTTCCAGTTATTCCACGGTCAACTGTAGCTGATGAACTAAACGCGTGCTTTCAAATCATCAAATTTGTGCTGGCATGTAAAGACACTCCGATTAACGACTAGTATGCGAGTGTTTTTGCAACAAGATCGATGTGCTGATATGTTTTCAAAGCAATTGTTGAAAATTGGTAATGGGAAAATCGCAGTTGATATCTCCACTGGATTCATCAAACTGCCCACTGATTTCTGTCAGCTGTCTGATTCAAAGGAGTAGCTAATTCGGCGTGTGTTTCCGAACGTAGAGCAGAACTTCAAAAATCATAATTGGTTAAAGATTGGCTGCGAAAAACAAAGATGTCGATGACCTCAACGCGACTATTCAAAATTTCATTCCGGGACAGCTGTTGTCCTTCAAATCGGTTGACACAATTATCAACCAAGATGAGGTTGTCAACTATCCCATAGAATTTTTTAATTAACTGGAGTTGCCTGGATTACCATCTCACAATTTGCAATTAAAAGTATGCTCTCAGTCATCATCATGTTGCGTAACATCAAACAACCTCTACTATACATTGGAACGAGACTAGCTGTCAAAAAACTTATGAACAACGTAATCGAGGCGACGATTATCATAGGAAAGTACAAAGGAGAGAATGCTTTGGTTCCGCTCATCTCGCTGGTTCCAACGGATATGCCCTTCGTTTTAAACGGCTGTAATTCCCCATGCATCTGGTCTTAGCGATGACCATCAACAAATCACAAGGCCAGTCGTTTGAAGTTTGCGGAATCAACGTGGAGTTTCCGTGTTTGGCACATGGGCAACCGTATGTCGCCTGTTCGCCTGTTGTCGGAAAGCCATCCTCATTGTATATATAAAAACAGAACAAAAAACATGGTTTATCAAAAAGCTTTAAATGTTAACTTTATTTATATTTTTTTTAATAAAAGGCATTGAATTAATTTAAATTATAAACTAGTTTGATTTTATAACCAAATAAAATTCAAACCGTACACGATGCGGCCAATACTATTGATCTCAACAATATCATAAGCAAATCGCAAATTTTTATATTTTTTCTTCTACACAAATAATTAAATTCTACGTCATTCAGGCAAAAATAAATTTTTCCTAAATTCGCACAGAGCCATCTATTGAAAAAATGGATACATTGAATATTTAAGCGCTGATTATAATAGACGAAACGGAACGTTGTAGAACGTTGGGAAATGTCTCTTTGCAATCTATTACATGAACTTCTTATGTGAGCGAAGTCTTATAATAAGGCGAAATGGAACGGCACGCGACGTTGAGATCTATAGATTTTTGATTTTTGCGTTGCGTTCCGTTCCGTCGAGAATAAACAAATGCTTTTGACAAATGCTTAAACAAATATCTTCTTATTTGATTTTCCGACGCCTC
The DNA here is from genome assembly GCA_958299015.1 of Tetanocera ferruginea. Lineage (NCBI taxonomy): Eukaryota > Metazoa > Arthropoda > Insecta > Diptera > Sciomyzidae > Tetanocera > Tetanocera ferruginea. The sequence goes on along the minus strand of OY282640.1, from coordinate 48,543,758 downwards.
TTTTTTATAATGAATTCATATGTATTTATTTTGAACACGTTACGTTATATCTAAATCATAAAAAAATCCCATAAGTTTCCTTAAAATTTATAATAAATATTTGAATACACTGTGACGCAATAATCAACTTTTTGACTCCAAACAAAAAAACACTTATCCCAGCCGAAAGTACTCGATGAGAGGAGAAAAGTAATTTCTGGATTTTGCTAGATTGGTTGCCGTTCGTTTTTTTATGAGCCTCTATAGTTTTTTCGCCAAATTCGATTTTGAGCACTTTTTTGCAATTTTCTTCTATTTTTCGCATGGCCATAGCTCGAAAAATGCTGTGAATTTTTTTTGCAGTCTTCAGCAAAGCTGTAGCTCTTGACTCGGCCAACAAAAACGCTGAATATATCAAGTCGGAAAAATTTCATCTTCATGCTCAAAACCCCAAAAATGTCAAAAAAATTACCACTTTCTTCACCGATTTTGTCCGTTTTTCGACTACAGCTCTTGAACTATTGAAAATTTTACCAAACAATCAAGGGAAGAAATGAAGCCTATATAATTATGAACAACTTTCCATTACATACGAACTTCATACGACCACTCCTTGATACGGATTTTGCCATACAAATGTAGATATAGCAAAGCCTCCATACAAACTATAGAGGCTCATAAAAAACGAACGGCAACCAATCTAGCAAAATCCAGAAATCACTTTTCTCCTCTCATCGAGTACTTTCGGCTGGGATAAGTGTTTTTTTGTTTTGAATTTTTGTGTTGCACTGTGATATTCAATAGTGTTTGTAATGTTCTTGTGAAACAGATCATTGTAACCATTTTTCTTCTTTAACTTTTCTTTATGCCTATTACTTATGTTTATAAGAAATGTTTTTATTATGTTGCTATTTTATTAAAGCATAAAAAAAAAATAAATTGGGTATTTCAGCTCTTGAAAGGACATTGACCGAGCTTCTTATGATCAATTGTGTTTTGTGTGTTATTAAATATTTGCACACAATTGACTAAGAACTGCCCCTACATATTTTTTATACCGACTCCGAACGGCTAAAGTTCATGTTCTCTAGAAGCTTTACATGACATTTTTTACTCTCTGAGGTTTGCCATTGTCTACAGAAAGGTGGTGACCGATCAGAAAAATTTTTTATTGAAAAAACTTTTCGCCGCGACTGGGGATCGAACCCGGGCTCCGAGCATGCTAAGACACACACTTAACCTGCATGTCACGGTCACCCCAAAAACTCTCTCCCAACCAATTTCATACGGGTTTTTTTTTGAAAGCAAATTTGTGCGTTCAAAAAAATGGTAGCGTTTTATTAATACATAAAAATCATTGAAAATGTTGTAAAATTATTTTATAAATATAATTTTATATTTATTTTAATTTTTAAATAAATTGTTCCGTCTTTTTCCAGAAATGGGACGAGAAAAGCATTGTTCTGCTGAAAAGCAGTAATTGATGAAAAATTAATTTCCGAGAGCAAAACATTTTTCTCAGACATGTTTATTTTGATATAAAATACATACACACCAAATTTTATTGTTGTAGGTTAGTTATGAGCTTATTTATGCAGTTTTTCAATTTTTGCGTCATATGGGAGGTAGGCGTGTCCGTGGGCGGATTCCAAAAATATTCAAGAGTGCAGATCATTGGCCACATGTGACCATGTGTACCAAGTTTCATCCAATTAACTGAACTACTTCTTCTTATCCTGTGTTTACGGACAACACACAGACGGACGGACGGACATGAATAGTTCGACTCATGAGGTGACGCTGATCAAGAATATATATATACTTTTCTATACCGGACTCGCTTCGTTCTATGCGTTACAAACGTTTGCACAAAGTTAATATGTCAGATTTAGGGTATACAACAACAAACATACAACAAAATTTGTTATGTATGTGTTTTGTATTAACACAAAGATGTTTTCAAAAAATGGAGATCATCCGCTGACGGACACGCCCATCTTCCATACAACCCAAAAATTGAAAACACAATAAATAAGCATCTGCTTAAGTAATAGAGATAAAATTTAGCCCGTATGTTTTTTATAACAAAACAAAGATGGTTTTGAAAAATGGAGATCATCCGCTCACGAACACGCCTACCTCCCATACAACGCAAAAATTGAAAACTGCATAAATAAGCTCATAATAAACTTACAACAATAAAAATTGGTGTGTATGTCTTTTGAATCAACACAAAGATGTCTTCGAAAAATGGGTGTCATCCGCTCATGGACACGCCTACCTCCCATACAACCCAAAAAGTTTAAAACTCAATAATTAAGGTTATGTTTGTCATAGAGAGATGAAATTTGATATGTATGTATTTTATTTAAAAGCTAAGGTGTGTTCAAAAATTGGGAGTTATTCGCCCATGAACACGCCCACCTCCCATAGCGAAAGCACAATAAAGGCATTGACTGTGAGCTACAGATATAAAACTTGGTATGTGTAAATTTTTCATCAACATTTAAATGCATATAAAATATAGGCTTCATCCGCCCATGGACACACCCATTTTCAATAATTTTATATATTTTTTTTTTATTGAAAAAGTAGGTTTAGGGTATTTCATAGTCGGCCTAGACCGACTTTAGACTTTCTTTACTTGTTTTAATATAAAATCGAGCTTTCAAACAGATACATACACATTTCTGGTGGGAAAAACAAGTTTGAAGTTGGATTTAAGTTTGCTTATACTTTTTAAATCGAACATGTTCAATTTGAAATAAACTCACACATGTGTGCTCAAGCATGATCCAATCAGACATGCTCCAAGAATTCATGCTTAACAGCAACTTCCCCGCAACCTCTTTTGTATATAATACAAGCATATTTTATTTTGTTTGATTCAACTTTCTGTCTTCCAACTTTGCTCGATGAACCGTACAACTTGTACATTTGCTTTCAATGTTTTTCTTTGTGTTTGCTTTGCTTTGAGTGTTGCATTTGTATTAATGCGCTATGCGTGACTTTTGTTAAAAGAAGTGTATCAATGCAGTAACGCATTTAAATGCTTCAACTCAATAACGCAACGCAACGCTCGTTACCCATGTCTATAGTACATGGGGCGTGGCACCTCGCATGTAATTATAATTTTCGATATAGAATTGCTTTGAACTTACATGTTTCACAGCCTCAAAATTCGGTATCAATTTACATGTGGTGTTTCACTGGCAATATTTTGTAGGCGTTATACAAAGGGCGTGGCACTTTTTAAACATTCAAACATTTCGGTATAACATTCGAAATATAAGTCACACATTTATAAAGCTCAGAACGAATATAATACTTAGTCGTGTCCTTCGACTGTAAATTGATCGAGAATTGGGAAAGAGGCGTGGGAACACCCATACTATTCAAATGTTTAATATCGTATAACTTTGGTTATAAATGTCGCATAACATTGAAACTTAGTATAAACTATTGGCCATGTCCTTCTACTGAATAATTGCAACGGGCATTGCAAAACGGGGTGTGTAGGCGTAACAACGTGCGCCGGGTATGGCTTATAATTTATAAATATTGAACATTTCTAATTAAATTAGTAATAAAGTCATTACCAAACACTTTAGCAATAAGTTTGATTAACTTAAATGCGATACGTGAATGTCTGATGTTAAATTTTTAACAAATCGTGAAAGTTGAACGAAATCTGGTCGTCCCCACTGTTCTTCCAAAAACTAAAACTAAATTGGGTACATCTCTCAAAACTTTTACTCTAGCCAAAATCCATAAAAAATCCAGTAACCCAACCAAGATTTCAGGTAAGCCATAGAGTCTGATAATCCCATTGCATCCGATTAGCCATAGAATCATCCACGTTGAAAATTCAAGCGTAACGTGTCACGGTTGAAAATTCAAGCCATACATATCACGGCTAGACCCATTTGACTCGACCATTTTTCAAATCTGCAGGATGCTGCAGACCTATTTCTCACGTATTATGACCAATGATATCGATATCATATGCCAGCAGCTGATTCCATAAAACATCCTTGCAGTATTTTTTCCAATTCCGCGCAAACTTTTTAATGAATTTCAGCAATTTTGCACTTAATCGAACAGCCATACTTTTATACTGTACTGGCGCTGCAAAGCGTATAAATATCCATTAGTTAATTATATCCTGTAGGTATGTGACGACTGCGTTCTGTGTTGCCAGCTCAAAGAAATTCTTGTGTTGTTTTTGTTTTTTTTTGTTTTCTTATTTATTTCATTGATTCGACGTGTTGGCTGATGGAGATATTTAGTATTTTCGGGTGGGTGTAGAGGTGTGGATTGCACGTTGCTCGTTGTTCGTTCGTTAAAATAGATTATAAGTTTGTCATCAGCGGCGCCAACAAGAAATGCTTGTCTGCCAGTTTAGTTGTTGGTGTTGTACAAGTTGTTGCTATTTCCGTTTGTATACACCGGAAGTTGCAACAGCCATTGAATTGGTAATAATCGCCATGTTGTTGTTGTTGTTGGTATTGCTGTTGTAGCTGTTGTTTGTACACAATATATCATCATTTATAATTGCTTTACTTATACTGAAGCTACTAATCTACACACACACACACACACACAAACACACACTTCTTATTTCCTTTGCTTCACTTAAACTCGTCAAGCATTAAATTTGCTGCTTTAATAAATTTTCTATTAAAAGAATTCATAAAATATCTTTAATCTTTTTCTTGCAGATTCCACACGCAAACTTCAGGATGTGCTACAGGAATTCTGTGGTTCGCAAGCATCGCCGAAATTCAATCCAGATGGGGTATGTATGAGTGTATATACAATAAAGTCTACTCAACTCTAGCCTATCTCTAGCCTCAACCTATCCTTAATGTAATTGACACTTGAAGCCTAGAGCTAAGTTTGTGTACAGCTACTTGTGCCAAATAAGCTCGATTATTGACCCAACATTTTGTCAAAAGAAGTTAAAAACTGCTGTTTTTTTTTTCTCTTTTTGCAAATATTGTCTGCCTAAACGTGCCCACCCGTTCACTCCACAGCGCCCATTGAAGCGCCATATTTTGTCAATAAATTTTGTTGTTATATTGCAGCAGCCACTCGACAGTACTTTGGTTTAAATCCTTCGGGACATTATTTTGTCAAGATTTGCGCATGATTGACGAATAATGATTTTTGAAGTTTTCAAATTATTCCCTTAACTAGAAGTAAGTAGCTAGAAGCAAACATGGTAGCAAACTTGATAGCACACTTAATTAGATAACATTCTGAAAATAACTCTTCCTTCTGTTATATAAAACCAATTTTCCCTATTTTTTTTATTAACCCTTAACGTGATTTTTATATATAGCACACAACACTAAATTTTTGATCTCGCTCTTAAAAGTTCATCCATTAAACTAACCTCAGTTTCTCAGTTTAGCATCAAATTTTCATGATAATCGCACACAAGTATTAGTAATATAATTCCAAGAACAAAAACAACAACAACAACTAAAACCATAACAGCAGCAGTAAAAACAAAAAATTGAACCCTTGTCAAGCTGAACACGTGCGAGCAGATAAATTGAATTGGTTGGGATTTTCCGGCGAAACTCATCATCTATTTGTTATTCATGAAGCATCGATCTATAGGATTTGCCTAAAATTCGATAAGCCAAAATAAATAAAGTTATAATTTTAAAGTTTTTAAATAATGAAGAGTTGAGCAATTTATATTGGGTCATGTGCGAAGCATTGACAAAGAATTCTAGTGGTTTGCCATGCAATAAAGTCATTTTTATTGGCATGTTTATGAAAGTCAAGCAATTTTATTAGTTCAGAGTTTCAATGAACTCTGAAGTACAGGATACATTTTAAAAGGCTATATTATAATAGGATACATTTTGAATTGTGTATATAAAGAAGTTTATGTTATGTAAACATGTTAATGATAAATTCGAAAATAAGTGGAAGATTTCTTTACAACTTTCAATCACCCCAAAAACTCAACATAACATTAAAAATCAATAAAAAACCATGAAGAATTTATATGAAAACAAAATTAAAATATACAATCAAATTCAATATCAAAATCTAAATCAAAATAATAATCAAAATAAAACATCAAATGCAAATCCAAATCTAAACCCAAATATAAACCCAAATCCAAATCCAAATCCAAATGCAAATCCAACACCCAAATCCAAATCCAAATCCAAATCCAATTCCAAATCCACATCCACATCCACATCCACATCCACATCCACATCCAAATCCAAATCCAAATCCAAATCCAAATCCAAATCAAAATCAAAATCAAAATCAAAATCAAAATCAAAATCAAAATCAAAATCAAAATCAAAATCAAAATCAAAATCAAAATCAAAATCAAAATCAAAATCAAAATCAAAATCAAAATCAAAATCAAAATCAAAATCAAAATCAAAATCAAAATCAAAATCAAAATCAAAATCAAAATCAAAATCAAAATCAAAATCCAAATCCAAATCCAAATCCAAATCCAAATCCAAATCCAAATCCAAATCCAAATCCAAATCCAAATCCAAATCCAAATCCAAATCCAAATCCAAATCCAAATCCAAATCCAAATCCAAATCCAAATCCAAATCCAAATCCAAATCCAAATCCAAATCCAAATCCAAATCCAAATCCAAATCCAAATCCAAATCCAAATCCAAATCCAAATCCAAATCCAAATCCAAATCCAAATCCAAATCCAAATCCAAATCCAAATCCAAATCCAAATTCAAATCCAAATCCAAATCCAAATCCAAATCCACATCCAAATCCAAATCCAAATCCAAATCCAAATTCAATTCCAAATCCAAATCCAAATCAAAATCCAAATCTTAATCCAAATCCAAATCCAAATCCAAATCCAAATCCAAATCCAAATCCAAATCTTTATCCAAATCCAAATCCAAATCCAAATCCAAATCCAAATCCAAATCCAAATCCAAATCCAAATCTTTATCCAAATACAAATCCAAATCCAAATCCACATACAAATCCACATACAAATCCAAATCCACATACAAATCCAAATCCACATACAAATCCAAATCCAAATGCAAATCCAAATCCAAATCCAAATCCAAATCCAAATCCAAATCCAAATCCAAATCCAAATCCAAATCCAAATCCAAATCCAAATCCAAATCCAAATCCAAATCCAAATCCAAATCCAAATCCAAATCCAAATCCAAATCCAAATCCAAATCCAAATCCAAATCCAAATCCAAATCCAAATCCAAATCCAAATCCAAATCCAAATCCAAATCCAAATCCAAATCCAAATCCAAATCCAAATCCTAATCAAAATCAAAATCAGAATCAAAATCAAAATCAAAATCAAAATCAAAATCAAAATCAAAATCAAAATCAAAATCAAAATCAAAATCAAAATCAAAATCAAAATCAAAATCAAAATCAAAATCAAAATCAAAATCAAAATCAAAATCAAAATCAAAATCAAAATCAAAATCAAAATCAAAATCAAAATCAAAATCAAAATCAAAATCAAAATCAAAATCAAAATCAAAAAGTCAAAGTAAAAATCAAGTTAAGGTAAAGCTTTTGTCTTTAATGAGGTTCTACTGAACCAGTTGGAGCTAGGCTTAAGCCTGAAAGCGCGGCTTAAGTCTTTAGACTGAAGACTCTCAGAGACAGCTTACGTCACTGTAAAACCAGTTTCCTAGGAAATGGTTTTTGGCCAGCTCTTGGCATGTGCAGTGTAGATGAGTGTAGATAGATTCTTTCTCTTCCTCGTCTTTTCAGCTTCTGTAGAAATCGTAATGGAGGATATTTTATCCAATGACAGTACTTATTTGATCCTTTCTTAGGGAAATTAGTTCTTTTGAGTCTTTTAGGCTCAGAGCTGTTCAAACCTGATGAGCCGTGTGGCGTGAGCTTCCCGTAGACCTCCGGATGTTGGTTCTTTAAAGGAATAGCTCATATGTCAGTAATTTACATGTGGCAAAAGGTATACCAATTATTTTCTTTTCTGTTGAAAAACTTTTGGTAGTACCATTTCTACTTCATCTGCTTTGGAGTTTCCTGGAAAGTCTGTATTTCCGGAGATTCAACATAGGCAGATGTGAAGCTAATCTGCCAACTCATTTAGAGATCTATGGCAGCTCAGGACTATTAAAGATATTATTTTTAAACATCTGAAACAGGGGTTTTGTTGCGGCTTGACATCCTAAAAAGAGGACAACAGAAGAAACTGTACCAGTTCCATATCAAAGCTTGCGTCGTCTGGTACAGAAGTGCAGAATGGAGAAGATAAGTCGTCGTAAATTCTTTCGGAAGCCTATTATTGCTGCAATAACGTCTCATCTTTTTTGAAGAACCTCGCTTCAATGAAGGTGAAAACATAATCTACCACATAACCTTTAGATGTCAAATATACTGGGAATCCTGATTTATGACAAAAGTTGCCGATATGAAGTCCGCCTTTGGCTATTCAACCATTGTCACCTTCCAGTTACCTGTTTGTATATCATCGAAACTGAATTAATTAGATTTCAGGATTGGCTGAGTGTCAGAAAATCTGACAGGAATCCGGAAATGCGCTCTTGGCCGGTTAGGGATCTGATCCCTATCAAGAACTTCAAGTTTTGCTTCCGGCCAATCCTCCCCTATCCTGTAGATCAACTGATCTCTGGTAGATGCAGACGATCAGCTTTATGTGGTCTTGATGCCATTTAATGTCATCATAAAAAGGCCCTTACCGGGGGACACTAAGGGTTGCCCTCTAGGAATATCTCTTGGTGTTAGGAGAGCTTGTGCTTTTTCCGTGATACCCAGCATCCACTTCAGACACAACTTATGTTCCACGGTACGCTGGTCTTCAGGTACGTTTTAAATACGGTCCCACATTCCGCAACGCTGTTTTCTGAGTAATGAGTTGGCTGAGTAATGAGTTAGCTCTTTTTAAAAAGTGACACACTTTGAGATGGGGTTGGCTTGCTGCTTTCACCAGAGCCAGAATTGTAGGCCGAGTGGATTGTTGCAAGGATTGTTTAAAGACTGCGTGTTTGCTGCTGAGAGCTGATTCTCGTTAGAATTTTACTCGTTTTGGTTCGTGCGGTCCCACTCTCTCCTCCTAGAATGACGATAGGCTCTGAGACCTATCCTCAGTTCGAAATTGCATTCAAATGCTTTTTAGAAATATCGCGTGGAGCACAAATCCAGACTGAGACTTGGTTCAGAGTCTGCCAGTCTAGTGACCAATATTAAATAAACCGCGGTAAGGCCACAGCTACTCTCTGAGGCGGCCAGGTATCAGAAAGCCTCCGTAGTAATACAGACTGATCTTATCTCAAACCATCGAAAAGGGACGGAAACGCATAACAAACTGAATAAGGGAACTATAAAGCTCTTAATTCATTGCTCATCGACTTGTATGACATGGATGATCCTACCAGGAGCCGAAGATCCATTCATCATAGCTCATTGAGTCCTTGCAACCTAAGCCCGTAAACCGCGTCAAGGTGACTACTTACGTGGAGGAAATCAAAGTTAAGGTAAAAATCAAAGTCCAAATCAGAGTCAAGGTCAAAATCAAAGTAAAGGTCAAGCGGAGTCAAAATTAAAATCTTAATCAAAAACGACAACGACAACGAAAAATGAAAAATGAAAAATGAAAAATGAAAAATGAAAAATGAAAAATGAAAAATGAAAAATGAAAAATGAAAAATGAAAAATGAAAAATGAAAAATGAAAAATGAAAAATGAAAAATGAAAAATGAAAAATGAAAAATGAAAAATGAAAAATGAAAAATGAAAAATGAAAAATGAAAAATGAAAAATGAAAAATGAAAAATGAAAAATGAAAAATGAAAAATGAAAAATGAAAAATGAAAAATGAAAAATGAAAAATGAAAAATGAAAAATGAAAAATGAAAAATGAAAAATGAAAAATGAAAAATGAAAAATGAAAAATGAAAAATGAAAAATGAAAAATGAAAAATGAAAAATGAAAAATGAAAAATGAAAAATGAAAAATGAAAAATGAAAAATGAAAAATGAAAAATGAAAAATGAAAAATGAAAAATGAAAAATGAAAAATGAAAAATGAAAAATGAAAAATGAAAAATGAAAAATGAAAAATGAAAAAATGAAACATTAAAAAGAAAAAATGATTAATGTGAAATGTGAATTGTGATTTGTGATTTGTGAAATGTGAAATATGAATGAAAATTAAGTTCATAACTGTTTCAATACGCGGTGGAGTCACGATAGATCCCGCCATAATATTAAGAGCACCATTATTCCTTTCTAATTTTACAATTCAGATAATTGTTGAACGATTGCCAATTTTTTGATCAGCCTCTGATTAGCTCTCTGCAGAGCCATTCGAAGTATGTTAATATAAAACATGCAGGGTTCGGTTCTTAATCAATTGTGTTTACAATGCAACACATTTCATCATAATAATTTCGGTTTTTTCAAGGACTAAAAGGACAGTTGGTTTTTTCCAATGCTTATTTACTAATATTGCTTACATTTTAATATTAGATAAGGTTAGTTCTATCCTTGGATTGATTTCAACTTTTCATATTGTGGTAGTTTTTGACAAAAGCTGATTATGACGAATAAAATTCGAGTTGTGAGTTAGTTTATATAAATTTATTTTTATCAACATTCAAAAATTAATTTATTAATATTTAAATTGTTTTAATTTGTTGTTTTAAGCTTTACAAAAAACGTTTACAAACTTTTAAGCTATTATTCACAAACCTTAAAACCCTCATCTATCATCTCTCTATCTAGTTATTTGAACATCAGATCAGTTATTCTCTGGTGGCTACATTTAAAATATTCCCAAGAAATTTAATCATACATCCCTGAAGTGTTGCCTTTTTGTGCACATCTAAACAAGCAAAAACCCGCACTGAACTGTCTGAGTAGAAAATTGTTGTCTGCATAATTTATGATATTCAAATAGTTGAATCTTGTTTGTTGGGCTTTTATGCTGAGTTATCGGTTTTTATTACATATTTTATGGCATTGTAGCAATACGTCTTAAATTTGAAAATTGTTAGAATTTTCTGAATTTAATTTGATAAATTTGGAAATGTGTGAATTATTTGTTCATGCTTGGCAAATAATAAAAGAAATGTAGACACTTCAATACACAAAGACGAGCATGCCAACACACGCACACTCACATACAGACACATCTACGAAGTATACGTAAGCAAATAAAGTGCAGAGTATGTATCTGCTGTTGAAATGAAATCAAGCATAAAAATCATACAATCGAGTTTTACAACAAAGCATCTCGAGTGCTCTTCTCCACTGCGGCGCACAGTGGGCGCTTTAAAATCAATACATAAGCTTTAAAAAGTAAAATTTTCGAATGATTTAAAGTACATTTAAAGTAATTTTCTTATGTTTTTATGACTTTCTTCCGAGCGTGGTATTTTTTTTCTAAAATTAGAAAATATTGTTTTCAAAAATTTACTTTTTTTTATAGACGAGTTTGGAAATTACTACATACTAGACTCCTTTTGATTAACTTAATTATTCATTCATTATTAAAATTGAAAATTTTTATGATATATTTTTTAATGTTATTCCTTAAAAGTAACCTTCGTTTATTTATGTACAAGAACACATTCCAAAAAACCACGTTTTTGAAGCTCACAACTTCATTATTTTTGTCTCATTGATTTTAAGCGATTCTTTTTGAAGCTTTTCGTTCCACTGTGCAGCATTTTGCTTCATTGCGGTCTTGTTATAGCTGCCAGATGCAGCAAATTTCATCGCTGCTTCAGCATTAATGTAGAGGTGTGCATGTTTGATTCTACCCCTATGTATGTGTGTCTTTAATGGTGTGCGCAGCTTTTGAAATGCAAATATCGAGCTGAAATTTGTCAAATACTTTCACCCATTATTTTCGAATAATACTTTCACCCATTATTCGAAAATAATGGGTGAAAGTATGTGTGTGTTAAATTCTCAATGCCGCTGCTGCAAATAATTTGCCAAAATATTTTACGCTTTGAACTCGATTTATTTTACTGGCTGCTTTATTTGTTGTTTGCTTTTGCCGTTGTTTTAATCATGTTGTTAACAATTTATTGCCGTAATTTGTGTGTTTGTTCTACTCTACGTTGCACACTTATTTGCTTGCTGTATCGTTCTTCGTTTTGTTTGTTTCCTCTAATCATCCAAACGCATGGCTTGCCTTATAGAATTCCACATGAAAATGTTACTCATACGCCTGGTTGACCAAAACATTTGCAATTCTCATGAGTACCAAATTTTTTGCTTTTATTCTATACAGAATATCAGCTAATGGCTTATAAATAACAAAAAGCAACATGGTCTCGATTTAATGCATTTGTTGTTTACCATCTCAACCCCTAAACATGTTGCCATATGAGTCAGAGTGCGGTTGTAGGTGTAGTTGTGTATTTGAACTATGTTCCGATAATCCTGGTTTGCACTCAAAGCATATTATTTTACAACAATAGCCATAAAACTTCATTTCCAACCAAGTAATGAAACAAAACAATTCGATTTAGTCTTTATTTAATCTTTCTACAATGTGCAATAGATAAAGTATGCTTGAGAAAGAAAATGTTAAAGTTCGTAAAATGTTCGCTTAAACTTAGCCTGCATATAAAAAAAAAAGGCTTTGGCATAGAACTTCTATGATTTCAACTAGCAATAAATATAAAATATAAAAATAGTTTTTATAGTTCATTTAAAATAGTTTGCATTGTTATTTGAACTTAACTAGTTAAGCAGCTTTTGCCAACAAATAATGCCAAGCATAAGCTGTCAGATCAGTGTTATTTTTAGAAGTTGTTCAGTACAAAACAAAATAAGTTGAGTTATGAGATTGAGTCAATTTCAAAACCATTTTGATTGAGGGTGCTGAAATCTCATACAAAAAGGAAAATATATAAGAAATAACAAATTTGTTTGATTATTTCAGCTTCTTATCTTATCATCTTAGAAACTGAATTTTCTTAAGATGATGAAGTAAAAAACTTTTACAGTGTTTCATTAAAAACTTGCAAAATAAGTTTGATAAATCTTGACTACGACAGTAACTTAAGTTTTTTAGCTTTTTTTTTAAGAAATAAAATACACATAAAGGTCTATTAAGTATCATAAGGTTACTGTAGGTTTAACATTTTAAAAATGATCTTTTGCTTTGTTTTGGTAATCAGTGAAATTTATTGCAAATTGCAAAATAATGTATTTTTATAAAATTGGTTTTATTTTTTATTTTTTAATTTAAATTCTTAAAACCCACATAAAATGTTACTCACCTCATAAATCTTTCAAATACCGATAATGTGTAATTTTGTTGGGCTGCCAGCAGAATTCGTTTCTGCAAGTCTGTACTTTTATTTATTTGTTTGACTGTGAAATTCTTTGCAAGGAATAACAATTTGTTATTCCAAGAAGAACTGTTTTGAAAGCTTAAACTCTGCCATGTGAAGAATTTAAGCCAAACGTATCGGCTTACAAAAATAATTTCCAAGGTTATGAAAGCAAAATGGAAAATTTTTCTCGCATATTATAAGTAAGCTGGAAAATAAATTGCAACTCTAACAAAAAATACGAACCAGAAAACCACAATTAGAAGGCAACGTTACACAGTCTTCAATTAGTTGCAATAATAACGGTATAAAAAAGATTTAATCATGTGCACAAAATTGCAATATTGAGGATATACTAAAATAACTGAGGGGCAACTTCACAGCCACAGCAGCAAATCATCTTTAGTAGATAATAATAAATCAGAAACATTTCAAGCTTACAATTGAAAGCGAATCATACAAAATTGAGTATCTATGAGTTCTAGAAGATATTGTAAGGATAAAAAATATACAGATGTTAACAGACAGCAAAACAAACAGACAGACAGACTGATGAATTCACGTAGTTTTGTGCCAGCAGCTGATATATGTAGCGGTGTATGTGTGTGTGTCTGTGTTCAACATATTGTAATTGAAGTTTTTGCTATGAAGTGAAAAAATTATTGCAACTTTTGGCAAAGGGCGAGGGGAAAGAGAAAAATAAATATTAGTGAGAGAAGAATATGAGAAAAATGTGCAAGGAAGTGTGAAGCAGAATATTGTGACATTTTTATATAAAACTATTTTTCATGCTTATTAAAGATAGATGGCTCGAAATGATATTTAGAGAAATATAAAAATAGTGCAAAAAAACTGTCAAAATTAAGCTGCGCTTATTTTATAACAGCTATTTTGATGGCAGAAAAATCGATTAGTGCTATTTTTAGAAATGCAAATAAATGCAAACAAACTGTAGTGTAAAAAAAAAAAACAAAACAGAAGACAAAACCAACTATTTCAGCAATCAACTTGAAGAGGCAAAAAACCTCTATTTGTGTGAGTGAACGTGAGTGAGTGTACGTGTGTGTCTGAATATAACAGCTTAGTGGGTGTTTTTTTTTCTCTCTGTGGTACCTGCAGCGTTGTTGCAACGGAAATCAGCAATAGAAGCAACAAACACACACACACACACACACCCACAACGACACCAACAAGCTTTTATTGGTTTGCATGCTGCTGCAACTGTTAAAATTCCAACACCTACAGAGACAGCAAAATAAACATAGCTATGTACGTCTGTCGTTTCCGTATCCGTAACTGTAGCCCCTTTGAACACGTACGTGTTTGATTAAGTGAATGCATGTGTGTTTGTATCTAATGGCAAAGTGTAAGTGACTGAGTGAAAAAATTATTTATTCAAGCAACGAACATTGATAGCGTTGCACTTAACCTCAAAAAGGCTAGAATAACAGAGAGAGCAACAGAAAAAAAAATGCTATTTTAGGAAAAAGTGGAGGAAACAAAATAAATCAGATATTAAAAGGAAGCGCAAGCTTTATGTTTTCTGCATGACGTCTTTGGCCAAATATAAATTAGTAGCTTTTGTAGCGTTGAAATTGAATGTTTTTTTTCTTTTTGCTGTCAGAACACTTGAAAAATTTCAGCAGCTTAGCCTAAACAGCCGGCTACAAAAAAACAAAAAACACACATCTCTCAAGCTATATTAATCATTATCAGCACCTAAAAGCAAGTAAGTAGCTATGTATGTATATGTGTCTCTATGTACGCCAGTATGAATGGTATGTGTTGGAATTCTGCTTAAGCCTCTGGCTCTACTTCAGATTTATGCCCAACTTGACGCTTTTGCTGACCTCCGCACACCAAAAGCTGAATGCTTTATGAACCGTTTTGTAGCCAAAAGTTTGTTATTTTTTTTTTCTTTTTTTGTTCTTAAGCTTCCTTTAAGAAGACTTTGACTGAATTTCATACAGTTGGATGGCCGCACACTTATGTGTGGATTGTGTGTTTCTAGATTGGTGTGTGTTTTGTTTTCTTGTCTTTTCTAATACTGCCAGATGACAACATTTTGCTAAGCTGTCTCTTGATTTGTTCGAACTTAATGTCAAATTTAGGTCAATCCCCATGTTTTTACACGTATTAATCTATGTTTTTAAGTGTGCTTGAAGATGTGTTTGGTGTGCGTATGTCTTGTCTTGTGTCTTGTTGTTCTATTGAATTATTTATTTACACTTTTGACAAGCATTGAATTGGCATTAAATTGAAAATTTTATTTCATCTTTGCCTTAAGTCAACCACTAATAAGCTAGCAAACATGTGGCAAATAAATCTTCTGCTCAATAGTTGAACGATTTTGTAATTTTTCATAAAGAGAAGTTAATTCTAGATATAGCTTATGCCAATCTAGCCATGGTCCTATGCTTTTACCTCTCTTTAATTCTTTTCTCATTTCTTATCAACTGAAATTACTAATTCATCAATATTACGAATTGAGGTAGACGTGTTAGAAAACATCTCAGTTTCTTTACTCTGTGTAAAATTTTGAAAAACTTAAACAAATAAATAGTTATTTTATATTGTATATCCCGTGATATTTAATCAATTTTACTTACTTCAAGAAATACATTATTTCCTTCAAGTTAATTTAACTATAGATGTCTATGAAGCCAGTTCTAAACGAGCACAACGTGCACCAAAAAAGCTTCAGATAAATTCGCAGACGCACAGAACTCAAAAGTTCAGAGCGTTCAATCCTTTTGTGGCTCAAAAATAGTTAATAGTTTAAAAAGTATTTCAACTTTACATCAAGCACAGAATTAAACACAAATTCTCTATAAGAGAATTGCGAAGTTAATTTTCAAAAAATTCTCAAGGCTTACGAAAGCATTTAACGTTCTGTGGTCAGCCAAGAAAGATTCTTGACCTCGGTTCAGTTGGGAAGCATTCCAATACAGCTGTCCAGCAAAACAAATCCTTCCAAGGAAGACAAAGTGTAATGGAAAATTGTGAGTTCCATCCTTTCTACTTTCATACCAAGAAGGCATTATTTTAACAAATACATGTCACTGAGAGGAATGCTTCCCTTCGTCTTCTCTAGAAGTGCTTCCAGAATTTCTCAATGGAAGATTTCTCTGAGGCCTTCAATGAAAGGATTCCATTTATATATTCCAGAAAAACTTAAAGAAGGCATTTCATGACTTAGAAGACATTAGACAAAATGCTTCTAAGAAAATATTTAACCATTTCCTTCCACAAGCCATGCTATGGAAGCATTCTTGGAAGCTATTCAAATATCCTTTCAGAAGTTTATAAGAATGCCTTCTGAAACCACCTTACAAAAAGGCTTAGGAGAAGCAGAATTAGATTTGAAGAATGTCTTCTGGAAGCAGTGTATCTGAGTATGCATGTCAAGTTTTTATAAAAACTGTTGCTTCTAAAAGGCTATTTGAATTTCCGTTTCTCTCCTACTTATCTATCGCTCCATTTCCGAACTAAGGTAGACTTGACTGAATAGGTTTGACACCTGAAAACCTTAGTTCAAAGCTTAAAAAAAACATAATGGATTGACAGACAAACTTTCTCATTCGCTAAGAATTTGGTTTTAAAGAAATACACACCAATTATCAAATAGTCTTCATGGCAGAAATATTTGTGGTGTCTGATAGTATACTTTGCCTACCGTGCAGTTCTCCATTTTGTATCCGAAAGTAAATAATCGGATGTCGTGTTTACTGAGAATATGATTCGATTCCGATCTTCTCTTGTTGGAAAGAAAAACGGAACCCTTTTGGTGTTGCGAAATAAGTTTTGGTAGCGAAATAGATGTCTTCATGAGTTCCGTTGTCCAAAATTTTTAATTTTTCTTTAAGAAGTTAGTTTTTGGCTGTCAAGATTTTCATGGGATGTTTAGCTGAAGAAAGTAAAAGAAAAAAAGTAGAAAGTAGATAAAGGGTGATTTTTTAAAAGCTTGATAACTTTTTTTAAAAAAAAAACGCATAAAATTTGCAAAATCTCATCGGTTCTTTATTTGAAACGTTAGATTGGTCCATGACATTTACTTTTTGAAGATAATTTCATTTAAATGTTGACCGCGGCTGCGTCTTAGGTGGTCCATTCGGAAAGTCCAATTTTGGGCAACTTTTTCATAATTTCTCATTTCTGGTTGAATGGCTACGAAAATAAGCAAAATTGCCGCATTTGGAGTGAAGAGCAACCAGAAGCCGTTCAAGAACTGGCCATGCATCCCGAAAAATGCACTGTTTGGTGTGGTTTGTACGCTGGTGGAATCATTGGACCGTATTTTTTCAAAGATGCTGTTGGACGCAACGTTACGGTGAATGGCGATCGCTATCGTTCGATGCTAACAAACTTTTTGTTGCCAAAAATGGAAGAACTGAACTTGGTTGACATGTGGTTTCAACAAGATGGCGCTACATGCCACACAGCTCGCGATTCTATGGCCATTTTGAGGGAAAACTTCGGAGAACAATTAATCTCAAGAAATGGACCGGTAAGTTGGCCACCAAGATCATGCGATTTGACGCTTTTAGACTATTTTTGTGGGGCTACGTCAAGTCTAAAGTCTACAGAAATAAGCCAGCAACTATTCCAGCTTTGGAAGACAACATTTCCGAAGAAATTCGGGCTATTCCGGCCGAAATGCTCGAAAAAGTTGCCCAAAATTGGACTTTCCGAATGGACCACCTAAGACGCAGCCGCGGTCAACATTTAAATGAAATTATCTTCAAAAAGTAAATGTCATGGACCAATCTAACGTTTCAAATAAAGAACCGATGAGATTTTGCAAATTTTATGCGTTTTTTTTAAAAAAAAAGTTATCAAGCTCTTAAAAAATCACCCTTTAGTATAGAGTAGAATGTAGAAGGTAGAAGGTAGAAGGTAGAAGGTAGAAGGTAGAAGGTAGAAGGTAGAAGGTAGAAGGTAGAAGGTAGAAGGTAGAAGGTAGAAGGTAGAAGGTAGAAGGTAGAAGGTAGAAGGTAGAAGGTAGAAGGTAGAAGGTAGAAGGTAGAAGGTAGAAGGTAGAAGGTAGAAGGTAGAAGGTAGAAGGTAGAAGGTAGAAGGTAGAAGGTAGAAGGTAGAAGGTAGAAGGTAGAAGGTAGAAGGTAGAAGGTAGAAGGTAGAAGGTAGAAGGTAGAAGGTAGAAGGTAGAAGGTAGAAGGTAGAAGGTAGAAGGTAGAAGGTAGAAGGTAGAAGGTAGAAGGTAGAAGGTAGAAGGTAGAAGGTAGAAGGTAGAAGGTAGAAGGTAGAAGGTAGAAGGTAGAAGGTAGAAGGTAGAAGGTAGAAGGTAGAAGGTAGAAGGTAGAAGGTAGAAGGTAGAAGGTAGAAGGTAGAAGGTAGAAGGTAGAAGGTAGAAGGTAGAAGGTAGAAGGTAGAAGGTAGAAGGTAGAAGGTAGAAGGTAGAAGGTAGAAGGTAGAAGGTAGAAGGTAGAAGGTAGAAGGTAGAAGGTAGAAGGTAGAAGGTAGAAGGTAGAAGGTAGAAGGTAGAAGGTAGAAGGTAGAAGGTAGAAGGTAGAAGGTAGAAGGTAGAAGGTAGAAGGTAGAAGGTAGAAGGTAGAAGGTAGAAGGTAGAAGGTAGAAGGTAGAAGGTAGAAGGTAGAAGGTAGAAGGTAGAAGGTAGAAGGTAGAAGGTAGAAGGTAGAAGGTAGAAGGTAGAAGGTAGAAGGTAGAAGGTAGAAGGTAGAAGGTAGAAGGTAGAAGGTAGAAGGTAGAAGGTAGAAGGTAGAAGGTAGAAGGTAGAAGGTAGAAGGTAGAAGGTAGAAGGTAGAAGGTAGAAGGTAGAAGGTAGAAGGTAGAAGGTAGAAGGTAGAAGGTAGAAGGTAGAAGGTAGAAGGTAGAAGGTAGAAGGTAGAAGGTAGAAGGTAGAAGGTAGAAGGTAGAAGGTAGAAGGTAGAAGGTAGAAGGTAGAAGGTAGAAGGTAGAAGGTAGAAGGTAGAAGGTAGAAGGTAGAAGGTAGAAGGTAGAAGGTAGAAGGTAGAAGGTAGAAGGTAGAAGGTAGAAGGTAGAAGGTAGAAGGTAGAAGGTAGAAGGTAGAAGGTAGAAGGTAGAAGGTAGAAGGTAGAAGGTAGAAGGTAGAAGGTAGAAGGTAGAAGGTAGAAGGTAGAAGGTAGAAGGTAGAAGGTAGAAGGTAGAAGGTAGAAGGTAGAAGGTAGAAGGTAGAAGGTAGAAGGTAGAAGGTAGAAGGTAGAAGGTAGAAGGTAGAAGGTAGAAGGTAGAAGGTAGAAGGTAGAAGGTAGAAGGTAGAAGGTAGAAGGTAGAAGGTAGAAGGTAGAAGGTAGAAGGTAGAAGGTAGAAGGTAGAAGGTAGAAGGTAGAAGGTAGAAGGTAGAAGGTAGAAGGTAGAAGGTAGAAGGTAGAAGGTAGAAGGTAGAAGGTAGAAGGTAGAAGGTAGAAGGTAGAAGGTAGAAGGTAGAAGGTAGAAGGTAGAAGGTAGAAGGTAGAAGGTAGAAGGTAGAAGGTAGAAGGTAGAAGGTAGAAGGTAGAAGGTAGAAGGTAGAAGGTAGAAGGTAGAAGGTAGAAGGTAGAAGGTAGAAGGTAGAAGGTAGAAGGTAGAAGGTAGAAGGTAGAAGGTAGAAGGTAGAAGGTAGAAGGTAGAAGGTAGAAGGTAGAAGGTAGAAGGTAGAAGGTAGAAGGTAGAAGGTAGAAGGTAGAAGGTAGAAGGTAGAAGGTAGAAGGTAGAAGGTAGAAGGTAGAAGGTAGAAGGTAGAAGGTAGAAGGTAGAAGGTAGAAGGTAGAAGGTAGAAGGTAGAAGGTAGAAGGTAGAAGGTAGAAGGTAGAAGGTAGAAGGTAGAAGGTAGAAGGTAGAAGGTAGAAGGTAGAAGGTAGAAGGTAGAAGGTAGAAGGTAGAAGGTAGAAGGTAGAAGGTAGAAGGTAGAAGGTAGAAGGTAGAAGGTAGAAGGTAGAAGGTAGAAGGTAGAAGGTAGAAGGTAGAAGGTAGAAGGTAGAAGGTAGAAGGTAGAAGGTAGAAGGTAGAAGGTAGAAGGTAGAAGGTAGAAGGTAGAAGGTAGAAGGTAGAAGGTAGAAGGTAGAAGGTAGAAGGTAGAAGGTAGAAGGTAGAAGGTAGAAGGTAGAAGGTAGAAGGTAGAAGGTAGAAGGTAGAAGGTAGAAGGTAGAAGGTAGAAGGTAGAAGGTAGAAGGTAGAAGGTAGAAGGTAGAAGGTAGAAGGTAGAAGGTAGAAGGTAGAAGGTAGAAGGTAGAAGGTAGAAGGTAGAAGGTAGAAGGTAGAAGGTAGAAGGTAGAAGGTAGAAGGTAGAAGGTAGAAGGTAGAAGGTAGAAGGTAGAAGGTAGAAGGTAGAAGGTAGAAGGTAGAAGGTAGAAGGTAGAAGGTAGAAGGTAGAAGGTAGAAGGTAGAAGGTAGAAGGTAGAAGGTAGAAGGTAGAAGGTAGAAGGTAGAAGGTAGAAGGTAGAAGGTAGAAGGTAGAAGGTAGAAGGTAGAAGGTAGAAGGTAGAAGGTAGAAGGTAGAAGGTAGAAGGTAGAAGGTAGAAGGTAGAAGGTAGAAGGTAGAAGGTAGAAGGTAGAAGGTAGAAGGTAGAAGGTAGAAGGTAGAAGGTAGAAGGTAGAAGGTAGAAGGTAGAAGGTAGAAGGTAGAAGGTAGAAGGTAGAAGGTAGAAGGTAGAAGGTAGAAGGTAGAAGGTAGAAGGTAGAAGGTAGAAGGTAGAAGGTAGAAGGTAGAAGGTAGAAGGTAGAAGGTAGAAGGTAGAAGGTAGAAGGTAGAAGGTAGAAGGTAGAAGGTAGAAGGTAGAAGGTAGAAGGTAGAAGGTAGAAGGTAGAAGGTAGAAGGTAGAAGGTAGAAGGTAGAAGGTAGAAGGTAGAAGGTAGAAGGTAGAAGGTAGAAGGTAGAAGGTAGAAGGTAGAAGGTAGAAGGTAGAAGGTAGAAGGTAGAAGGTAGAAGGTAGAAGGTAGAAGGTAGAAGGTAGAAGGTAGAAGGTAGAAGGTAGAAGGTAGAAGGTAGAAGGTAGAAGGTAGAAGGTAGAAGGTAGAAGGTAGAAGGTAGAAGGTAGAAGGTAGAAGGTAGAAGGTAGAAGGTAGAAGGTAGAAGGTAGAAGGTAGAAGGTAGAAGGTAGAAGGTAGAAGGTAGAAGGTAGAAGGTAGAAGGTAGAAGGTAGAAGGTAGAAGGTAGAAGGTAGAAGGTAGAAGGTAGAAGGTAGAAGGTAGAAGGTAGAAGGTAGAAGGTAGAAGGTAGAAGGTAGAAGGTAGAAGGTAGAAGGTAGAAGGTAGAAGGTAGAAGGTAGAAGGTAGAAGGTAGAAGGTAGAAGGTAGAAGGTAGAAGGTAGAAGGTAGAAGGTAGAAGGTAGAAGGTAGAAGGTAGAAGGTAGAAGGTAGAAGGTAGAAGGTAGAAGGTAGAAGGTAGAAGGTAGAAGGTAGAAGGTAGAAGGTAGAAGGTAGAAGGTAGAAGGTAGAAGGTAGAAGGTAGAAGGTAGAAGGTAGAAGGTAGAAGGTAGAAGGTAGAAGGTAGAAGGTAGAAGGTAGAAGGTAGAAGGTAGAAGGTAGAAGGTAGAAGGTAGAAGGTAGAAGGTAGAAGGTAGAAGGTAGAAGGTAGAAGGTAGAAGGTAGAAGGTAGAAGGTAGAAGGTAGAAGGTAGAAGGTAGAAGGTAGAAGGTAGAAGGTAGAAGGTAGAAGGTAGAAGGTAGAAGGTAGAAGGTAGAAGGTAGAAGGTAGAAGGTAGAAGGTAGAAGGTAGAAGGTAGAAGGTAGAAGGTAGAAGGTAGAAGGTAGAAGGTAGAAGGTAGAAGGTAGAAGGTAGAAGGTAGAAGGTAGAAGGTAGAAGGTAGAAGGTAGAAGGTAGAAGGTAGAAGGTAGAAGGTAGAAGGTAGAAGGTAGAAGGTAGAAGGTAGAAGGTAGAAGGTAGAAGGTAGAAGGTAGAAGGTAGAAGGTAGAAGGTAGAAGGTAGAAGGTAGAAGGTAGAAGGTAGAAGGTAGAAGGTAGAAGGTAGAAGGTAGAAGGTAGAAGGTAGAAGGTAGAAGGTAGAAGGTAGAAGGTAGAAGGTAGAAGGTAGAAGGTAGAAGGTAGAAGGTAGAAGGTAGAAGGTAGAAGGTAGACAATCAAAGTATTATTCAAAAGATAGTACTATCTTTTTGGCAGCATTATGAGTAGCTCTACACAGCTAGATAATTTTTTTAATATATTTTGTATACCTTAAACCTGAAAGGTCAGGGTATATTAAGTTTGTGCAAACGTCTGTAACGCATAGAACGACGCGATTCCGGTATAGAAAAGTATATATATTCTTGATCAGCGTCACCACGTGAGTCGAGCTAGGCATTTCCGTCCATCCGTCCGTCCGTCCGTCCGTCCATCCGTTCATCCGTCCATCCGTCCATCCGTCCGTCCGTCTGCCCGTCTGTGTGTTGTCGGTATACACAGGATAAGAAGAAGGAGTAGAGATAATTGAATGAAACTTGGTACACATGGTCACATGCACCCAAGGATCTGCATTTTTGAATATTTTTGGAATCCGCCCACGGACACGCCTACCTCCCATACAATGCAAAAATTTAAAACTGCATAACTCAGCTCATAATAAGCCTACAACAATAAAATTTGGTGTGTATGTTTTTTTATAACACCACAAAGATGTCTTCGAAAAATGGACGTCATCCGCTCACGGACACGCCCACCTACCATACAACCCAAAAAGTTTAAAACTCAATAAATAAGGTTATGTTTGTCCTAGAGAAATTAAATTTGGTATGTATGTATTTCATACCAAAACTAAGCTGTGTTCAAAAATTGGGAGTAATCCGTCCATGAACTCGCCCACCTCCCATAGCGTAAGCACAATAAAGGCATTAACTGTGAGCTACAGGAATAAAACTTGGTATGTGTAATTTTTCATCAACATTTAAATGCATATAAAATAAAGGCTTCATCCACTCATGGACAAGCCCATTTACAATAAAAATTTTTTTGTTTTTGAAAAGTGGGTTTAGGGGTATTTCATAGTCGGCCTAGACCGACTTTAGACTTTCTTTACTTGTTTTATACTTTAAAAAGTTAAAAGTTATAACCACGAATTTTTTCCATCATAATGAAGTAAGCTCTTATCTGTATTGAATGTGGAAATAAAATCTGAATAAAGATTTTTTTTATGATTACTTTCAAGCTAACAATACTGTTGTCAAACATTAAAAACTTTGAAAATTTAAGCTCAAAAACGTGAAAACGTGACCGTTTGTTTTTGAAGCATACATATTTATTAATAAATATAAATAGAAATGAAATTAAAATAAATGTGTCCAAACAGTAAATACCACGCACACAAACATTCCAACACACACACACAGACTCATACTGTATATGACAAACGCATAAGAAATGTCATTGGCAGGCGCACAGTTACGTTAGTCGAAATGTCAAAATAAATTTAGACAAAAGCTTTGTTGGCCATTTTGTTTTTTTGCTTTGTTATTTTTTTTGTTTCTTCTTTTTTGTTTTTTGATTACGTTAAGAGTGGCATTACATGGCGTTTTTGTTGTTAAATATTTTCAATCAATTTTGATTGTTTTAGATTGCTTCTTCGTTGTGGCAAATATTGATGAATTTGTTGTTTTCTGTGTATATGTGTGACTGTTCTGCTGTGTGTGTATGTGTGTGTGTCACGTGCACATGTGATTGAAATCTCGTTGACAGGTATTTTTTTTAGCTCAAGTTTGTGTGTGTTTTTATATGTATATGTGTGGCTGTATATATTGCTGAGACCAATAATAAAAACGTGTTGTCATGTTGCTAGCTACATAGAATGAAAACATATGAAGACAACATAAGCACAGCAGCAATAATAACAACCACAACAATGAAAACAATGACATCTAAGCGCTCTGCTACTACACAGCTACAAAAACAACAATAACTTGTCAATATGTTATCTATGTTGTTAAATTCTAAAGCAAAATCATAAAAACATACACTAACTCACACAAACATAGCCAAACATAAACAAGCAATTTTTGTTACAGCTGGTGTGAATAAGAAAAAAAAAATTAAATAATAGATCAAATTTAAAACATTGAGCACAAACAGATTAGATACTGTGGCATGCAGTCGAACATTTACAGCCACAATAAGCAATCACACACACACAAACACACACTCGCAATCATACAAAAGCACACACACTCAACTATAGACAGCTATTTAGAATCTGGCACCAAAACACAAACCTAAAAATCATACAACATACCAACTAACGCTAACATGTTGCCAGTCGTCAACAAGACGCATGTGAGTCGATCCTAAACTCAGTGTCTCTGTATGTGTTATTTAATGTGTTAGTGTCGATGTTAAACAACACAACAGAATGTCAGAATATGAATGTGTGCGTGTCTGTATGGTTGTGTGTGTGCTTACATTTGAAGGCCTTGAAGTTTTATATGATTTTGCTCATGCTTTGATTGTCGTTGTAATTTTGTAATTGGAAAATTTTACCAAGTTTTCAAATGACTGGCTCAACATTGTTATTAAAGAAGAATTCGTGTTTTTGCGTTCTCACTGGGGGCAAATAACTTAAATTTTCAGTAAAACAACAATTTTTTAATAATAAAAACAATCAAACAGACATGCCAGTAGAGAGGCAAAAAATTGAACTGTTATTAATTTTTAAAGTTGAAATTTTATTTTGGAGCCTTAGAAGTTGTTAGAGAAAAATTTATAAAATTACCAAAATTATTTATTGGTCATCATTAGTTATTTTATTAGTAGCACATTGATTGAATTTATTGTTTGCAAACATGTTCAAACATGTGGGTACAGTAACTATGTCTTTTGAAGACCATCTCTTGTCAATTTAATGTCACTGTTTTTCCAAAAAGGTGACCTTATTTTGGCAACAAATCATCAAAAGTGGCCCACTAAGTCATCAAATTTAACTGTTTTATCCGCATAGATAAGTGACTTGACGTAGCTCCACAAAAAGTTGTTCAAGAAGTCACATCACATGACCTAGGCATGCAATTGACAGATTATTGCTTGCAATGGTTTGCTAACAACAAAAAATGTCCACAAAAAGAATGTTTGTTTCAACACAGTTATGGGTTCACCGACTATATGGCATGTTGAAACGCACAGTGGGTTGAGGGTAGCCAAAAGTGAAGATGATCTCACTTAAAGGTGAGTTCCGAGGGCAAAAAAAGTTATGTTATATATTGTTTAATAATCTGTTAGAAGCTTAAGGTAGGATCTGATTGGATTAAAGTAATTAACTCCTTTGCTTGCTCCTATTTATTACAATTTGTTCAGTTGCACAGAAACTTTTTGCTGCACTGGGTCCTACCTAACCTTTTCTACAAGATAGTGTTTTGATAGGCTTCAAAACGATTCAATGCCAGTGAAGGACTGAGATGCCTTCTTTTGGCAAGGTAGTTTGCTTTTTCATTGGCTTCAAAGCCTTGATGTCCTGGGGCATATAATTGATTCGTCCCAATTCAGTGATTTAACACAATTAAATAGAAGTTCTGAATCAAGCTCATATGCTTGAAGAGGCTTTAATGCCACTTCAATGTCTGAGATCATAAGATGTGTGACCCATAGTTTTTCTGCGGGGACCTTTCCAAACACATGCTTTAATAGCATATATATCCGCTTGAAATATGGTTAGATTAAAGCCTATTGGAAAAGACTTATTTACATCCCTGCTCCTGTTTCTCCATTTTCTAGTTTGATCGCAACAGTAAACCATAACTGTGAGCCTATTTCTGGTATAAAACTATAACTTTTCACGAGTTATAAAATTGTGGCAGTTTAATTTGTTTATTTTGAGCTTTAATTGCCAAATAATTCATCAAGTAACAAGCTTGCTACAACAACAAAATTCTACGCAGAACAACCGAGCAGACTAGACCATGGTTTCGTCGGACGCTACTACCACTCATCAGTAGTCTCCGGTGGTTTACCAATAGATATAACTGCCTTGTAGCACATCAAAAAATCTAGCTTCTTTGTCATTGTTTCGAGAGATTATTAGAAAAGGGTAATTTTCGAAAGTTTTCAGAACCGTGGAATGCTTTTGAAGATTCTTTGCTTTGCATACTTATTTGATCCAACCTCAGTGCTTCAGTCAGACACCTTCTCATTGTCTCAGTGATTCTAATACATTTCATTCTTTGTAATTAAGGAAGTGTAGTCGTCATTGTATGTTCTTGCAATTTTTGAACATTCTGGCTGATAAGATAAGGATGACCCATGACAGGCCAGATTTGCGATGACCAAATCCGCATATCCTCTGGAACTAAAACACAAATTCTTCAGATTTTTTAATAATAAATCAACGACCAATGTTCACATGAGAGGTTATAGAACACCTCCTAGGAGGCATCCCTTGGTTGCAGTAATGATGTTAGATATTCCACAGCGCTCCAGAATGCCGACTGTACACTTAAACATTGTAAGAATCCATTATGTAATTTGAGGATAGACTTTTCCTTAGGATCGCCTCTTTGATCATTATATGACGTATTGTCAAAGGAACCTTAAATGTCTTAAATACCTCTTCGATAATACCAAAAACAAACAAACAAATTGGCCATTTCAGCCCTTGAAAGGACTTTGACGGAGCTTCTTATGATCAATTGTGTTGTGTGTGTTATTAAATGTTTGCACACAATTCACCGAGAACTGGACCTACATGTTTTATGCCGACTCCGAACGGCTAAAGTTCATTTTCTCAAGAAGCTTTACATGGCATTGTTTACTCTCTGAGGTTTGCCATTGTCTGCAGAGAGGTGGTGACCGATCAGAAAATTTTTTTATTGAAAAAAAAACTTTTCGCCACGGCTGGGGATCGACCCCGGGCTCCAAGCATGCTAGGCCACACACTTAACCTGCATGCCACGGTCACCATAATACCAGTTAGGCTATTAATTTCAGTGGAGCTTTACAGCTACTTTATTCAGCAACCGTATTTGTTTTCCATATGGCGTTCTTAATTTGTTTGAGCTGCTCCGTCGTCTATATTGTGCTTGGAAAACCATATATTTAGCATGACTTCAATTTTTTAATTTTCCAGCATCTCTTTATAGCTGGACACTTTTGCTTTTACGTTACGTTTCAAAGAGTGCCTTTATGGAGTGCAACTGTTAATCGGAAAGCTAACTTTTTCTTAAAAGCACAAATAATTCAAAGAAATTGCAATATATCTTTTTAAAAGCTTTTTTAAACAAAAGAGAATTAAATCACGACCAACCCTTCCTTTGGCGCGATAAAAATCCTTTTTTAAAACTTCATATGGTGTTTATTCCACTTTTATTTATTTGGGTAAGACATACAGACTTCTAATGAATTGAATATGGGCATTTCCATGGTGTCGAATGTGACTGTTGTACACATTTAAAGTGAAAAAAATTTCATAATAAAACAAATTTAAAAAAAAACAAAAAGCAAGCCTTATAGCTCTCAATTAGCCCTTTAATTATTGGTATTGTCAATTGTTAGGTCATTTTTAGTTCTCAAGATATTAGTAAAAAAACCAAGGTGGTCGCACGTGACCAAAAACAGAAATGGTTTTCGAGGCAAAAATTCGATCGCGGATTTCAGCAATGTTTTTATGAAATTTTTTTTTTAATGTTCTGCATTGATGTTCCTTAAAAATAGCTTGAATTGCAGACATAAAGGATTTATATTTTATTTTTAATTTAATAAAAGAGATGGTCGCACGTGACATTTCGCACGTGACACTTTTTTCGATCACCATATTTGTTTTTTTTCTGCTCTATAATGAAATTCAAATAAAGAAACTATTACTGAGTTTCCATGGCGAATTAACTCTGGGTTTGGGTTTTCGTTGAGTTGACAATTTGACTTTGCTGACTCGATAGTGTTTCCATGCACAACACCGAGTCGAGTTGAACTTGTCAATTCTTTTTTGTAATTTTTGTTATTTTTTGACTAGTTTCTGCGGCATTCCAAAAAACTCTTGCATTCGACATTTTAATATTTTTGTTAAAATAAAAATTTTCATTATTTTTTCAATATTAATGACAGCAATCACTTTGACAGATAGAACCTAGTCAAATCTTACAAGTTTCGTGGAGTTTCGTAGATTTAACGAAACTCAACTCAACTTGCGTTTCCATAGCGAGTTAACCCCGAGTAAACACCGAGTTAACTCGCCATGGAAACTCAGTATATGCAAAAGTCAACAAAAATATTTATTCAAACATAATAATAAACAAGTAAAGAAAGTCTAAAGTCGGTCTAGGCCGACTATGAAATACCCTAAGCCCACTTTTCAAAAACACAAAAATTTTATTGTATATGGGCTTGTCCGTGGGCGGATGAAGCTTTTATTTTATATGCATTTAAATGTTGATAAAAAAATTTACACCAAGTTTTATTCCTGTAGCTATATATAATAAATGCCTTTATTGTGCTTTCGCTATGGGAGGTGGGCCTGTTCATGGTCGGAATACTCCCAATTTTTGAACACACCGTAGTTATGGTACAAAAAAAATACAAACCAAATTGGATCTATCTATGACAAACATAACCTTATTTATTGAGTTTTCAACTTTTTGGGTTGTATGGGAGATAGGCTTGTACATGAGCGGATGACGTTCATTTTTTGAAGACATCTTTACGTTGATATAAAACACATACATACCAAATTTTATTGTTGTAGGCTTATTATGAGCTGAGTTATGCAGTTTTAAATTATTGCGATGTATGGGAGGTAGGCGTGTCCGTGGGCGAATTCCAAAAATATTGAATACCAAGTTTCATTCAATTATCTCAACTCCTTCTCTTATCCTGTGTTTACGGACAACACACAGACGAACGGACGAACGGATATGAATAGCTCGACTCACGAGATGACGCTGATCAAGAATATATATATTAGAGCGTATCACCAAAACTAACCTATTTTTGACCCCGCCTCAATCGTTAGATATTTGAAAGACATTTTCGAAAAAAATATTTATTTTTGGTGCTATTTTGGTTTTTTCGTTATATCTTCGGTGTTTCTTGTTCGATCCGGAAGATTTTATATCTGTGTATTTGTTGGTGTTATCCAAATATTTTCTGATGTTTTTTTTATCTCAAATGTTTTTTTTCGACTGATTACACAATCGATCTTCGTTCCTACCATATTATCCTGCTCCAAAAAGTCCACCAAATTAAAGCTTTGAAAAAATCATTATAACCATGGGAAGAAGTGAAATCGAAAAAATGGATTTTAGGAGAACTTCCGACCTATTTTGCAAAGAATAACACTTTGGATCATAATCAAATTTTTTTTTGAATTTTCGAAATCTTTTCGGGATTCAAGGTAGCTGTAACGCTCGCAACTGTCAAGTCGCGAAAATGTGCCCCAATCGATTTTCGTCAGTGACTGCTGTGGCCGACTTATGTACTATTTGAACGAAACGCTCCGTGTTTTGCGAGTGGCAAAGATAATCTGTCGAAATTAAAACGTGATGCAAACGGATTAAATTATGACGTCAACATAACATCATTCAATTATTTAACTAATGTTTTCTCTGGTGCTCACCTGGAATTTTAATGATTTCGTCTGAATACTGTAGATCAGAAAGTTGGTCTTGCTTGTAAAACTGGAGACATGGCGGCTCATTGATCTGAACTCTTGACCAGTCGATCATTTCAGTGCAAGTTGTGCTGCTATAGTTGATGTGGGGTTGGTGGTTGGGACCACGAAATTGCCGAATTTGGCTTCGATTGTGGGTTCTCGACACTATTGGTATTTTTGCGTATTGCCACAATCTTCAAACTTCGTCGTATATTTTTCTGTGAATGCACTGCGTTTGACTTTTTAATTATGCTGAAGAAACAACGCGTATTCCACCACAGTTCGTTTTGTTTGAAATTTTTTCTGTCCACGTCACGCTTACGGAAATGTATTTTGTTTTAATTAAGTATTTTTGCACGTTTTATGCGTTTTATAGAAATATCAAAATAAGCAATATTTCACATTTGAGCTCTTTGCATCCGAATATTTCGCAATGAGATATGAATAAATGTAAAATGTATTTAAATTTCTTAAATTTGATTGTTTCCTTATGTGTATAAGACATCAAACATTGTTATCAAGAACTTTTAAATTTTTTCGTCTTGGTTGACTTTTTGGTGGAAATGCCCATATCCACATCCATATCCATATCCATATCCATATCCATATCCATATCCATATCCATATCCATATCCATATCCATATCCATATCCATATCCATATCCATATCCATATCCATATCCATATCCATATCCATATCCATATCCATATCCATATCCATATCCATATCCATATCCATATCCATATCCATATCCATATCCATATCCATATCCATATCCATATCCATATCCATATCCATATCCATATCCATATCCATATCCATATCCATATCCATATCCATATCCATATCCATATCCATATCCATATCCATATCCATATCCATATCCATATCCATATCCATATCCATATCCATATCCACATCCATATCCATATCCATATCCATATCCATATCCATATCCATATCCATATCCATATCCATATCCATATCCTTATCCATATCCATATCCATATCCATATCCATATCCATATCCATATCCATATCCGTAGTCATATCAATAACGAAGTTATGTTGGACACCAAGTCAATATTGTAGGCTTGAGCTAGATGAGCAAGTTAACTGACCGGAAAGTGCTCCAGCGATTGGAGTCATTTCCTTAACCACTTCCCATGTTAGTATCTATAAAAATGTTTAATCTTCAATCACTGCTGAAAAATTTGGTTATTATACAACAATAGCGCTACACTTCGACAGTAATTTTCACAACTTCATTGTTTTAGAAAAAATACGGTTCGATGACGGCTCCAGCTCATAACTAAGCACAGCAACTGGCTTTTTGTCAAATCCTGTCTTCAATTATGTGGGGACTTAAAATAAAGCTCAAAATATAGCAATTTTCCTTGTTTTAGCTTTTCCCACTAAGTGAGAAATGGGTATCATTGATTTAGAAATTTTGTTCCAAAATTGTCGTTTACCCTGTTGCTCCAGCACACTGACACATCCTTTGCATTTTAGAAGTGATTATCCATTGTGGATAATGAGCCGAATTAGGCAGAGAGCTTCAGATTAATTCGGTTTTTTTTGTACACTTTCGCATACATCCGTGATACAGCTTGAAATTTTTTTATATTTTCTTTCCAACTATTGTTCATTAGTACGGAGATGAATTAACCTTAACCTATAAGTGGACTGAGATCATACACGCAAAGAAATTTTTCGTTTACCGTAACTGAAAAATTCACCAACTATACTTCGTTTGGGAACTGTATTTGCTGCAAACGAATATTCAGTTGTCATCAACTAAAAAATATTCTTGTTTGAAACGAAAAAACATAGAATTTAATGAAATTTTATCATTGCTTTGGAAGTTCAAGCTTGGCCGAGTGTGCTGGCGTTCGAGTCTAGAACTCGATTGACCTGGGTTCAATTCCCAACAAGAACACAAAATATTTTTTTTTTTTTCATTAATGCTTTTAAGTAAAACTTATTTTGATGGTTATTTTTGACGAATCAGTTAATAAAACCGAATTAGAATTTCAATAATTAAATTAAAATTTTTGGTATTTACACAGACAAGATTCGAACCCACGTCTTCCGAGTGACAGTCTAGTACGCTTACATTGAGCTATTGTGAGATTGCATTTTAGCTGATAGCTGACGATATACAGTTGCATGAAGACGGTTGCATAGACTCACATATACGTTCACTCAGCTCATGAACAGAAAAACGACAACTTTTTCTGGTATTTTACATGGGCTTGTATATGAATACACTCAAGCCATGTATAAGTACTTGAAATTTATGTACAGGAACACATGATCAATTAAAGCAAAACTCATGTATGTTTTTTGTGAACGCTTTCATAATTTATATTTTTTCCTGAAAGATTATCCTAAGTATTTCAAAGAATATCAAATATCTCAGAAATCAGACCTGTTACAAAGAAATTGCATCCAGATACGTGTTCAGCGGGCAAAGGGATCTTCAGAACAACCTTGATAGCTGTTCTGTTGGTTTTTGACAGTTTTGGAATGTTAGTATTGAAACAGAATGACTAACAATGAGACTTTTTGATGCAAGTGTAACGTCACGTTTTATAACAATTATTTTTTTTATCATAGACAGAATTTCACACAAAAATGGTTATAAAAAATTGAAGCTAAGCAATACTAAGTCTATTGATGTGATGGTTGTTGTGTGAAATGGTTGCCTTTAATGAAATGTCCTCACCTTTTTTGGTGTTTTTGTTTTAATATTTTCCTGAGCAACAATATATTGGGTAGACAAATATTTTTATATATTCTTATGTGACTGAAAAAAGTGGTTCTTTTTCAAAATAGACACAAAATTTTGTATATTATTTTTATATCTTAGCAGCTAAATTAAGAATTTAATGTTACCGATTTGTACCAAAAACCTTTATTTTAGTTTAATTTTAAAACATATTTAATTTATGTTGCTAATAATAAAAGCTTATTTATATTTTTAGTGTAATAAAACGTTATTTTTATTTTTGAGAGTTATTGAGAATATTTTTATGTTAAACAAATAAAAAATATATGTGTGCAATAATCAAAAATAACTTTCATTCGAAAAATTTTAAGTGCTGTTTGCTGAAAATAAAACTCAAGTAAATAAAAAAATTGGTCTGATAAAACTTGACAAAGGAAAATTCTAGTGAAATGATGCTTAAAAAATATGCACTTAAATTGGAACAGAAATAGGCCTAAAACATGCGATTGTTTTAAGTGGAGAAAGAGAAGAGATTATTATTGAGAGTTTGATATCAAAATCAATATTAAATATGTATGTATGTAATTGTGAAGAGGCTTTTTTAAATTTTTAATGATTTTGGTTTTTTTTTTCGAACTAGAAAACTTTGTTTGTATATTTCGAAGTAAATAAATAAATTCAATGAAATTTAATAAAAAATTATCAAGGATTTTTATTTGTAGTGAATTAAGCTTTTCAATTTCAATGAATTTATAAACAGTTTTAATAAGCATTTTGATAAAATTTCAATTATGCTAGACTTGCATGAAATTTCATTTCAATTTCACTGAAACTCATGATTCGTGCATAATTTTTAATATTTTATATTTTGTTTCAACTATTTTCATGACTTTTCTTTAAAAATATGTTTGCTTATAAATATGTAAAAAATTTAACTTATTTCATTTTCATTATAGTTTATTGTAGTGCAAATTAACCACATTATTATGACGCATAACTCATCGAATTTCCGAAAAACCCGAAAAGCTGGAGAAGGAGTCAAAAAGCGTACACTTCCTTGCCTATGTATGTGTTTATGTATGTGTGAGTGTGTGTGTGTGTATGGGCGTGTGTTGACTGCTAAAATTTCAGCTGCGGCGGATGCTGGAAAATTGCAATTTAATTTGCTGATATTTCACGCGAAACACAACCAGCGGCTACTTTGAGAGCGTAAAATTGACACGCTCTACTCTGTTGATTGCTGTGGTTACAGCTAATGGAGTGGCTAGGAATGTGGGCGGCTAGTAGTATATGGTTTTGTGTTACCAACAACAACAAAAACAACAACAATAGCAATAGTAATGTACACCAAAGCCAGCAAAATTTGCGCACTAGCCACAGAAAGGCAAACTTTGCTCGCTACGAAAGTCAGTTAGCCAAAGTAAGCCACTAAACAAAATGAGTGATGAAGTAGCGCACAAGCAAAATAAACCAACGCAAAACCAAAACCAAAACCAAACACTTTAAAAAAAAAAAATACGCAAAAAACGCAAAAATAACTACATATATGCCAAGATTAAAACCTTAAAGCCACCAAAACCCATTAACAACAACAGTAAATATAAACAATATTGTTAGCTAAGAAGATATATTATAGCTGATAAAAGTGCCACCTAAAAGTATACAACAATTTTTATTAAAACTAAAAACAAATTTAAGCACTGCTTTTTCTGTATTATTTTAAGTGTAGCTCTTGGCTGTTGTCGCGCTACTTCCGCACCGACATCAAAATTTGTTGTTTGGCTAAATGGCTCATTTTGTCTTAACTGTTTGTTGGTATGTTTGTTTTTTTTTTTTTTTTTTTGTTATAAACACTCATGTGCAGTCAAACGCTGTATAGGTATGAACTAAGGAGAAGAAAGCGCAAGAAAAAAACCAAAAAAACCCAGGAGATGCTGGAGATGCTGATCTAACTCATAAATCAGTGAAGGATATGAGTGAGTTAGTTTATGTTTTCAGGCGGTTATGTTTGCGTTTTCCTCTTAAATACATATGCATGTGTGCACAAATTGTAGTATTTGTGACTGTGTAGTAGTGTTCCAACAGTGTTTGTTACATCTGCCTGTCTTAGTTATTTGTCTTCATTTGCTAGCAGCCTACTTTTTGGCACATTATGTTTTCATTTACATTCGCTTCGAGGCATTTGCCTCAAGCATGGTATTAAAATTCTGAAAGCATGACTAAATTACCGTCAATTTATGAGGATACCTTAAAATGTTTACTTTATTAAGAGCTGCTTTTATCTCTTAAATGAGAGCATATCATTTAACGTGCAAATCTTCATCTATTAGCAGCTTAGTTAAATAAAAAAAAAAAAAAACCAAAAATAATGTATTGGCAGCATAGCATGTAATAATGGGTTCGACTTAATGAACTGTTAAGGTTATAGAAGTTGTAAGAAAGAGTGTAAAGAACACACTCCTTAGAAACAAAACAGAAATTCACTAACATTTTTTAATACCAAATTTTTTGCCATAAAAAAGACT
Organism: Tetanocera ferruginea; assembly: GCA_958299015.1. NCBI lineage: Eukaryota > Metazoa > Arthropoda > Insecta > Diptera > Sciomyzidae > Tetanocera > Tetanocera ferruginea. The sequence goes on along the minus strand of OY282640.1, from coordinate 48,508,649 downwards.
TGCTTTACTTTGTTTTGTTATTTTAGGCTAATATTAAAACTTTTTAACACGTTTTTTATGTACTGCAAAGATAAAATATACTCAATTTGTTAATAAACATTACAATTTAAATTAAGAAATTCATTAATGTTTCGCGGCTTCAGTTTTATTTACTGAATTATATGAAAAAATTTAAAAGGAGTTCATTCACTCACCCACTGACAAGTATTAATGTTACTTATTAATGACTAAGGACTAATTACTGTCCTTTAACGCATACAGGATGGAATTTTCACTTTTCCGTTTGAAGTGTCGTCATGTAATGAGTTCAACAAAAACAAATGTTGAAACCTATTTTTGATGATGCTCTTTTGAATGTGATCAAACTTTTAAAGTTTCCCAAATAACCATGGAAAAATCAAATATTAACAACAAAAACAAAAAAAAATTAGAAAATTTCCGATAGAGTTTTCTTATAAAAAGAAGTATTTTGTTTCCCTCAAAATATTTGAATATGCTTTATATAATAATATTATTTAATATTAATAATTTAATATATTTAATATCTAAAACCTATCTTTGTAGATATGTGAAGTTATAATAAATACACATGATAGATTCAAAAAAATATTTTTGGTAGAGCATTCAAATTTGATATAAAAAAAAAACAAAATAAAGAAAATTGACTGTATTTGTATTTTTTGTAATATTTAGTGGAATTGCTGACTTCTTCCCACCAAAAAAAAAATGTCGTTTACTTTCACCGCAATCGTCAGTTGAAGTTAGAATTCGGCGTGAAATAGAACAAATAATTATTTTTGGAAAAGTGATAAATTGAAAAATCTAAAAAAACTCACGTGTAGCAACGTACACGTGGCAGAAGTGAAACTTCTTTGACAGTAAGAAATAAAAGAGATTTTAGTGTGAAAATAGAGAGAGAAAGTATCTGAAAAAATAATAATCTGTTGATTCAATATTTCCATCCAGGGACCGTGCCGAATATGGTATTTTGTCGAAAGTGTCACATATTAACTTTTATCTCTTAATTTTTATTTTTTCCGACAAAAATAAAAGTTATTTTGTGCCTTATAGTTTTTTTGTGCCAAAATAACAGTTACTTTTGACTTTTATTATATCGTTCAAAAATAACAGTTATTTTCTGCCGTTTATTTTTTCGGTCAAAAACATCAAGTAATTTATATTTGTTCAAGTCATTTTAACTATTAATTAAAAAAGTTTGATACCATTATTTTCATCTCATCGGTAAGACATGTAAACATGATGTCAAAACTTCAAACTGTCAAGCGACCTTTAAAAAACAGAAATTGCTTGATATTTTTGATCGAAAAAATTAAAGTCATAAAATAACTGCTATTTTTAATTGATAAGATTAAAGTCAAAAGTAACCCTTTTTACTTATTTATATTGTATTTTTCCTTGAAAAAACACAAGGCAAAAAATAACACTTATGTTTTAACTTTTAAAGAATCAGTCTAAAATTTAAAAGGCACTTAATATTCGTGAGGCTAAGGACATTTTTAACATAATGGTATAATTGAAAAAGTCTTTCAACAATATTTTTCACTTGAAAATTGTAAAATAACAGTTATTTTCGGTTCTTGTTTTAGTTCAGTTGGTGTTTTAGTTGCTTTCGAATGTCTTCTCAACATTGTCACTTTTTTAATGCTAGATTGCATTTGCATAGTACTGTTCATTATTACTGCTCCTGCTTCCTGATCATAATAATTGCTATGTTGATAGAGGGCCTCGTAAAGCAGCGAACGTTGATTGTTGAGTGTATCAACTTGGTTGGCTTTAAAATTTTGTTGAGATGATTGCAGAGTTCCAAAATACATTTTTACAAAGCAACAGTATGTTTTTCTGGGGATTGGTTCTTTGCAGATTCACCAAAATACACTGATGCTTCGTACAAATGCATTTTTGAACTCAGCCGATGTTGTAATCATCTTACCTTCATCATAAGTTGCAGACCCATCTGCGGCTGTATTCTTAAGAGCTCTAATTCGCTGTTTATATTCACGAACGCGTGCTGCTCCTGCTTTAGCTATTTTTCGTAGCTTTGAGGCGTTTTTTGACATGTCAAAAACTATTCTCGGCAGTCTTAAATATTGCACTTTTAACACTTTTTTCTTTTATTATTATATTGAATGAACTCTTTTTTGCATGTTGTCAATCATCAGTCAAGTTTTTGATGACAATCAACGAACTAAATTAAGCTTTAAGCTTATAATGCGGCGAACAGGCAGTAGAATTTTTTTCCCGCTGGATGTATCTCTATGCCTAAATATGTTCGTTTGAAGCTTAAAGAAATAAATTTTCCGTGCATACTTTTCGGATGAAAATTAATGTAACGGACAGAATTAAACGCGTTCAGTTTTAATTACATTTTGTTTGCCTGTTTTTTATGTGCCTACGTGGCGTAACCGGTGTGAAGTTAGCATCTTTTTCGCAGCATTCGGCGAATATTATTTGTTCGATCTCTGTAATCTCATCTGTTATCAGAAAAAAGCTGTTAATTCAAGTGAGCTTTTTAATTCTAAAGCGAATTCAAAAAGCTTTCTAGCACAAGATTAGATTGTGGTTTGAGTAATGACTAAGTATTTGTTCCCTTTTACAGCGCCATCTATGATCTGTTGATGCTGCTGTGGCTAACTTGGAAAGGATAAATGAACATAGAAAATCCTTATTCACTTATTGATCTCAGTTTGGAGGTCTTTCGACTAATATAGATAGATATAAACATTAATTAGATGGTATATAGAAATAAACATTCTAATTAATGTTTATATTTTGCGGATTGAAAATAGATTAATATTGAAAATAGTTTACATAAAGAATTTTAAATTGTATTCTTTACAAAGGCCATCTAGTGGCCTTTATAAAGTTATTTATATTCTACGAATTAATAAGAAAATATTTTTAAAAATGTCTCTAAAATATCTAGCATAGTTTTAATGCGATTGACGTTTGCTTTAGTTTTTGTTTAAAATTTTGAATATTTAAACGAAGTATATTTTTATATTTTTTTTTTATATTATCAAATCTAATACATTGAAACTGGCATTCCACTTATGTATTAGATTTGATAAAAAGTTATTTTCATTTGTAGAAACTTTGGTTCCAACAGTTTGGGCAATTTTGGCAAAATGACAAAAGTTAAAATTTTCCAACTCAATTTAAAAAAAACTGAACTATGATTTTTTAATAAAAATTTCTGAGGTCAAAGTTGAAACTGGCATTGCACTTATGTATTAGATTTGATAAAAAGTTATTTCCATTTGTAGAAACTGTGGTTTTAACAGTTTGGCCAATTTTGGCAAAATGACAAAAGTTAAAATTTTCCAACTCAATTGAAAAAAAACTGAACTATGATTTTTTAATAAAAATTTCTGAGGTCAAAGTTGAAACTGCCATTGCACTTATGTATTAGATTTGATAAAAAGTTATTTTGATTTGTAGAAACTGTGGTTCTAACAGTTTGGCCAATTTTGGCAAAATGACAAAAGTTAAAATTTTCCAACTCAATTTAAAAAAAAACTGAACTATGATTTTTTATTAAAAATTTCTGAAGTCAAAGTCGAAACTGCCATTACACTTATGTATTAGATTTGATAAAAAGTTATTTCCATTTGTAGAAACTGTGGTTCTAACAGTTTGGCCAATTTTGGCAAAATGACAAAAGTTAAAATTTTCCAACTCAATTTAAAAAAAAAATGAACTATGATTTTTTAATAAAAATTTCTGAGGTCAAAGTTGAAACTGCCATTGCACTTATGTATTAGATTTGATAAAAAGTTATTTCCATTTGTAGAAACTGTGGTTCTAACAGTTTGGCCAATTTTGGCAAAATGACAAAAGTTAAAATTTTCCAACTCAATTTAAAAAAACTGAACTATGATTTTTTAATAAAAATTTCTGAGGTCAAAGTTGAAACTGCCATTGCACTTATGTATTAGATTTGATAGAAAGTTATTTCCATTTGTAGAAACTGTGGTTCTAACAGTTTGGCCAATATTTGCAAAATGAAAAAACTTAAAATATTCCAACTCATAAAAAAAAAAACTGAACCATATTAGTTGTACTGAAGATACCTGAGGTCAACAATAATTCTGCCATAACACTTTTCTATTAGGTTTGAAAAAATTTTTTTTTCATTTATAGAACTAACAATTTTGTCAATTTTTGAAACAATACAAAAACTGTTTCAAAATAAATTTTCATGCCCTTTTTTGTTTTTTTTTTATTTTGTTATATTTTTTTCGTTGTTTGCAATGAAATTAAAAGAGCAAAATAAAAAGAGCTTTTCTTAGAGCTTTTTATCTATATAGATCTGTTAGTAACAGAGATTTTTAACTTTTTCTCTGTTAAAATTTGCACTGTTGCTAACAGAGCTCTGTTAAGTATTTTTTTCGCCAAATGCTGTATTTCGCCGTATGCTTACTTCACACCAGTCGTGGCGTAAAGGTGTAGATTCCGACTCTTGAGCGACGATTGTCAGGGTTCAGACCTTGAAATTTCACTCGCCACCAAAGATGTTTCACTTCAGAAATATTCTTATATTGGTCGAATTGAGAACAAAAAAATTTTTATGAGTAGCTAATATTGTTTTCTGTTAAGTGCAGTTGTTTCTTAGCGAAAAATCTTATTTGCGATCCTAATATTTGCTGTCAGACCGCCTGGAGGAAAAAAAAATTTTCATTTCATGGCTTACAAATGTTTGTGCTTTGATTTTTTAAAGTTTTCAAGTTAAAAAAAAAAAAAGGAAATTGTCAGTCAAATTCCATTTATTATATAAGTCAAATATTGCGTCCGATTGTTCTTCTCCTGTGCCAGCAGAAATACGTGCAAATCCTAACAATTTCTCAACATCGGTTAAACTAATCAATGTTGGTAACCAATCAACCAATTTATTATCACTAAATGATGGCAACAATTATCCATCCCAATCCAGAGCAACTGTATCTCTTTTTCTTGGAATAAATTTTAAAAATGTTGGTCCATTTTTTTCGTTATTGTATACGATAACGTCGTAGACTTGATCTGTTGACCACCAAATTGCTTAAATCATTATCAAGAGCTGCTGCAGTTGCAAGAAGAATTCGCACGGCATCTCTATCGCTTATTAAGCATTTATCCAGCGGGGCGGGGCAACTAATTAAGGCGTAATGAATTGTTTTTTAGCTCGGAATCTGTAGACTTTGCTTGAACCGACCTTATTCTCTGAATCTCCAGCCTAGACTGAAAAATTCTGTGCATTGCCTTGTACTTCTTTACTGTCCGGAGTCTTTGGTCACCAAACTTTCTATAAGTAAACATATCTGTTTATACTTTGACCCAATCGACCAGAATATATAAAAATGTTTACGTAGTGAGCAGTTTTTGTGTTTTTCTTGTCGGATCTGTCCCTTTTCTTCACGAATATTTTTCCTAGTTTCTTTTTGGTGTAAGAACTTCCACCCATCATACAGCCAGATGTACCAGGTGCTTCCTTTGATTTTCAAGAACATTTTCATATTAATCTTTATCAAATCTAGTGCATCACCATTAGCAATATCGAAGTCCATCATTATGATAAATTAAGAAAATTTTCTTCCCGCTGGATCTGAAGCTGACTTACCTTTCTTTGCATGACAATATTATGATCTTTGGTAAAAGGTTAATTTATTGGTTTATCATTTAAGGAACAAGTTGTTTGTTTTCCAAAGTTTCGAAAATTTTACCTCTTTAAGGCTAATTGAATACGACCTGCAGAACATCTCAGACTTCTGCTTTACCAAAGCTCTTAATACCAGATTGGCGATGGAATATAGAACCGGTTATTTAAGGGTTTGCACTCGTCTTGTTACTACGATAAGTTCCTCAGTGAACCAGCAATTGCAGATTCGTAGGCGAAATATTCCTGTTCCTAGGGAAAAAACCCTTCACTATGCGGGCCATTATGTGTGGCTTCATTGGACTACAAAAATTGAGGTCTTTATTGATTTTGAAGACGATTTCATAAGTTCTCCCCAAGGTTATTTTGTAGTTACTTGATCTGGCCCTTTGATGTTATTTTACCCGCCATGTAATGTTTTACGAGATTGCTGGACTTGCAAATGTGAGATCGATAATATATCCAACATCATTTTTGCTAAAAGTGTGTTTTTTTCCAGGGCTTATAAGAACAATATCATTGCTAGCAAATTATATCAGAACTTTCGTACTTCTTTCACTGCCACTTTCTAGCGCCCATCTATTAAAGACTCTTGTTATTATCAGCGGTGATTTTCCAGGAAAGTCTGCCGTCAGGCAGTCTAGCATATCTTCGAATAATGAGTAATTATAATGAATTTGAAATTTGTTCTGAACCAAGACCATGATCAACAGCAATGTTACTTGGTTTTTTTTTCAAACAAATTATTGGAACTATTCTTGGTTTTATGGTTGGTTCTAGTTCTTGCTTTTGTCTTCGCCCATGTAATAATTCGTATTGAAATGAATACCCTTATCCTTGCAATTTAGCTTAATATTTTGACTAATCCTTGTTTACACAGTTTTTGTCTAAATCCTTATCCTTTACAGCTTTCTTGTCATTAACCTTGTGTTTATTATTTTCTTGATCTTTGTTCAAATCCTTATTTTTACTCTTGTCCCTCTTGACTCTTTTACTGGTTGAAATCTATGTCTTAATCGTACTCAGGCTCTCTCTATGTCTTGTGTTAATTCTTTTCCTAACCTTAGTCTAAATCCTTGTCTTAGTCTTTGCTTTAATTTTATTCATATTCTATGCCTAATCATACATTTCATTCTATTAGAATTCGTATAGCCCGTTTCAAAAGAAAAGAAGATTTTCGCGCATGTTTGAGAATAAGAAAATAATTTTGAGAGCGTTCTTCATTCTGATTGGTCGACATTAAAAAAAAATTTTATATTCTCTGAGCAGAAAAATAAATGAAAAAAAATTAATGTACATTCCTGAATTTTGTTGTTCATCGCAACTGCGTTGCGGAAGTACTGAATTTTATTTTTCAAAATCAACCAATCAAAATTGAAAAAAAAGGGGGCGTCAAAAAATAATTTGTTAGCCAAAATTTCACTTCACAATTTTTTCTTGAGAAAAATAATTTATTTTTTGTGTAATTTGTATTTGATTTCTCTTTCAAGATGCAGGTTGCTGCAGGCTGTCGGTGCTTGTGCGATCATTTGTTTTGAATGTTTGCGCATTTAAATATATAGTAAAATAGTAAAAAACAGTCAAAATAAGCATAAAGTTCAGCGAACAGTACAAAAAGAGCAAAAAATTACGCTCTAAAAAATTGTCTGGCTTTAAAAATAATTTCTCACTGCGCATCGAAAAATTAAACTAAAAAATGTTCTTCTCTTTTGAAACGGGCTATACAAACTATTGTTCTAATTTTTGTTTTTATTTTAATAGTTTTTTGTTCCTTTTTGTTATTGTAATTCCTAATTTTGTTATTTATTATTGTTGTCGTGATATTTTTGCTTGAAAATCAAAGCTACCTGTGGTACATCAACATTTTCTAACGCAGCATGCACTAAATCCATTCAACGATGATGAATTATCGTTATATAATGGACTTTTCCAGAGTCCTTTTAACGTCATTATGTATTTATGAAGCAGCATTTTGATATTGAAGCTGTATCGTGACATGAATTTTGTTTCATAGAATGGGCACAGACGCATGTTTTGCTGGGCAGTTTTTTTTTTCTTACTGTAGCATCCGTATTCAGCTAATAATAATTCATGCAACAAAGTAAAAATACTTCTGCATTTCCCTTTGCTTAAACTCTCTCTCCACATAATGATGACGTCAATTAGTTTTGCCATGAGGCCAAAGGATTAACCTTTACTCTTATACCATTACTTTTATCTGTAGCAGCTATCGTGAGTGAGTATTAATTCAGTGAAATTTCGGAACATGAAATTTCTGCCCAACTTTTCTGAAAATTGAGAGTTTATTCGTAGCGCAGTCACGTTAAAACAGTTTTAAAATTAAAATTTCCGTAGAACCAATATTTCAACAGATAATCTTCTTACTTGCCTGCACTCGCTTAGCTTGCTATAATGATTTGTTGTTACTTAACATCCTTTATTCTGATATTTTATTTAACAATACAAATTAAGCATTGATGGAAGAGTAGCAAAAAGCTTTCAATTCATTTATTGCTTGATTTGTTTCATTGAAAATATTTTTATTCAATGACAAAACTACACGGAAATACATTCTATAGATATACCGTGTAGTTGTTAAGTGCTCTGACAAGAAGGATATATGCAGTTCTATAGCTTGCACGCCTTAATAAGGACATATTCCGGTTGAAGCGTGGAACAACTTTACATTGAAACTTCATTGTAGTATTCGTTCCTTCTTAATACATAAAAATCAACGTTTCCGCTAATTTGCTTCGGCTGAAAACCTAAAACAAATATGCAATTCTTTCAAAAACAAATGTTTTTATTCTCAAAATAATTCGTCCTTTGTGGCAGAATATGCCGCAGTACGCAATTGCGGGCAAACGCAGCTAACACTAACAAACTAAAATTAAACATTTGTGCAAATCATACATACCGTTGCACAGGGGCGCAACCAGAAATTTTTTTGGGGGGGGTTTTGTCAAATGTCGAGCTCATATATGAAAACAATTTTACGTTATTATGGCGGATGTGATGTAGCGGCTAATGCGTTCTATATTTGCACTATGTTTCCTTGATCTTCTTCTGGCAGGGCAAACCACATATTTATTTTTTTCAAAAGCTTCATATCACAGCAATAAATTTCAACAATGTTCAAACAAATGTGTTTATTTTTTTTTTTTGTTTTCTTAAGAGTGGTTTTTTTAAAAATGCTCAGAAAAGTTTGCCATTTCACCAGGAATAGACTAACAACTCCTGCAAATCATTTCATTTATTTATTAAGTCGTTCTCTGAGAGGAATTCAATCATTACAGCAATTTACGGCATTACGGCAATTTAATGGTTGTCATAATCGACACACCGAACAGGTCATTCAAGGTATCGTGACCAAATTTCGCACCAGCTTCACTTTATTAGACGTAAGTTCACCAAACCATAGGCGGAGACTGCCGAGTACCGGGAGAATATTGCTGCTGAATCGGTCGGTGTCAATGAAGATTACGATTTGCAATTCGCCGCCGTTCTCAACAATTGGGCTTGTGTTATTCGACCACATGGAACATTTAACGTAAGGACCTCGGTATGAAACCATACAAAAGTGCGTACAGCTGGTGCAAGAACTTAAACCGGGTGACTTACCACAACGTCGTTTGTTTTGGATGAAGATCCAGAAAAATTGAATGAAGATCCAGTTTATTATTCAAAAATTGTCTTCACTGACGAAGCTTATTTTTGGATCAATTTTGGTGGATACGTCAACAAACTGAATTGCCAAATTTGGTCTAAAGGGCAGCCAAAGGCAGCTTAAGATCTGCCAATGCACCCAGAAATATGCACTGTTTTGTGCGGTTTGTGGGCCGGCGACATCATTGAACAGGTTTTTTTTTAAAATAATGAAAAACGTACTGTTACAAAAACCAAGGAACTGTACGATGATAACCGACTATTTTTTACCCCCAAATTGAAAAAGTTGGACTTATTTGATATGTGGTTCAATAAGAACATTTTCAAATAAATATTTTACCAACTATTTCAAATATTCCTTCATTTTGAAAAACTAAACGCTTCAAAAATCGCCCTTTATATCAACTGAAATATTTTAGTCAATATGGAATATCGCAATCTTGTCCGTTATCAAAATCCGGGGAGAGATCAATCCCCGAAAAAAAATAAATTTTTTCACTCATGCCAACTCGTGCAACGGACGAACTAGAAAAAACTGTCGTTTTTATGCTGTTCAGCTTCTGTGTTGCAAGCTTTCGTTGTACTGCCGTTTTACGACTTGTTTCTTACATTTTGAGTTGAGTTCCTTACCACCTACGTAACTGAAGAAATTTCCTTAAAAACTCGTTCATTTTATGTTGTAATTTTTTTACGCTTACTACTTACCCAAATGCTTTGTGGGAATCAAGTATCCAATGAAGCCACATGATACAGGTCAAAAATAATTCCGATTGCCTTCCGTAGCTGGTGAATAATATTTTATAATTCATAATTTCCCAATTTCAAAACCTGTTTCAATAAGATCCCTCTTTGGAAAAGTGTCGTGAAGACATATCCTTAAAACGATATTATTTCGATAGAATTCAGCATTTCAGCAGTCAGTATTCCTGCTTATTGGTATAACTTTAATCAAGAAGAAAAATCAAACCAACACATTTTTTTTCTCTTAAGCCTTTATATCATAAAATCAGATAATATTTGGAAATTTAGAGAAATTTTTAATGAACCAGATGGGGGAAAGTATGTTACAAAATTATGAATTGTGAATTTTTTTTCTAGTTTCGGAAGTCAATCGGAATAATTTTTTTACTGAATCACAGGACTTCACTATTAGCTTAATTCTTGCCGAGTTTGGGTTTGCGTTTAAAAAAAATTGAAAACAAAAAATTACAATTATAGAGGGGATTTCTTTAATTATTTTGATGACGAGTGATTCAACCGATTGTCCTCAAATTCAGGTTTTATTATTTTGTATTACAAAACTTAAGTTTTTCCCAAATATTTCAGCCGCTTTAGTGGGTTCTATGGTAAAAGTTAAAAAGACAACTCGAACCGAAGTATTGTCAATAACCCCTAAGTGGACAGAATCAGAACTTAAGAAAAATTTAACAAAACCCAGAAATTATAAATCAGCGAAAATTGAATTGAAATATGCATTTGGGCTTTTTACGCATTTGATAAGACGTGTGATTTTTGTTTTTGTAAATCACTTTGATAGAATCCTATTTTGCTTTGTACTACAATCATTTTGGGGGGGGGGGGGGTTTAAACCCCGAAACCCCCCTTTGGTTGCGCTAATGCCGTTGCAAAAGCATAAGAAAAGTTACATAGAAATAGCTATATGCCATCAAGCCGACACAGCACACATAGAGAGCATGACGCATACAAAGAAACATACATGCAAACATAAGCTGCTGGAAAACAGGCAAATATGTACTGAGCTTTTGCGCAAAAATAAATGAGAAAGAAACTTAAACAAAAATTTTTAACACGATGTTGACAGAGCCCTAGTCAGTGACTAGAAAACAACAACAACCAACACCAAGTTTTGAAATAAAAAAAGAGCAGCAACTACAACTTAAGCTCATGATGACATACGCTGATAACTGCATGTTTGCATGTGTGTTTGTTGAAGAGCTTACTATGAGTGAGTGTGTGCGTGCTGTTGTAAGCTGGCATAATTTATTTCGTCAATGTTTTGAATTCCTTGTATAAATAATAAGTGAATGTGAGAGTGTGTGTGTGTGTGTGTGTGTTTGACGCACTCAGGCACACTAGTTATATTTATGGCAAAACTTAGGTATTTACAGGATATGAGGTTATGCGGTACTTCTGCGTCAAAAGCAGCGCAGCGCTGCAAGATTTAAGTGCGGGAAAGAAAAATTACACACACACACACACACACACACACACACACACACACACACACACACACACACACACACACACATGCGTCATATTAAAAGCATTAAGCTGAACAATCAGTGGTTGTAACAGTTCTTAAGTCAATTTCAGTTAAATTTAACCTAACCAATAGCAGTCATTTTTGAAAAGTCTGCTTTTAGGCTGCTCGTTGTTATTTGAGTTTTTTTTTCCCCCATACAGTGAGCTTTTCCCGATAAATACTTTAATTATTCAATAAAAATCTTGTGATGCTTACAAGAAAATGTTATTTTTAAAATTCTGTGAAAAATTGAACTTAGCTGAAAAAAAATTGAAGAAGTCTGCGAGACGTTTTTGGCTCAAAGCATGGTTTCGAGAAAAACGTGACAAAAAAAAAATAATTTTTTACAGCATTTAAAAGTTATGCTTCCAAAAACTTCTTTGACAGTTGGGGAAGTGTTTAAATCAATAAAATAAAATTTTAAATAAAAAATTCACTAGGTGATATGACCCCCTTAACTAGTTAATGTGCTTAATTTTAATAGATATTCAACAACTACTATTTTGTGTGTCCATCACTTATATAAAGACAGCAAAATTTTTAAAGTCTTCTTTTAGGCCCTTCGCTATTTGTCGACTTTCTTACATTAAATATATTTTTTAGTTCCTTTTTTGCTTAACTTAATTAGCAAAAAAGCCAAAAATTTAAACGAAAATTAATAGTTGTGTGCTAGAAATAAACTGCTGGCAATCCTTTAATAAATCACGCGACTTTTTACTTAAAACTCCCTTCCTCCCAAATTGATTACAGCTTTCCTCTTTGCTGTCAACTAGTTATTGCTTTTATTTGCTACATTAATCTTTGTTTTCTTCTTTTTTTTTTCTTGCAGGACATTGATTACACTAGTTTTCGTCGCTTTCTGGACGCCTTCTTGGACTGTGAAACACCCGAAGACTTGGTCAAACATTTATTTGTGTCCTTTCTTAAGCCAAATGTCACACAGTCACAGCTGCATGGCAAGGCGCTCAATCAAATGGCGGCCATTAGCAGCACAGCCGCTTGTGCGCCCGTCACAGCGCATACCAAGGGTAGGTGATGATGAGTTGAAGCGCTTTTAATAAAGGCAGCACCAAAAAGTCTTAACATAGTTTTAGGTCATCACTTAAATTAAGCTATTTACGTTCCACGGCTGCATCATTTTACTTAAATTGTCTGCCATATTCTTATTTTATATCCCACATTTTGTTTTTTTGTCCATGTCCTTATGTGTTGGCATTCTTTCTACTTTCGTTTTTATCTTTTTTCTATCTATTCATTGACTGCTTGCGCAGGATCTATACCGAATATCAATAACATCTCAGAAATTCCGCCTACGTTGCATCAAAGTGAACCACGCACTAGTTTTGTTGAGAAAATTCATGGCATCACCGACAAGCTGCACTCGCTGGGCGGTCATCTGACGCACGATCCCAGTAAAACAGGTAGTTATTCATGTGCTTAGATAAAACCACCAACATACTATGTATGAATGTATAATATTATACTTTTTTGCTGCTTACTGCTCAGACATCATAGATTTTATATTTTCTTCTTTATTTTTGTGTACATCAACTCTCTCACACACATACACACACACAATCATATAAAAACAGAAATATTCATGTTATTGTCTTTGTCTCTTCGTTGTAGGCAGCGTTCATCCCATGGTGACTGTCACTCCAAGTCCCTTGGCTGGCGGTCCTAGCATTTTTCAAACCGCATCTGCTGCTCGTCGCTCCATTGATTCCAGTCCATCACATTCACAAACAAATCATTCGCAAATGTCACGCAATTCATCGAAAAAAAGCAACAATTCGGTTAATTGTAAAATTGATGGTGAGTAGTTTTTCTCAATTTTTCTTTTCTTTTTTATTGAAAAAACTCAAATTTAAATTTAAAAACTAAATTGAAAAAAATTAAGCTTCTTTATAACACTCTCATATACATAGCTATATTTTTTGCCAAACTTTTAATTTCATTCGAAATGAATTGTGAAAAACCACAAGAATAGTGAAAAAGCATAGTACATGTAAAGTAAAAACGTAAAATGTATTCTACCTCAAAAATTAAACAGAAACTTTGGTTGAAAATGCCGAAATTTGGTCCCGCCAAATTCAATTTTTAAGTTTTATATCAAAAGCTTGTTTGATTTTAATCGCTCCATTCAAACAATGCTGTAAAAATTAAAAATTTAGATTTTCATTATTTCTGCTTTAATTGTGCTCTGAGCCAGATTTGCTGTAATTTAAGAAAGCATTTAAACATATCCATACAGCAGAATACCTGCAAACATGTTTTCTTAGCTGAAGCCAATGCTCAGGGGATGCCCCCTATAAATGCGTAGGTATTGTGTTGATTCGGAAGACGTGTAAAATTTTAGTTGGAGGGTAAAAAATTGAGTAGTGATGGTGAACATTTGTTTAAAATTTACACAGATCAAAATTGCCAAGTTTGCAGGGAGATTATTCCACAGTTTTGTTATGCGACTGAAGAACAAATTCTCTTGGTAAAGTGAGGTTCTATTGGGTATGAGGGCAAATTTATAGAGATGGGCCTGTGAGCCTCCCGAGTTGTCCTGTGACGTACTCGTGTTGATGAAGTTGGAACGTGTACCTCCCTTGAATACTTCCAATAGAAGTACCTGTTAAAAAGGCTTAAGCACCCAACATTACGTTGATGCCCAACAGAATTAATAGAGAATGAAACATTTGCATCCCCTATAAGATACATCGCATGACGTTGAGTTCAGTTCAGAAGCTCCAAATAATATCTTGAAGCCTGGTGAAGCCCAGGTATGATGAGCGTCTTGTAGAGTGTTAGTTTTGTCGATCGAGAGAGGGCTCTGGAACCTAATTGCTTACTTAGCCCTTAGTAGCACCTATTAGCAATTGTTATTCTTCGCTTTATCTCCAGGCTGACATTGTTGTTGCTGTTTATGGCGGTGCCAAGGCATGTAAACTCCTTGACAACTTCAAAGTTATATTTGCCTGCTGTAACATGGGACCCTAGACCCCGCGCTTCCCTATTTACAGACAGCATAAACTGTGTCTTGCTCTCGTTCACCGTCAAACCCACTTTGGCTGATTTCTTTTCGATAGCGGCGAAAGCAGCTGTTACATCTCTCTGGGTTCTGATGATAATATCTATATCATCAGCAATCGCAAGGAGCTGGACGCCTTTGTAGAAAATGGTACCATGTTGATGTACACCTACCTTTCGTAGGATCTCCTTCATGATGATTGAAAAGATCGCATGATAGCGGGTCGCCTTATCTGAAACCTCGTTTGGTATTAAAGGTTTCGGAGAGCTCATTTCCTACCTTGACGGAGTTGCATGTATTGCTCAACGTCATCCAGCAAAGCCTTATCAGAGTAGAATTTTCGAGCATCCTTCTTGCCCTGTTACACCTCAACTTTTTCACACTCACGCTATTGTTGCTCTCTGTTTTTAAGTCTGAAAAGGCATCTCTCTTCCTTCCTCTTATCGCGATAGTTTTCGTGCATGGCTCGCGTTGCAGCTGGCTGCAGCGTCTTTTTATATGTGGCGTATTTTGATGCTGTCGCGTCGCGAAACTCCTGGTCATACCATTGGTTGTGAAGTTGCGGGCACCGAAAACCAATGACTTCTTCAGCAGCAGTGCGCATGGAGTGGGATATATGCACCCAAAGTCCACCAGCGTCGTCGAGGCAAGAGTAAGGTTGGTTGAGCTTAACCGAGAGTTGAGCGGAGTAGGCCTCGGCGGTCCATTGTGATAGCAGCTTATCTACATCAAGCTTTCGTTGCACACCTGTGCGTACATTCTTCGCATTGCAAAATCACATGCAGATCTTGGCTGCTACAAGAAAATGGTCAGAGTCAATATAGACTCCCCGAAATGTGCGCTCATCCAGTACACTTGAAGCAAAGATCATATAATACAAAGATGCGCCACGGCCATACAACCGAATGGCACAGTAAAAATTAAATGTGGATTTATCATAAATCCACTTTAAAGCTTTGTGAGAGCCAGCGAGCGAACGATGTAAAGCTTTTGAGAGTGAGAGACGAGTAAGCATCGATGTGAGCATAATATTGGAGAGCAATAGAGAGCATATGTTGAGTTTTAATGCACGAAACATCTCATAAAACGATTTAGCCACAACGAAAAAGTAGCTGAATTTCCTTGCGTTTAAACAAAAAAATGTAGGCATGTTTTGTTCAAATCAACCCTACGCACATTGTAGGCATATGTTTTTCAAAATTAAATTCACTTTAATTATTATAATATGATCTTTGATTGAAATGTAGTCGCAAATAATGTTGTAAGAGACATTTCTAAAATGGATTTTTGCGGTTCTATTTTATTTGATTTGTTTATTTTTTAATTAGTTATTATTTATTTATTAATATAAAGCCATTTCCACAGAATGGTCTACAATAAGTTTTTGTTTTATTATATAAAAAAATGCTTGAATTTTTAGATGACTTTACAACTTATAGTTGTTATTCTGAGGAAATTAACCTGATAACTGAAAATGTTTTTCTTGCCTTTAGCTGCCTTTAAGGGCTTTTTCTTTTTACAATTTCTAGTTGATATATTAATGTTATGTTTGCACTCTTATTATAAAATTCTTCTATAAACTACAAATATAAATAAAAAAATATTTAAAAGATACCAAATAAAGCTCGATTAACGCTTTACTTGTATATTGCTTTGCTGTTAGAATGTCGCGTTCTTGTACCTAAATCATAATTTGTTATCAGAACTTGACAAAAAAAAATTGTAATTTAAAAGTTACTGCATGTAAAAATCACACTAAAAATTTAATTTTGATTTGCAAAGAGTGTCGTTTTCGCACATTAAATTTATTTTAATTTAAGGAGGGACATGACACTCGCGGCAGAAAAACAGATCTTTTTTTAAAAATTCATAACTCAGTCAAAAACAAAACACTTTTCCAAAAGTTTTATTTTTGTAGAGAATTGAACAAATTACAAGAAAAAAAATATTTTTCACTCTAACATGGTTTTATAGAGCTCCAAACTGGCGCCAGAGAACAAAACGGGGCCTCGCTTGCAACGCTGGGAGTCGCACAAATTGTCCGATCTGAAAAAAATTACGTTTTTTATATCTTAGCAAAATTGGTTATCGTACGACAGAAGCTTTTTTTAAAATTTTTTTTAAATTTTTGGTGATGTTCCAAATTTGAAAGTGTTTTTTCGAAAAAAATGTTGACTATAAAAATTCATAAAAAATTTTAAAAAAGCTCGTGTCATACGAAAGCGAATCAAGTTAAAAAAATACAAAAAAAAAAATTCCATCAAAACTGAACCCGCTAGTGCCGCAACCAGTACGAAAAACATGGTTTCGAGATAAACGCGTTCAAAGTTTGTGAAAAAAGAAAAAAAAGGTGAAAGTTAAAAATGCACTCTCACTAATCCAGCTTTAACTTTTGAACACGTAGGAATTTTTCCATGAAATTGTTTTCTTAGAATTTTAAGAATACTTACAAAATTATAAAAAAAAGTCTATTTAAAAACGGTCAATGTCATGTCCACCGTCAATTGAATTAAATCTAAGTTAATTTGATTTAATTTTGTTTTATTCAATTTTATATAAAGTAATGAAATGTATTTATATTTAATTTCAATTAATTTAATTTAATTTAATTTAATTTTATTTTATTTAATTTAATTTAATTTAATATAGTTTAATTTAATTTGATTTAATTTAATGTAATTTAATTTAAATTAATTTAATTTAATTTAATTTAATTTAATTTAATTTAATTTAATTTAATTTAATTTAATTTAATTTAATTTAATTTAATTTAATTTAATTTAATTTAATTTAATTTAATTTAATTTAATTTAATTTAATTTAATTTAATTTAATTTTATTTAATTTAATTTAATTTAATTTAATTTAATTTAATTTAATTTAATTTAATTTAATTTAATTTAATTTAATTTAATTTAATTTAATTTAATTGAATTTAATTTAATTTATTTTAATTTATTTTAATTTAATTTAATTTAATTTAATTTAATTTAATTTAATTTAATTTAATTTAATTTAATTTAATTTAATTTAATTTAATTTAATTTAATTTAATTTAATTTAATTTAATTTAATTTAATTTAATTTAATTTAATTTAATTTAATTTAATTTAATTTAATTTAATTTAATTTAATTTAATTTAATTTAATTTAATTTAATTTAATTTAATTTAATTTAATTTAATTTAATTTAATTTAATTTAATTTAATTTAATTTAACTTAATTTAATTTAATTTAATTTAATTTAATTTAATTTAATTTAATTTAATTTAATTTAATTTAATTTAATTTAATTTAATTTAATTTAATTTAATTTAATTTAATTTAATTTAATTTAATTTAATTTAATTTAATTTAATTTAATTTAATTTAATTTAATTTAATTTAATTTAATTTAATTTAATTTAATTTAATTTAATTTAATTTAATTTAATTTAATTTAATTTAATTTAATTTAATTTAATTTAATTTAATTTAATTTAATTTAATTTAATTTAATTTAATTTAATTTAATTTAATTTAATTTAATTTAATTTAATTTAATTTAATTTAATTTAATTTAATTTAATTTAATTTAATTTAATTTAATTTAATTTAATTAAAATTAGGCTTATGTGGAAGAATTTCGCCGTGATGCGGATTGTCGTCATCCTTTCGTTCACAGGTGTGAACCGAAATTTGCGCTTCTCCGCATGGCAGATAACACTCCACCACTAATTAGCCAAGCACTATCGCTGAACGTCCGATAATTTTTTGTTCACCCATTTAAAAACAGCCAAAATATTATTTTTTCCTTAATTTATGGATTTTATGTCCGATCTTAGGAAATGATGTGCCTTAAAAAAGTAAAGTGGAACTACAGTTTCCTCTCAAGAATTTGAACTTCTGAAGCCATATTCGACTCGTAAACCTTTGTATCTCAATTCAACCTCAAACGAACTCGAATTTTTTCCTCATAAAAAACTGTCTTTACTTCTTCAGAGCTCCAAATGCGTTGGGAGGAAAATTCAACTTTTTAAACCTAATTTAACTATTTACCATTTCTTCAGAAATGGTTTCAAAACGTACATTTAATACATGTATGAAAAATATGCTATTTTTACGGTTTTTGTGAAAATATATCACAAAGAGAAAAAAAGTACGTGAACAGAATACTTGTAGTAACCGAGCAATTAGTTCGAAGACAATTGGAAAAACCAACTTATTTATTTCTAGTGTCATTGGAGTTAGCTTGGAAGTACATAAGCTTCTTAGTACATAAGAAGCTCAGCATAGAACAGTTTGAATTTATTTTTATACACCCATGTGTACTGCGTAAGGGGTATATTAATTTTGTCACGACGTGTGTAACTCCCAAAAGGAGGCGTTATAGAAAAGTATATATATTCTGGATCAGCATCACCACCTGAGTTGATTTAGCCATGTCCGTATGCCTGTCGACACGATTACAGCCGTGAATTTTCAAGCTATCGTAATGAAATTCGATATTTAAGCTTTTTTTAAAGAAACTAAGATCAAGTTCGAGAATGGGCTAAATCGGATGAAAACCACGCCTACCTCCCATACAACCCCAAAATTGAAAACTCTATACAGAGTCTTATATTAAAGCTACAATACTGTGTACTCTTTATTATGTACACTAAAGTTAGAAGACATTAAAGTTAGAAAACGAAAACTCAGTATTTGTGTATTATATGTCAAAACTGAGGTGTGTAAGAAAAATGGGCGTCATCCACCAACTAACACGCCCACCTCCCATACAACCCCAAAATTGAAAACCCTTTAAAAAGGCTAATATTAAAAGTACAAAACGGAAACTCGGTATTCGTGTATTCTATGTCAAAACTGAGGTATGTTAGAAAAATGGGCGTCATACACAAACTAATACGCCCACCTCCCATACAACCCCAAAATTGAAAACTTTATAAAAAGGCTTATATTTAATGGCGTTTTTTAAAGGCGCATTTTCTGCCTTGCGAAGCTTTATCCGGGGAGAATATTGCACTGCATATCAGCCGTTCTTAAAACGGCGGTTCTTAAAACGGTCATTATGAAATGCGTGCGTTAGACAAGGATGGTTAGATTCGTTTATTATGTGTTGACATTTTCTGAGTAGGAAAAACATGCACTTTTACAGGGTTGCGGGCAACATTGAAAACATTTTCCACCGCGACAAGGCAACATTTTTTGGGAAAAACGAAAACGCCATAAGCTGCAGGAAAACAATTTGATATGTATGTACTTTAGACACATAAAAATAATAAAGTCTCTCAAAATCTCTAAAAAACTCAAAAACTAGAACAGATATACACGGTCAAAAATCTTGGACTAAATTTTAAACTTTTTTGGATTACATATAGGACACGACCAAAAAAAGATTATTTTTTAATCCAATGAAAAGTTTTACATTTTTCATTCCAAAAAGGATTTGTTTTTAATCCGCAAAAAGTTTAAAATTTCTTAATCCAAAAAGGAATAATTGTTAGTCCACAGAAAGTTTAAAATATTATAATCCAAAAAGGATTCGATTTTAGTCCAAAAAAGTTTAAAATATTGTAATCCGAAAAGGATTACTATTTAATCCACAAAGCTTTAAACACTGTTTACTGTAATAATGCATATAATAGTATTTTGGTTCAGATTTTAATAAACAATTTATTTCATTTAATTAAAAATAAATTTCGGATGCTTTAGCAGCATTTAGAATTATATTTAGCTTAAATTTCATAGTAGTGGTAGTAGTTTTCAATCTTATACCTGAATTAAAATGCGGCAGTGGCAGCGGCTCTCAAAGAACGGATAAAGCGGATATAAGCTCTCAAAAGAACTCGCCGGCAATGGTCTTATCTTCCAAGCGATTCGCTGTTGATTCTGAGGCGATTAAAAATGTTTTCAGAGTTAGAGCTTAAAGCGGTAAAAGTGTAAATAGTTTTAGCAAGAGTAACGAGAAATCAAGTTTCTTTTGTACAAGCAAACTAAACAGACAATTAAACAAATGGTTTGCGTCTTGACTTTGCACTTTGTCTTGATTTTGTGTCTTGACTTTAAGAGTAGAGCAATACTCGTTACTTTTATACATGTTCAGTACTCCTCACGCACTAAATGCTGACGAGAAAGACTACTCTTTAAATGTTGACGCTATGAATTTTCTATGCCAAAAATCACGCTCAACGTATCTATATATATTTTCTCTTCCAAAAAAACTCTAGCAAATTAACAATTGCATTTCAAAATTAAATTTTAAGAATCTAGCAATTAAAACTTAAATTCTTCATATATTCGCAAATAACTTCATAAATTTCTCTGCAACTTACTACTTAAATTTTATTGCTTTGTAGTCAAAGATTTTAGAAATCCAAGTAATTATTTTATTACAGAGCAAAAAGTTCTTTAACTAAATTTCAAGGCTGCTAACATGTTTTATGGTGCGGCAAATATGCCAACATTTGTGTGGATCTTAAATGGCAAATTTTTTCTCATTAGTTGACGGCACGACCAAAAGAGAGAAATCCACTTGGCTAAAAAGCTTCAATTATTTATGAAAAGTTTCACATTCAAGCTTAAGTTACAAAGAACAGAACAAAACAGCTGCGTAGTCTTTGGGTGCTACAAGGGGCTAAGTTGCCTTTGCAAGTTAATCAAATTATATAGAAATGCTGGCAACCAAGTCTAAGTTCTATACAAAGAAAGAGTGTTTTTGTTCGTTACACAAATAAGCCCAACGGATTTTATGCTTAAGGATTATGCAATAGCCAAGCAAAAAAACAAAAACCAGACAAAAGAAAATAATATTTTCCACAAATTAACCAGCATGAATGCAAAAAAAAAAAAAAAAAAAAAAATAATAAAAATTATTTCAATTCAAATGAATAGAAAATCCATAAGATAAGCGCTCAAAGTCAAATGCGGAAAAATTCACGGAAACTAACGAACTCAGGCGAGCCTTCAGCGGGTAATGACGTTTAAACAAATTAATTTGTACATGACATGCAGCCATGACAGCGCCAACGTTAGGCAACTGATAGAGTCGACAGCAACTGAAGTAAGTGAGATAGAAACAAAAACAAAAAACAACTAAAACAATAAACATAGCAAAGAATTTAAGCCAATTAACATGCAGCGCGTACATAAATCCAAAGACAAAGAGCGCACAATACAAAAACAAAAAAAAAATAAAAACAAAATAGGCTACGTACGAAAAACGACAACGTAATGAATGCCATGGTAAGCAGCACTTCAACTATGCTGACGTAGGCAAAAAGAAAGCAACACTGACGATAACTAGGAGCAGCCGCCTTGCACAGGACTTGCTCATCATTAATCATTCACTCACATTTCAGCGCATGCAGAAAATGGAATACAAAAAAATACGACGAAAATTAAATGAAATTGTTAAAAGTGGCAAGGATGAAATGGACGAAGCATATTGCCTTGCTAGCGGAATAGTATAGGTGTTACAGTCTATATAGTTGCTCCATAGATAAATGATTTTAGTCTTTGTTTTATGAAAAATGAACCAAATAGCTGCGGCGAAAAGGAATGGCTAATGAATGAATATTGAAATATAATATTGAATGACAGCATAACAAGTAAGAGAATTAAGAACATAATATAAAAAAGGATAATGATAACTCTCGGCTGCTTGATTTTATAATGTTAGTTTTGAACTTGTAGCAGACAGAAGTTGTTAATCTTTTTCAAGTTGTCTTAAAGGAATAAAGTAAATTTCTTTCAAAAGCTTTATTAATGCACGCTATAGATTAACCAGCAGGTCTAAAGAATCCTTGAGAAAACCATTGGATTATGAAGATGTTTTGTTTAACAAGACCTCCAGAAAGATCAAAGTTATAAAGAGAAATCGAACACGATGGCTTACATTAATTGTTGGTATCCGTTGTCTCTTCAAGGACTGAAAAAAACATAGAAGAAAGTTTATGCAGACAACTTTTTTCTCTTTTCAAGCCCTACTCAAGCCCTACAAGGAGTAATGTTTTAAATTTTAAATATGTGAAAAATCTTTTGCTAAATTTTGGGCCCCTAAAAATTCTTTTTCGTTTTGCTGGAATTTTAGTTTTTGTAGCTTATCTATTGTATTTTGGATTAGAATTAAACATAATTTTATTATAATAAATCTTACAACATTTCGTGGGTTTTAGTATTTTTCTTATAAAATTATAATAAGAATAAATGAAAAAAAAATTATAGAAAAAATCAACATTGATTTTCTGGTGTCTACAGTTCTTATATTTCCGGTAACTCCGGTATTGTAAAAGTCTTTGCGGTATTGAACTCTCTAGTACTGATTGATATCGTTATAAGAAAGTTGCTAGCTCAGAGGACTAAGAATTAAAGTACTGGTGAATACAAATAGAGACAACTTGAATCGAATAGTAGAAAAATTTCTGATAGTCTCGTTCATAAAAAGAATTCACAAAGCAGTAGGTTATGGTTCTAACAAACAGATAAGTCTATACAACAACTGTATGTTCCATTTAAAACACAAAAAAAAATATGTTTCCAAAATTTAATGAGCGATCTTATGACATTTGACTCTAGTTGGTACTACTTCAAAATGAACTTGACTCCATTAGAGCAGCTCATCTTTTTTTTTAGCTTTGAACCAAGGTTTTCAGTTTTAAAACCTATTCAGTCAAGTCTGCCTTGGTTTGGAAAATGGGCAGTAGATAAGTAGGAGAGAAAAATCAAAAGAACCAATTTTTTTTTTTCCCCGTGAGATGAAAAGCATCGAAAGCTTGACTGCGGGACTTTAATCCGCTAAAAATACCTCTCTACCTGACCCCTATATCCTCCCGGAACCACCGTTAAGTATTGCTTCGGAAGGAGGGAGGACTGAGCACCTATCGCTCACTAGTCAGCTGTCGTTAGTATTGTCATGTTTCTATGTACCCCCTTCTATTATCTGTCTAGGATACTTGCACTCTGGTACAGACACCCAATACTAATCTATAACAAGAACTACCGTCCACTAGCTAAGCAGCCATGCTGATCGGTTTCTCTCCTTTTTTCCAAATTAGAATGTTTATTCTACGGGTGGAGACCGCTTCGGGAGCTGATCCCTACACGCAGGAGCATGGTCTGACCCCTGCGGTCTCTTCTTGTAAGGGGATGACGCAAACGCAACGTCGACTACGGTCCCTAGCAAGATGAACGTTTATGTTCAAACCCCCTGGCAAGGTTGAGTATTCTTTACTCTTCTTTACTTCTTATAGCGTTGCGAAGTCTTTCTACTCTGCGCAATTCTTTCATTATTACACATGCCGTGTTGCAAACTGAGGTCCAGTTTCCTTCTGAGGTAAACATAATGTCGACCAAAGTTTCCACTGCTGGCGACCTACCTACTCTATTGCTTAGCTCTAGTCTTTCTGGGTTAAACTTTGGGCAGTCGAAGAAAACATGCCTTGCATCTTCAATAACATTTCTTCTACAGAAACTGCAGAAAGGATTTTCTTCGTGCTTGAATCTATGTAGGTACGATTTGATGCAGCCGTGCCCAGTAAGTATTTGGGTGAGATAGTAGTCCACCTCACCATGTCGTCTTTTCAGACATGGTTCCAAATTTGGAATTAGACGTTGCGTCCATCGTCCATCGTGATGCCACCCAGCGCATCTGCCACATCGCCACACTGCGGTCACGTGTTATCCTACGTTTTGAGGAATTAGGCAAGTAGCTTGGGAGCGAGCCATATATCATGCTCTCAGTCACTAGAAGATCTAGAGGAGGAAAGAAACAAGTGTAGTATGTTGTATGGGTGGCGAAGCGCTATATCAACATGCGAATTCGAATCTGAGGCAAGTGTTATGCCTTTACCTCAGTCCATTCAGGGTTTAAAGCTATCTCATTCCACA
Organism: Tetanocera ferruginea; assembly: GCA_958299015.1. NCBI lineage: Eukaryota > Metazoa > Arthropoda > Insecta > Diptera > Sciomyzidae > Tetanocera > Tetanocera ferruginea. The sequence goes on along the minus strand of OY282640.1, from coordinate 48,484,180 downwards.
AACATAGCTACCACCACTTTTAATTCAATTTCATTTGATTAGAAATCAGAAAATAATTAATGCAAGGTAAGAGCGTAGGACCATGACTAGAACGGGTTTCGAACCCGGAACTTCTGGGTGGCAGTCAAGCGCGCTTACCACAAGACTACCGCAGCCCCCGAGTAAAATGGGAGAATTCCCACAGAAATGAGAGAATTTAAAATGGGTCCTACAAGCACCGAGGACTCTACTCGCTTTGGAAGACGTCAAAAGAGGTAAAACAAGTGCATTGAATCGTTTTGAATGATTGCAAACTTTAGAAGCTAAAGACTTTAAAAAGTACTAAAAAAGAGTCCTACTTACTTCATATTATCAAAACTAAATTTTATAAATGTTATTGAGGCCATTATAATAAGCACAAAAACTAGCTGCAGGGAGATTCCTTCAGACAGACTTTTCAAATGGGTAAAAAATTTTTGATGAATCCGGAATGACTTTAATTTGATATATGTACTTATTTACTTAACTGGCGCTTACAACCGTACGTTAGTTTTGACCTCGTCTAAAGATTTACGCAGCCCATTTGTCGTACGCTTGCTGGCTTCAGTTGAAAACTCCAAACGTCGTCAGGTTATCCAAAGCCTGGTCTTTCCAATGGAGATGCGGTCTTCCTTGTCTATGTTGGCCACCGCTGGCTACCGAATCGAATAATTTTTTTCGCTGGAACATCGTCGTTCATTCTTTCAACATGACCCAGCCAGCGAAGCCGTTCAATTTTAATACGCTTGACTATATCGATGTCGGCATATAGCTCATACAACTCGTGGTTCCATCGTATTCGGTACTCGCCATTGACGCAGATTGGACCATAGATCTTGCGAAGGATTTTTCTCTCGAACGCTACTAAAGTGCTTTCATCAGAGCTGCTCAACGTCCAGATTTGTGATGCATATAATAGGACAGGCATGATTATTGACTTATAGAGTGTCAACTTTGTTCGTCGAAAGAGAGCTCTGCTTCTCAATTGCCTACTGAGCCCAAAGTGACACCTGTAGGCAAGAGTTATCCTTCGTTTAATCTCAATACTGATATCGTTGGAGGAGTTAATGCTGGATCCTAGTTAAACGAAGTCATGCACAACCTCAAAGAAAGTGTTGTCAACTGTGGCGTGGTTTTGATGTCGCTGGGACTGTTTGTTTGTTGACACAAGAAACTTCGTTTTATCTGCGTTCACTGCAAGACCCATTCGACTCAACTCTTTTTATAGCTTGGAAAATGCTGCACTGACTTCACGCGTATTATGACCAATGCGGTCAATATCATCAGCATACCCCAGCATCATAACACTCTTATAGAATATTGTGCCGCTACATCTCAGATCAGCAGCTCGGATGATCTTCTCCATGACTATATTAAAGAATTTGCACCATAAGGAATCACCTTGCCTGAAACCTCGCTTGTTATTGAACGGAAGGGAGAGGTCCTTCCTGATTTTCACTGCGCTGCTGGTTTTGCTCAGTGTCAACCTGCATAGACGTATTAACTTTGCAGGAATACCATATTGAGACATGTTGGACTCTTTATCGTTCTGTCGAAGGTAGCTTTGTAATCGACAAAAAGATGGTGTGTGTCGGTTTGTTTCTCTAAGGGCTTATCCAAGATTTGTCGTAGCGTAAATATCTAGTCGATGTTGAACTTTCCATGTCTGAAGCCACATTGATAAGGTCCAATCAGTTGGTTCACGATGAGCTTCAGCCTTTCACAAAATTCGCTCGACAGGACATTGAATGCGATATTAAGAAGGCTTATGCTACGGTAGTTGGCGCAAATGGTGGTATCGCCTTTCTTGTGGATGGAGCAGAGCACACTGAGGTTCCAATCACCTGGAATGCATTTTTCCTATCATATTCTGCATAGAAGTTTGTGAATGCACATAATCAGAGTTAAACTGCTCAGCCGGTAGATGATCGGCTCCTATGGCTTTGTTTTTTTTAAACTGATCTAGAGCTGTCAAAATCTCGATGCTAATTTGAAATATGGACTACGTTTTTCTCCATCAGCTGGAATTTTTGAGTTATAGGCAAAAACATGAAAATCAGTTCTTTTCCTGATGATTTTTCTATATCTATTATATTGATCTACCGATTTGTATGAAGAAATACTAGACCTTTAACCTTCAAAAACAATATCTTTCGGCAGTTTCGAAGATATCGTCGTTCAAAGTCGGAAAAGTTTCTCAATTTTACGTAGGCCTGTATCTTTGATATTTTTCAGCGAATTTGCTAAAACTTTTTTTTTTACTTGATAGATTATCTCTGGAGTTTTAATAAAAATTTTAGTTTTTTTTATTAAATTTGTAAGGGGGTTTTCTTAAAGGCTGAGGTATGACTCAACTGCTCCAGGATCAAACGAAGGACCCTCGAACCTTCGTTAAATAAAAAGACTTGTTGGTTTTAATATTTCAAGTACCATCAGTTTTATTGAATAATCTCTATGATTAGTTATGAATATATATGCATATATATTTTGTACATAAGTCCTTTAAAATACTCAACAACAATCATTCGGGAATATCAAGCTATAATTTTCCAACAATTGCCCTCTCTGACTCTGCCTCGGTGATCACTGGTTCTGGTTCGGTGATACTCGTTATTCGGTGTTTCGGTAAATATCTGTGATTGCGTTCGTGGCGAGTTTATGTGACTTGGCTTAGACAGAGCTCGACAGTGTGCGTTGGATTTGGAAAATATACTCTTACTGTTCAATAATTATATACAAAAGTACCATATATACATCTTTTGCAGCATTAAATTATGCAATGCAATTTATATATCTTATGTAGTAGTATGTAGTATTAATTAAATAAGATAAATATATATTTACATTTCTCAAGTAGTATAAATAACTTATATATATATATATATATATATTTCTTTTCAATAATAAAAATAATAAATATATCATAAGCTTTCTTCATATAATACCTAATCGGTAGCTTAACGATAAGTATTCGGGAGGATAGCCGACTGACCGAAGCCGCGGTGAAGTCCAAACCCAAACACGACAAGCTAAATATTCGCAGAGATAGCCGACTGACCGAAGCCGCGGTGAAGTCCTACCAAATACGACAGTCACAACTACAGAGTATTCGGGAGGATAGCCGACTGATCGAAGCCGCGGTGAAGTCCAACCCTAAACACTACAAGCTAAGTGTTCGGAGGGATATCCGTTCGACCGAAGCCGACGGTGAAGTCCGACCAAGTGCAACAATCACAACTATAAAGTATGCGGGAGAATATCCGACTGACCGAAGCCGCGGTGAAGTCCAACCGAGTGCAAAATACGAAATTTAACTACTATGTATGTATCAAGCAAACCGCCTCTCTGTGTTTTGCTTAAAAGATTTAACGAGTAAACTCAAGTAAAAGACGGACAAGGCACTACGCCTTCGAGCCAACCTCACTGCACACACAGTTGGCTAGTCTTAAATAATCTATTCACAGAACGTGTTGTGAATTATATTGCATGCTATACAAATTCTGCTTATAGCTGATGGCTGCTCTGTCATGCTTTGGTTGTAAGTCTGACTGGTTGTGATGTTGTTGTTGCTGCAAACTATGCTGGCTGTTTTGCTATGCGTTGGCTGTGTGTGTTTAACTTGTTGTGATGTTGTTGATGCTGGCTGTTTTGTCATGCGTAAGCTGTGTATGACAAATTTGTGGTGATGTTTTTGTTGTTCTTAGCACGAATTCGTTGTGCTGAAATAGCAGATTTAGTTGGTAGATTTTGTAACGATATTGTTGGTAGATCGCCGTTACAACTTGCATCTTTTCAAAGAAATAAAAAAAATAAACACTTTTGTTAGAATCAATTAATAAAATTCAAGCACATTTGATAAGGTTTTCAACAATTAGCAATAAATATGCTTCAACTAAAATGAAAAAAGTAAATGACCAGAGCAGAACACTGGCAGAAAAAGGATTGGCCAGAGACGAACTGGTTGTTGGCGTTAAAAATGTAGTTCTTGAGCCTATAGTTTCAAGGTGAGTGTTCCCATCAGGAAATGAAAATAGCATAAGACCGTTTATAAGGTCTATTGCTTTCATAAATTGCTTCATCAACCCAAGTTTAATATGCAGTGGAGGGAGTAAAATCATTCCTCTTGAAACTAAAGGCTCGCTATTACATATTTAACGCCAAAAACAGTTGTTAGTGGTCAACAGTGGTCAGCTCTTGCACTGCTGTAAGAAAAGCAAAGTAAGCAAGGAAATTTGGTGAAGCCACTTTTTGGAGAAGGAGAATATTTACATTCTGAAGTCCACGCAAATTACGCATTGATGTTCATGATACTTTATTTTTTTCATCACCAAGCAATAGTATCATATTCTACTTTCATTTTAGTTAAATGAGCAATTGGTATTAAAGCATATTCGTTGCCATTGTGCAAAATAATGCATTTCAAACTCCTCTTACAGCAGTCTAAAATACAAAGTTATCTTCTTGAGAAAAGAAAGGAAGAAGATTTTTCTCACTTGTTCGGTAGAACGTTATTTTTGTTCCAGGAATCAGGACGTGATTCTTAGGCTCTCTCCAAACCATTGAAGTTCCAAATTTCAAACATTAACGTTTACCTTCAGTCCACTGACGTAAATGTTCAATGCAAGTCTTGAAAGCAACTTTTAGTCTGCGGAGCCCAATTTTTACCTTGATCACCTATTTGAACTCCAAAGTATGCCAAATCTGTCTTCTTAACGAGCTCGGAAATTTCTCTATTTTCTTTTAATATAAATTCTCCACACAGATAGCAAAACACAACAGCATTGTGTACACAACCTCTTTTTCTCTCCATAATAATCAATATTGCACAATCAAAAGAATAAAACACAACAATATTACAAATAATATTCAACAAATATTCAAATTAAGCACACTCCTGCAAACATTTCCAATCGCCTGAGCATCTTCAGCGAATCGCTTGAAGATGATACAATCACCGAAGAGCTCTTTTGAGAGCCTTCCGGGTATCGTCGAATGTAAGCACCTGAGGGCACAAAAGCAATTCGCTGGAAAGATTCGCTGACGTATCGCCAAGTGGAGTCTTTAGCGATATTCCCCTGGAAGATTCGCCAACGAATCGGCGAGAAGAGTATTAAGCGATTCGCCAGAAATTCGCTCACGATTTCTTTGTCACTTTTCTTTATTACTTAACTAATGAGAGAAGTATTATGTGGTTGTTACATCCGTGAGCGAACCTACAAAATGCTGCAAGCAAGCTAATAAGAAGCTTTACAAAACTGTGTATGAGGAATTTAACGTGAGAGAGAGGAAGGAAATGTGCTCTGCATTAGCTTTCTAGAAGTTCGATTAGTAGTTGGGATTAAGGTATACAAGAATTTCTCCGCAGCAAGACTGTTAAGCAACATGCTCATAACGTTTTAGCCATTTTGGCAAAGTTAAGAGCCAAATAAACTCCGGTGATGATTTTGATCAAGCATCAATTTGCTTTTTTAAGATATCACAAATAATGCGTGGGGATTTTAAAATTTGAAATTTATAAGATTTCAATGTGAATAATTGGCAGTATTTTTGGTACCACAAATTTGACATCTTTCGTTAAACAGCACTCCACAGCGCTAAAAAGATGCAGTACACTGAAGTTAATGAACATTGCAATTTTGATTTTGTTTATATTTTGTCCCTCGAAATTTTTTTAATGGCATTTTTTCCAACTTTTTTTAATGCAAATCTCATCTATGACAATTGTCATTTACGAAAATATACAACAAAGTCTAGTGATAAGTTTACTATGATTGAACCAAAAGATTGAATATAAAGTAAATTTGCATGCCATTTTAAACAAGCGAACATATATGAACTACGAGCATATCTGTCAAAAAAAATAATAAATATATGAGCCTAATATAACGGAATCATAATATTCAGATATCTGACAAAAAAATACCAAAAAATTATTCAAATCGGCGAACATGAAAAAAAGGAATTTCGGACACTCTTCAACGTATGTGTGCCTTGGAGTAGAGTACCAAGTTAGTACAAAACAAAACCAACTCAAGCAAAAACAACGAAACAAAAACAAAGAAAGCAGCAGGTGCAGCATAAGCAGCTGTTGATTGAATATCTTATAGAAACACATGCATTTTTCTTCTTATATTTTACTATTTTGTGACTTTAATATAATAGTGACAAAATCCATAGTTAGATATTCATTCAGCGTAGGATATATCTGATATTTTAGTATATATATTATCTTTGAACGGTGAGTATTAAAGGCTGTAGGTATACCCTAAAGTATTCGTCAAAAAAGTTGCATGGCCTTGAAAAATCTGTTAAAACGACGCCATAAAAAAACCGCGCTGGAAAACGTATTTCTACGTCAAAAAAAAATCTGGCAGCCCTAATCTCAATCCAATTTGACTTCTAGTCAACTCAATCCATCAATATTTAGATTGATTTATACATGCTTGACGTTCTTAAAGAAAACAGAAGCAAACAAAAAATAGAAAACTCTAGCAAAATGAAGTAGGTAATTAAAAACAGCACAAACTAGTCATGATGGTTGCCATGAAAAATTCAATCGAAATGAGCGTTCTAAGTAATTACAAGAAAGAAAATACAAAAATTAAAGACAGAAATAAACACTTCTTATATCAATTAAGGCAAACCAAAATGCTTGCGTGTGACAGGATGAAATATCATATGTATCATTCCGTTTCAAAACTCGTCGTTTCCACACTAAATCTAGGGATAAGACAACTTCTAAAAAAAAAAAAACAACTCATAAAACAGTTATAACTTGTACAAATTGCAAAAGAAATTGAAAATAGAAATAAAGTACATATTTCAAGCTCATTTCAGGCCAAAAACAGGAAAATCCAACTTGACAGTAGACAAACCAAAAGGCTTAACAGTTTTATATCCATATCCGTTTGTTTGTTTGTTTGTTCATTCGTTTGCTTTCATACGTTTGAAAAAAAAAACTTACTTTGACGTTACTTTATTCATATAGAATGGTATGTCGTGCTCGTGTAAATCGAGTGCATTTCTGAGGCAGCTTAGAAGATGTTGTTGAGAGTTTGCTGAGTTGACATCCTGGTAATGCTTCATTACTCAAATTTTTGCTCTTTATATTTAATCCCTTGTGACAACATTGAGATCGTGTCACAAGCAATGACTTAGTCAAAGTCATAGTTGATGACATTGACTCTGATGACTTTGTATTTATTTATATAGTTTGAGTTTTACTGACTTCCGTTACTGGAATAATGTGATATTTCTTGCCGTTGTGTCAAAGTCATGTCTTTGAGTTGCTGTTGAATTTTTTATGTGCTCTTGTTGTTGTTATTATTGTTATTGTTGGCTGGCTTAGCTGCTGTTGGTACTTGATATCAGTTGGCAGCATTTAGTTGCTGAACAAATAATTCATAAGCTGTTGACTTGATTTTCGGAAAGCACAGTCCGATTGAAGTCAATTACAGACGCTGTTGTTATTGTTGTTGTTGTTGTTGTTGTTGTTGTTGTTCTGAAAGCGCTATTCCAGCAGCAGCTGGTTAATTCTTAAAGCTGCGTAGCCATCAAGTGACATTAGAATGTATTGTTTATTTTGTTTTTCTGTTGCTACTTAAATGCTGTCTCCCCTTCTACTTCTTTCAGAGTACTTAACTCATAAACATTATTAAAGTTGGTAAATTTAATGACAAGTACTGCTTAACTCTTATTAAGTGTCATAAGAAGTCGGCTACATTTATTTTAATGAGCAAGTGGCAACGCTTTTGTCAACATTTTATCATTATAATTTTCTCATTTAGATTATTTCTTCTTCTTCTTGATTGTTTTCTTGTTGTTTTTTTTTTTGTTTTTTTTTCGTATATTTCATTATGTTTTCTTGTTGTTTTCTTTTCTTCATATTTATCTCTTGCATATATTTTGTTGTAGGTAGCTTTGAATGCTCTTGACTGCTTTTATGTTTATTTGTTTCTTTTTTTTTTTTTATTCCCCCAGAATCATACCGGGAATCATACAACCTTCCAACAACCATCCCAGCACGAAGTGCGCTTGACATATTTTATTACTGCGTTTCGCATTATGTGCTGATTATGTGATTATATGTGACTGAATGTAATCATCATTATTGGTTTAGTTTGGCCAAATGTGGGTTGTTCTTTTGATGGGGCGCTGTTTCCCTCTAGGGTGTTGATGTTTGAGTGTTGGAATTTTTCTCTAATATATGTGTGCTCGCTGGCATGTTTATGCGTTGTAGCCAAATGTGGCAAAAGAAAAGAGAATCTAACAATAACATAAAAGCACAACTAAAGTGTATGTAAAAGTACGACTTTTATGACTTTAATGTTCACCGAAATATAAATAAATTATTTTAAGGGAATTAGCACGCCCTTCTTCAAACACGCCTTTATGGTGTATGATAATTTGTGAAATAATCATAATCAAAATTCTTTTCCCACTTGTTACACTCGTTTTTTCACCTGTTGCTTTTTTAAATATATACCATTTTACTTGGAGTTGCATATTTACTTAACCTTTAAGCATTGTGTTCATTTTGGTATTTTTTATTTTTTTTTTCTTTCTTTTGCACCTTATATGCAGACAGTTTTATAAGTTGGTCTTTTTCTGAAAGCTTTTGTAAAGATTCGGACTAAAAAGCAGCTACCAGCAACCTGAAAACGATACTATTAGAAGCTTTACAGGATCTCCCTAGTATTATCACAAGGGCAGCTATTAAATGGTCGATAGCATCTTTCGAACACTACAAGTCTACGTTCCCTTCACAGCGTCATGACCTGGCTTATAGCAATTTTTATCAGTTTCCTCGGAAAACCTGGAGAGGAATGAGAGTAATATTTATTCCCAAAGCCCATTATTATACCATAAACCTGAAATGTCAGGGTATATTAACTTTGTGAAAACGTTTGTAACGCATAGAACGAAGCGAGTCCGGTATAGAAAAGTATATATATTCTTGATCGGCGTCACCTTGTGAGTCGAGCTTTTCATGTCCGTCCGTCTGTCCGTCTATCCCTCCGTCTGTGTGTTGTCCGTTAACACAGGATAAGAAGAAGGAGTTGAGATAATTGGATGAAACTTGGTACACATGGTCACATGAACCCAAGGATCTACACTATTGAATATATTTGGAATCCGCCCACGGTAAAAAAAGATCATTTTGAAAAATGGACATCATCCGCTCACGGACACGCCTAACTCCCATACAAAACAAAAATTGAAAACTGGATAAATTAGCTCATAATGAAACTACAACAATAAAATTTGGTGTGTATGTGTTTTATGTTAACACAAAGATGTTTTTGAAAAATGGCTATTATCTGCGCATGGACACGCCCATCTCCCATACAACCCAACAATTGAAAACGCAATAAGTAAACTTCTGTTTAACCTACAGAGATAAAATTTGGCACGTATGTTTTTTACGAAAAAACAAAGATGGTTTTGAAAAATGGACGTCATCCGCCCACGGACACGCCTACCTCCCATACAAGCCAAAAAGCGTAAAACTCAATAAATAAGGTTATGTTTGTCATAGATAGATCAAATTTGGTACGTATGTATTTTATACCAAAACTAAGGTGTGTTAAAAAATTGGGAGTAATCTGTCTCTGAACACGCCCACCTCCCATAGCGAAAGCTATATAAAGGCTAAGGCTATATAAAACCGTTAACTGTGAGCTACAGGAATAAAACTTGGTATATGTGTACGTTTTTCATCAACATTTAAATGCATATAAAATATAGGCTTCATCCGCCCACGCATACGCCCATTTTCAATAATATTATTTTTTTGGAAAAGTAGGTTTAGGGTTTTTCTAGTCGGCCTAGACCGACTTTAGACTTTCTTTACTTGTTCTCTTATTGTTTCTGATAAAAACGCTGGAGGGAATAATAGACCTTCACCTAAGAAAATCTTTGAGCGGTACTAGCCTCTCTAGGACAAAAGACGTCTAGTTGGTTTAAGTCATAGACGACGGAATCCATCACGCAGAATACACTTTAGCAACGTTTTTGCATATCAAAGGTGAATTTAATATTGTGAATACGGAATCTATAGGACATGTGGATAAAGAAGTAAAAAGAATTATTGAGTTTGGGGGATGGTGACAACAAGAGGCTCACCGAAAGGATGTGTCACATTCTCCTTTCTCGGGCTAATTAAAGTTGATAGTTGCCACAATGGTGGCAAGAAATGGCAACAGTGGATGATCAATTTTTGAAGAAAATCATCTTCAGTAAGAGTCACATTTTCACCTCAGTGGATTCGTCAATAAGCAGAATTGCCGCATTTTGACGAATGATAATCCAAGAGTGATTGTCGAAAAACCAATGCACCCACAAAGAGTGACTGTTTGGTGCGGTTTATGGGCTGGCGGCATCATCGGGCCGTATTTTTTCCAAAATGAGGCCGGTCTGGCAGTTACTGTGAATGGTGTTCGCTATCGTGAGATGATAATGAACTTTTTATCGCCCAAATTGGTAGATATGGATGTGGACAATGTGTGGTTTCAACAGGACGGTACCACTTGCCACACAGCTAACGAAACAATGGCTCTTTTGTGCGACAAATTCAATGGCCGTATTATCTCACGTGGTGGCGATGTCAATTGGCCGCCAAGAACATGTGATTTGACATCGTTGGACTTCTTTCTTTGGGGTTAGTTGAAAGAAAAGGTGTACTTTAATAAGCCAGCAACAATTCAAGAGCTAAAGGATGAGATAATTCGACACATTAATGGCATAGAACTTCAATTATGCCTCAGCGCCATCAAAAATTTAGACCATCGGATGAAGGTGTGCCGCCGAGGTCGCGGCGGTTATTTGGCCGATATTTTATTTCATACATAATTGAATCGTACCAATATTATCATAATAGAAAGTAATGACAATAATTTCCTAAATAATTTGTGTTTTATTTAAAATCAACATCAGCCCTTAAAACTTAACCACCCTTTATAAAAAGGCAAACAAAAAATGGTTGAGTTTTGACCACAGGCAATACTAGTAGAATATAAAACAATCTCATTTCTTTTTATACCCCCACGCGTCTTGCGTAAGGGGTATATAAAGGAGGCGTGGTAGGCACAGAAAAGTATGTATATTCTTACTCAGCATCACTACCTGAGTTGATTTAGCCATGTCCGTCTGCCTGTCGACACGTTTACAGCCGTAATTTTGAAGCTATCGTATTGAAATTCAATATTCAAGCTTTTTTCTAAGAAACTAAGATCGAATTCGAGAAAGGGCTAAATCGGATGAAATATTTAAGCTACAAATCTTAAATTCGCTATTTGTATAATCGATATCAAAACTAAGGTCTGTTAGAAAAATGGGCGCCATCCACCCACTAACACGCCCACCTCCCATACAACCCCAAAATTGAAAACTATATAAAGAAGCTTGTGTCAAAGCTACATAAATAAAATTCATTTTATATCAAAACTAGAGCATGTTCGAAAAATGGGCGTTATCCACCAACCAATACGACCTCCTCCCATACAGCCCCAAAATTGAAAACTATATAAATAGGCTTCTGTCGAAGCTACACAAGTCAAATTAGAATTTGTTCATTTTATTTAAAAATTAAAAAGTGTTAGAAAAATGGATGTCATCCAGCCACGAACTCGCCCACCTTCCATATAACCCCAAAATTTAAAACTCTATAAAAAGGAATCTCTTTAAGCTACAGGAAAAAATTTTATACATTTGTATTTTATATCAAAACTAAATCGTGAAAGAAAAGTATGCGTCATACGCCCACGTACACACCCACATCTCACACAGCCCACCATAGTGAAAACTCGATAAATAGGCTAATATTTAATTTACAGAACTGGAATTGGGCATGTTAGAGGCGTGATGGAAAAATTGGCGTAAACTACCCAAGAACACGCCCACCTCCCATACAACCCCGAATTGAAAACTTCATAAAATAAGTAAGGTTTGTCCTTACTGTGCAGGAAAACAATTTGATATGAATGTATTTAAGACGTCATCAAAATAGTAAAATTTTTTAAAATCTCATACAAAAGAGCAAAATTCAGGATTTTGTACCATTACGAATTGGCCGTGGGCGTATTTTACCTTCGGCCAAGTCGAATATATACCTTACTTGTTTTAATTGAGCCGTTTTAAACTTCAAATAAATATAAAATGATAAACTTTTTTTTTGTTTTTTTTTTTTTTTTTAGCTTTGAACCAAGGATTTCAGGTGTCAAACCTATTCAGTCAAGTCTGCCTTGGTTCAGAACTGGGGAGATAGATAAGAAGGAGAGAAAGTGAAATCAAGAGAAACAAGTGTAGAATGTTGTATGTGTGGCGGAGCGCTATATCAACATGCGAATTTGAATCTGAGGCAAGTGTTATGCTTTTACCTCAGTCAATTCGAGTTATCAAGCAATCTCATTCCACAAACATCTCTACCACCAACTACAACTTTTAAGGTCGTATACATTGATGAATTTTGAATTTCAGTTGATTAGAAAAGAGGAAAGATTTAAAGAAAGGTAAAAGCGTAGGACCATGGTTCAATTTTTTGATTCTCTTCATTCATTAAATATGCTTAATAAGCAACAATTCTTACTTTGTTGTCTTCCATTTTTAAAAAACTCTTTATAATTTTGAATTACTTTGATTAGTCAGTATTTGACTTGAATTGAAATTTCAGTGAATGGACCAAAAAGTAACTAGTATCGGATAAGTATAAGTTATATCGAAAAATGTTGTAAAAATTAGGCTCATTTTTCACTCATTGGGTTTTCGCACAAGCAAAATTGTGCGATTCGGAACAAAGGTGGAATTAACGAACCATATTTTTGTCATAATCAGTCTAATCTGAGTGTTACGGTCAACTGTATTTGCTAAGAGTATTCGCTATAGGACAGTTTTAATAACCTGTTTCGTTCCTCTGAATGAATGAAATGAATGAAATGAATGAAATGAATGAAATGAATGAAATGAATGAAATGAATGAAATGAATGAAATGAATGAAATGAATGAAATGAATGAAATGAATGAAATGAATGAAATGAATGAAATGAATGAAATGAATGAAATGAATGAAATGAATGAAATGAATGAAATGAATGAAATGAATGAAATGAATGAAATGAATGAAATGAATGAAATGAATGAAATGAATGAAATGAATGAAATGAATGAAATGAATGAAATGAATGAAATGAATGAAATGAATGAAATGAATGAAATGAATGAAATGAATGAAATGAATGAAATGAATGAAATGAATGAAATGAATGAAATGAATGAAATGAATGAAATGAATGAAATGAATGAAATGAATGAAATGAATGAAATGAATGAAATGAATGAAATGAATGAAATGAATGAAATGAATGAAATGAATGAAATGAATGAAATGAATGAAATGAATGAAATGAATGAAATGAATGAAATGAATGAAATGAATGAAATGAATGAAATGAATGAAATGAATGAAATGAATGAAATGAATGAAATGAATGAAATGAATGAAATGAATGAAATGAATGAAATGAATGAAATGAATGAAATGAATGAAATGAATGAAATGAATGAAATGAATGAAATGAATGAAATGAATGAAATGAATGAAATGAATGAAATAAATGAAATGAATGAAATGAATGAAATGAATGAAATGAATGAAATGAATGAAATGAATGAAATGAATGAAATGAATGAAATGAATGAAATGAATGAAATGAATGAAATTAATGAAATGAATGAAATGAATGAAATGAATGAAATGAATGAAATGAATGAAATGAATGAAATGAATGAAATGAATGAAATGAATGAAATGAATGAAATGAATGAAATGAATGAAATGAATGAAATGAATGAAATGAATGAAATGAATGAAATGAATGAAATGAATGAAATGAATGAAATGAATGAAATGAATGAAATGAATGAAATGAATGAAATGAATGAAATGAATGAAATGAATGAAATGAATGAAATGAATGAAATGAATGAAATGAATGAAATGAATGAAATGAATGAAATGAATGAAATGAATGAAATGAATGATATGAATGAAATGAATGAAATGAATGAAATGAATGAAATGAATGAAATGAATGATATGAATGAAATGAATGAAATGAATGAAATGAATGAAATGAATGAAATGAATGAAATGAATGAAATGAATGAAATGAATGAAATGAATGAAATGAATGAAATGAATGAAATGAATGAAATGAATGAAATGAATGAAATGAATGAAATGAATGAAATGAATGAAATGAATGAAATGAATGAAATGAATGAAATGAATGAAATGAATGAAATGAATGAAATGAATGAAATGAATGAAATGAATGAAATGAATGAAATGAATGAAATGAATGAAATGAATGAAATGAATGAAATTAATGAAATTAATGAAATGAATGAAATGAATGAAATGAATGAAATGAATGAAATGAATGAAATGAATGAAATGAATGAAATGAATGAAATGAATGAAATGAATGAAATGAATGAAATGAATGAAATGAATGAAATGAATGAAATGAATGAAATGAATGAAATGAATGAAATGAATGAAATGAATGAAATGAATGAAATGAATGAAATGAATGAAATGAATGAAATGAATGAAATGAATGAAATGAATGAAATGAATGAAATGAATGAAATGAATGAAATGAATGAAATGAATGAAATGAATGAAATGAATGAAATGAATGAAATGAATGAAATGAATGAAATGAATGAAATGAATGAAATGAATGAAATGAATGAAATGAATGAAATGAATGAAATGAATGAAATGAATGAAATGAATGAAATGAATGAAATGAATGAAATGAATGAAATGAATGAAATGAATGAAATGAATGAAATGAATGAAATGAATGAAATGAATGAAAAGAATGAATAAACTTATTAAAAACAAATTCGATTAATGCATAATTTTGCCCTTTGATTATATTCTCTTGAGATAAACAAAGTCACTAGTCTACGGTAATAAATCAACAAATATCGTCAAAAACGCCAACGTAGAACGCCATCGATTAATTTGACTGACATAAATAATATGAATTGTCGTAAAAATACTATCGATAGTTTTTTTAATCTTGCGATCTTTTGAAAAAAAATTTATTGAAAATAGATAAAACAAAATTGAGCCAAAGTTTAAGTTTTAAATTCAAATATTTAACAGAATTATTTAATTTAATTTAAATGATACGTAAATCTATATAACAATTTACACACAATCAATTTAAAGATGTGAATAATACTGTATCAAATTTTAAAATTGCAATTTTCAAGTCAATGTTTTATTAAAATCTTAATGGTTTTCAAAAAATATCTATTTGGTGTTAGCTTGGATTTTCCTTCAAATAATAATACTCGTATAAATCAGTATCATGTGTCGTCTGAAAGTTAGTTAAAACATTATTAATAATCTTAAGTTAATACAATCGTTATAGTATAGTTTAGTTTTGTTCTTCTACATTTGATAAGTTTATGAAAAATTTTTAAAAAAAACAAAATAACGAAAAAAAAATTATCAAATCAAGAACAAAACACTTTAATAAATTGATGCATATCTTTTGCTTCCTTTTTTGAATAAACTTCAACAATTCACTTTCCGAAGGATAAATAATTTAAATTTTGAAAACAAAAAACACTCATACACCAACTATATTTTGCATTAGCTGAACCAATACACAGCACAGTTGGCAGTTCAAAGTCATCCATCAAAGATGATGTCTACTTCCTGCCTAAAACAAATTAACCCCACCACGCTCAACAAAATTTACAATGCATGGAAACTGTTGTATCTGCGCGTAACTTCAACAAGCTGGTGTTTCTGTAAATATTGCTTTAATTAAAAAGTTCTTTGAACACGATTCATATATTTGATTGCTTGTAAGTGTTTCTAATTAGTTAACATAATTGGCTTATATCATTTATTAACTTCAGCAACGCCATATAATGAACCTTAACTAATTTATTTCTGAAATTAGTAACAAATGCTGTTAGAATTCATAATTAAAAGCGAGAAATAACATGCGACACGGAGTGTTCTACAGCTACAGTAATAGCGAGTCGAATGAGCGTGCTGTCAGATGGTTTGTCTGTCTATCTTAAACATATGCAAATAGAATTTGGCAATACAAATTTATTTAAGGAATTTTCACACACACTCAGACACAGTTGAACATGTACTATAACACATAGAAAAACACACATTAGTATATGTAAATAAATGTGTATACAATGGTTACATATAAAATAACATTCAACGACTTATGGCAGTGAAGGAATTACTAGCCAAAGTTCAAGTCAGGGCAAAAACAATCAAACAAAGCACTTGATTACATTCAGTTAAATAAGTGTAAGTGAGTGAGTGAGTATGTTTGTCGCATGCATACACTTCATTTCATTTGTATAAGTTAAATTAACACTTAAAAAACTGCAGCACTAGATACTCAAAAGCTTTCGACTGATCAGATTAGACCAATTTGATTGAACACTTTAATCTTTTCATGTTTAATTTTTTGTAACGCTTTAAAATAACAATGAAAAGAAATAAAAATAAAACAAGGCTCATCAGCATCTGCAGCCTTGATACTAGCAGATTATCTGAACTACCTTTCAAATCATAATTTTGTCAAAATAACAAAACTTAAAACTTTTCCTACTGGGTATTTCTGACTACATACAGTGAATCAAAAAAGTTTAGGCACAAAGCAGTTATGAGTTTAAATTTGTTAGTACAACTTTTTCCAGTACACTTGCAGAAAAGAAAAGTATAAGCATTTAAAAAATAAACATTTCATTTTGTATTTACACCAAAATAAAAATTTAATTTCAATTTTAATTCATATTAAATGTTAAAATACTAAAAAAAACATGATTTTGACATCAAAAAAGTTTAGGCACAAGTGATTATGTTTTTATTAAAGTGAGTAAATTTCAAGTCCTTGAATATTTGGCTAGACCTCCTTTGGCCTAAATTATCGCCTCTTAACGTCTTCGCATTCTTACAGATTTTGATGTCTTCTCTGGTGATATTATTGACCATTCGGTGCGTATGGCTTCCTTGAGCGCATTTTAGAAGTATTTTATTTGAGATTTCGTATTTTTTTCTAGTAAGTACCAAATATGCTGAATGGGGTTCATATCGGGTGCTTGCAAAGGTATTTTTAGCTGATTTCAGAGCTAGATAAGCCATTCCAGCAAAAGATAAGACCAATTTTTTGGGTCGTTATCTTGTTGAAATTTATATTGTATCCCAGTTAGCCCCAATTTTTCAACACGGGGTGTCAAATGCTCATTTAAAATATTTAAGCAAAGGTGTTTATCCATTTTATCATCAATAAAAATGAGATTCCTAACTCCAGACACCGCCAAATAGCCCTTAATCATTCGATTTCCGCCACTGTATTTCACTGTTTTTTATGCTATTTTCCTACAGCTCTTTTTTCAGTTTTCTTAAACGGTTTTGAGCGTCATATGATGCAAACAAATTGTATTTAGATCCATCACTAAATATAATGCAATCCCAAAATGAATCCGGCTCATTTACGTAGGGTTTTGGGACCTCCAAACTCTTTTTTTATTTGAAGCTTAAATTTTTAGCTTGCGCCGATAAACTCGTACCTGATATCCAGCTTCATTAAGTGTATCGCGAAGTGATCGAGCATCAAAGTTTTTTCAAATCGTTGCTGTATTTCGTGGCACAATTTAACAGCTAAATTTTAGGGTTTTGAGTAACTGCAGGCACTACAATCTAATCCTGGTGTAGCGTTAAAATTTTGGCACAACCAGATCGGCTCTTACGCTTTACTTTACCGGTATTTTATAATGATTTATGATGTTATTGACACTTGAATATGATCTCTTTACTAATTTATCGGTTTCGCGATACGGTTTTTTCTATACATAAACATTTATTATTATTTTACGAACGTCAACCGAAATTTCTGTTCCATTGCTTATTTCTTCGCTCAATCTTTACCGAAACCAACATCAACACTCAGTAAAAACTTTTAACAAATAACTTAAGCGCAAAAGTAAAGACAAAAAACCAAGAGATATTGCTAAATAAGAAACAACATGAGACACATACAAAGTGTGCCTAAACTTTTTTGATAAGGATTTTTCCTTCATCCGCTTAAATTTTGATTGGTAGTTTGAAGTAACGGGACATTTTTTGGATATTAAGAAAGAACTATTTCTAATGGTACTTTCTTCATTAAAACTTTGGTCAAATTCGTTATTATTAGATACTTAAGCAACACTTTTTTTCAGAAACATTGCTTGTGCCTAAACTTTTTTGATTCACTGTATGCATAGAATACATCCGTGCTAGTGCTACGGACTTAATTCAATTTCAGCTTCTACTAAAAATAATGATCACACAGCATGTGCATAAGTGTGTTTGTATGCTTGTTTGCTACATATCGCATGTGTGTGCTGCAAGTGTTGACAATATAAATAATTCCTATTTTATATATATGTATATATATTTGTCTTCACTTCAATGAAATTATATAATTTAAGCATAACTTAACAGATTATTTGTGCTATTTCAAAATAAATGGTCGGTAAAGCAACTAAGAGCTGACTTGAGTTATGTCAACACATACAAATGTTTATATAATGTCCTTTGAATATCTGCAGTTGAATGAATATAAAAGAGATAATGAATAAGAACAAAAATAAACATACAATATGATTAAACTAATACGCTTTATTTAAGCTAACTAAATATCTTTTGAAATTTGCACAAAATTGCATTTTTTGTTAGCCAACTAATGACACTTAGTATCTGTGACACTTTGTTTGAATGTGAATGTTATTGTAAAGTGATAGAATAAATTAAGAGCATTTATTTTTCGCCTGGTGAGAGCTTATGAAGTCGGCTATAACCCAATGGGTTGTCATGGTCACCTAAGTAAGTAAGTAATATTTAAAAAAAAAAAAAAAAAAAAAAAAAAAGCAAATTGGCCATTTCAGCCCTTGAAAGGAATTTGACCGAGCTTCTTCTGATCAATTGTGCTGTGTGTGTTATTAAATGTTTGCACACAATTGATCGCGAACTGGATCTACATGTTTTATGCCGACTCCGAACGGCTTAAGTTCATGTTCTCAAGAAGCTTTACATGGCATTGTTTACTCTCTGAGGTTTGCCATTGTCTGCAGAGAGGTGGTGACCGATCAGAAAAATTTTTTATTGAAAAAACTTTTTCGCCGCGGCTGGGAATCGAACCCGGGCTCCGAGCATGCTAGGCCACACACTCAATCTGCATGCCACGGTCACCACTGTAATATTTACTTTGGCTAATATTATTCCCACAGAATCAAGCTTAAATTGCATAACAAACTAATACAATTTAACTTTTTAAAGTGAACCCTGCAAACATTTGGAAGACTAGAAGATTAGATCATTTGGCGGCGCTCTAGCGATTCGCTTAAGTGATCTTTGGAAGATGAATCGCTTTTCGTCGAAGCGATGAATGCGCGATTTTCGAAAAATTTCAAAATCTTCCTTCGCTCATTCCGGTGATCGTTGGAAGATGGATCGCTTTTCGATCGTCTAAACGATGAATGCGCGATTGACAAAAAATGTTCCAAATCTTCCTTCGCTCATTGCGGCGATCGTTGGAAGGTGGATCGCTTTTCGATCGCATAAACCAGGGGTCTCCAAACTACGGCCCGTGGGCCAACTCCGGCCCGTGAGCACCATCAATCCGGCCCGCGACAGCATTCCTGATGTGCCTGATATCCCGCACATCTTTAAGTTTATTTTAATACTGGCTATTTTATTTACTGGCTAAAAATACAATAAAATTGGCACCCCCATTGGTCTTTAAATATTCTGCAGTCTCTATTCATTTTTCGTTTCTTTTTCAAATTATTAAAATCACACCCCTGTGGGAATTGCTACTGGAATAACGTTATTTCCAATCAGAATAATTGTTAAGTTTTGACATAATTGACATATCTAAGTGCTGCCATATTTTTGCAAATATTTGGAAACATTTACTGTTTAACAGATGCCATGTTGTTTCGTGTTCAAGCTATGACATGCCTTAACAATGTTGATATTCATCAAATTCGTCATCAAACAATTGGTCACATTGTTTGACCAACAGAAATTTATATGGAGTAAATTTTATTTATTTATTTATATAAGCTTAATTCAAGCAGTTTGAATACTTAAGAACTAAATTTTATAATTAACAGGGAGTATCTTAATTTACAATTTAAAATTTACAATGGTACGATATCTTAATTAGAAGAATACATTAAAGAGGGGGAGGAAGTGTCGTTGGAGTTAAGAAGAATATTTTGGAGAAGTGGTCTGCTCAGTTGAAAATCGAATTCACTGATCAAACTATTGGTTACCCGAAGCATTCTGGTTATAGGTTCACTGCATCCATAGTCGGTGCGGTGAAAGTTAAGGTGGAAGAGAGGTATAGACCTAAGGTGGCGTGGGTTGGTATTAAAGGATATTAATTGGAGTAGTTCTGGGCAGTTAATGGTACCGCATACTTGTTGATGAATGAAGAGAATATTGGCAACTTCTCTTCGCTTTGCAAGTGTTTGCATGTTAATCAACTTTAGACGGTTGGCATAAGGAGGTAAGTTGAAACTGTCAGAGCTGGGAAGACCACGAAGAGCGAAACGAATGAATCTGCGTTGAACGGCTTCGATTCGCATTGAATGGCTGTTATAGATGGGAGACCAAACCTGGCTGGCATATTCGAGGATGGGTCTAACAAAGGAAAGATAGAGAGATTTAGTGACGTAAGGATTGGAGAACTCTTTGGACCAGTGTTTCACGAAACCAAGTGCAGAGTTGGCTTCTACTAATGATATTATCAATATTAGACCTAAAGTTAAGTTCCTTGTCGCAAATTACGCCTAAATCCCGTAAAAAGCATACAGAGGGAACTGGCTTGCCGAGAATGTAATACGTTCTCGGAGAAAGTTGTAGTCGCTTACGAGAATATGTTATAGCTTGACATTTGCTGACGTTGAGGTCCAGAAGATTATTTCGACACCAAATGGAAAAGCTGACCAGATCGCCTTGAAGTTTGCGAGAATCGGCATTAGTTTGTATGCGCCGATAGATTTTCATATCATCAGCATACACAGAAAGATTGGATTCATTGATGATACCATCAACATCAGCAATTGTTAAGACGAATAGCAAAGGACCAAGGTGACTGCCTTGTGGGACACCAGAGGTAGCGGTAAAAGATTTTGAATTGGAAAATCTAAAGATGACATTATAACTGCGTTCTACGAGATAAGATTTAATCCATGACATAAACAGAGATGGAAAACCAAAGGCTTTAAGCTAAAGAAGGATGATAGTGTGTGAGATTTTGTCAAACGCTTTACTAAAGTCGGTGGAAACTGCATCAACTTCGTAACCACTTTCCAACGAGCATAAAGTGTATGAAACAAATTGTGTTAGGTTGGTGGTAGTCGATCTACCCTTGAGAAAACCATGTTGACTAGGAGGAAAGATAGATTTGCAATGGAAGAAGAGAATGTCGTAGACAATACTTTAAAAAATTTTGGGAGTACATGACAGTTTTGCAATAGGTCTGTAATTAGAAATATCGTTTTTAGGTCCTTTTTTATGTAAAGGGATTATGTACGAATTCTTCCATAACTTTGGAAAAACTGAGTTAGAAATAGAAAGTTGAAAAAGTTTCAAAAGGGGATGAGCCAAAAAGTTCGCGAATTTTTTGATGACAATAGCAGGCAACCCATCGGGTCCAGGAGAAAAATCATCTTTTAGATTATGTAGCTTTGCTAAGACATCAGTTAGTGTAATATCAATAGAAGTCAGCGAGGTTTGAGCACAATTCCTTAGTGAAAAAAAGTATTCATAGTCTAATTCATCCTTATGACTTATGAATGACTGACTGAAGAAATTTGCAAATAGGTTTGCAATTATTTCCGGGTTATCTGAGGAGATATCTGAAAATTGAAAATTGTTGGTCATATTGATGAGGATGAAAATATTTTGATTTTTTTTTTGTTGTTTGACCAACTGTTTGATGAATAATTGGAAAATATGATCATGTCATATGTCTACTTGCAAACGTAGCAAGTAAAACTTCAATACTCAAATACTTCAAGTTAATATTTATTCAAGTTTTCATGTATGTGCATGAAAAGTCTTGATCTTGACCCTTCGGGCTTTGTGTAGTCACCAGTCTGGCCCTCAGGCTAAAACGTTTGGAGAACCCTGGCCTAAACGATGAATGCGTGGTTGAAAAAAAATGTTCCTTCGCTCATTCCGGCGATCGTTTGAAGATTAATCGCTTTTCGATCACATTCTGCCGATTCGTGAGGGAATTCCTAGCGAATCGCTGAATAATCTTCTCGACCTCATAAGCTCCATTTCCAAAACTCCCTGTCTTCTCTAGACTATAAGCTTGAGTAGTCCTTAAAAGTGGAATGTGCGTAAGGCTTGGGTCCCCACATTATTAATTCCCAATGAAAACTGAACCAGCCTCGGATATGAACCCCTACTATGTTAACGATCATCGCAAACGAAAAACGGAAAATGATTTATGGATATGCACCTCGAATATCCGGACCCTTTATAGAGAAGATGCCTCTGTGTAACTGGCGGAAGACCTAGAAAAAGCAACTTAGAGCTGACTTTGAAAATTAAGGCTGAAATCGCCACCATCCAGAAAATGCGGTGGAAAGGACAAGGCTGCACTAAAAGAACAGACGCGATATCTACTACACCAGCCATGCGAAGAAGCGCAAATTTGAATGCACAATTGTCGTAAGGTGGAAACTACGATATCTTGTTTCCCAATTCACATCTGTGAACAAAAGGCTAGCGACAATATGCATGAGGGTGAAATTTTACTACAAAAGCCTAGTTTGCGCGCATTCCCCGACAAAGCAAAAGGAGGGTGGTGTCAAGGACGCCTTACGTACGTATATGATTACTCCCCGGCCCATGATGTGAACATATATCTTGGCAACATCAACGCTAAGATCGGAAAAACAAGCAATTTTGGCTCCACTGACGGTCACTTCAGTCTCCACAAGACTACTTCGAACAACGGTCTTAAACTGGTCGTCTTAACCACAGTGAAAAACATGGTACTTAATAGAACCAGGTTCCAACACCTCTATATAAACAAGGCCACCTGGCTGTCCCCACATCAAAAAACGCGAAACCAGAACAGTGCACTTTTTGGCACACAGAAAAATCGCCATATTATAACCTAATAATGTAGAACAAAGTTAAGAAGAATCGAATTGCTGAATCGAACCAATTGATTCAATAAGTGAAGGAACCAACTTTCATTCCTAGAGTTGGTATGCAGAGCCAAAGTGTCTTAGACCTTTTTCTGACATCGCATCATATGATGTGAGTGTCCATGCACCTCTTGGTAATTCGGACCACTGTACCATAACCGCTGCTTTTCCATATTCTAATCTACGCACCTCTTCACCTAAAGCCCCGAAGAGGATCGCTCGGTTTTATGAAAGAGCAAATTGGATTGCGCTAAATAACTTTTACCGCAAATTCAATTGGAAATTGTGTTTCGCCGATAGAAATGTGAATGCCGCGGCTATAATGGTACAAGAGATTATTTTATTATGGTGTGCGGTCTTTCATACCCAATAAGATTAGAAGCATTAAACCAAAAGACCACTCCTGGCTTAATGAGACTTGCAGGATTGCAGTCAGGTCCAAAGAGGAAGCCTTTCAGAATTGGCGTTCTTACAAAAATTCTGATTCTAAAAGGCTTCGCTCTGAGGCTAGGAATCGCTGTAATGCAGTTTTAGAACGGGAAAAGTTTCTTCACGAAACCCGCATAAGAGAACAGGTTCTTCTCTGCCCAAAAGGGAGTAAAAACTTTTGGTCTTTTGTTAAAAGGGTAAAGAATCAGACATCTTCGTCGATTCCAACTATTTTAAAAGATGACCAAATCTTCACTGGCTCGGCTGAGAAGGCGAACCTGTTGGCTGGTTTGTTTGCACGTAGCTCCACTGTCCCGGCTAGCAGTCAGCCACTGCCCTTTATTGAAAGAAAATCATCTACAATGCAGAAGATTTATTTTCGAACGAGAGCAGTCAAACGGGTCCTTGCAAATCTCAATATAAAAAAAACTTCAGGGCCTGATGGCATACCACCACTTGTGCTAAAAGCGTGTGCTTCTACCCTGGCTCGACCTTTGCGAAACCTTTTCAACATCTTCTACAGGACAGGAGTATTTTCATCTTGTTGGAAGATCGCAAATGTCGACCCATAGCGACCCTGCAAACTACCTACCCATAGCGATATGCTCTACGCTCTCCAAATTTATGGAGAGTGTAATAAACTACAATCTCATGAATTATCTGGAGCACAACAATTTGCTTAGTGACCGTCAGTATGGTTTCCGCAGGGCACGACATGGTGGCATACCTCACTGAAAAATGGAATCAATGCGTTCACTTATTTGGTGAGAGTAAAGTTGTTGCTCTGGATATTTCTAAGGCGTTTGACCGAGTGTGGCATAAAGCGCTCGTGTCAAAACTAATCGCATATGGTGTCGGTGATAACTTTGCTCGGTGGATCACGTGTTTTCTGAAAGACATATCTATACATCCACAGAACGCTCCATCGATGCAGGAGTACCGCAGGGTTCAGTTCTATCACCTTCTTTGTTTTTGGTTTTTATCAACGACCTTCTGTCGTTGACTCATAACCCAATCCACTCGTTTGAAGACGACAGCAGCATATGTCATTCTTAGAGAGAAAGAGGCAAATTATGAATGACGAACTCCTTAATGACTTAACAAAAATCTCCGAGTGAGGTCTTGCCAATAAAGTAGAGTTTAATGCAAGTAAGACCAAGTGTAGCCTGTTAAGTCACAAGCGAGTGGATTGCCCCTTTTAGCTCCCCTTAATATGAACGGTGTGAATCTTGTGGAGTCAGCAGCTCTTGACGTTCTGGGCATATCGATACAATCTGATCTTCGTTGGAATGATCATATATTCGATGTGTCGAAAGAAGCGGCCAAGTGCCTTGGTTTTTTAAAACGTTGCCAGAAATACTTCACTCCAACTGATCTTTGCATGACCTACACCTCATATATTAGGTCGAAAATGGAGTACAATTCGCACATTCGGGCAGGGGCTTCAAGATCATATTTGGAACTCCTGGACCGAATTCAACGTCGTGCGATATATCTGATAGGGGATGAAACTTTTTCTTCCTCTCTCAACTCTCTTGGACATCGACGCAATGTTGGTTGCCTGAGCCTTCTGTATAGGTACTACCATGGAAAGTGTTCAAGGGAAATTCATGACCTGACGCCACCAGCTCGTGTGTTTTCTAGATCCACTCGGGCAGCTCTTCAAGCCCATCCTTATACCATTGCTTCGATGCCCAATAGAACATCGCATTACCGAGACAATTCGTTCTTCAGTCGCTCAGTAAAATTGTGGAATAATCTTCCTGCGAGCGTTTTCCTTGGCAATTACGCGCTGTACAAATTTAAAACAAATCTTCACCGACACTACTCTACTTTCCCACCCTCCCACTAAACTATCACCATTCTTCCGAATTAACACAATGCTTTCGCATTTATAGGGGGCATCCCCTGAGCGTTGGTTCAGTTAAAAAAAAAAAAAAAAAACAAAAAAAGCTACAAGGTTTACTTCTTGTTTTTTTTCCAAAAGGAATCTCATAAAGCTACTAGGTTTTCTTCTTGATTTATTTCAGAAGGAGTTTCATGAAGCAAAAAAAAATGTTTCTACATGATTTACTTTTCTTCTCAATATGGAATAAATATATAAGAAATAACGAATAAACGATACACAAAGTGTTGGCATCGTCTAAGACTTGAAGAAGTCTTGAAAGTATGGATTTTAGAAAAAAATTAAGAATATCCGTCCTACTTAAATAAATTTAAGAAGATTTTTAATGAGAGACAAGATAATTTCTACTTAAACAAATCGCTTCTTTCGTATTTCATGCTCTTTGTTTTCAAAAGTTTTGAAAATATGAACTTTTGAAGAAATTTAGTAAATATCTTGTTAAATAAATTTAAGAAGATTTTTGCTGAAAAATAAGATTTCTTGAAAAATACCTCTTTTCTTTCGTCCTTCATGCCTTTTGTTCTAAATACGTTTTAAGATGAAATCTTACAGATTTAATGTGGTACTATTTTTCATGCTAAGATATTGTCATTAGAACTGACAGGTCCTGATCTTCACACGGGTTGCCCTGATTTTCATCTTAAAAATGTGCGTCCCGCGAAGACCTTACGCGCTACGCCAATTAACCCGATTTTTCCTCCCCGGTTGCTGTGTGCTTCTTCTTTCAAAATAAAACTCACTCCTCTGCAAACATTTTCAATCGCCTGAGAATCTCCAGCGAATCGCTTGGAAGATGAAACAAACGCCGGCGAGCTCTTCTGAGAGTCTTCCGGGTATAGCCGAATGCAAGCGTCTGAGGCCATAAAAGCGATTCGCCGGGAAGATTCGCCGACGAATCGCCAAGAGGAGTCTTAAGCGATTCTGCTGGAAGATTCGCCAACGAATTGCCGAGATGAGGCTTAAGCGATTCCCTAGGAAGAGTCGCGATCGATTCGCCGAGAGGAGTCTTAAGCGATTCGCAGAGAAGATTTGCCGAGAAGAGTATTAAGTAATTCCCCAGAAACTCGCTCACGAATCAGCAGAAGGGGTCTAAAGTGATTTTCTGATAAGACATGTCAAGTAGCCAAGATATCGCTTTTAGAGGTCGTCAGCGATTTGTTGCGAAGTTTTTGGATATATCAATTTGTTGCAAGTTTGAACTAGCAGTTCCATGAAGTTGCTTACAAGTCATGATAGAATAATTTTACCAGGTAGTGTTGACAAATGTTGATTCTCTCAGTTACAAGTAAACGAACGCTTGTCAAAAACAGCTGTTCGTTGTTATATTCGTTGGCCACATTCAGCTGTGTCAACTGTTGTGATAGCAACACATCGGGGAGCGCTATTATCGGTATTGAAGTTTCAGAAAAGTTGTCAAGTTTATGAAATATCAAGCTTTGTATCAAATACGAATGGAAATTTTACCGACAAATTAAAAATTTTCAATTTTTAAATGCATTTTAATGCACAACTTCATATTTATGTGCATCAAGTTTTGACTTAGCAGTTGGCAACTGTTGGGTACGCTGAATGTGACCAGTGAAAATTAATTGTATGCTATGACGAATTGTGACCGCTCTCTTTCT
Source organism: Tetanocera ferruginea (assembly GCA_958299015.1). Taxonomy (NCBI): domain Eukaryota; kingdom Metazoa; phylum Arthropoda; class Insecta; order Diptera; family Sciomyzidae; genus Tetanocera; species Tetanocera ferruginea. The sequence continues at coordinate 48,456,924 of OY282640.1, read as the reverse complement.
TGTTATATTTTTTGACAAAAGTCCGTTTCCAACAGAAACGTCAATACTACCTTGAAGTAATTATATCATGCTTACAAGTTGAATTTTTTGATTTATTTAAACGATTCTTCAGAGCCTGCTTCATATTCCAATGATAGATTTAGAAAAATTTTTAAAAAACTATCTTACAACGATCGCCCGAATGAGCGAAGGAAGATTTTGAAAATTTTTTGAATCGCGCATTCATCCCTTGGGCGATCGAAAAGCGATCCATCTTCCAACGATCGCCGGAACGAGCGAAGCAAGATTTTGAACATTTTTTGTCAATCGCGCATTCATCGTTTAGGCGATCGAAAAGCGATCCATCTTGCAACGATTGCCGGAATAAGCGAAGGAAGATTTTGAAATTTTTCGAGAATCGCGCATTCATCGCTTTGGCGATCGAAAAGCGATCCATCTTCCAAATATCTCTTAGGCGAATCGCAAGCGGGTTGCCAAATGATCTAATCTTCTAACCCTGCAAACATTCTTCATCGCCTGAGAATCTCCAGCGAATCGCTTGGAAGATGAAACGATCGCCGGCGAGCTCTTCTGAGAGTCTTTCGGGAATCGCCGAATGTAAGCAGCTGAGGCCATAAAAGCGATTCGCCAACGAATCGCCGAAAGGAGTGTTAAGCGATTCGCCTGAAAGATTCGCCAACGAATCGCCGAGAAGTGTCTTAGGCGATTCGTCAGGAAGAGTCGCGAACGATTCGCTGAGAGGGGACTTAAGCGATTTGCCGGGAAGATTCGCCAACGAATCGACAGAAGGGGTTTTTGTTTTTTGCAGAGCATCGTTGTTAAATGCTACAAGTTGTTGCAAGTTTGAACTATGGGGCTCTTTAGATGTTGTTTTGTCCCAGTTTCATGAAGTTTCTTAAAAGTTGAATTTTTTGATTCATTTTAACTATTTTTCAGAGCCTACTTCATATTACAATGATAGATTTTGAAAGCTTTTTAAAAAGCAATCTTAAAACGATCGCCGGAATGAGCGAAGGAAGATTTTGAAATTTATTTGAATCGTGCATTTATCCCTTGGGTGATTTAAAAGCGATTCATCTTCCAACGTTCGCCGGAATGAGCGAAAGAAGATTTTTAAAGTTTTTGAGAATCGCGCATTGATCGCTTCGGCGATCGAAAAAGCGATCAATCTTCCAAAGAACCCTTAGGCGAATCGCTAGCGCGTCGCCAAATGATCTAATCTTCCAATCGTCTTCCAAATGTTTGCAGGGTCCGTACTCACACTATTAACTTTGAAAGAGTTCATTAGTTTCAAAAAATTTGAGTGTGGAAAAAAAAGAGCGAGCACACATATCGGCTCAAGCTATTCCAAAGCGCATACTTTGAACAGCAACAAAAGAGAAATGCATATAAACGACTCGCTCGCTCATTCGGAGTTTAACGAATGGTCGCTCGTTTGTTTTTTCAATTCCAATGAAAGAAAAACAATTAAATGCACTGAGTTCAGTAGTATTGAGGAGAGGGAGGGATATTTTACTCATCAATGATAAGTATTTACGAACTCTGACTTGAATGTTTTCTATCTTTTACCCATATATTTTTTTTTTTAATTGTACACAATTCCACTAAGCATGCACTGCCCCGGAGAGTAGTAATTTATAACTTTAAAAATAAGTTCACAATTTATTAAAGATTCAATTTTCACAATATGAGTTTTTCGTTGAGTTTAATATGAACGTTCACATCCAACAAACGATCATGAGTGAGCGAACCGGCGACAATTGCAGCAAAGTGTTTTCGCTCGTGATATTTAGGAATTTTTTTAACTCATCAGAAATAGAAAACAGGAAATTATTAGTAGTGATTAGTTGTGACGAGATCGTATTTTGATCGTTCTCCGCACCTTGATTACAATTTAAAGTTTATATTTAAACTTTAGGTTTTACTAAAAAGTAGTCCTAGGGCTTTAACCGTATGATTACTTTAACCTGGCGATTCATGTTGGAAAATGTTTACAGGAGATTTGTTTAAAACTGGACAAATTAACCAGATTTTCGAACCAGATGTCAGATATCTTATGGAATATTCCACCTTGAACATTTTTTTTTTTATTATTTTAGATCCGTGGGTCTAAGTGTTAACTAAAAATAAATTAATTTATTTCGGTCGGTATTAATTTTCGGTCGTAGCACATCAAGTTTTTTGATCTCTTACTGGTTTTCTGAGATGGCTCATAACTGGACACAATTTTTTACAAGCAAAAAAATAAGGTTTAAGGAAATCGTTCATAATTTGTTTGCTTTAAACTAAATAGACATGAGCTTTTTGGAAAAAAAGTAAGCTAAATAGTACACTCAGGGAAAAAATGCTGTTTTATTAAACAAATCATGGATTGAAATAACCGATTTCACTGTTAAATACCATCCAACAAATGAAACTTTCAAATCAACAGTCGGTTGACTGTTGGTCTATGGAACACGAAACCCGTTTAAAAACTTATTTATTGAAATTTTTTCACTGGTTTGAAAGTTCATGTATGGCCGAGTGTGCTAACGTGTGCGTCTAGTACTCGAGTGTCCACGGTTCCAATCCGGTAAGGCCAACAAAAAATTTTTTTTATTTAAAATATTTTTTTTTAAATAAAAAATTAAATTTGCAATTTTTTTTTTTTGCAGGATTGTAAGCATTTTATTTTGAAGGTTAATTTTTACCAAACAATTACTGAAACAGAATTATTATTATTTCAATTATTGATACTTACACAGCTAGGGTTCGAATCCACGTCCCCCCGCATGACAGTCTAGTGCACTTCCACTGAGCTATTGGATCCGGTAATATAAATATAGCAAAACACATCTAAAAACTATTGCTTAGGGAAAATAGACAGTTCAACAACAACACAAAAATATTTCAACAGATAATTTTAACAACACAAAAATACTTTGAAACTTTCATTCAACAAAGAAAATAGTTTACTTAAACGCAAATCATTTAATCGAACAGTGTTGTTAAATAAGTGTTGATATTTTTCTGAGTGTAACCTTTCGTTTGATCTGACAAAAATGGAATAATATTCACCCTTACCTCCAAAAAAGTTGCATGGTATAACCTGCTCAGCACTCTGAAATTATGGGCGCAGCTACAAAAATCGTCATAAAAATTAACTAGAAAATACTTAAAATTAATTGTGTTTCTTTAGCTTTTTAAAAGGCCAAAAAATATTAAGCAGTTTAAAACAGATATAATTCAATCATTCGAATTTATTATGTCACAACACAAAAATAGTGCGATGCAAATGAACTCAGTGTGCCGAATAAGGATTTAGAACAGACAATTTTATGTCAATTTTATTTTTAAAGATACTTGTCTTATAACAGTAGATATTCACTTACCCATGGTTTCAAAATCAATGAAGTGGAAAAAAACTTCCGTGTGATCCACGGTAGCGTTGTGCCATTGCTTTCCAAGTTCCTCTGCCATTTCAAAAATTGGGCATTTCAGCCCTTGAAAGGACTTTGACCGAGCTTCTTATGATCAGTTCCTCTGCTATCTGATCAAAATATTAGAAAACATAATTTTCCCTTTATTAAAATTAAGGATATCATACAACAGAATGAAGTTCTTTGACATTGGAATTCATACAATCTTCAAGTCTATTGAATCTCTTGTCAAAAATATACTTTATTTTTTGGATTGAAAAAACTGAAACACGTTTCCAAGGGCACTTCAAATCTATGGTTTTTTTAAGAACGTACTGCTTTAACTCTATCATAGCTATATCATATATTTTGAAATATTTCATCAACGAAATCTTTCACGTTCAACCATTTCAAAAAATACTTCTATATTTGACTTAATCAAACTGTAAACAAAACATTTGCCTACTTATAAATTTTACAATCTGTCATAGATTATGTTTGAAATAGAACTCTTTTTGACTTAAAATTTCTTAAATTTGTGTTTGTGCACACCTACCCAAAACCTCTTAAAATTTCATTTTATCTTCAAGATACTTTATTTAAATACAAACTATACAATACAATTAATATAACATCAAAGAAAGACCTGCAAACATAACATAATTCTATCTGAAAAGCGCCTGAAAACGTGCACAAGGATACGAACTAACGGTCGCTGCACAGTATTAACTTGATTATTTTCATATGGCATTCATTCAATATCAACTGATTTGAGCATAAGTTTGATCTTGACTTTAACTGGTCTGACTTTCTTACATTATCATCATCTGTGGATCAGCCATGAACTCTTGAAAATGCTGCAACCATTTAGCAGCAACAGCACCATCAACAGTTCTATGATCGGCACTCAGAGTGGCTGTCATCATGTTGACTTCTTTGAATCCTTTGGTATTCTTAGGATCGGAATCTGGTAATAGTTTCTTCCAGGTATTACCCACAGCCAAAATACACGACTGCGGTGGATTGATAACGGCACAAAATTGCGTCACACCAAACATACCCAGATTCGAGACACAGACAGTGCCACCTTGAAACTCATTCGGTTTTAGTTTGTTTTCCCGCGCCTTCTTTGCCAAAGCTTTTACTTCACTTGAGATCTGTATGACACCCTTACGATCGGCACTGAAAACAATCGGAGTGATTAGTCCACCATCCGTAGAAACAGCTATGGAGACATCAACATTGTCGAACTGCCTGATAACTTTATCCATCCAATAAGAGTTTGCTTCTGGCACTTTGCGACAGGCCGTGGCCGTAGCTTTAATGATGAAATCATTAAGGGACACTTTAACACCCTGTTTCTCGTGCTTTTTGTTTATATGCGATCTAAGTTTCATAATTTTATCGACCTCGCAGTCCATTGTGACATAGTAGTGCGGAATATTTTGCTTTGATTCCAAGAGACGTTTGGCAATAACAGCACGAACATTTGATACTGGAATGTCGATGTAGCCACCTTGCGGTGCAACTGCCGGTCCTTTACCAGCGGCAGGAGCTCCAGCTTTTGGAGCACCACCTGCAGGCATACCAGCTAGATCAGTGGATTTAATTGAACCAAAAACGCCGCTACCAGCACCATCGAGACGTAATTGTTGCGCTTCGGCGAGCTTTTTTGCCATTGGGCTGGCATAAACTCGAGCACCACGTTGTTCGACGGCAGTCATTTTCTGACCACCGCCTGCAGATGGTGCAGCAGAAGGTGCAGCGGAAGGTGGAGCAGACGGTGGTGGTGCAGCAGATGGTGGTGGTGCAGCAGATGGTGGTGGTGCTGCAGCTTTCGGAGCGGCTTTTGGAGCTGCCGGGCTATCATCTTTGAAATCCTTAAAAGCAGCTATATCGGCTTCATTACCCACAATAATGCAAACTAGCTTTCCGATGGGCACATCCTTTGTTCCAGCCGGCACCAAAATCTTAGCCATATAACCTTCGCGTGGAGTCTCAAAACCCATGGTGGCCTTGTCAGTTTCAATATCAGCTATGAGTTCGCCTTCTTTCAGCTTATCTCCTTCTTTCTTCGACCAACTAACTATGGTGCCCTGTTCCATAGTTGGCGAGAGCGCTGGCAAGGTAACTTTTGTGTGTGGTGGTAGGCTACTAAAGGCTCGCACAAAATTGTAACTCCATGATCCTTGCCGTGTAATTCGCTGTGTGATATGGTTATAGTGAGCATTTCTCAGTGTTTGTGCAATTCCCGTTGCCGGATGGCTGACAACCAGTCGCAGTGCTCCACGTGCTGATTTAAGGAATGCATTTTTTGGTTGCCAAATTTTACGCGCTGCCACAGTCCTCCACATGGCTCTTTTGCAAAACAAATGGCAGCAATCAAAGTCTCGCCACCGGCCTAAAACATAGGTTTTCTTATATAAGAAACAGTTACATTAATCTGCTGCCATCAATTCTATACTTACTTATTTTTTTTGTAAAATACTGTTAAAATCTTTTTTTAGCCTTATTTCGAAAAGTCAGTTGATAAATGAATTTGACGTGAATTTCTTAATATATGTTGTCATAAAAAATTTTTTTTTTTTATTTGATTAACAAGTATTTTATTTTCCAAATGTTGTATGCCAGAAAACAGAATGTTTCATACTTTTAAGGTACAATTCAAAAACATTGCGGACGCGTTCTTGAAAAAATATATTTTATTACTCTAGTCCAACAAGTCAACATTTTTTATGAGATTTCAAAATGAGATCTAACTTACCGTCTGCCTTAACGTGTATTTGATGAGTTCATGTTGGATTCTTTACAAAATTTTGTCATTATTTTTTTAAAGTAAAGCCCACTGTGGTATGTCAGCCAACGGTATAACGCTGACTGTAACATTCTGAGCATTCATGTAAACTTGCATTGTCATTCTTGCAAAAATACACACACACACACACAACAATTTATGCCTGACTTCCTGCACTGCATTCTGCTTCTTATTATTCACATAACCACTCTTATTTAAATATGCACTCTGTTTGCTCTTTCAGCGGATATCAAACTTTTAACACGTAAACTTTCGCATTTGGATCCGTTAACACTAAAAGTTCAACTCAAGGATGTCGTCTGCTATTTATCACTGTTGGAAGCAGGACGTCCCGAAGATAAACTAGAATGTAAGTAAATTTAAACGTTATGCATATAATTGAATATTTTATGCTGCGACCACGTAACATAAAAACACAAAAAAAAAAAACTGAAAAAAAAAACACAAAACCAACATAAAAACCGCACAAAGATTTCATTCATAATTCAAAACTTACCACAAAAGCAAGAGCCAGCCCAACTTTACTAACACACATACAGTGGCACAGAACAAATAAACTCAGTCGCAATTTTTCATTGTCTACTTTTTGGCGCATTGTTGAAACTTTACATTCTAAATTGGGTTTTGTTTTTCTTTTTTTTTTTTTGTTATTGTTTTGTCTGTTTGCAGTTATGTTTCGCTTATATGATACGGACGGAAATGGCGTGCTGGACACAGCGGAAATGGATGCGATTGTTAATCAAATGATGGCGGTTGCCGAATATTTGGGCTGGGATGTCAGCGAATTGCGACCGGTAAGTTGTTGAAATAATAATGTTGTGAGAATGCACTTGTTTGTTGTGACAAAATTTTTATGTGGATATATTTTAAGCAATGATTTAACATTTTTTTAAGTTGATTTCATGATAGTGAGGTTATTGTTAAAATCTAGAAGATTGTTGACGGAGTTAAGAAATTCAGTTGTTGTTGTTAGCAGAATTGACTGATTTTGGTCAAGTACGTTCCTCAATTGAAAATTGTTTTTGTTTCAAGTTTCCTGTTTTCAAAACTGGTTTCTTTACATTTTTCTTTCTCCATCAAGCCGACACCTGGACACCTATTCAAAAGCTAGATTGACCCTTTAAAACCATTTCTTCATAATGTTTTGTTTTAAATCGCAGAAATCCTCATGGAGCGGTTTTGGTTCTTCTGAACCCTTTTTTTTTGGCAAAAACACCAAAAAAATATATTTACTTTTTTGTATTATATAGCTTTTTTTCACAATAAATACCCAAAATAAGCAAAGAAAAAGTAAAGATTTCAATAATACACAAATATTGGCTAAAAGAAATGCTGAACTTTCTTGTTTTTACAAAATCTTGTCAAATCCTTAAAATCTATATTACGTCATTTTTGCAAATATTTTTAGTATTCGCATGCATTGTAGTTTATTGAAAAAGTATTCAGCTATTCTTGCCATTGATATATCGTATGGTGTGGGGTCATTGCATGTAAATGCCATGAAAAAAACTAATCTTATAGGCGTTTAAGAAAAATATATTTTCAAAAATCATGCATGTTTTTTAATGGAGCGTTTGCCAGAACTCAATTTTTGGTACCTAAAAAATCATATATAAAAGAAAAGCCAAAATCGAAATGTAGTCATGGCAATTAAAAAATAATAAATCTGAAAAAATTTGATAATGAATTTCGCACATTTTATGTAACTGTTACTCGGTTATCACTTACACTCTCTTCACATGGATCTAACTCTGTTGAGAAGGGGTAAACAAACGAATATGAGTGTAGCCCATGTCTAATTATATATAAAGAGTTGATTTCGTATGAATATGGTGGCTATTTTGATGAGTATGTGTGAGTGCATGTACAAGTAAATCATGAATATACTGGCGAGTATACTCGAATCATGAATCACTCATTGCTGATCTCTGATCCGTGTTCCTATCCATGTCTAAATACATATCTAAACCCATATCCATATCCATATCCATATCCATATCCATATTCATATCCATATCCATATCCATATCCATATCCATATCCATATCAATATCCATATCCATATCCATATCCATATCCATATCCATATCCATATCCATATCCATATCCATATCCATATCCATATCCATATCCATATCCATATTCATATCCATATTCATATCCATATCCATATCCATATCCATATCCATATCCATATCCATATCCATATCCATATCCATATCCATATCCATATCCATATCCATATCCATATCCATATCCATATCCATATCCATATCCATATCCATATCCATATCCATATCCATATCCATATCCATATCCATATCCATATCCATATCCATATCCATATCCATATCCATATCCATATCCATATCCATATCCAAATCCATATCCATATCCATATCCATATCCATATCCATATCCATATCCAAATCCATATCCATATCCATATCCATATCCATATCCATATCCATAACCATATCCATATCCATATCCATATTCATATCCATATCCATTTCCATATCCATATCCATATCCATATCCATATCCATATCCATATCCATATCCATATCCATATCCATATCCATATCCATATCCATATCCATATCCATATCCATATCCATACCCATATCCATATACATATCCATAGAGAATACTGAGGTTTTTGAATCTGATTTCGTGGTCTTCAGAGACGATGGAATCGATAAAGTTGATCTCACCTCATGTCGTGGTGTCCTTCTTGCTATTCACAATCGCTTCGATCCAACATTTATAAAAAATTCTCATACAACTAACTTTGAATTTATTTGTGCCAAACTTTGTATTGAAAAACGAAACATATTCATTATCTGCTGTTATATTTGCCCCTCTCAACCAGCGAATTGTTATCAACTTGCAGTAGACGCAATCTATTCACTATTTGATCTTATTTATCCATCTGACACCGTTATATTTCTGGGGGACTTCTTCCTAGCCTACAATGGGTTCTGTCAGATGACGAGTGTTACTAGAAAAAAAATATATTTACCACAAACATAATGGGAGAGGAAACTATTATATTTGAAAACTTATTGAGAGCAAACCAGTTTATTTTTTATAGAAACATGTTCCTTTCTTACGGTTACCATAAATATTTGCGTAAGAAGTTACTTTGTTACTATTAATATATTATGTTCACTTGCAACTATGGCAATTTTTTGCAATAAATATTTATTATGTTTGAGGATAAGGACTTGGTTTGAATATCCCAGGTTGAATTCTCAGCCTAACCGAGCTCTAATTGTTTTTATTTTATTAATATTTATACAAACAAATAGTTTAAGAAAAAATTGCATATCATTACAATTGACCAATTTGCCATCAGCGAGATTTGAACGCGGACAGTCGCTTATCGTAGTCCAACACACTAGCCATCATGCCAATCGCCTGATGGCGTGAAAGCGAATAAAATACAAACCGAACACGAACATTGCATGAACATGTTATGCTCAATACAATCATGATGTATATTTCTGACAAATACGATATGCTCATGGCAAAAAATTACTATTTTTGTTACATACATTTTGCGGCATGTTATCTACAAAATTATTTTTTCATCAATCAAAACATGTTTGATGGAATAAGAAGCAAATGATGATTGACACAAACATAGCAGCTGGTATAGCAAACAAAGTATGGTCAAAATTGCAAGATATTTTTTTTGTTTTTTTTATTTTTTTTTTATTTTTATTCGCGAAGGGGGAACCTTCAAAAGGCCCCACCGTGCAGGTGGAAGTGTGCGATTGCTACGCACTAAACCTAAACCTCCGCATTGAATCTTCGACCCAGTATGAATCCCGTGGAACCGCCGTAAGGCATAACTTCGCGGGATGGGGGAACAGCACTAAGCTGAAACTGATGGACTAATTTTGTCTGTCGGATGACTGTCAAGTTAAGAGCCTAAATTTTCTCCTTAACTTGATGTCGACTAAAAATTGCAAGATGTATTTACAGTAAAAAGACATATGTTTGCTACAATCAAAGTAGAAAATGTAATTTGTCTGCGTGTAGTTTTGGTTTCACCACACCAAAAAATTCAAAAATTTTGATAGTCAATATTTATGTAGGTAATATTAACAGTAGGTGGTGACCGTGGCATGCAGGTTAAGTGTGTGGCTTAGCATGCTCGGAGCCCGGGTTCGATCCCCAGCCGCGGCGAAAAGTTTTTTCAATAAAAATTTTTCTGATCGGTCACCACCTCTCTGCAGACAATGGCAAACCTTAGAGAGTAAATAATGCCATGTAAAGCTTCTTGAGAACATGAGCCGTTCGGAGTCGGCATAAAACATGTAGGTCCAGTTCTCGGTCAATTGTGTACAAACATTTAATAACACACACAACACAATTGATCATAAGAAGCTCGGTCAAAGTCCTTTCAAGGGCTGAAATGGCCAATTTGTTTTTTGTTTTTTTAATATTAACATATTTACTTGTTTGCTTAACTTTATGCATTCTGAAAAAAAAAATACATACGAATAACTTGATTGCTTGGTCAAAAAAGAGGTTCAAGAGAACCAAAACTGATCCATGGGTATTTTTCCGATACAAAAAAATATTCGAAAATAGTTTTTAAGAGTCCCTCTGAGTATTGAGGGCGTGTCCGGCTTATTTTTTATGTAAAGACTCTACAAAATTGTTTTATACTTAAATTTTTTAATAGAGTTACTGCATCCAAAATTGTAGGTATATCTATCTATTCTTTCATCTACTGAAATAATGTTATTAGCTTAGATGAGTTTAATCCGCAGCTGTTGGTATATCAATGAATTCTTTCATCTACTAAAATATTGTTATTAGGTTAGATGAGTTTAATCCGCAGCTAGCTATCACTCTTCGAAGCCTCACAAAGATCACACGTCCTTAGTGCACGGAGAGAAATTTAAGCTAAAAACAATCCCAAATCATTTAATTTTAGGAGTGATTATGAGCTTAGCCATAATATTCTTGTATTAAGTAACAATGTGGTTAAAAAATACAAAAAAAAAAAAAAAAAAACAAATTGGCCATTTCAGTCTTGAACGGACTTTGACCGAGCACACAATGAACACAATGATCAATTGTGTTGTGTGTGTTATTAAATGTTTGCACACAATTGACCGAGAACTGGACCTACATGTTTTATGCCGACTCCGAGCGGCTAAAGTTCGTGTTCTCAAGGAGCTGTCTGCAGAGAGGTGGTAACCAATCAGCAAATTTTTTATTGTAAAAATTGAGGCGAGAGAGTATAGATCTCGGGCTCCAAGCATGGCAAGCCACACACTTAACCTGCACGCACGGTTACCACCAAATATGTTTGTTTTTAAAAAAATCCCGCTCATTTGTGCATAATGTATGTGATTTTTGGATTGTTTATATAAAAATTAATATATACACATGCACCCAATATAAAAAAATTTTTGGATTATTTTTAATAAAAAAATTAAAATAATTAAAAAAATTAATATGCTCATTTGTGCCCAATTTATCTCATTTTGATATTGCATATAAAAAAAAAATTTTTTAAGAACACAGTGCAACACAAAAATTCAAAACAAAAAAACACTTATCCCAGCCGAAAGTACTTGATGAGAGGAGAAAAGTAATTTCTGGATTTTGCTAGATTGGTTGCCGTTCGTTTTTTATGAGCCTCTATAGTTTGTATGGAGGCTTTGCTATATCTACATTTGTATGGCAAAATCCGTATCAAGGAGTGGTCGTATGAAGTTAGTATGTAAAGGAAAGTTGTTCATAATTTTATAGGCTACATTTCTTCCCTTGATTGTTTGGTAAAATTTTCAAAAGTTCAAGAGCTGTAGTCGAAAAACGGACAAAATCGGTGAAAAAAGTGGTAATTTTTTCGACATTTTTGGGGTTTTGAGCATGAAGATGAAATTTTTCCGACTTAATATATTCAGCGTTTTTGTTGGCCGAGTCAAGAGCTACAACTTTGCTGAAGACTGCAAAAAAAAATTCACAGCATTTTTCGAGCTATGGCCATGCGAAAAATAGAAGAAAATTGCAAAAAAGTGCTCAAAATCGAATTTAGCGAAAAAACTATAGAGGCTCATAAAAAACGAACGGCAACCAATCTAGCGAAATCCAGAAATTAATTTTCTCCTCTCATCGAGTACTTTCGGCTGGGATAAGTGTTTTTTTGTTTGGAGTCAAAAAGTTGAATATTGCGTCTCAGTGGAATGCATGCCATTAATGGATTTAAAGTAAACCAAAATAAAATGCCCACAAAAGTTCAATTTAAGAAATATTGGGATTGTTCATCGAATATGTCAAATGCAACAATATTTTCAAATATAAACATATACAAAATATAAAATATGAATATGAGAAATTGTGACCAATTTATGACATTTTTGTACACAAGCACGAGAACAAGCGGCACGAATAACGTGTAACGTGTAACAAGTAGCTCCAGCAACAAATGAACCGAGCAAAAAACAAAAAATGACGCAAAAATGACGATAAGACTATATTTTCTTAAAAGTACTTCTTCAGATTGAAACAAATAAAAAAATTATATATTTTTAATGTTCTAATTAGGTATATTTAGTGGAATTCGGACTGAAAAATTTATATTTTGAATTTATTTTCTGCACTTTCACCACTAATCGAATAATGCTGTATATATTGTTTCAAATAGAACTACGTCGGTTGGTTGCTCATTTTTTTTTTTTTTTTGTGTGAAAAAACAACAACAACAATATTCATTGTTTTATAAACAATCCCAAGATAATACTTATTCAGAACAAATTGACGTGTTTATCACAAATGTATTCAATCCCAATTTCTGGCATAAACTGCGAACGTGGATAGCATGTTTTGAGATGGTTTTGAGCTCTATTGAGCTGATTTCATTTAAGAACGTTTTGAGCTTGATTTTTGCTCATTCTTTTCTCTTCGTGTGGTGCCGGTTGCTTAAAGCCTTAAAGAAATAAGTGTTAGTCCTAAAAGATTTGTGAGGATTTCGCAAATCTTAGGCATAATTCCAGAGGAATTTTGGCTACATCGCTTAATATTGTATACAACCCTTATCATCCTAACGTAGTTAAGTCTGATACATGCTTTATATATTATCTCGAGCCAAGGAACGACTTGTAGAGTGGTTCTTTGTAACATAACCAGGAACATGATAAACTTGAACAAATTTTTAGACCACCGGATTTTGTCTGGTACTATTAAGATTTTCGAAATCTGTGACGGTAGTGGCGTAAGTGTTTAAGACTTCAGTTCTTAGTTTTCTCAATGCACGGGTAAAAGTTTTTCATGAGAATCTTTTTGGTCGGTGGACATTGCTTTTGAACAAAAGTTTGAACTAACATTCGAATTTCTTTCATATTTATTCTTGGTCAACTTATTTAGCCCGTTTCGCCAATTTTTTGGGTCACGTTTTTCTGTACAAGATCAAGGCTCTGCCATGATGGTATAATTTTCCGTGTTGTTCGAGTGATTCTACAACAGGAGCTCTAGGCTTTTATTAGCTGGTCTGATAGGGTCTTTAGGAACTTTTCAATGTTGAATTCTAGGGTTATCTAGTCTCAATGATTATTCTTAACTAGTTTCAGTTTGTGTTTCTGAGGTTTCTAAACATCTTTTGAGCTGGTTTGTAGTTGAATCTTATATTAAAGCTAATATATTTGTGGTATAAGAAGGAAGGCTGTTCAAGCCCCTTCCAATCTGTTACAAGAGTGTATGTATTTGGCGTTAACGTAAGGTTCAACACGTTAGAAGAGGTAGGTTTCACATGATTAGGCTCTGTGCATGTGCTCGTTACGCCTAAGTATATTTTAATGATAAAGTTAAGCAAGAATTCAACTCGATCTTTATTTTCTGAGCTTCCCCTCACTGAGTGATGTGCGTTGGAGTTTAATTTGGTGGCAATCTCCTGCTTCTTTCCGCTGAGCAACCATCCTATGAAGCACGTTTTTTGGTGCACTAGTGTTGTGTATCATGCAGCAGTATTCGATCAGGATCGGCTCATCTTCATTGCCTGCTAGCGCCATAACTGTGAGATCCTTAGTAATGTAATGATAAATTAAATAGGTATAGATGCCTTTGTTAGCATTCTGTACTATTAAGCACAGATGGCTGTTTTTGTGCTATTGTTGGTCAAGATCAACTCTAGCTATATTAACCCATTTACTCCCACTGTACTCGCTTGGGTACAGAACAATGTTTTAGTTATTTGCACTGCTGTTTGCGCATTTATCCATTGAACTTATGTTTGTATGTATTCTTTGACACATTGCTTACATACTTGTTGCTACTTCTATGGAAAAAAATGGATAACGGTAATTTGCGATCGCGTTTTTATATTTTTTTAAATTTTTTTTGTCTATATTTTTGTAATGCTTTAATCGTTATTAATACAAAAAAATGAAAAAACATTTATATTTTCGTTGTAAAATGGCTTGGGAATAAATGGGTTAATAAAGTTTATTTATTTACTTTTTACGAGTTCTTTTACAAACTAAGCGCGTTTTTGGCCACTTTTGGTACCGTTCAAAGCATTGCTCTCCATTTGACTGACTGTTGCCCATATTTTGTTACCTAAGTCAATTAACAGTTCAATTTTTTTTTTTTTTTTTTCCTTGTCAAAATTCTAACATATAAACAACACCTGAAGTGTTTTTTGTGGTCTGTAACCACATTTGATTCAATTCCAATTTAAAACCAACAACTTTTCTAATTTAGTGTTGTGTGCTGCCAAAATGAGTTTGGTTGAGGTTTTGTTCATTTATATTTTTTTTTTTTGCTCCATATTGTAACTTGTTTACTTTTTACTCACATTGAATACAAATCAAGCTTGAAAAAATTCCATCAAAAATGTTTGCTCTATTTTGCATTCGCTGTATAATTCACCCAATACTTAATTTACATTTTATATGCATAGATTTTTGAATATATTTTCGTAATTAAACATTCCGACAACTTTTTTTTATTCAGCACAAAACCAAAATGTGCGTTTTATTACAGCCAAAATATATTAAAAGTTTTGCTCCGCCCAACACTGTTAATTAATTTTATATATTTGCACATTGCCATAGACCGTGATCGTGGTATCTCATTACAACAAATTAAAGTTGTGTTTTTAAAAAAATATATATATATAATTAATTCATGGTCGTCCTTTACGCAAGGCTAGTTATATTTGTTGTTCGAATGTTCTTAAAGAATATCCTCAATTGAGTTTGGCAGTCAATTGAGCATAAATTTAATTAAAATCATTGGCGAAAACAATTTAATCACATTTTGCCACAATTAACAACAAAAACAACGGAAACATTCCGTGAAAGAGCATTTTTTTTTTAAATTTTTACTCAAAAATACGGCACATTTTAATCTGAACACTTTATTTAGCATAAAAAGCTTTCTACTCAGATTTTGCTAACCACAAGCAGCTTTTCACTCACAGCAGCTTTGAACCCAAATGAAATTCCTTAAAAGGGGGCTACGCAACAATTTGTGATGTAATATAAAGAGCTTACAGTTCACAACACATGACATCACTTCCGTTTCCGCCATCACTTTTGTTGACATTAATTCTTTGCAACCCGAAAATATTTCCACTTCTTCTGCCTGCTCTTTGACAAAAAAGCACTTTCTGACGAACGCACTTTAAACTCTTTGTATTTTATAATTTTTATTTAATTTTTTTTTTTTTTTTTTTTTGCTGTTACTTTTCTAAATGAAATGTTTCTTACATTTTAAGGACTAAAATGTTCTATTATTAAAAGCTGTTCATATGGCTCTTTTTCCGAAGCCACCTCCCTGCTTCTTATCGCAGGCATAGAAATTCTTTGAGCACCCTTCTCTGTATTACCTAAATATGCGTCACAGAAAATACCATGATACAAATATTAAAAAATATAACTTCTTGAAATTTACAGATTACGTACGTGACTTAACGCACAAACAAGAGCACAATAATAACAACAACAACAACAAATCACCACATTTTATGCATAATAACAAAGAAAGTCCTTGAAAAATTTCACTTATTATAAAAAATTATGTATTCTATATGCATAGCATTTCACTCTAATTAATATATTTGTCAAGAGAGTAAAAAAATCTAAGCTTGTAGATGATTATGCCTGTGTGATTCATGGTTTTGTTTTTTTTTTTTTTTTAATTTTATTGGTTTAAGGAAAGCAAGTACTGACTTATGTTTAAAAGTTATTAAAAATTTTTAAGGCTATGAAGATTCCTTTTGACAAATTTAAAAAAAATATATTTAGTGGCCAAATTTATAAACCAAGCTTGATTAACCTCGATGTTCTGGTTCGGACTTGCTCTACTTCTAGCATCAATACATCTTCTAGCATCATCATCTAAGCGGCATTACTTTCTCTTTCCCTTAATATATTCAAATATAATTGAAATTCAAAAAGAATGAATATCTATTTCAAAAATTAATATCAATCCACCTATCTTTAAATTCATACAGCAGAATTTGAGAAATTGTAACTATATTACTAGAAAAAATATTTTAAGACCATCTGTTATTTTAGACCGCACTTACTGCCGACTGAAACTGGAACTGGCTTGCGCTTGCAGATGGGACAGCTTTATAGAGCTGCGCGTCCACAGTGCGCGTCCACATTGCAGCTTCGTGAAAGTGAGTATGAATAGGGTTGCGTGCTGTGAGGGTTGAGTAGGTTTTTGGACTCATTTTTTTCGGATCTACTTAGAGTCTCAAAAAAGCTACCCGTTGCAGTTCTCTGGTCCACACGCATGTTGGTTGTTGCTTGTAAGAGTGCTTCTAGCCCTATACTTGGCCATTTAGCCAAATGAAACGCCTTTTCTAAGCTCAGTTACATCCAAGTTGTTTCAACTTTGCTTGTGGCAGGGAAGCTATTAATGTAGGAGCCATTCTAGCTAGAGTGCTTCGTAAAGGTTCTGGGAAAGCACCTTATTGTAGCTTTGACGGTGTCTAACTACACTCAGAAAACAATACCTACCTTTCTACGATAAAAAATTTCTCTATTTTCGATAATAGCAATTTTCTCTTTATAGAAATATAAATATTTCTCTTAGAAGAAATATTTCTTTACTTGTGGGACATGGAAATATTTAAATGGCTCTTATAATTATACAGTGGTTCAAACGACTAACCGCACACCGCAGCGATCTACTTAAAAGACATTTTTTAAGGAAAAAGACTTTATTTGTAATACAGAAATTTCTACAGAATGTTTTGTTGTTGTTCTAACTATTGTTTAGTACAAAGAATTTACCAAAAATATACTCCAATTTCATTCAGTTAGCAATAATATAAAAAAATTCCCTTTTAAAGGGTCAAACATCTAACCGGACACAAACAAATTATTGTTAAATTCATTATTTCATTACTTTGTTGGGGAACCTTTTGCATCAAGCATGTCTTGCAAACGGTTTTTAATGGAGGGTAACAAGTTTCTGCAAACATCTGGTTGAATTCTGTTAAATTCCTTGATTAATTCCTCCTTGAACTGAGCTATGTTTCGAATACTTGTGTTGTAGAGCCTTTTACCCCTCCATTCCATATATTTTCAATGACGTTGATGTCAGGCGATTGGGGACGAGTTTGCAATAATTTGGGGCAGTTATGTATTAGCCATACTTTTGCCACAGCAGAAGTATGTTTTGGTTAATTATCTTGATAAGAATCAAAGGTCTGTAATATACAAAGCTTTTCGGCACTCTGCTTAACCTTTTCCGTAATATTTTAAGGTAGTCGTATATATCCGTTTTACCATCGAAATTCGTTAGATTTCAGACACCTACACTAGAAATACAGTCCGAAACCATAACAGAACCATCTCCGTGTTTCACTGTAGTACCAGTATTTTTGCTTTTAAATTCAATGTTTGGTTGTCTCCATACTTAAGCCCTACATCTAAACCGTTAAGGTTGAATTTGCGTTGGTTAGTGTAAAGTACCTTTAATAGGACATGCCACTTGAATTTAACCTAATTTTTTACATATTACCTTACTTTCAGTCTCCCAAAGAGCATAATTTTTAAGCAAATACTCTTTTGCAAACTGAAGTCATAGTTAATGTCTAATGGACGGCTTCTTTCGTACAATTCTGCCAGGAATATCATTCTTACGTATTGTGTTACGAATAGTTTCCACACATAAGTTCTTTTCTTAACTTATTTTGCATAATTTCTTAGCTCGTTTGCAGTTTGGAATGAATTGTTTTTTATTTGTAGGATAATTTGGCGCTCATCACGGTCGCCTAGTGTTTAACCTTGACCCTCCCCCTGACTTTTGTTGAGGATTCGGAAATCTTCACGATACTTTTA
This sequence comes from Tetanocera ferruginea, assembly GCA_958299015.1. Taxonomy (NCBI): domain Eukaryota; kingdom Metazoa; phylum Arthropoda; class Insecta; order Diptera; family Sciomyzidae; genus Tetanocera; species Tetanocera ferruginea. Next base: position 48,438,388 of record OY282640.1, on the reverse strand, counting down.
CAATAATGTCGTGGACCGTAGAATGGTTTCGACCAACGATATCACCGATTTAGCGAATAGTTTCACCTTCACAGTATTGCCGTATAATTAGCGGCCGAATTTTGAATGTTGTGTGCGTGAGTTTTTGCACCATTGTAGAATTTTTTGTAGAAGCGATTACCAAAGACAAAATTCAATGAGCGGAATCAATAGAAATTGGGTTTGAATGCTTTTTTAAAGACAACAACATGCCTAATTTTAAATGTCCGATTAGACGTTTGACCCTTAAAAAGAGATTTTTTTTTTTATTTTTGCGAACTGAATGAAATTGTAGTAAATTTTATGTAAATTTTTTTGTACCAAACAAAAGTTAAAACAATAATAAAACATTCTGTACAACTTGCCGCATTTTAAATAAGGTTTTTTGTTAAAAAAATGCCCTTTGAAGTCGCTCGCTGCGTTGTCCGGTTAGTCGTTTGAACCACTGTAAGTATTTTTCTCGCACAAAAATATTCTCATTTATAGAGAAAAATTTATTGAAAATGAAAAATTGTTTCTATATTTTGATAAAAAATTCACTATGCGAGGTATTTTCTTCAATAAAAATATATCTTTTCTCGAAAATAAAAAAGTCTTTATATATTTCTTTTTTTCATGGAAGCTTTTTATCAATTTTATGGTTAATTCCATGGTAACTCACATTACATTCAGAAAGTTTTATGAAGCTAAATTAAGCTTTAAATTTGTTTTATTTGGATAAAAAAATATAAATGCACTCTTTATGAAAAGAATGAGGGCTTGTGCGTTAGAAATTGGCTAAATAATAATTTAGGTTAGTAACTAGCGTTACCATATTTGGACAACATATTCAGAGAGTAAATTTTTTCAACTTTTTCTGCTTAATTTGTGGGAAGATTTTTTTGCATTTGGCATAAATAAAAGCAGCAGGATTTCAATAAGTTCATCCTAGTAAAAACCAGCGATATTTATTAAAATTATTTAAAATAATCCATAAATAATGCGGTTTCTCGCGTAAAAAAATGGGAATTTATTAAATTAAGGACCTCTAATGCAAGATTTTCAGCTCTAATGCCCAAAAATTGAAATTTGATGACGAAGCACAGTACTTAATGGAAATTTTATTAAAATAAGGATCAACTTCAGGCTAATATGAACAAAAATTTAAACAATTATATAACTAATCTAATATATAACAAGTAAATAAAGTCTAAAGTCGGTCTAGGCCGACTATGAAATAACCTTAAAATTCTTTTAAAATAATATAATATAATAATATTATTGAAAATGGCCGTGTCCGTGGGCGGATGAAGCCTATATTTTATATGCATTTAAATGTTGATGAAAAATGTACACATACCAAGTTTTATTCCTGTAGCTCACAGTTAATGCCTTTATTGTGCTTTCGCTATGGGAGGTGGGCGTGTTCATGGACGGAATACTCCCAATTTTTGAACACACCTTAGATTTGGTATAAAATACATACATACCAAATTTAATTTCTCTATGACAAACATAACCTTATTTATTGAGTTTTAATCTTTTTGGGTTGTATGGGAAGTTAAGTTAAGTCCATAGGCGGATGACGTCCATTTTTCAAAACCATATTTTCTTGTCATAAAAAACATACGTGCCAAATTTTAGCTCTCTAGGTTAAACAGAGGCTTATTTATTGCGTTTTCAATTTTTGGGTTGTATGGGAGGTGAGCGTGTCCGCGGGCAGATGATGTCCATTTTTCAAACAAATCTTTGTTTTATTATAAAAAACATATGTGTCATATTTTAGCTTTATAGATTAAACAGAGGCTTATTTATTGCGTTTTTAATTTTTGGGTTTTATGGGAGGTGGGCCTGTTCGTGAGCAAATGATGTCCATTTTTCGAAGATATCTTTGCGTTTGTATAAAACACATACACACCAAATTTTATTGTTGTAGGCTTATTATAAGCTGAGTTATGCAGTTTTCAATTTTCGAATGTATCGGAGGTAGGCGTGTCCGTGGGCGGATGATGTCCATTTTGCAAACCAATCCTTGTTTTGTTATAAAAAACATATGTGTCAAATTTTAGCTCTGTAGGTTAAACAGAGGCTTATTTATTGAGTTTTAAATGTTTGAGTTGTATGGGAGGTGGGCGTGTCCGTGAGCGGATGACGTCCATTTTCCTAAGACATCTTTATGTTAATATACAACATATACACACCAAATTTTATTGTTGTGGGCTTATTATGAGCTGAGTTATGCAGTTTTCAATTTTTGCGTTGTATGGAGGTAGGCGTGTCCGTGGGCGGATTCCAAAAATATTCAATAGTGCAGATCCTTGGGTGCATGTGACCATGTGTACCAAGTTTCATCCAATTATCTCTACTTCTTCTTTTTATCCTGTGCTTACGGACAACACACGGACGGACATGAATAGCTCGACTCACGAGGTGATGCTGATCAAGAATATATATACTTTTCTTGACACGCCCACATCACGTACAACCCAAAAATTTAAAACACAATAAATAAGCCTCTGTTTAACTTACGGAGATCAAATTTGACACATATGTTTTTTATAACAAAATAAAGATATTTTTTATAAAATGGACTTCATCCGCACACGGACGCGCCTACCTCCCATACAAAGCGAAAATTTAAAACTGGATAAATTAGCTCATAATTGACCTACAACAATAATATTTAGAGTGTATGTGTTTTATGTGAACACAAAGACGTTTTCGAAAAATGAGTATTATCCTCGCACGGACACGCCCACCTCCCATACAACCCAAAAATTGAAAACGCAATAAATAAGCCTCTGTTTAACCTACAGAGATAAAATTTGGCACGTATGTTTTCTACTATAAAACAAAGATGGTTTTGAAAAAATGACGTCATCCGCCTACGGATGCGCCTACCTCCAATACAACCCAAAAAGCTTAAAACTTAATAAATAAGGTTATGTTTGTCATAGAGAGATCAAATTTGGTACGTGTGTATTTTATACCAAAACTTAGTTGTGTTAAATAATTGGGAGTAATCCTTCGATGAACACGCCCACCTCCCATAGCGAAAGCACAATAAAGGCATTAACTGTGAGCTACAGGAATAAAACTTGGTATGTGTACATTTTTCATCAACATTTAAATGCATATAAAATATAGGCTTCATCCGCCCATGGATACGCCCATTTTCAATAATATTATTTTTTTTTTAAAAGTAGGTTTAGGGTATTTCATAGTTGGCCAAGACCGACTTTAGACTTTCTTTACTTGTTTTATTACAATCAGGGGCACAACCAGGAATTTTTTTGGGGAGGGTTTCATCCGAAAGGACAGAAATTTATATATAAAAACGATTTTACGTAATTATAGCGGCTGTGTTGTAGTGGATGGTGCGTTAAAATTTTTCACAATGGTTCCTTATTCAAACTTATGGTATAGCCAGCAACATATTTGGTTTTCCGAAAAAATTTTAAAACGGTTTCTGTCAGAACATTTTGTCCGTACAGAAGGGAACAGCGAATACTTTTTGGAGTCACTGCCATACTGTCACGCCGAACGAGCTGATTTCATTTTTTTGGTCAGAACCTGTTTTTTTACAAGACGTCTTCTGCATAAGTCAATCTGTTGAAGCTTTTTGCTTGCAGTTTTGATGCCAATATCTATGTCATGGTACTCCTTAAGTTTCGTCTACATTAGAACTGCACTTTTGAAGCGTTTCTTTAAGATTTTCCTTTGAAACACGCTATCTGTCCGTTTGCCGATGGTTCGTTTGAGTTATTCTGTGGTACTTTCCGAAAAATCACCATCGACATTTTTTTTTTTTATTACTCGCACCGTTGCTCGCAGGATGCTCACATATCCTTATGAGCAAGAATTTTTTTTCATATGAGCACATATGAGCCTTAAGAGCTATAAAAATTCTATCAAGTTTACTTGGAACGTTCGTTCCGCACACATATTCTACGAAAATATTTGTATTTGAAAGTATTATGAAATTTTTTTAAATAAATTATGTGTAGCAGATATGGTATGAATTTTTGACTTCAGGTTTTTATTTCGCTCTCAACAATCACACTTCAGTTTTCTGCTTTTTGTTTTATATTGAAAAACTTTTTGTGCCATTTTGAAGATGGAAGCAAGCCCCTAGCGTCCAAAGCTATTACTTAAGCATATTTTTTATTTAAACATATTTTTGTTATTTTTTTTTTTTTTTTGTTTTTTTATTGCCATTCGGGCTAATAAAATATTCATGTTTAAAGTTTTGTTCTAAAACATTTCGTTAGTTTACCCTAGTGACCAGGGTCGTTGCTTGTAAAACAGCGCTGGAACACTTTTTTAGTGTCAACATGAAATGACTTGTAAAGCAACAACTTTTTGCACTTTCATTTTGATTTATTCGTAGTCATCATGTAATCTTCTTTTATTGTTTTTTTTTTTTTTTGTTATCCAAATAATCTATCGTGTATTCTTTTCTTTCCACTTAAAAGCGCTTTGTTGGTACATTTCACTTAATATAATCGCTGTAGTAATGACAGCGCATAAGTCTTGACAGTGTCAAATTTTTGGAAAAACTTGTTAAATTGTTTTATTTTTGAATCCAAGCATTGAGACAAATTTGTCGGCTTTGCACAGGACTGTTTTTAATGTCTGTTTGGAAATAATATTATTTGTTTTTACTTTTTAATATGCCAGACAAATTCGTCACACAGAATTTGCTGACGATATGAATAATGCAAATTATTAGAAAAGAAAGCAGAATAAAAAATATTTCATCAGAATTTCACTAAGAAATTCCAGCAACGTCCTTCAATATCCATGCATTTATAATGTAATATTTTACTTACCTGTGAGCAGTTTGCCCCGAATTGAGGCCTTTTTCAATTCCCTTTCAATTTTTTTTTTTTTTTGCTTTTTTTTGATATTTTTTTATGCTTTATGTTTGTTTGATTTTACTTATGGAATAAAATATTGAAAAATGTGTTTTTATGCTGTCATATTGTTCTGTTGTTGTTGTTTTTCTTGTTGTTATGATATATTTACTTGTCTTGCTTTACTATTCACTCACTCACTCACTTTTTTGCCTTGCCTTTGCTTCTTTCTATTCCTTGCAGATTCTACAAGAGATGATGGTGGAAATCGATTATGATGCCGATGGCACTGTTTCCCTTGATGAATGGCAACGTGGTGGCTTAACGACTATACCGTTACTTGTGCTGCTAGGTAAGTTATTGCCTTAGGTTTCTTTGCTATATTGTGTTGTTGTTGTAGTTTTTCGGTGTGCATAATATAGTCGTTTAAGAATTTATTTGCCAGCGACCATAATTTGCACTTCAATTTGCATATTAGATTCATGGACAACAGCTATTCATAACAGCTTCTACCCACACCAATACACACACACATTTTCTTAAACTGAATTTTATGCCAGTAAATCATAAACAACAAGTTTTTGAATTCACTTGTGAATCTTTTGGACAAAAAAACAAAAAATACTTATTCGGAAATCAGCAATGAAAACGACGGAAAATTGTGTAATAATGTGACGGATAAAATTATCTGTTACAAATTATACCCTTTTTATTTCTTTTTATTCGTTAATGAAAGATGGTGGATCTGAAATGGCAGATCTTATATATTAATACGTGAACATTAAAGTTTGCTTTGTTTGATGGTGACCGTGGTGACCGTGGCAGGCATGCAGGTTAAGTGTGTGGCTTAGCATGCTCGGAGCCCGGGTTCGATCCCCAGCCGCGGCGAAAAGTTTTTTCAATAAAAAATTTTTCTGATAGGTCACCACCTCTCTGCAGACAATAGTAAACCTCAGAGAGTAAATAATGCCATGTAAAGCTTCTTGAGAACATGAACTTTAGCCGTTCGGAGTCGGCATAAAACATAAATGTAGGTCCAGTTCTCGGTGAATTGTGTGCAAACATTTAATAACACACACAACACAATTGATCATAAGAAGCTAGATCAAAGTTCTATCAAGGGCTGAAAAGGCCAATTTGTTTTTTTTTTTAGTTTTTGTTATTTTTTTTAGTTTAACTATTGCTTAGACAAGACAGACATATCAACGAAAACATTTCAACAGATGATTTTAACAGCACAAAAATACTTTGAAACGTTCATTCAACAAAGAAAACTGTTTACTTAAACGCAATTCATTTAATCTAATAGTATTTTGAAATAACAGCGGCCTACTGTCAATATTACATTTGATATTTTTCTTAGTCTTGTCATTATAGACTAGCTTATATCTTTTCGTTAATCCTATTCCTAGTCCGTGTTATTAAACGTGTTTGCATCTTTTTTTGAATCCCTGTTCTAAGCTTAGTTGTAATCCTTGTCAAACACCGTGTCTAAATCCTTGTCCTAATTCTTTTCATAGACCTTGTGAAAACTCTTGTCCAAGTCCTTGACAATAAACTTGTCAATTCTTGTTCAAATCCTTAACAATATCCGTGACAATACTCCTCCAAAACCAAAACCTTAAACCTAAAAACTTGTCCAAATCCTAATTCATGTCTTAATCTTTGCCTTATCCAAATTCTTGTCCAAGTCACAATTCTTGCTCTTATTTTTGTACTATTTTCTTTTTTAATTTTAGTCCAAAACATTCTCTTAACATTTTCTGAATCTTTGTCTCTCCTTTCTTTGACTTTTTTCTTCTCCTAATAAAAGTCTAAGTTGTAATCATTTTTCTAGTTCATCTAATTATCATCATCTACATTCTTGTTTAAATCCTTTTTAAATTAGTGCTCTAATACTTATCTTAATCTAAGACCAAATTTTTAGCTTACTCTCTTTCCTTATGCCAGTCGTAGTCCTTGCCCAAATCCTTTTCCTTATCTTTGTCTTTACCCATGTCTTAAACCATGTAAAAAATATAACAAACAAATTTATCGATTTATACACTAACACTTTATATCAAATAAATGTTCTGTGCATGCATTCAGGCATAAATTTTTTCCGGTAGTACAAGTTTAAAAGCTTAAAAAGCACTGTAATAGCAAGAAATAATTATATTTTGAGCGATAGTAGGTGCGAAGCATGATGCTTGTCTGTATTAAGATTATTTTCATAATACCAAACACAGTTTCATTTATCATAACTTTTCTCGTAGTACCTAAACTGAGGGAGTATTAATTCAATAAAAGTTCGGATCATTTTTCTTACCAACTCTTAGAAGCAATTTAAAAAAAACATTTGTCGTTTAACAATCAATTTTGATTCATTTAAAAACTCATTCCCAGTAAAACAACGTATGATTTTTTGAGTAAAGCATAATTTAACAATTGTTTGCGAACTCATTTTGAACAAAACAGGAATTATTTATGATAACGTCGTTAAATCATTTATGATCAAACATTTATTGATTTATTTGAATTTTTTTTTTTTTTTTGAAGTCATGTCTATTTTGAAACAACTTATTGTGAGTCTACCGTTTGAACTCTTAAGCTTTAAACTGAAAGAATTTCAACCTGAAAAATTTCGCAAAACTCTTATTTTAAAGCAAGCATTAGCTTATGGTCTGATGGTATACATAAGGATTTATCGTTAGCATGCAATAAATATCCGGTTCAGCTACATCTTCGTTTTAGTTTTTTAGCTGATTTTATTTTGCAAATTTAAACGACTTCTTCTTTTTCATCTTCTTCTATGTTGCATACTTTAAGGCGTTGATAATACCGCCCTCAAGGAGGATGGCATTCATGTGTGGCGTCTGAAGCACTTCAGCAAACCGGCTTATTGCAATCTTTGTCTGAACATGCTGGTGGGTCTTGGCAAAAAGGGTCTCTGCTGTGTATGTAAGTATTTTCTAGATATAAAATGCATATCCGGTTTGTTTGCATCAGTGTGTGAGTGCAGTCAATAACGTTTTAAGAAATTCAAATTTTAGATTAAATTAACAACTGTTTATTGAAATAAACTTGTTTTTTGGAATTGTTTAAAAATCTGATATAACCGTTAAATATATAATATTACCTGTAATAAATGTAACAAATAAAAGTACTAAAAATTTATTATATATTTGCATGTGTGCATAAATGATTGATAAACCCGTTTTGACAGCATTCAAAATTTATTGTATTTATTTTATTATTTCTCACCATTTCATATCACCTAGTGTGCAAATACACCGTGCACGAACGTTGCGTTCAACATGCTCCTGCCTCATGCATCACCACTTATGTCAAGTCGAAAAAATCCAAAGGCGGTGGAGATTTACTGCATCACTGGGTTGAAGGCAACTGTTATGGGCGCTGCTCGAAATGCCGGAAACGCATTAAAGCATATCATGGCATAACGGGTCTCACATGTCGCTGGTGTCACATGATGGTGAGTACTTAAGTGTAGAAGTGATTAAATAATTGAGTCTGTAAGTAAGTATACGTAGACAAATAAAATAAAACAAGCTTAGTAAATGTCATTCAAATACCTTCAAGTGTTAACGAGTTTGTGCATTTAAGCTGTTCACAGCTTCAATCGCAACATAAAAATACATTTAAGACTATATAAAGAAAATTCACTAAACCTTCCGAAAAGTTCAGTTTTAACAGAGTTTAATATTAAGAACAAAAATATTTAGAATCGTTATTAAAGTAGGGGGGGTCAAACAGGCAGGTTTTCGAGCACTCTCATATTTGACAAATAAAGAACAAAAATATTTTTTTAACAGTCAAGGGTCAATTTAGAGTCGATTCGACTAGAAACGGAACCAACTCCATATCCTATTAGGGTCATTTAAACTTTAAATTTTAAAGGTCAAATTAAGAACAATCCATGAAATAAAACTCGCATTTTTGGAATGAATGGCTATACATTAGACCTGTTCATAATGGCACTTTCATATCCAATTTTCGCTCCCCTCAAAAAATCTGAATAATTGGACTATAAAAATAAGATTTTAAAAAAAATTTCATAAAAAAGTTGAAAACTGGGACGTCTCTCTTCAAAAATGTAAATTTTGAGAAAAATTCAATTTGTAAAAATTATCACTTTTTTAAAATTGCCTGAAAATGAATTTGGTAACAAAATTTATTTTGAAGTTTAACATTTTTGAGGTATTTGGGTATGGGCAATCGAATGGAGAAATAAAAATAGAGGGTTTTCAAACAGAAAATTTGACTTTTTCAATTATTTTTATCATATAACATAGAAGAAATATAAAAATTTTTATGAAATTTTTACTTTGAATCCAGTTTTTAGATTTGTCCTTTGCCAAAAAAATCAAAATGACTTGCCTATGTTCTGAAGAGTTTTATTACCTTTGAAACAAATTAAAGACTAGATTCGAAACACGTAACTTAGTGCTTACAAAGCGATTTTTCCGAACTTATACTTAAAAAACCATTCGACCATTCGAAAGAAAATGAATCGACATGCCTTGAATGTTCAAAAAAGTTTAAAGGTTAAGTTTAAATTTTGATGAATTTCAAGTTTAATTAATTTTTATTTTTAATATTTAATTAAATGAATAAATTAATTTTAGTTTATTTCTGCAAATATATTTTTTCTATTTAATAAATAAAATTTTTTGGATTTCACTTAATAGCAAAAATTAAACTGATAAGTATCAAAATACTCATCATTGATGAATTCAAATATTTTTCAGCTGAAATAAAGAGCACATCTTTTGGAGAGCACGGAGGATGAAAACAGTGATGATGTTTTCAAAACGATGAGCGCTCTTTGTAAACAAACGAATAACCAATACATGTGTTTGAGGAGTTTATGCGAGAGCGTAGCGCTTAACGAGTTGCTCTGAAGAGATTATTCATTGTTTTTGTTTTTATAAATGATGACTCGAAAGAGCGAGAGCGAATTTTGATTGCTCTACGCACTCTGCTCCAAGGTCAGTTTATCTATATTAAGATTATTTCAAAGTCATTCCAAGATTAAAATGATAAAAAAAACTATATCCAACATCCTGCTACATAAGTTTTTTTGAGTCGCTGATTCCGAATCCGAATTAAATTTGTCTTTATAAAGGTAATTTCAAGGTCATTACAAGGTCATTTGAAGATCAAAATGAAAGAAAAAGAAGCTAAGGTATGGACCTTTTTAATATAAAGGATTTTTGAATCGCTGATTCCGAATCAGAGATAAATCAGTCTTTAAGAAGATCATTTCAAAGTCATACAAATATTACAATGAAAAATCAAAGATATACGATGTCCAACTTCCTGATGTATAAAAACTTAGGTCTGTTTAATGGTAATTTTAAAGTCAAAATACAAATAAACAATAACATTCCTTAAAATTTTCTAAGAAAATAATATAAGTTTTTGAATATTGCCTCCAAATTAGCCCTTAACGGTTAAAAGTAATTTTTCTTAAAAATTTAAATAAACCATTGCTTAACTTAAACGGTTACAAAAATGTATTCTTATAAAGAAAAAATTTGGAAATATTTTCAGTTTGACCCAACAGAATTTGTTTGTAGAAAATATTGAACACAATTATTTCCCATATTTTTCCAATATATTTTATTTTTGGACTTGATAATTTTTTTTTTATCTAGGCCCTCATATCTAGAATACTGGGTCGAAAAAAACTGTTTGATAAACTCAAGCTGAAATATTTCTCGAAGTACCCTCGACGAAACAATTTTGAGACGTGTTAACCCTAAGGGTTCCTGGACTTTCTTTCTAAATTTAACGACATTTTTTATTCTGAAAGTAATTTTTGGAGTTCTATAGTTGAATTTTTTTTTGGCTCCTAGGTCTTAACTCACGAATTTGAGGAAATGTTTTTTATTTGTAGCTCAGATCAAAACCCAACATGGACATTCTCTTTTTAGTTTGGAAGCTACTGCTTATGAGGCTGGTTGAGGATAATGCGGTTACCCAAGAAATATTTTAGACCGGGCTTATCAACATTTTTTGCCTTATGTGGTAAATTCACTAGCTCGACTTAATCTTTGAAACATCTGTTTCCTGTGTATCAAAATCGACGATTCTGAGGATTTGGGCAATAGCACATAGAGTTTTTGTTTCTTCTGGATCACAACAGCTGTAATACCAATCCTATTCGACATCAACCCAATTTTATCAAAAGCAGAACTCTCATAGTTCTTTTTGCGCTTAGTACTAGCTAGAACCTTCGATATATTAGAGGATACACTTCTAGGAGCCCAGATTATATTGGTTTTATCTCTGGCTTTGAGATCGATGCTTATTTTATGACGCCTATTGCAATGTTCACATCTGTTATGGTTCAGTTAGTGTCTATCGTAACACCACTTCTAGACCGTTCATCTGTCTTGTCATTAGCCTTGTCATTATACTTTGCTGTGTCCGGGAAATCAACAGAGTGTGACTGGGTATTAAAAATACTATTCAGAGCTTGTTTACAGTTTAGTACCGTTATGCTTTCAAGCGCTTTGTTGACCGTTTTGCTATCTACAAAAATTACTTACTTTGTTGGACTTCGATTTTTGCTATGAATAACCCTCATTCTGGGTATTACAAATACTATTCAGAGCTTGTTTACAGTTTAGTACCGTTATGCTTTCTAGTGCTTTGGTGACCGTTTTGCTATCTACAAAAATTACTTACTTTGTTGGACTTCGATTTTTGCTATAAATAACCCTTGCAGCTTTTTCAATCGAACTCTGCTTCAAAACTTCTGTTAGACAATTAAGGAAGCTCCTTTTGTGCATTATGATCCACCTCGACAGAGAATCATAGGTGACGATCGCTGTATACATCCAGTGGGTAATGTGCGGTAGCAAGCCCTTTGTCTTACCGAAAGTGCTCTGGTTTGCATAAAGGGCAAAGAGTGCTTTTGCCTTCTTTACTCTAAGTTTCAATTCCAGCTTTTTGTCAAAAATAATTCCAAGATAATTAGCTTCAGTGGACAACTTTAAAGTTACTACTTTGAGTTTCGTTGGTAGTATGAGGCTTTCTATTTTTTTTTTTTTTTTTTCTTCTTCTTATGAACAAGTTTGGTCGTAATTGGACTCACACCGAAGCTTTTCGCTTTTGCTTATTGTGATTCCTGAGAAATTTTCCACATAATAGAATGGCAAAGTCGTTGACATATCCCTACACTTTTGCTCCACCAGCTTTAAGTGTTTAAAGGTTGTCAACCACAATCAGCACAAAAAAAATGTTATTGACTATTGCTTATTGAATGCCTCATGTGACAACCTGCCTCACAACACTCATTCTAATTTGTGCACTTTTACTTTACTATTAAAGATTTTATAAATCAGTTGGTTGAACCAGATGTTTAATAACTGCTTTATTTACTAAAACATTTCTTATAGATGCCATATTCATATTGTTAAATGTGCTTTCAATAACCAAAAGCGTTGCTATAGTGTTGAAACATTTCTTTGTGGTAAATGGTTCCTTCTATGACTGAAACCACCTCGTGTAGTACTGTCTCCATCGATCTCCTTCGAGGTACGAGCGTTGTGTGCAAAGGAAGTTATAGCCTAAACACATTGACGACGGTTGCAACATTGCGTCAAATGTCAAATTTTTTGTACATGCTTTTCTTATGGAGGTGAATGTGATGAAAATGTTGCAACTACAATGCGTCATTGCAGCAATGTTGCTGTCGTAGATTTAGAACTTTTCTATTTTGACATATGACAAGAGTAAGAACATCGGCATTTGTTAATGTTTTCGTTTAATTTCGTGCTTTTTTGTGTTTTCTATTGTTCGTTCTCATTGTGTTTGTTATTTAATTCGATGTTTAATAATTAAAATGTATGAAACTGCGGCTTTTTGTGCTGGATCCAAAATAATCAAGTCGTAGACAACAAGCCAACATTTTCGTTTTCATCTCGTGTTGTTATATTGCAGCCGTCGTCAATGTGTCTAGGCTATTAGTTCGAAGATTCTCTTATGTGGAGGTTTATTATTCTCTTCAACATTTTCATCAGGAATGATGAGAGACTACTAGGTTTGTAGTATTTTGGTGGAGAGCAGTGTTGGCAGAGAGCCAAACTGAAATTTACCACTATTTGGGAAAAAAATTACCACTTTCTGAGAAAATTTATCTTTTTCTAAAAAAAATTACAAAATTTTAAATGATTAACAGTCGTTATAACTAACTTTACTACTTCCACAATAAAACATTTTTTTGCTAGCCTTGAACAATTCGTTTCTTTGTATTGCCAACAGCTTTTCCAATTCACGATGTGTAAGGGACTTCTTTTATCCACTTTTCCATTAACTTTTTTTATAGGTGGTCATCGCTTTCTATAACCGATCTTGTTTTAAGGAATATTCAATGCAAATTCAAAACATTTGCATACTTCTTATGTCTTGGTGTGTTTCAACAATTTTCTTAGTTTTTAAGTTAAAATTTGCAGCAAATCAAAAATTAAAACTATCCTACATTTGTTCACACTAAAAAATTTCCAAAATAAATTTACACCGGTGAGCGGATATTTAAATTTTTAACACCGAACGGTGTTAATTTACACCGCTTACCCGGTGTGAAATGAAACACTTATCCGATCGATGTGAAATCAGAAAGGCAAAGAAAAAGATAAAAATTGAAATCACAAAATCATTGACAGACAAATTGAAAATTTAAATTTCTCAAGACTGAAAGCGAAAATTTATAATTCATAGTCATGTTCGGGAAAACGGTTCCGTGGAAAAGAGATGTTAAGGCTTTTTTAGTCGACTTTTTAAAATGTGAATGAACTCAATCTTTTTTGATTTGATTTTCGCGCATGTCTGCCATTTTGTTTGGTACAACATGTTGGACCCTTTTGCATAAATAAAAATTCTACAAAAATCCTATTGAATAATAAAAAATTATACCGTTCGGTGTTAAAAATCATCATTTTGCGTGTTAAAAATAAACACCTAACAGGGTTTAACACAGACATCCTATCGGATATTTATTTATTTACCGATCGGTGTGACCAAAATATCCCCTTTCAGACATAAAGTTGTAGCACTTTGACACGGTGTTTTTTAACACCGAACGGTGTAGGACGCCCTGGAACACCGATCGGTGTAAAATTTCAATACAAATTTTTTAGTGTGTTATTTTTTGGTACAAAAGGGTGCTCCCAATAATGAAGGACTTCTTGTGAGTACGTTCAGAAGGTAACAAAAGTGCAAAAACTTCAAATATTTGGAAATCTTAAAAATAATTATATTGCAAAATTTACCACTTTTAGTCAAAAATTACCTTTTTTTACCTCTGCCAAAATTTACCCCAATCTGGCAACAGTGGTGCAGAGTGTATCGGTTTCCTGGCTTTGGGAGTAACTACTACTCTCACTTCTCCCCAGATTTTCAGAACTTGTACGGTTCAAATTGGTAAATGTTCATATATACTCGAGACTTGACGATTACAGGAGAAATTCATGACTGAAGCTGAAATGTTGATTTGAAATCGAAACGTTATCTTATATGTATATTAATACGTGAACATTAAAGTTTGTCGTACGCTTTTTTGGTATTATTCAAAACTCAAAATAAATTAAACTTATATCATTCGAAAGGTTATGTTGCCCAGATGTGCAGAATGTATATATAAATGATATATCTGATAAAGGGGCTTCCCAACCTTCTAAGAGACAAATTAAATTTTTGAGAAAAAATCTGCTCTTTGATTGATATGAAATTTGGTTGGAGGAGAGTTCTTAAGTTGCTCGAGCTTGAACTTTTTTTAAAAGTAACAATTTCTTAAAAAAATGTAGCTTTATTCATTCGTCAATTGTAAAAGTTGTAAAAAAATGTGTTTTGAATTCAAAAATTTGACTTTCCATGTCAATATCTTGGTCGAATTTTAACGATTTTTCAATTTTTCTAATTTTTTTTAAAAGTTTGTTAAATTTTCTTTCAAATGTGTTAAAAATTACAGCAAAGTTCTTACCAAAAGTATTTTTAATGAATTTTCTTAATATTGTTGTTAGTTATTTAGCGTATGTTTCAACCAAATGCCAAGAGCGAGAAAAAAACTGTCTCAAATTGAATGTTCTAAATTGCGAAGCCAATATCTCCGCCATCTGTGAATAGATTTTATTTATTTATTTTTTGTATTTAAGTCTTATCAATTATCTTAAAAAAACTTTTGAAAATAATACCGTTTTTTGTTTTTTTGTATTTAAATTATTCCTTTTCAAAAAAGGCCATAAAATTTGATTTATTCTTAAAATATGGGGTAAAAATGATTTTTGTTGTAAAAAAACAAAAACTCAAAATTGCATTTTTGAATTTCTTTCAAAGTCTAAGCCGAATTTTAGGTGAATTTATTTTGTCTTGACACTAAATTAATAAACTGTATTTGCCATCAAAAACTCAAAGCTACCCCTTATAATATCTTTGACAAAATTAATTTTTTAAAATGTTGTTTTTCAGTTTTTGATCAAAATAATAAAATAAAAAAATAATTTTTTTGAAGAAAATAGCTTAATATCTCTAATCAATTAAGAGTTATAGCCCGAACTTATTTTGATCATCTCGCATAAATTTATAAATAGGCAATCAATAAATTGGTGGAATTTCGACCCCAGGCGATACTAGTTGTATTTAATACAACAATTAAAGTTTATAATAATTGTTATTATAATATTACTATAATATTATTAATAGTTATTAATATTATTAATAGTGTGGTGACCGTGGCGTGCAGGTTAAGTGTGTGGCTTAGCACGCTCGGAGCCCGGGTTCGATCCCCAGCCGCGGCGAAAAGTTTTTTTCAATAAAAAATTTTTCTGATCGGTCACCACTTCTCTGCAGACAATGGCAAAACTCAGAGAGTAAATAATGTCATGTAAAGCTTCTTGAGAACATGAACTTTAGCCGTTCGGAGTCGGCATAAAACGTGTAGGTCCAGTTCTCGGTTAATTGTGTGCAAACATTTAATAACACACACAACACAATTGATCATAAGAAGCTCGGTCAAAGTCCTTTCAAGGGCTGAAATGGCTAATTGGTTTTTTTTTTTTTTTTGTGTTTATTATTAATAGTTCGGAATTAACAAAGATAGAGATTAGGAAAGAGTAAGTTTGGGGATCGACACATAAAACGAAGAACTTTCAGCATGGCCATAAACTTAAATTGTTCTTTTATTGTTGAACTCGATATTAGAAAAAGTCTTTTCTTCTCTGAAATAATAATAAGGAATGGCTGAAGTCGACACAGACATATTTCATAACGTGATTTCTATGTAAATTTTACCAAAAATTACCCAAAAGTACCCTTAACGAAAAATAACGTAAAAACAAAACAAGGCAAAATATCAACTCTATCTTTTCAACATTTCTTTTAAATAAGTATATAAATAACACATAAAAAATTTAAAAAAAAAAACAAAATGGTTTTTGAAGCTATTCACTCTCAAAATTGGAAAATATTTTCCGATTTTTCAATTTCATTAAATTTTACATCACTATAAACGCAATGTTTAATGTTGAATAACTTTTTAATTAAAGACTGGATTTTAATAATTAAGGTCTTAGTGAAAATATAATTATTCAGAAATTTCTAAAACAATCAAACATGATTCATTTCTTTTTAAAATTTATCCCAGAGCAGACTCAGAAAATATATATAAATGACTCAATTAACAAATTTTAGTTTTAGGCGAAAAGCAACCATCACATATAATTGAATTAAAGCCAAAAAACTCAAAATCGTATCTTTTTTCCCTCAGTTTTTAAGAAATAAAAAATCACTTTTTGAAAGTTTAAGCAAAATCAAAAAATAGTTTGTTTTCCTCTTCACTGCTGAAATTTTGAGATTTTTTTGAAAACATTTTAGAAAAATTATATTTTTCAAACCATGATATAATAACTCCAAGGTAGTATTGACGTTTCTGTTGGAAACGCACGTTTGTCAAAAAATATAACAAGAAAGAGAGCGCTCACAATCCGTCATAGCATACAATTAATTTTCATTGGTCACATTCAGCGTACCCAACAGTTGCCAACTGCTAAGTCAAAACTTGATGCACATAAATATGAAGTTGCGCATTAAAATGCATTTAAAAATAGAAAATTTTTAATTTTTCGGTAAAATTTCCATTCGTATTTGATACAAAGCTTGATATTTCATAAACTTGACAATTTTTCTGAAACTTCAATACCGATAAAAGCGCTCCTCGATGTGTTGCTGTCACAAAAGTTGACACAGCTGAATGTGGCCAACGAATATAACAACGACCAGCTGTTTTTGACAAGAGTTCGTTTACTTGTCGCTGAGAGAATCAACATTTGTCAGCACTACCTGGTAGAATTATTCTATAATGTTTTCAAACTAATTTGATATCTGATCTAATTGAAGTAGTTTTTTAAAAGAAATACCATCAAAAGCATAAGATTCTCTATTTTTTTCAAAAATATACAATTTTATATAAAGGGTGATTTTTTAAGAGCTTGATAACTTTTTTTTAAAAAAAAACGCATAAAATTTGCAAAATCTCATCAATTCTTTATTTGAAACGTTAGATTGGTCCATGACATTTACTTTTTGAAGATAATTTCATTTAAATGTTGACCGCGGCTGCGTCTTAGGTGGTTCATTCGGAAAGTCCAATTTTGGGCAACTTTTTCGAGCATTTCGGCCGGAATAGCCCGAATTTCTTCGGAAATGTTGTCTTCCAAAGCTGGAATAGTTGCTGGCTTATTTCTGTAGACTTTAGACTTGACGTAGCCCCATCTGACAACAACAACACGATTCACAACATTTGACAACATTTCCGAAGAAATTCGGGCTATTCCGGCCGAAATGCTCGAAAAAGTTGCCCAAAATTGGACTTTCCGAATGGACCACCTAAGACGCAGCCGCGGTCAACATTTAAATGAAATTATCTTCAAAAAGTAAATGTCATGGACCAATCTAACGTTTCAAATAAAGAACCGATGAGATTTTGCAAATTTTATGCGTTTTTTTTAAAAAAAAAGTTATCAAGCTCTTAAAAAATCACCCTTTACATACTTTGAACATGTCGTTCGAGAGTTATGATATTTTATCGGTAGAAGGTATAAGCAAAGACGAACAGAAAAAATTATCAACTTTCAACTGATGCTGTGAGTTCAAATCTTTACGTTTTTTTAAAAATTTTTGCAGACTTAGTTGAAGAACTATCTGTCAGTTGCTATACAATAAGTCATAATATTACAAAAAAAAAACAAAAAATACAAATTAGTTCTGGCCGCAATTATTAAACTGTGTGACATCGTTCCAAGATATTTCAAAGTTCTTTGCATAAAAGATTCAACTCAACTTTTTTTTTTGTAATTTTAAGTCCTGAAATTTTAAAATTTTAGGGTCTTAATGACTGAAATTTTTGAATTTTAAAATTCTTTGAAATTACCGTCAAAATTTTTTTAATACCCGGCACTACGGAAACCTAATTTTTATATACAGTGGCTCACAGCTTATTTGATACAGTGCCTGATTTAAAATAAAAATCGGTGTAACTTCAAAACTAAGAAATGTATAGACAAAATTTGAATGTAGCTTAATAGGCGTGCATTTAACGAAAATGATGCACAAAACGGAATTCACAAAAATAAAACTCCTCGCCCCGCTAGAAAGGAAAACCAGTTACAGAGCAAATATTTATCTCTCAGCTTATTTGATACAGTCTCTTCTGTACGCTTATACCCTATAGTACCGAGCTGTTGATCGATGTTTTATTTTTCTCTACATTTACCGTTATTTTCGGTGTCAGTCACAGCAAAATTTTAGTTTGATCTCGTAAGTCTAAGTGTTGATTTAAGACTTTAAAATAATGGGTCGTCGCACCATAATTGAGCAGCTTTAGTTGGGCTTAAACCAATATTAATTTAGGCAATCGGTTCGGAAAATTGCTCAAAATGTTAATTGAAG
Organism: Tetanocera ferruginea; assembly: GCA_958299015.1. Classification (NCBI taxonomy): domain Eukaryota; kingdom Metazoa; phylum Arthropoda; class Insecta; order Diptera; family Sciomyzidae; genus Tetanocera; species Tetanocera ferruginea. Next base: position 48,419,585 of record OY282640.1, on the reverse strand, counting down.
TGCGTCTATAGTACAGCATATCATTCAACGCTTCTTGCGCGAGAATCGGGTGAAAGATAACGGTAGAAGTGCAACAAACAAAATTTTTAACGTGTCTGACGAGCGATATATTGTCCGGAAAAATAAGGCAAATCCGAAGTTGTCGGCCCCAAAATTGGTTACCGAGATACAGCACGAATTGGGTAAGTCGTGCAGTGCAGAAACCGTCCGCCGTATGCTTCGCTACTGTGACTTTCATGGTCAAATAGCTTGAAAAAGCCTTTCATAAGCAAGATAAATCAGCAAAGTTGACTTGTTTTTGCTAAGGAGCATGTTTGAAAGACCTCTGACTTCTGGAACACCGTAATTTCTTTCTAATGAATCCAAGTTCAATCTGTTTGGGTCCGACGGCATGTCCTACATCTGGCGGAAACCAAACACAGAGCTAAACAAACAGAACCTCAAAACTACTGTAAAGCATGGCGGCAGTAGCATTATTGTTTGGGCCTGTATGTCTGCAGCCGGTGTAGGAAATTTAGAATTTATTGAAGGAATAATGGACAAAAATATGTACCTTGACATACTGAAGAACAATTTGCTGCAAAGTGCTGAGCCACTAGCTATAATCGAAAAATTCCGGTTTTATCAAGACAACGACCTGAAGCATAAGTCAGGAATCGTGCAGTCCTGGCTTATATGGAACTGTCCTCACTTGATGACACCACCTGACAAGGACATCATTGAAAACCTGTGGGTCTTATTGGAAAATAATATTCGTAAAAACAAAATCTCGAACAGAGAAGAATTGAAGAAGGCGCTACTGGAGGAATGGCAGAAAATTACACCAGACATTACACGAAAGTTTGTGGATTCATGCCAAACCGGATGCAAGCCCCTGATAAGGCAAAAAGGCACAACACAAAATACTAAAAGTAAAATAAAATCTAAAGGGTACACGATTTTTGAGTTTAAATTGAACTGTATCAAATAAGCTGTGACTTAAAATTTTGCATTTTTTTTTTTGTTTTAGTTTTTTTGTTGTTAAGTTACCATTTGGAGGAAAAAAAAGTTACTTGGTTAAACTACATACATTATCCTATAAACTGGCATTCAAATCTTTTCTTAATTCTCTTCAATTATTAAAATAAAAGCGCTTCAATTATAGAAAAGGTAGTGTATCAAATAAGCTGTGAGCCACTGTATGTTATGACGAACAGATTTCAAAAATTTCAGTAAATGTGCTGTTTTGATTCAACATAAATTTTTTCTATCAAATTCGTATAATAAATAGCTAGTTTTGATTAAACATTTGTAATGTTTTCAATTAAAATACAAATTTTTTATTGTACATAATCAGTTTTGATCAATCTCAGTTTAAAATGACTGAGCCTTTAGAGAATGACCTTTTTAGAGAATCAATTTAAAAATTTTTAATTTTTGAACACTAAAAATTCTTCTTTGTCAAACATTTTTTTTCATTTTACCAATTTAAAGATTATTTTCATAATTAACAATTGAATTTGTTTTTTTATTTTAAAGTTTCATTATTCTATTAATTGCTTCGTGAGATCAACTTTCATCAAAATACATATGATTGTTTTAAAAATTTTTTTCACAGCTGAAAAAATGGAAAAAATATAGTTAATGATTGTTAAGAACAACTTTATGAATTTTTCAATTAAGATTATTGTCTTAAATTAAAATATAAATGAAAAGAAAATGTTTGCAAACGAGATAGAAATTTTTAAGATTAATTTCTAAAAGTTTTCTTGATATAACCAATAAATTAATGGAAACGAAAAATAGTACTTTATAATGATTCTCCTCTGAAGGCATTAGACATATGACAACACTACTTCTTACATTCAATACTATTCTTTGATATGACCTTAATTTGGAAGAAGAAGTTAAAGTCTGGGGTGTAGATTTAGTTTAAAGTATTTTGTGTAAATTTTGCATTGTTTAGAAAAAATGATTTTATTTTAAAATTAAAGTTCTTCTACATTACTACAGTATTACTACAGTAAGCAGCATGAAAATCTCTCCAACCATGCCCTAAGCACATCCCTGTGCCAATCAACCAACCATCCGTGCCGTTTTACACTACATTCTGCTACAGCTCCATGCATTTTACTGAAGGATCCATATTCTTATTTAGCTGTAGTTGTTATGTGACACCGCTTGTTCCGCCATATTGGTTTATTCCTTTTTACGATTTTACACTAGTTACTTGCAGTTGTTGTTGTTACAACTAGTGTATGCTTTAAATGTTTATTTTTGTTTTTGTTACAATTGTTGTTGTTGAAAGTTGTCACGTCTTTTGGTAAGCTTTTGTGTCTCAAGCGTTTCAGTGTAGCGACAAATGCAGCTGTAGCTGTGACAGAAAACAATCGCTACAACAAAAAGAAACAACATAAAACTGACAGCAAGCAGAGAATACAACAACGACAAGAGCTACAATAAAACCGATAACAACAACAAACAAACCATGGAGCGTAACAAGTGACAGCATTGAAAAGCATCAACTTGAAATAGATCCGCATTTCAATGCAAGGAATCAGTTAAAGTTTTTTTTATTTTGTTTTATTTTTATGTTGCTCTTCATGCGGTTATTATTTTGTTGTTGTTTATTTTGTTTTTTTTTTTTGTGTTCAAGTGCATCCCTGCTGCGAAAACTGTTTTGCTTGCTTGCAAATGGTTTCCACATTTTACTCTGTTGGTTTTTTTTTGCTGTTTTTCCTGCAGCTATTGTTTTGCATCCAACACTCCATTTTGCTCTGTAATAAACTGCTTTATCTTTTATCTCTTGAGCATATTTTCTGTAGATGTCAAGTAGCTGCATTTTATTTTTTCTGTTTTTATTATTTATGGCTATCAGTTTTGCGCATTGGATTCTATTGATGGAAAATATTTTAAGTACATAAGCAGATATGGGAGCATTTTCAAAAATATTGGCCACAAATATAAACTTTGTAACTAGTTTTCTGAAACAACCAAAAAATAATAAGAAAAAATTTAATTTTTTAGGCTGTTTTTTAGCTCATGTCGAACAAAAAGCTTTCATTTTTGAGAGGCATCATGCAAAACTTGTTCATTTTCGAGTGCCTTAAATCAACTTTTACTTACGAAATATTTCATAATTGAATTCAAGAAGAATATTTTACAGTTCACTGGCAATATTATTATATTTTAATTTAATATATTTTCCTACTTCTTTTCTTTCGCAGCTCCACAATCGTTGTGCCTCATCCGTGAAGAAGGAATGCATGTTGGGCGAACATGCTGAACTGATTGTGCCACCCACCGCCATTTGCCCGGCAGTGCTGGATCGTCAACGTTCGGTTAATCAAGCCACTAAAGTAAGTTAATCTTTTATAAAAAAACCTCTTAAAAACACATCAGCTATTCCAATGTCAAACCTCAATTCCTCTAATTATCCATCAAAATGTTCGACCACGCAAGTGGCACTCAATTTAATTGAAACTCATTGAACAGCTACAAATTAAAAAAAGTCTTTTTTATTTCCAACTAATAGATCTGCATTGTTTTTTTTTTCCTCTCATTTTCCAAATTAACATTGGTTCTATTGCAAAAAAAAAACAAAAAAAAACAATAAAAATCGAAAACAATATTATTCATCTCATCTGTAAAAAACAAAACTGTAAAATTCCATCACATTATCAAATGTGCGCCTTTTTGTGTGTTCGTGTACATGTTTGCTTTGCTCCTGCTACTAACACCAACATCATCAACATCAACATTAATATCAACATCAACATCAACATCAACACCAACGCTTGCTCGCTCGTCCGCCATGGTTTTGCCATGTTTCTTTCCCACCATCCCAACTTGAACTTGTTATTAAATACCCAAGAAATCACAAACTCACCAGGCCACCCACTTCCAAATCACGGCCGTCGACACAAGCTGCCCGCTGCTGGTCTTTGTCAATCCCAAGAGTGGCGGACGTCAGGGAGATCGTATTTTACGCAAGTTCCAATACATGCTGAATCCACGTCAGGTTTACGATTTGTCCAAAGGCGGTCCCAAAGAAGGTGAGTTAGTCTGCGATTGCAGCAAATTTTAATGAGTTTTGTCTTAAGTGTTGCCAGCATGGCGAGAAATGAATTGCATTTCTTTTATATTAACTGCAAATTAAGCACACTGGGACATTTTTAATTAGTTGTTTGTTAAACGCGAGCACATTTTAATGATTTAATTTGACCCGAGTTAAAAGTAGCCGCAAAAAACAAACGGCTAAAGAATGGTTTTAATAAAAAAAAAAAAACCAAAACAAACGAATGAATAAGCTCAGCAAACAATTCTTTTATCATCGCTTATTCTATTACGGACTGGATAAGAAAGTCTTGAAAACGGAAGACTTTTTTATTCTAGAAAATTCTAACCCTTTCTTATATATGGGGCATTTCATGTGAAGCGGACAACGAAAAAAATTGTATATTCTGGAATTCGCTCATATTTGGCCCAATTGTGCTTCTGGAAGGTGTGAATGTTATCACAAAAATTTTTGCTCCTATGAGGCTTATTTGTCAAGTTATGGACTTCAATAGAATTGGCGAATATGAAAAATGATTTCTTTCAAAGAAATTTTTCAAATAAAAAAGTTGCAAAAAATTAATGAAAATAATGATTTATATAGAAATTTGGTTGTTCTTCCTAATTTTGGTATTAGATTTGAAATTTCTTTTTTTTTCTTCTAGAAGACCGGAAGTAAAAACTTGAAATTGAAATTTTTTTAACTTCGACGGTTTTGTTTTTTTTATTTTAATTTTAAAATATATCTTCTTTAGTTTAAGAGATACATAAATTTATGTATAAACTTGTCACACTGATCGTGGTACCAGACGCTTGTTTAGGTCGGATGGTTTGCAAAATACAACTTTAAAACGCTTCAGTATTAATAAATGATGTAATGTATTAATTTTTATTAACTTTGACTATATTTTACTTTGTATTCTTAAAACGTTTTTGAAATTTTAATTTAAAAAAATCAATCAAAAAAACATATTTCTTTCAAAAATTTTCAATATAAAATCGAATCTCAAAACTCAAACATCTCCAATTTTAATTCGATAGGGGTATTCTCGCTGTTTTGCAAAACCCTTGCAAGGTGTAAGAATTGCAAAAGTTGCAGAATCTTGCAACCCGTGCAACGACACAACAACAAAATACAAGCGATAAAAGTTTTGCAATTAGTGCAATCTGTGCAACAGTGATACCCATGTTTTGAGGGGACGTGTAACCTTGCACTCTGATTGAGAGAAATTTGTTAATTATAGTTCGTGTGCGTCAAGGTAAGTATTTAAATTTTTTGTTTTCGCCTGTTCGCGGCCTTTCTTTTAATATTCACAATATTTGTGATTTTGTGCGCTGCCACAGTGTTGCATATTTCAGTATTGCAAGGTTGCATTTTCACAAATTTTTCATCTTTGCTACACTGCGAGAATACCCCTGATATGTATATGTCAGATGCATTTGACACCGTGTTTGAGTAAACTTTGTTGTTGTGATGATTTGTTGTTGATTTTATTTGAAAAATTTTTCATATTCGCCAATTCTATTGAAGTCCATAACTTGAAAAATAAGCCTCATAGGAGCAAACATTTTTGTGATAACATTCACATCTTCCAGAAAAACAATTGCGCCAAAGATGAACGAATTCCAGAATATACAATTTTTTTCGTTGTCCGCTTCACATGAAATGCCCCATATATTAATAACATTCTTAAAATCTTTTGAAGAATTTATTAAATTTAAGCTCGAGCTGCTTGTGACGATCAAATTTAAGTTTTGTACAAGGGAATTTTTTTTCCATTATTCAAGAATTATTCAAAATTCCATCACGGATATTCGCCTCAATGCAGCAGTTTATAAATTTTGAGCCTTGTTATTTTTAAAGCCTTCAGAAAATACATGTTTTATGATTCTGTTATTGAAAATTGTGTGTCTAGTGTGGAACTCTTTCATATAACCAGAGGCATTCCTAGGGGGATGTCACCACCTTTTTAGGGGTGACATCATTTCGATTTTGTTTTTTCTTTCTCAAACATTTAAATTGTTTCAAAATTTAAAATTGCAAGTCTAAACAATGAGGTGGATATGTTGCGGAAACGTTTCGAGCTGTAAAATCCAAAAACTTATTCTAATACAACGCAAATGAGTTCATGTTAAGTCCTTAAAATTTGGCAGCAGAAAAAGATCTAGTTGTTCAAATTGCTTCGGATGCTACGTAGGCACATAAATGTAGCATAAATCGATTTCGAAAGCACCAAAAATTAGACAGCATTAGAAATTCTCACTTTAATTGTCGTGTGGGACTTTTTGAAAACTTGACCAAATATTTCATTAGCATTGAAACTATTTTTAACAATATGTGTATCAGTAGCTTCATGCGAGAGGAGTTTTTCAAAGCGTAAATTAATTCTGTGTCGACAAGGACAGCTAAACTCATTTTGAAAATTTCAGAAGACCATTTTCCAGATCAAAATTGCTCCTTAATATCAGGATACCCTGGCTTTTGTTGCTTAGATTTGATGACCTCAAACATTTAATTTTCAAGGTACAACCGTAAAAATTTGAGTACGAGTGTCCTAACTCGACTTTAGCGGTTATTCCTTGTCGACACAGAATTAAGACTTACTAAAGGTCTTCCATGGTAAAGGCAAGAGTTTCCGATCTTGCGGTTTTATCTATTGAAAACGAGCTTGAAATCAATATTACTGATTCCGATGAGATTATTTCAAATATTGCAACTCTAAAAAGTAAGAAATGACAGTATTTAAGACAGCTCACAATTCATCTAAATGGTACGAAAATAGTAACAAAATTTATTTGTTTTTTTTTTAATTTAAAAATATTGAACCTATTATTAAGTTATATAAAATTTAAGAGATTTTTTTTAACATATCTGTAAAACCTTTAACAAAAAAAAAATAAACAATTTCAATAGTATCGTAAGTGTAGACGTAGAATTCCGTTGAAGTTGTAACCTCTTCTACTTTGTCTCTTCGATCCGATTGTTTTGTCCATTTTGCACGTATTTTTTATTGATCTGCCGAAAATTAGCAAATAAATAAATAACAATCAAGTATAGTCTTCATATCGAGACCAAAACAAAGAACTTGATAAAATGAGCAAGCAAATAGAAACAAGCAAAATTTCAAATTTTTTCGATCATTTCGTTAAGTTTGACGGGTTGAGTTCATTGACTTCGTTGAAAAGAAGGCGGGCGAAGCAAATGCCTTTTCCATTGATGACACCTTCGTCTCTGCCCGATATATAGTTTGCGAGCTACAGTCAGTTTATCTATTAATTTCAAAATAAAATCAAGACCCTAATCTAAAAAAATCTTGTGATGACTTTATATCTTGCTGAGCACATGTCCTTTCCATTAGTGCCACTTTCGTCTCTGTCCCATCCAAATCAATCTGCATTAAAAACAAACATTAAAATTGAACGCCATCTATTAGGTAAATTCTTAAAACGAAATATGATCCAACTCGTTGTATCATACAAGTTAAATCCAACCGAATCACAGACCCATTTCCTTTAGTTTGACAGTTTGAGTGTATTGACTGAGTTGAAAAGAGGTTGTGATTGACAACTTGAGTTAAAATAAAGCACTTATTTCTAAGTAGTACATACAAGCACCCAATAAAGAAGTAGTACATACAAGAACCCAATAAAGAAGTAGTACACACAAGAACCCAATAAACAAGCCTGCAAATCAGCGTGTATAAAACAAAAACAATACAAGGAAAAACAACGAAACAAAAACAAAGAAAGCAGCAGGCACATCTGATGATTGGTTTTCTTATATAAACATATGCATTTTTCTTTTTATATTTTACTATTTTGTAACTTTAATATAATAGTGAAAAATCCAAAGTTAGATATTCATTCAGCGCAGAATATATCTGATATTTTAGTATATATATTTATTTGAACGATGAGTATTAAAGGCTGTAGGTATATCCTAAAGTATTCGTCAAAAAAGTTTCATGGCTTTGAAAAAATTTATTTAAACGACCCCATACAAACCACACCGTAAGACGTAATTCTACGTAAAAACTTAGGTCTAATAAATTTTTAAATTCCCTCTTTAGCCCTTTTTATTTGCCTAAGTATGATCTATAGTGGGTGTGAAATAATTTTTAATAAAAAATAAGAAGCAAACTATGTTTTCAATTCAGTTTCATTTCAAATTTAAATTAAATTTGAATTTTCTTTATCAGCAACGCCAATTCGTTTGTGATATAGGATGAAACAGTTACGATTTTTGTTGAAACAGAAATAGAGAAATACACTCAGCGCACTTATTGTTACTTTTTCTGTCCGCATTGCGTGAGCAGATGACACGCCGTTCTCGTTTTGCTTCCTTGGTAATTATATGTTTACTAGCAGGACATAAAAACTGCAAATTAGAGCTACCGTGTTACGCGTGTTCTCGTGTTTGTAAAAAAAGCAAGTGTAAACACGAACCTCAGCTATACGTGTATTTTATACATGAAGTAAATTTTTGTCGGATATCCGTTTCTTCTCTAATAATAAAAACTTTTTAACAAAAAAAAAAACCTACTTCAAAATCACTACAAATTAAAAAATAATTTTAAATTGCTTTTCCTATTAATCGTGGTAAAATTTGATAATTAATTTATATACATTATTATATTGGATATCTTATTATTTTAATTTTTCCTTATTGGTTTTATTTCTATCATAAATATATTATTTTTTTTATGATAATAAAAGCTTTGTAGTCGGCGCTAATCTTTGCCATTAAATCATGATATTTTTACCATCCCGGCCATAATTTCAACTTTTTTTTTGTTAATTTTAGCTAAAAAGTCATTTCAAAAACTTTGTAAAACTGACATTGAATATACTTTTGTGTGTTGCAGCTTCATAAAAAACTGATTTATTAGCGCCGACTTCGAAGCTTTTATCATCATAAAAAAAAGAATATATTTATGATAAAAATAAAAAAAAAAAAGGAAAAATTAAAATAATAAGATTTCCAATAAAATAATGTATATAAATTAATTATCAAATTTTACCACGATTAATAGGAAAAGTAATTTAAAATAATTTTTTGCTTTGAAGTGATTTTGAAGTAGGTTTTTTTTTGTTAAAAAGTTTTTATTTCTTCCTTTTTAGAGAATTTTAGTAGTTGTAAACTACGTAAACACAATTATTTAAGCTCATAATTTTGAAAATGCTTTTTTTCTGTCAATTCTTATTCTACTCTTTTAAATTTTTTAAAATATATGCAAGAATTATTAAGGAAAATTTCAAATATAAAACTTTATAATTAAAAATTAAGTGTTACTAATTTCTGGTTTGATAGTCATTGTCAATTTCTGCCGTTTTAAAATTTTTATTAAAATGTCACGACCTTTTTCAAATCCCGCCTATGTACTTTATTGATCATACTTTAAAATAATTCACCCTTTGTACAGAGTTTTTCTAATATTGCCACACCTCTTTGTCGAATAACGTCCACTTAATTGAACGTACTTTTTCAGAATTGTACCGAATCTTGCATAATGGGTGTAAATGTCAGGATCGTAGTGTCAATATTTACTGAGATACAATGTTTTTCTTAAAGTGTCACGCCCATTTATCGAATACCGCCCACATTATTGGCAGTAACTTGTTATACTTGTGCCTACCTTTGTTCTAAACAATTTTACAATGTTACAGATACAGTGTTTTTTTATAATTGCCACACCCCTTTTTCCAATAACGCCCATTTTTTTACAAACAATTTTTGTTATTGTGCCTACCGCTGTAGTAAATTTCTGTACCCTAGTGTCAATATTATTTGAGATACAGTAATTGTCTTATATTGCCACACCCCTTTGTCGAATAACGCCCACTTTTTTGATAGTAATTTTCAATAATTGTGCCAACCTCTGTATTTAATTTCAGTACTCTAGTGTCAATTTTATTTGAGATATAGAATATTTACAATATTGCCACACCCTTTTTTAGAATTACGCCCACTTAAGTGATCGTCATTTTTAATATTTGTTCCCGCCCTTGTAATTTGAATGTGAATTTTATTACCCTAGTGTCAATATTTACTGAGATACAGTGTTTTTCTTATAGAGACACGCCCCTTTGCCGAATACCGCCCACTTTCATAGACGGGCACCTCCGTCTTGAAAGTTTCTATATGTTGACAAAAAATTACGGCAATCGGGCAAGTACTTTAGGAGTAATCGATGTACATATATTCACAAAAAAAAAAAAAACAGAGAAACCACCAACTTGAGAACCTCCTCCTTTTTGAAGTCGGTTAAAAATAACAATTAATGATTGGAAAACAACAATAAAAACATGTGTAAAGAAAGTTGCATGCCGCCAAACAAATATGCACACATTGGTTTGCAGCTCATCATTCCACAGCAACAACAGCACACATTTATGGGGGATTCACTGACTACTTTTAGCAAGTTTTTTTTTTTAACTTGTATTCCCAATCACGTCAAAGAGAGCCAACTCCTTTTCTTTGAAATCTTTGAATGAGTGTGGAGAGCGAGAGCGAGATCAAAAAACATTATATAAAAGAATCAATAACAAAATTTCTCCCCTTGTTTGCTTTTTTTGGTTTTTACGTTGCTCGACGATAACAGAGTTTATCATCTGTTTGTTTTATTGCTCTATGCTAGCTAAAAAAGTTATATTAAAGTAAGAGTGTAAGAGAAGGTGTTGCAGTTCCTAGCTGAGCACAAAGAGAATGGTTGATAGGAACATGAAGTTGAAACTCTCGTAACACAAACGCGTGAAAAGCTAACGACCAAGCAATGCAAAGCATGGTTGGTAATTTTTTAAAAAACTTAACACTTTAATTAAATATATTTATTGTAAAATTTTCTCCAAGAAAGTCCGCCTATGTTATTCTGTAGCACAAATATGATATTTTAAAATTTTTATCTTAAAAATCGGTCCAGTAGTTTTGGAGTCTACTTCACACATAATATATCCACTTCAATTTTATATAATAGTATAGATAATTACTAGCTGTTAGTCGTTCTTTTTTTTCAATCGTTGAACCAACAATTTGGGGTGTTAAACATATTCAGTTAAGTCTGCCTTTGTGCGAAAATGAGGTGATAGATTAAAAGGAAAGAAAGTGAAATCAAGTAAAACAAGCGTGTAAAAACAATTATCAACCCTACCCTAATTCGAATCTAAAGTACGTGTGAATTTCATGCAATTTAAGTCATCAACCCAATCAACCATTTAGAAATAGTGCTTGGATTAAGCTTACATGCAATACAAAAAGCAAGCCTTATCCAAGCACGCTTGAAAAACACTTGCCCAGGTAATAAATTTCCAAGTTCCTTTGTATAACTATTGCGTAAAACACAAAAAGCAAGTGATGTACAATAATACTTGGAAAGGCTTGCATTAAGTAAGTGGTTTGCAATCATACTTAGAAAACGCTGACAACAGTAATAGTTGTACAACTGTTCAAAGTTGTGATGCTCTCATATATACATACATAAATGTATTTTATTTTCATTTTGTTCGCTCAGCAGCCATAAGGCTTACGGCAAGCTGTTAGAGTGTCCGACTCATATGCGGTGGGTCGCGCGTTCGATCCCTGGTGTAGCAAACACAAAAGTTTTTGAAGGCATGCAATTTTTCATATAAATATGTGCTTCAATTTAAATAAACGAAAATAAAAAATAAATAAAAATAAAAATGTTCCGGCTGGGAATTGAACCTTGGATGTCCAAATCACAACAATTCAAATAAAAAAGTGGCTTACCAACTGAGCCACGGAATAAAAATTTTTCGCGAGTGCTAATTGATTTGTTGAATGTAGCACACTTGGAAAAAGCTTATTAAAACACTTATATCCAATTGTAAAAACAACACTTGGATTAAGCTTGAAGTAAGGAATATTATTCCAAGGGTTCACTTTCGTTTATCCTACAATTACATGTAAGCGTTCTACAATAGTAAATGAAGGCGTTATCCAAGCTTGAGGCTTACGCTTGTAAGCTTGTTTAAAGCTTATTCCAAGCTTGTTTGGCCGATTGGGAAGCAATCGAATCCACGAAATTTACTACCATCAACTACAACATTCGAAGTAGAATACATTGACAAGTTTTTAGTTTCAATTAATTAGGAATGAATAAAGAATACAAAAAAAGTAAAAGCGCATGACCATGGCCTGGATTCGAACCCGGCATCTCTCGGCTAACAGTCAAGTAGGCACATCACTTGACTACCGAGAGAGTCAACAACTGCTCTGTTATTTGAGAAAATATTATTCAATCTTGCTCAAACATAATATCTTACCATATTTTTACATGATCTTTCCGAATCTGAAAGCGGATTGACGCATTTTGGCACCATTTTTTGTAACGAATTTTTTAATTCAAATAAAATTGTTCAACAAATCCCCCTCAAATACCGCCTTTTTTGAGATTAGAAGATAAGGAATAGAAGATAAGATTTAATTTATCATATTTAAATTCAACGAATATATCAAGGTCTTATATTCTATCAATAATGTCTATCTAGATTCCAAATTTTAATTTGAGTTGAAATATTTATGGATTTTACTGGAATAGTATCAACTTTGGCCCCAATAGATAATGTCTCTTTTGAAACAGGATAGTAGGGTTAAATACGGTTATATTTTACTCAATCTGAACTAGATGATTTCTGAAAAAATGTTTCAAATTATTCAAAATTCAATTTTCTATTCAATGAACACATTCTTATGTCGTTAGTTTTATTTAGAAAAGAATATGAAACTCGTTATGGCGCCTAAATTAACAAAAATAATGCTGATTAACCTGATTTTTTAGGCGCAGTGATGATATATAAAATCAAATGTGATTAAGATTTTAGAATAGAATTAAAATTAAAAAAAAAAATTTTATTCATTAGGGGTATTCACGATTCAGTGCACTTGCCAGTGTAGTTGAGGACTTGTGCAGTTGTGCAGTTAGGTTTTCGTGAGCACACCAAAATTTTAATTGAGATTATTATTATAATTTGAATGATATTATTATTTATCAAGTAATTGAAACTTAAACTCTTAAATGTTGCATCACTATTTCAAACCTGTCAAATTTTTCAATGTACACAACTACACAACTGCTTAAGTCCTCAAGTCCTCAAGTTAAAGGCAATAGTAGAAATGTAGTTGTGTAGATTTTTGACGTACGTATATTTTGTTTTTGTTAAGTGCACAAGTCCTCAACTACACTGGCAACTGCACTGAATCGTGAATACCCCTATTATATTTTAAATAATAACTGTTTTCAATTAAGTAAATAAAACCACAATAAATTGTTTTCGCTGTGTAATTAATTTTTCGCTGTCTTGTTGGCACAAATCTGCAAATATTTTAGAAAAAAATGAGGTCGTGATAATGCAATAACTTGGCAACAATGGCAAAACATTAGCAAAGCTTAAATAGAATGCAAATATTTCATTAAACTATGGCAACCCAGTGTGCTTTTTTGATTTAAATCTCAACATGGCAATGCAAACATTTTAAGGCTTCACTTATTTTGATATCGTTTTTTAATGTGCTTCTACGTTTTCATGCATCCTTTCATTCTTGTTTTTTTTTTTTTCTTACTTTGTATTTATATTTTTTATAACTTTGCTATGATTGTCTCGCATCATGACGATTTACAACCCAACCAGGACTCACGCTGTTCAAGGATTTGCCAAACTTTAAAGTTATCTGCTGCGGTGGCGATGGCACCGTCGGTTGGGTGCTCGAGGCTATGGGTAAGTTTGTTGATTTTGTGAGTGTGTGTGTGTGTGTGTGTGTTTTTATGCACCAAAATGGCAAAGTTTTATTGTGTTTTAACTTTATGCTCACATTCCAAACACACAATATACATAGATTCCATTGAGTTGGCCTCACAGCCAGCAATCGGCGTTATACCGCTGGGCACAGGAAATGATTTGGCGCGTTGCTTGCGTTGGGGCGGTGGCTATGAGGGTGAGAATATACCGAAATTAATGGATAAAATAAAACGGTCCTCTGTGGTTATGCTCGATCGTTGGAGCATCGAAGTGACAAATGTCTCACCCATGGAGGAGATACCAAGACCAAAGGTAAGCGTTTAAGCTATACGAATATAAACAAAATGTGAACTATAAATATTTACGGCAAACAAAGTCTACAGCGTGGTATTTGAGCAACATTTAGTTTTCCACCCTTTCTTCCTTCACTTATGCTATGCTGCTAAAAATATTGCAAAACACTTTGGTTTTACTGCAATTTGAAAATTTTAATTGAACTCCGTTGACCACGTTAACCAAATTCCAATTAGAATAAAAAAGACATTTTGGCTTTCCACACCACGTTAGATGTGACCTTTTTGGCCAAAAGTGTACCACAGCGACTAATATGCGAAATTAAACTTTGCAAAATTTTTCGGTATTTGCATATTGCGTGGAAATTGAAAATCGTTAGAGCTGCGGCAGCAAAACGAAACCTTAACTTCCCCCACCCCATTCATAGACATTGGGATAAAATTAGTTTGACGTAAGTAAACGAAAAATGCTGCATTTTAAGTTGAAATTAATGCTAATCTGAATAAAGCTACTTAACACTTGCTGCAAGTGTGATGGTGTGCGTGTCTTTAGTAGAACTCAAATGCCAAAAATGGTGGGGAAAGAATACCATTAAAACGCCTTAAATTGTATTGGCTTGAATCGGAAAAAAGCTGTTCAAACTTTCTCTAGAGCATGAAAATGAATTCACATTTCTTCAAGCAGTTAATGTTGATAGATTGCTTTCAACTTCCGACAACAAGATTTAACATTTGATTACATTTTTAATGGGCTTCAACATGTATTAAATGCTTTTTATTTATGACTTTAAATTCTACAAAATAATAGAAGCTTATTTCATAAAAATTCAGTTAATGATACATGTAAGAAAAAAAAAAAACAGCTACTTCTTCTTTCTTATTCACTTTTCTTACAATATAGTCCAATGAACGTTCACATTCAGGTTAGAGCCAGTCAAATGTTCAAAAAGCATTCGGGTTACACTTATGACGTGAGAAAGCAATCTCTAAACATGCAAGTCTTCCATATAATATGCTCAGCTGCGTATTGAAAATGAAAAGATATTACAGAGCTACGAGTGCGTAAAAGACCTACGAAAAAATTACTATTACCTGAGAAAAAGTTGTTTCTAAGAACTCATGAGGAAACCCGTTTTATACCGCAGGTTGACGCTTTAGACACGAAAGTGAGATTAACGTAAACGTAAACGTAAACGTAAACGTAAACGTAAACGTAAACGTAAACGTAAACGTAAACGTAAACGTAAACGTAAACGTAAACGTAAACGTAAACGTAAACGTAAACGTAAACGTAAACGTAAACGTAAACGTAAACGTAAACGTAAACGTAAACGTAAACGTAAACGTAAACGTAAACGTAAATGTAAACGTAAACGTAAACGTAAACGTAAACGTAAACGTAAACGTAAACGTAAACGTAAACGTAAACGTAAACGTAAACGTAAACGTAAACGTAAACGTAAACGTAAACGTAAACGTAAACGTAAACGTAAACGTAAACGTAAACGTAAACGTAAACGTAAACGTAAACGTAAACGTAAACGTAAACGTAAACGTAAACGTAAACGTAAACGTAAACGTAAACGTAAACGTAAACGTAAACGTAAATGTAAACGTAAACGTAAACGTAAACAAGAACAAAAAAAATCACAAGAACAAGAACAAGAACAAGAACAAGAACAAGAACAAGAACAAGAACAAGAACAAGAACAAGAACAAGAACAAGAACAAGAACAAGAACAAGAACAAGAACAAGAACAAGAACAAGAACAAGAACAAGAACAAGAACAAGAACAAGAACAAGAACAAGAACAAGAACAAGAACAAGAACAAGAACAAGAACAAGAACAAGAACAAGAACAAGAACAAGAACAAGAACAAGAACAAGAACAAGAACAAGAACAAGAACAAGAACAAGAACAAGAACAAGAACAAGAACAAGAACAAGAACAAGAACAAGAACAAGAACAAGAACAAGAACAAGAACAAGAACAAGAACAAGAACAAGAACAAGAACAAGAACAAGAACAAGAACAAGAACAAGAACAAGAACAAGAACAAGAACAAGAACAAGAACAAGAACAAGAACAAGAACAAGAACAAGAACAAGAACAAGAACAAGAACAAGAACAAGAACAAGAACAAGAACAAGAACAAGAACAAGAACAAGAACAAGAACAAGAACAAGAACAAGAACAAGAACAAGAACAAGAACAAGAACAAGAACAAGAACAAGAACAAGAACAAGAACAAGAACAAGAACAAGAACAAGAACAAGAACAAGAACAAGAACAAAAACAAGAACAAGAACAAGAACAAGAACAAGAACAAGAACAAGAACAAGAACAAGAACAAGAACAAGAACAAGAACAAGAACAAGAACAAGAACAAGAACAAGAACAAGAACAAGAACAAGAACAAGAACAAGAACAAGAACAAGAACAAGAACAAGAACAAGAACAAGAACAAGAACAAGAATGAGAATGAGAATGAGAATGAGAATGAGAATGAGAATGAGAATGAGAATGAGAATGAGAATGAGAATGAGAATGAGAATGAGAATGAGAATGAGAATGAGAATGAGAATGAGAATGAGAATGAGAATGAGAATGAGAATGAGAATGAGAATGAGAATGAGAATGAGAATGAGAATGAGAATGAGAATGAGAATGAGAATGAGAATGAGAATGAGAATGAGAATGAGAATGAGAATGAGAATGAGAATGAGAATGAGAATGAGAATGAGAATGAGAATGAGAATGAGAATGAGAATGAGAATGAGAATGAGAATGAGAATGAGAATGAGAATGAGAATGAGAATGAGAATGAGAATGAGAATGAGAATGAGAATGAGAATGAGAATGAGAATGAGAATGAGAATGAGAATGAGAATGAGAATGAGAATGAGAATGAGAATGAGAATGAGAATGAGAATGAGAATGAGAATGAGAATGAGAATGAGAATGAGAATGAGAATGAGAATGAGAATGAGAATGAGAATGAGAATGAGAATGAGAATGAGAATGAGAATGAGAATGAGAATGAGAATGAGAATGAGAATGAGAATGAGAATGAGAATGAGAATGAGAATGAGAATGAGAATGAGAATGAGAATGAGAATGAGAATGAGAATGAGAATGAGAATGAGAATGAGAATGAGAATGAGAATGAGAATGAGAATGAGAATGAGAGTGAGAATGAGAATGAGGATGAGAATGAGAATTAGAATGAGAATGAGAATGAGAATGAGAATGAGAACAATAACAAGCACAAGACTTGAGACAAGAATGAGGACTTGTTCTAAGATAAGGATTGTGGTCAGAATTTTTACTTTTATTAGAAGAAGGATTGGTTTTTATATTGCAAAAGCACAGAAAAGAAAAGAAAACTGTCTTTTCTTAAGGCCGGTGGGTCCTTTAGAAACAAGAAAAAATAAAAAAGTTTGAACAAGATTTTTGGACAGAAAAAATTAATGAAACAATTTAAACATTTCTGGATATAAAAGAAAATTTACTGCAAAATTACTTTTTTCTGTTTTTTTTTCTAAATTTTTTTTTTTAAATTTTTTAAAATTATTTTCTCGATGGTTTTTCGAGTTTGCGTGCAGGTTCACTCAAAATCTACTGAGCTGATCAAGATGGAATTTGAAATATATAGTTTGAATAGTATTTAAAACACTTTGGTGGAAAGGTTTTGTTTAAATAAGCTCTACATTTTTTTTATTTCCAAAATAAAAAACACAAAAATCGAAATTTTCGCTCTTTTTATAATCGAATAAATCATTTAATATCGCTTAAATAACCTCCAATTTATCAAAAAAAAATTTCTTAAAAAATAGAAAACATTTTGTTCTGCTATGTTTCAGATAATCCTGGCAAACGAAAAAAGTTGTATTCTTCAATAAGTTTTTTTTTAGTTCCAGAAATTTATAAATTGTTTCATTCATTTCTTTCTATTCGAAAACCTTGTTCAAACTTTGCTATTTTTGCTCGTTTTTAAAGGACCTGCCAGCCTTAAGCTAAATTTAATTTCAGCGTATATTTTGATCAATTCCTCACAAAAGGGTTAATATTTACGTATAAATTACTTTTCTCGGGAAATTTATAAGATATTTGATCGAAAAATGTCTACCTCCCACCCACCACGCCTGACATTTATACCTTGTATTACATGAGGACAAGTTTAAAGAACATAAAATATATAACATTTATATATAAAAAATAGTCTTGAGGGTTTTTAATTTTAATATCGATTTCAAAATTTAATCAATAGATTTTACAATTGAGCTCTGGCTTACTAAGAAGATTCAATGCAATAGCAGCTGAATTGGATTCATAAAAACTAATTATTGTTATTGATTTTTGCACAAGAAGCCAATATTTTTTTAATAAAAATGTGCATTAATTAATGTAGCTCATACGCCACGTTGCACATAATTTCGCAGTCTACAACAAAGCACTGCAGCACTGAGAAAAACGTGCCTGGTTTTTGGCATTTATGCTAAATATTGTCAAGCAACATCCAGTTTTCAATATTCCGCAGAGATATAAATAAAATACCATACCTTGTTCTATAGCTCAAAGCTACAGCGCATCAATTCATCATGTACATCCAAATGCATATCAAGGGAAAAAAAAAACATACCGTATTAATTAATCAAACATTTTTTTTTTCTTCTTTTTTACTCCAACTCTTTAGGTCACCCTGCACTCGAATATGCATAAAGTGATTGAATTGTCGCAAAGTGTTGTTGTCGAAAAATCACTGATTGAGAAATACGAGGAAATGCAACGCAGCAACAGTAGCTGTGATAATTTTACAGCAACAAAAAATATCAGCAGCTTTAGCATTGGCAACAGCAACAACAATATCAATATAAATGCATCAACATCATCGATGAGCTCATCCATCACAACAGCAACGGAATACTCAAAGGATGCAACAACGGCGGTGGCATCAACAACAACGAAAAGCATCTCAATGTCAACATTCGAGACACGTAGGCAAAGAATTTCCAAAACCACAACAACAACAACGATAATGAATAACAGCAATAGTAACAGCAGTAGCAGCAGCGCCAGCACGGTAGTAAAACAGCAGCAACAGCAGCAGGAAGAACAATTGAATAAAAATGCGCAAAATTCTGCTGATTGTCAAACGAATGTCAACAACAATGCCAATGATGACATTGTTAATGAAATAGCAGATCAGCAGCAGTCACATAAACAGCAACAAATAATTATAAACTCCTCCACAGCAACAACACCAACACATACAGCAGCAACCACGTCAGATGCTGCCAATGGCAATGTAACAACAACGGCAACAACAGCAATAACACCAACCACACCATCCACCGATGCAGCCGAAAATATTACATCTACGACCACAATACCGGTTGTTGACAAAAATACCACAGCTGCTGATGAAGTTGATGTTGATGCGGCTATTGCTGCTGCTGCCGCTGCTACCGCTGCTGTGGGCTGTGTCAATGTCAATGCTGCTGACGAAGTTAATTTTGATGTTGGCAGTGGTGGTGGTGATGATGGTGGCTATGGTGATGATGATCCCAATGGCAACATAGATGCCAACGGCAGCAATAATGTTGCTACTGCTTTAACTGATGATGAAGGCAAAAATTTAAACATTCCCGCAGAACATGAGGATCTGCAGCAGCAACAGCCGCTGCTGAAGCCACTAAAACTGCAGCCAGGCAAGGTATGCACTGTGCCCTACAACATCATCAACAATTATTTCTCTGTTGGAGTGGTAAGTAAAAGCCAAAAAGCCGCCAGAACATTGAGTAAAACACAATTCTTCCACCCCAAACTTACTGCCTTGAAATAGTCCCTATAAATTTATATGCAAGCAAAAAAAAAGCGGAACTTAATTAGCTGAGGGTTGAGGCTGTTCATGCGTTGCATATTATTAGTTCGCAAATTAGTTTGAATGCGAGCGTGTGTGCATGTTTTCATGTATGTGTGTATGTGTTAAATTAATGATTCCAAGCCGCTGGCTAATTGTGCTACTATGCTAAAATTTTACAATTTTTTAAAAAATTCTGAATTATGTGGATTTTTCAACACTGCAGTTTAATTAAGTTTGCTGGCTGCTTGAATTTTTATACCAACTGTATTGTTTTTTGTTTTTTTGTTTTAGCTTAAACGTCATCATATTTAACCGAAATTTTATTTACAAACGCATTAAACAATTTTTTTACTTTAAGCTTTTGCCCAATAGATTTGACTTGTATAATACAGCAAAAATTTGCTGCACTGATACACCAACTCGAACGCAGTTTACTTAACAATTGCGCCATAACTCAGTTTCCTACTTTAACAAAGTTGAATTCAGCTCAGTCAAATTTTGAGTTTTATTAGTGGAATTCAAGGCTTGCATTCTATTTCTAGCGGACAACCAAAGTAATTTTTATAAGCCTCAATTACGAACGCCATTTTTTGAACAAATACTCTCCGCAAATGAAACAAAAATTATTGAAACTCGTACTGACGATGCCATATCAAATTATATTGAAAAAACTTAATATGTTTTTTAATTACACTGCATTGCATAATTGCAACTTGACAATTATCACTTGATCAAAATAAACTCGATCAATTAAAACTATTACGGCCGGTTTGTTCACAAAGTTATAAATTTAATGCGTTATATCTAAAACCAGCAATAAAATAAAACTTATATATAACACGTTATAAATTTTTTCAATTTGTTCATTTAGTTTTTTCTGTCGATTTGTAATGCGTTATAAAATGGTGAAATGCTATTATAACATAGTGAAAAGTCAAAGCATCAAATATGTATACATTGTGATAGAGCTGACTTTTAATTCATAACCAGACTATAAAACAGCGCGGTTTGTATGGGGTCATTTTAAAAGATTTTTTTAAGGTCATGCAACTTTTTTGGCTAATACTTTAGGGTATACCTACAGCCTTTAATACTTATCGTTCATTGATAACATATAAACTAAAATATCAGATATATTCTGCGCTGAATGAATATCTAATTTTGGATTTTGTCACTATCATATTAAAGTCGCAAAAAAGTAAAATATAAGAAGAAAAATGCATGTTTTTATATAAGAAAATCAATCATCAGCTGCTTATAATGTACCTTCTGTGCCTGCTGCTTTCTTTGTTTTTGTTTCGTTTTTTATGCTTGTATTGTTTTTGTTTTACATGAACTGATTAGTTCGTATTGGTAGTGTTGTAAGCATTGGTTTGCATTGGGTTTATGTATGCACTACTTTTCTAGTTTACTAAGTGCTCTCTTTTGAAACCAGAGGTCATGAACCTATTTTCACCTCTTTTCTTTTTGATCCGGTTAGATTTAACTCTTATGAAAAAAGACGAGTTGGATCATATTTCGTTTTATGCTTTTACCCAATAGATAGCGTAAAATTTTAAATTTTGTTTTTAATGCAAATAAATTTGGATCCGACATCTCACTAGCACTAGCCAGTGTAGTTCGCAAACTATACATCAAACCGTGGCGAAAGTGTAGCTCGCTAACTAAATGACTAATGGAAAGAACATGTGCTCAGCGTGAAATATAGTTACCATACGATTTTTTTAATAATCAGGGTCTTAATATTATTTTGAAATTAGTAGTTAAACTGACTGTAAAAAAAAAAAAAAAACAAAAAAACTAATTGGCCATTTCAGCCCTTGAAAGGACTTTGACCGAGCTTCTTAGGATCGATTGTATTGTGTGTGTTATTAAATTTTTGCACACAATTGACCGAGAACTGGACCTACATGTTTTATGCCGACTCCGAGCGGCTAAATGTTCATGTTCTCAAGAAGCTTTACATGGCATTATTTACTCTCTGAGGATTGCCATTGTCTGCAGAGAGGTGGTGACCGATCAGAAAAATTTTTTATTGAAAAAACTTTTCGCCGCGGCTGGGGATCGAACCTGGGCTCCGAGCATGCTAAGCCACACACTTAACCTGTATGCCACGGTCACCACTGACTGACGGTCAAACTGACTGTAGCTCGAAAATTATATATCGGGCAGAGACGAAAGTGGCACCAATGGAAAGTGCCTTTGCTTCGCCTTCTTTTCAATCTTTTCAATGTCAATGAACTCAAACTGTCAAACTTAACGAAATGATCGATAAAAATTTGACATTTTGCTTGTTTTATTTTGCTTGCTCATTTTATCATGCTTACTTTTAACGTTTTATAACCATAATTGAGTGTTATTAATATATATGTTAATTTTCGATCAATAAAAGATCAATAAAAAATACGTGCAAAATGAACATAACAATAGGAGCAAATAGACAGAGTAGAAGAGGTTACAACCTAAACGGAATTCTTTCTTACAACTTAAACTTACGATACTATCGAAACTGTTTCTTTTTATTTATAATGAGGTTTAAAGTTAGTTTCAATTTGATATATAACGAGTTATAGATGGCGAACAAACCGTTTTTGTCACAAAAAAACAGTTACAGAATAAGTTTTATATTTATAACTCAGTGAACAAACCGGCCGTTAAAAAATTAACACTGTAACAAATAGAATTGTTAGTACTAAAGCTATAACTGATAAACAAAATCTTTTCCAAAAACACTGATTTGGAATCGATGATGTCAAATTAAGTAAAATATGAATAAATAATCTCAATAAATAATAAGCGTCTGGTAGAATGTCAGTTTTGTCGATCAAGAGAGGGCTCTAGAAACTAATTGCTTACTAAGCCCGTAGTAGCACCTGTTAGCAATTGTTATTTTTCGCTTTCTCTACAGGCTGACTTTGTTGTTTCTGTTTACGGTGGTACCACGGTACGTAAACTCCTTTAGTACTTTAAATTTATATTTTTCTGCCATAACATGAGAGCCTAAACGCCACGGTCTCTCTTTTTGTCTTCCCCGGATTTGGCGTGGTGTATAAAATTTAGTCTACGATTGACTTGCCAGGCCGAAAGCCACACTGAAAACCAGTGTTTTTGTACGAGATTTCAATTTTTCATACAGAACGCTCGAAAAAAACCTTATATGCGATGGAAATAAGACTGACATCTGGGTAGTTGGCGCATATTATCGGGCCTCCTTTCTTTAATCCGCTAGCCATTTTTTGCTGTTGAGTTGCTTTCTAGTTTTTGAATCGCTTGATAGCAGCTTTAATCTCGTCATGGCTAGGTGGTGGAATTTCCACTCCATTATCGTCGATTGGTAGCATCCCATTGCATTCTACAAGGCTGGAATTGCTAGAATCACCGAGTTCTCTAGAAGTGGTTGCTCCGTGCTTGAAACCTTGCGTTAGACACTTAACTTGTTAGTAGAACTTTCGAGCACCCTTCTTGCCCTGGCACACCTTAATTTTCTCAAGCTCTCGCTTTTCCTGCTCCCTCTTTTTGCGTCTGAAAAGTCGTCTGCAGTGACTTTTTATATGCGGCGTATTTTGCTACCTTCGAGTCACGATACTCCTGGTCATACCATTGCTTACGAGGTTGCGGGCGCTGGAAACAAATGACTTCCACAGCACTAGTGTGCATAGAGTGGGATATATGCGTCCAAAGTCCGCCACTAACCGAAAACTAAGCGTTGCTCAATGACATGCGGATATTGGCTGTAACAAGTTACGTAGTGTCGGAGTCAATATTGATCCGCCAAAATATGCGCACATCCAATATGCTTGAAGTGTGGCGTCCGTCGATCACAACATGATCAATTTGGTTTTTCGTTTTTTGATCCGGGGACAGGATACTGAGATGTTTGATTTTAGTGCTACTTACTACCAAACTTCGCACCAAGGTGTAGTCGGTCTGTCTTAGAGCGATGTTCGAAGTGATCTCGTGGGGACAGAACTGACCGACAGTGGAGCAAAAGATGGTGTCTTTGACGAACGTTATGGACCTGGAAGTGATCATACATGTTCTCTAGGCTTGCGTAGAAAGCGTTCTTGACGGCATCGTGCTTTTAGTCCGTTGAGGTGTGCCAGCAAATTAGGTTTATGTGAAAGAAATTTATCTTGATGCGTATTGTGGCCAGCCTTTCGTTCACAGGAGTGAACCGCAAAACAAGGTGATGTAGTTTCCGCCTTAGAACGAATCCGCAGCCAAATTTTTGCTTCTCCACATGGCAGTTGTAGTATATATCGCAGTCTGCTCTCTTTAAGCAGCGTTGTCCTATTCATCGCATCTCCTGGATAGCGGTAATGTTAGCCTTTATTTTTTCGAAGGCTTGCGCCAGTTGAACGAGGCACCTTTCGTATAAAGGATCTGGACATACTAAAGGAATATCCGTAAATTATTGTCCGTTTTTCAGTTGGCCTGGTCGTCAACGTAGTGGGGGTTTATAACCGAGGGTGGTTTGGTTTCCATTGGGCGGTAACAATATGGTAGAGACTCAAACTCTAAGCATTCCATTTAAAGGTCTTGTAAAGATCCCTTAAGTTTATAATTTTGAGGAGACAAGGAATTTTGGAGATGGAGCTTGTAAGGTGGCTCAGACTCACAGATTTCCCATAGAATCCACCCACGGTAGCGGAATTATTTAACCGGAATGTGTATAATTATTATTCCTTAATTATTTTACTGCTTTTTAATAAAATTTCGATATAAAAGTGGTTAAAATCAAAATTTAAATTATATATTAGACAGGTTGCAACCCTTTTCTGCTAAGTTCAATACGTTGTCGAGTTCTCTCTCTGAAGTTTAGAAAAGTAAACAAAAGTTAAGAAACTGAACGAAAAGAATGCTTACGTAAAACTTAGCCGGCTACACACAATAGTGATGAATTTTCGATGACTATTCTCTGATGAAAAAAATTTGAATAAAAACTTTTAACTTTTATAAGATGATAATTTTTGAACTATAGCTGCGTTCGATTTGTCAGCCTTTTCTCAATTGATGTCGCTTATTTCAAAATTTGTTTGAGAAAACGACAACAAAGTCTCCAGCTTGTTGAGGATAGAGAAAGTCAACTACCGATTAAGTTGAGTAAGTTGCGTTGCCAAGTTCTTATTTTTAGTTGGTTTGTGTACAGGATAGGGCAAAATGTAATAGATGCTGTCAAAATGTGATGTAAGTACAAAAACAAAATTAAATTCTCTCAAGCTGTCAACTGTTTTATTTTAAAAATAATTCAAAATGTCTGCTGCCAATTGATTTATTAGTAGGTAAAAAATTTAATTTATTTATTGATGTTGGTCTTTCAAAACAAAAGTGTTGCCAACTATTGAGCAAATAAAAACAAAATGAGTAGACTATTTTTTTTTTATGAAACTTTTAAATCAAATCGAAATTCAAACGTTTAGTACTCGACTGTCCTAGATTCAAATACTGGCAAGACCAACACAGAATTTTTTTTGTTTAATATATTTTTGTTGCAAATAAAAAATTAAATATACAATTTATTTTTTCAAGATTGACAGCAAACTTATTTTTAAGGTTATTTTTGATCAAAAAGGTAATGAAACAGAATTCATATTTCAATTATAAAATCAAAATTTTTTGATACTTACACAATTAGGAAACGAACACACGGCATCCGCATGACAGTCAAGCGCACTTCGACTTAGATATTGATAACGATAAGATAAATATAGCATAATACATTCCAAAACTATTGCTTATAGAAACACTGAAATTAAAAAAAAAAATACAAAAATAATTCAACAGATGATTTTCAGTGCACAAAAATACTTGGAAGCATTCATTCAATAAAGAATATTGTTGACTTAATCGCAAATTATTCAATCTAACAGTGTTTTGAAATAACTGTTACTGTTAATATTTTTCTTAGTGTGGTGATTCTCAAGGGCATGCGTCTTCAATGAAAACAAATAGTAGTCGCAGAGGCCAATGTCTGGGTTATATGGCGGGTGGAGTTGGAGAGTTGTCATGTTGCAAAATGTTCGTTTCTTTACTCCTATTCCGGACGTATTTTCTTCAATGCTTGGCTCAATTAAAAGCTATTCTGTAATTAGATATATGTATGTATACATCGTTAGTAGTTACGTCCTGTGTTGTCCCTGACCCCAACCCAAACTATGGTGGGTAAATTTTTTGCACATTAACTTTGTTTTGAGCCACTCTTTTGTTATTGCCCTGTGATTGCTTCATCTGTTGGTAGAAGCTCTTAGTTCACCACGTCCAATTGGTCCCACCAAAAAACAGAACATGACCTTGTCAGTTTAAATATTGGGCTTTGACATCGGTTTTGGCGTATTTCCAGGTGACCCGTATGCTTTTTTGCATTTCTCATCTCCAGACACAATGCGATGCAAAGATCGCTGTCTCTTTTGCCGTAGGAGTAGCTGTTCACAAGTGAAAAAACGGTGTCTGACATCTATCGACTTCAATTCATATGGCACCCAACATCCTATCTATTGCATCGTTCCCATGGCTTTTAAGCGAACAGATATGACTTGTTAAGCCACTCCCATTGCTTTTGCGAGAGAGTATGACCATACAAGGTAGGTGATTGAGAGCAAGTATGAGAATGTTAAGGGCACAAAAATAATGGAGGCTCATACATTTTACTTGCTTAGTTATGACTCCTGAGGAGTAACGATCGTTTTTCTTTCTATTTAATAGAATTGATGATTTTGTCAAATTTTCAATTCTTAACCTCACACAGAACCAGATTTCGATTTTGAAACAGATGGTTTCAATTATACCATACATTAAGTAAGGGTCCATCTTAATATTGCATCCATAACTTGCAAAAATATTTTGATTGCGATGAAATATAATTTCTCATAAATTGCCCACGAATAGCACTGAAAATTGTTTAAAGCATTCAACTAAATTCAAAATAATTTTCAAGGTTGCTGTGTCTTCACCCCGCCAAACATTAATACCATCTCCACGAATAGCATGAATAAAAATCAATTTAATTAAAATTTTGTGCTATGGTATTTCTTTGAACTAGAAAAAGCATTTCAAGAATCTCGACAATTAACAGAAAAACACCAGAGAAATACAAAATAATACCTTGAGTGCCTACTTGGCTCTGCCTAAGAGTAGAAAATAATTACATTAAATTATAAATTAAATCAACAGAGCATCAAATTTTGCAAAAGGACACAAAACAAACAACGCTAAAACACGTACACTGGCGCGAGATGTTTAAATGTTTCTGTGCAGCGGTGTTGGTATTAATGACAACAACACCTTTTCATGACTGAGTGTCAATAACAGCAATAATTTAATAACAACATCATAATTAAGCTGTAAGAAAATAACAACAAAAGTGACGGTAAAAATAAAAGCAAACAATACAAACAAGTGCGATGATAATAAAGTGAACATAATAAAGTAATTAAAAGAAATTAAAAGCCGGCTAAGAGCTAAACGAGCAGTTTAACCAAAAAACACAAACACGCACACACACACACACAACAACAGCCAAGTTTATTTGAACATTAAAGCCAAACTTAAGGCGTGTGAAAATTGCTAACTGCAAATTTGAAAGCTTAACAAGTAATAATAACAAGTTTCAAGAGATTTGAAATATTTTTTTTTTTGTCTTGTGGTGAAGACAACAAAACCAAAACCACAAAAACTTTTTGCTGTCTGCAAAAAGTTGTAAAAATGTTTCAACCTTTAACATTTATACCAGAGCTAAGCCTGCAGCTCGTGGAGAAATTAACAAAAATTTAAGCTATAAATTTGCAAAAACCTAATGTGAAATATAAAATAAAAAAAAAAACCAAAACCAAATAATGGTTAGAACAAAAGATAAAACGCTGACAACACGGCAAAATGGAAATTTTAATTTTGTACTTGTATTTTAAGATGTCCTTTGGTTGTAGTTATTGTTGTTGTTGTAGTGCTGAATTCTTTTAATGGCGCTTGATTACGCTATTGTTCGAGTTGTTGTTCTCTTTGTTGTGTCATTTCTTATTTTGCCCTTCCGCCTTCCGTTGTTTAAACAACTTTATACATACGTTGTTGATTGTTATTGCAATTTCCTCTCTTGTTGTTGTTGTTGTTGTTTTTGTTGTTATTGTTGTTATTGTTGTGGCCTGCTGCATTAAATATGCATAGCATGGCAACATTTTCCTTGTAATTCGATGTTATCATCCCAATCAACCATTTAGGAATAGTGCTTGGGTTAAGCTTACATGCAATACAAAAAGCAAGCCTTATCCAAGCACGCTTGAAAAACACTTGCCCGGGTAATAAATTTCCAAGTTCCTTTGTATAACTATTGTGTAAAACACAAAAAGCAAGTGATGCACAATAATACTTGGAAAGGCTTGCATTAAGTAAGTGTTTTGCAATCATACTTTGAAAACGCTGACAACAGTAATAGTTGTACAACTGTTCAAAGTTGTGATGCTCTCATGTATGCATACATAAATGTATTTTATTTTCATTTTGTTCGCTCAGCAGCCATAAGGCTTACGGCAAGCTGTTAGAGTGTCCGACTCAAATGCGGTGGGTCGCGCGTTCGATCCCTGGTGTAGCAAACACAAACATTTTTGAAGGCATGCAAATTTTCATATAAATATGTGCTTCAATTTAAATAAACGAAAATAAAAAATAAATAAAAATAAAAATGTTCCGGTTGGGAATTGAACCTTGGATGTCCAAATCACAACAATTCAAATAAACAAGTGGCTTACCAACTGAGCCACGGAATAAAAATTTTTCCCGAGTGCTAATTGATTTGTTGAATGTAGCACACTTGGAAAAAGCTTATTAAAACACTTATATCCAATTGTAAAAACAACACTTGGATTAAGCTTGAAGCAGGCGCGGATACAAGGGGGGGTAAAGGGGGTAATTACCCCCCCCAAGAACTCTCAAATACTTTTTTTGTAATACTTTATTTGGAAAAAATAGTTATGCCCACAGCTTAAGGGTACTTTTATGTATACATCAGCGATTCTGAAGGCGTGTTTTACAAATATACTAATATACTTTATATATTACTAATATATAAAGAATACTAAAAAAAAATGGTCAGAGACATTGTTAAACTCTATTTTTTTTATTGATTTCAACAATTATTAAAGTATATAAAAAAAAATTTTGTTTATTTTTGTTTCGTGAGGTCATTTGCGTGTAGATGACGTTTTTATGAAGCGATGCGAGAAGAGTATGACCATTTTGCTTGTAGAATCACATGATCTGTAGTCATCTGCAAAAAACAAAATATAATTATATGTAAAGCAACACTTACGTCAAGGTAGTAACTTCGCTTTTTTTAAAAAATGAGATTGAAAATAAAGTAACAGATCGTTATGTTCTCAAATTAACAGCCATTTTTAAAACAATCAACTTTAAAGACACTTTATTTTCTTACAAATAAAAAACTTGAAGTCACTACCTTAGCGTAAGTGTTTGCTTTATAATAATTATATTTTTGCAAGACATTTACGATAGTTTAAAAATGCCATTTATATGAAATCATTGAGCAAGCAACATTGATTTTGATTTGTTATGAGCGCAATTAAGATTTTGGCTATGCAAACCAAAGTTGCCACTTAAAATATTTTATTCTTCTAAATTTTTACTGCAAACCTGCCAAACGTTTTTGCAACCTATGTGCCAACGAATTTTACCATAAAAAAACAATACGTGCATTGTACTTTCAGTTTTCACTTTATAAATTTTCAAAAAAAAAATTCAAGCAATGTAAAATCCAATAGTTTTTTACTTCAATTATTTCATCATCAGTTAAATTATTTCTTAGAAATATTTCAGCTATATTCAGTCCTTATGAAAATATTATATACATCTGTAATACTTTTTGTCATATATGATATAAAGGGTGTTTTTTTATGAGGTTTTTTTTCAATATGGATAACTCTATTGTCTGACAGTTGTTTTGACAGTTGAAAGTGACGTCTCTACTCAGTATTATTTATCAAATCATCATGAATAGGTTAACTCCAGAACAACGCTTCAAAATCGTGAAAATTTCTTTTCAAAAACAGTGTTCAATTAAAAATGTTTATGGAGCACTTCGCGAATTTTATGGTGCACATAATCGTCCGTCTGAGACCACCATAAAGAACGTAATTACCAAATTTCGGTCTATATTCACTCTTTTGGATTCCAAGCCACCGAGAAGAATGAGAAGAGTGAAGAGTGAATTTATCGATTTGTCTCTGAAAATGAGGAAGGACGACGCGTTACCGTGAATAGAAATCGATACAGAACCATGATCAATGAATTTTTGTTGCCAAATCTTCAAGATATGGATGTTGAAATACGCCCTCAAAGACTTTTGGGTCGAAAAGTGGACCTCCAGAATGCCCTTTGTGCAAAAAAGTCGTGGTGGTCATATGCCCGAAATTATATTTAAATGTTAAATGCCAAGAAATTATCTACCAAATAAAAATTTTTTTGGCTATTTCACAATTTGGCATGTGTTTTATTTAAATTTCAAATCAGCAAGCTTTTAAAAAAACACAATTTTAGCAACTTTAACCTAACATTAATTCACTTCAAAACAACCCTGTTATAAAGGGTGTTTTTTTAAAAGCTTGCTGATTTGAAATTTAAATAAAACAGTTGATAGAATTTTAGCAACTTTAACCTAACATTAATTCACTTCAAAACAACCCTGTTATAAAGGGTATCAACTGCGCAAATAATTTGTTGCATACAATTATTTTTGTTTGAGTAAATTCTAAATTGTTTGGAATTCTGAATTTTTTCAAGCCTACCTTAACTTACTTTTTATATAAATAGGCGCAGGGAAAACAGTCAAGGACCATTTTCTCCCGTGTTTTTCAACCGATTTTGATAATTCTGTTTTTAAATGAATTAGAGTGCGGAGAAGAAGTGCACCAACTATTTTATACAACTATAAATAAACAAACAAAAATTGGGCGATTTGCGACCCCAGCGCGGTACCAGTAATTATATTTGCAACAAACCAATCAAATTACCACAACCGACTTTCATGAAATAAAACTGCCACTTTTAGTCCACTTTTAGTATGGAACTAATTCAAATTCAATTATTTCATGAACTTAAAATTTGGCAGTGTAAATAGGAGAGCGACACTAATGACATTTTTCCACTAATTTCTATAACGTTTGCTATCTTTTCTATACTGCGACGATTAAAAATATGGTTCCGATCGAATTGAGAACGATTGAATTGACTCGCATTATTGCATATACTTAGAGACATTTAAATAAATATTAACGAAGTTATTGATCATTTTGCGATGATTTTGTCATATGATTTTGTCAGTTGCAAAATTAAGCTTTATGAAAGGTGCAGAGATCTCGATAAACAATACCGAATGAATTTTGGCTGCTGATTTCAAATATTGACTCCATTTTTCTTCATCAGCTCGAGTTTTTGAGTTTTAGGCAAAAACATGATAATCAATTTTTTTTCTGATAATATTGCTATATCTATTATATTGATCTACCGATTTAGATAGACCTTTCAATTTTTGCACATTCAATAACAATATATTCGACAGTTTCGAAGATATCGACGTTCAAAGACGAAGAAATTTCACAATTTTACGTGGGCTGCTCTTGTTAGATTTAGAGTTTTTATTTACTTTTCGCTGAGATATTATTCCAGAAAAAGGGAGAAATAAATAAATACAGAAATGTGCGTGTATGTGTCTGGGAAAAATGCTTCTTAAACAATTCAATAATTTCAATTCAAAAAAGAACAATTTATCTATTTGTAAAAAGGCAAAATTTTCTCAAATCGAAAATGTGTGTCTTTGATAATTTACCCCCCCCAAGATTTTTTCCAGATCCGCCCCTGGCTTGAAGTAAGGAATATTATTCCAAGGGTTCACTTTCGTTTATCCTACAATTACATGTAAGCGTTCTACAATAGTAAATGAAAGCGTTATCCAAGCTTGAGGCTTACGTTTGTAAGCTTGTTTAAAGCTTATTCCAAGCTTGTTTGGCTGATTGGGATCTTCAAGTTTTTTCACAAAGACAACAATCTTTACACAAATAAGGCACAGAGCACCTAAATGTATGCAACACAAGTTTGCCAAAATGCGCATAGAACAAAATTTTTAGAATTGCCTGAAATGCATTCAATACAATTTAAGCTTATTTTTGCATTTTCTTTATGTTGGACCTTGTGTTTTCTTTAACAGTTAGCTGAAGAAACCAACTTAAATAAAGCCCATTTTATTTCAAAAGATGTCCTTTTTGTTGTTTATATTTGTACTTTCTGACTTACTTGCTTCATCTTAACTTAGGTTTTAAGCAGCTTTTTGCACACAAAGAAAAATAATTGCATTACAAATTTTCAAAAGAAAAAAATAAAATCAAGAGCTAATGCCAAATCCTGGCAACTAGAAACCTTAGAACTGCTTAATCCTTCAGCACATGCAAGCGCAAGGACAACAAATAAAAACACAGTGAAATTGGCACGGATTCTTGTTTTTGTTTTTTCTTTTTTTTTTTAATAATTAACTCCTCGTGCTGCGAGCATCAAGCTGGTTGTTGGTAAGCCAATTAAAATCAGATTCAGGTCGTTGATTTTACTTTTGAACATGGCTTAGTTTGCACTTCCAAGTGAGTGACTTAGTGTAAGCGATTAATTGTGGTTGACGTTTTTCTATGCTGTTTGAGAACCGCTTTTCAAAGCTGCATTGAACAAGCATTTAATGTCATTTTATATTTATTAAATAATTAAAAGTAAATTTTGTTTCACTTGAAAGTAGTGCAGGCAGCTGGCCAATTAGAGGTTATTAAAATTTTAGAATCAAAGCAAACGTATGCTACTTCATAAAAAGGAATTCGCTTTGAAAAGACTTAAACACGTTATTGAACTTTTTTCAAAATATACAGTTTCATTGAAGGTTATAAACCTTCTAAACAGGATTTGCCTTTTAAGTGATAGAATGTCAAATTATCACTTAAATATTTATTAAGTTTATTTTAATATCAGTGAAGTATGTGCATTCTTTACAACGACTAGAAATTTTTTGACATTTATAAGAAATACCACAAATGTAAAACAAACTAAAAGCATATACTTATTTGAAGTCAATGATTCATTAGAAAATTATTTTTTATTTATTCGCCGGAATAAAATTAACGTTTTTATTATAAACTAGCAATACCCGGCGCGCGTTGCTACGCCTTAGGCCACGTGCATAGTAAACGCCGATTCAGACTGCCTGCCTGTGTCCGCAGAGTGTGTGAAAAAGCGAGAGAGATAGATATTTGTATCTCATTTGTTCACACAGATTTCAGCTTGCCTGTCTGTCTGAATCGGCGTTGAAAATGCACGCAGCCTTAGACAAACACATGTACTTCATCTGTGACTTCAGAACCTATTCGATCAAAAATGTAGCTTGTAGGGGAAGGTGCACCCACTTGACCAAAGCTCAGACCAGTTTTCTATTAGAAGGACATTACCAAATGGCAACTCCATTCGGAATTTCACTGATCAGCGATTTTTATTTCCAATGCTATTTGCTATTAAAAATTTGGCTTGTATTGGCGGATTCACACCCCGTTTTCCAATGCCCGTGCTATATTTCTTGTCGAAAGACATTTCCAAAAATTAAATTTACACTGAGTTTAAATATTATGAAACATTAAGTACCACAGCTATTCGATATTAAACATTTAAACTATGTTGATGGTGTCACGACCCAATTTCCAACGCTTGCTGAATTTTTCCAGTGGATGGACACGACTAAATGTTATATTCCTTCCGAGTTTCACAAATTTGTGACTTATGTTTCTTAAATTATACTGAAAAGTTTGAATGCCTTAAAAGTGTCACGCCCCTTCTGCAACGGCTTTAAAATTTTACCAGTAAAACAGCATGTGAAAATTGAGGTCAAATACAGAATTTTGGAGCTGTGCAACATGTAATTCTAAAGCTATTCGATATCGATGCCAAACTTCACAGGAGCGCTCTGCAGACTTTGCTAGAGTTTCCCTGAAAATTTCATAACAATTGGTTTAGCGGTTTTGAAGTCTACTTGTACATACAATCATTTTAATATACAAAGAAGATGTTAACAGCTTGTTTAAAATATGCTTAACTTACGCATCCTTTAAACACTAAAATATGCGTCAAACATACGTTTTCGATGCGTTTTACATGCGCTGCGTAGCTTATGCCAGGCTGTCTAATATAATGGAAAACCATTCAAAAGTTGAATTATAATATTAAGGTTCAACTAAAACTACTGGAGACCAATGCAAATGCATTATTTATAATGCTATTATAAAAAAACAGAGAAACCAACCAACTTGAGACCCTCCTGCTTTTTGAAATCGGTTAAAAATAAAAAATATGGTCTAATCACAATAACTCTTTTAATGTGCAACATTTATTAACACGCGAAATTAAAAACTTTGAGGCTTCTGTTTGGAACAAAATCGAAAATCCAACTAAATTAAAGAAGTTATATTGGTATTCCTCTACATTTATGGTCATCATTTTGTTACAACTTCATTTCATAGTACCAACCTATTTGATTTTAAAAAAGACGTTGGAAAATAAAAACAAAAATTATTTTCTGATGCGTCCAATATAAACCTATTGAAAAGTTTAAAGGAAATCTATTTTATAAGGTTGTATGCATGAACATAATTTCTGCGCAGATGAACACAAACAATGACATATCAATGCGACATTTCAGATCGTACTGAGATCCTCTGAGAAGCATTTGAGCATATGCAATGGAATATTTGTATACTGAAATAACTACAACAATAAAAAATTTCATCCCCCATTTCATGGTAAGATTTTAATATATTTATATTTCTCTCTGAGCAAGAAGTTGACTGCAAATAAAGTAGCTAGTGTTGCCATAAAAACAAATTTTAAATCTGAACTATTGTATAAAGCTTTCAATCCGTCGAGATTGTGTTATTGTCGATGAATAACATTTGCAATAAATAACAAAATAATAATTTGGTTATATATCAGGCATAAGAGGAAAAAAATTTTTTGACTGTAAATATGTATAAACAATTCAAGTCTGAAAACCGTAACAAATACGATGTCAGATTGTTGACAACACTGCTCAACAGACCAAACTGAGAGCAACTCCCGACACAACATGGCAGCCGTGCTGAGTTACTCTCACAGCCAGAGCTTAAGCATTGGTTTTCTGCTGCTTGTTGTGCTGCTTGTACAGCATTAGCATGAATTAAAAGACATGAATTCTTAAATAATTAAAGAAAAAGTTTTGTAAAAAACGTAGTACCCTATTTTAATTTCGCTTATCATAGCAATTGAATAGTGAAAAAATTATAAAAATCGGTTCAGCGGTTATTGAGAACACGTCGCCGCAAATCCGTGAGTCTCCTTTTATATAATAGTATAGATAAATCAAAATCGAAATTGCAAGTACAAAGTTCTTCAAAAGAAAACATTATTTTTGCTCGCCAAGCAGTAAAACCTGGTAGTTTTGAGCAAAAATTTTTTTATTCGACTTTCTTAAACTATCAACGCTTATTTTAATATATGCTGAATCGTCCTCACGGCATCCATTTAAGGACATTCATGGACACAGAAGAAAATCTGCCCTTATCGAAAAAACTTAAAAGTTACCTGCTGATATCTGATTCAAAAGCCGAGAAATCAACACGCTCAGCGGCTATGTCCACCGCACCTCTATGGCGAGTTACCAAAACTAAAAGGATTTGGCATGGAATCATGAGATTTTGTTGAAATAAATCTTAGGATAAGAGAAAATTTGACACATTGAATTTCATTGAAATCGATAAACAACACGCCCACCTGCCATATAGCTGAAACCTGAAATCTGGCATATTTTCCTAAAGAAATTATACCAGAGCAATAAAATTTGACGCACATAATTATTATGTCGGAAAAAAAGAAAGCATAAGAACGAACCACATCGGTCTAAAAATAAATTCACCTCCTGTATAACCGAAACCGGTAATCTTGTGTACTTCCCAAATCATCTTCAATCGACGATCTGATGATAATAGCAATCCAGCTAGAAGATATTTATGTGTGGCTTCTCTTGATATTTTCCAGGTGTGATTCTGTCGACATTTCCGAAGTCTAATGGCGTTTTCGTTTCTACCAAAAAATGTTGCCTTTTCATTGACCTTGCCTTTTTCCGTGTTCGATTCTAAAATCAGTGCAAACGGTTGAGTAAATTCTGTGTTCGTTTCTTAAAATGTCACACTCACAGAGGGCAAAAAAGGCGCATTTTCTGCCCTGCAAACTTTCTCAGGGTAGATTATTGCCCTGCATATCAGCTATTTTTAAAACGACAATATTATGACATGCGTGCGTTAGACAAGGATGGTTACATTCGTTTATTTAAGTTGACATTTTTCGAGTAGGCAAAAACATGCACTTTTACAGGGTTGCGGGCAACATTGAAAACATTTTGCACTGTGACAGGGCAACATTTTTTGGTAGAAACGAAAACGCCATAAGAGCTTCCTTTACCAATTCGCTTACTCCCGGTATCTTAAGGGGGGACATGACATTGGCCGTTTTTTTTAAATCGACTTTTTTATAATTTTATATTTTAGTAAATATTCTTGAGATTCTAAGAAAAAGAAATCTTATTTCATGGAAAAATTTGTACGGGTTCAAAAGTTACAGTCGGATTAGTGAGAGCGCATTTTTATTTTTCTTTGTTTACAAACCATGTTTTTCATACTGGTTGCGGCACTAGCGGGTTCATTTTTTGACGAAATTTTTTTTTTTCTATTTTTTTAAACTTGATTCGCTATTGTTTGACACGAGCTTTTTTAAAATTTTTTTTTTTATTTTTTATGAATTTTTAAAGTCAATATTTTTTTCGAAAAAAACACACTTTCAAATTTGGAACATCACCAAAAATTGAAAAAGAATTTAAAAAAAAGCTCCTGCCATACGATGACCAATTTTGTTAACATTTAAAAAGTAATTTTTTTCCAGATCGGACAATTTTTGCGACTCCCAGCGCTGCAACCACGAGGCCCCGTTTTTTTCTCTGCCGCCAGTTTGAAGCTCTATTTAACCATGTTGCAGCGAAAAATATATTTTTTTGAATTTTTTTTTCTTGTAAATTTTGGGAAAATGTTTGTTTTTGACTGAGTTATGAATTTTTAAAAAAAAGGTCTGTTTTCTCTGCCGCGAATGTTATGTCCCATCTTAAGAGTAAAGAGTAACAACTTTATTTTAGGAATAGTTAAGAATTTTTACTAACAAATAACAAATCAACTAGCTGATAATACCCGGCACCGTTAAGTTCTATAACAATAATTTTCTTGATATTTTCGTATAATAATGTTAAATGAATGATAGCTCCCTCTAGGTTGTCTTATCCACCCTATATATGTTTAAGTGAATAATTTTTATAACATATCAGATTAAATATATATACTAGGGTGAAAATTGTTCAGGTGAGAAAATCTAAATCTTAGCAAAATTCTAAGAAAACGTCATACATAAGGGTCTAAAGCTTAGACTCTAAACTTAAAATCTTGCTTCCGCCAAAAGACATTCAAATTTCAGTTGGCGATATTTTTAAAAATGTTAAAATCATGTCAAATCATCCATGAAAAAAACGATTCAGATCAATTGTGCGATGTTTTTTCAATCACAAACAGATGGCGCCACAAACATGGAACAGCTGATGAACTTTTTGAGCTGACAAATAAATTTGTGAATAACAAAAGCTTAAAATTTTTGTTTGCTTAAATAAGCTTTAATTATTTAAATAAAAAATTATATAAAATAATATAAACCGTGATGAAATTACCTTTCAAATGATACCAATATTGATATAATATTTCCCAAACTGAAAGGAAAATGCTTCCGGCTTTACCACTATTTTTGTACCCTATTAAGTGTCTGGCTTAAGGAACCCCCCTGCCAGGTGTCTGGCAGTTGGTTTTTGTGTTCATAATGATGGCCTCAATAACATATATAAAATTCAGCTTTGATACTATGACGTAAGTAAGACCTTTTTTTTTGGAACTTTTCAAAGCTTAAAGCTTCTAAAATTCCCTCGACCTTGGATTCATAATATCCAAACATTATAACCCACTGTTGTATGCAACCATACACAAAATCTTGGCTTTGATAAAATGACGTAAATCTGGCGTTCGCTGGCTCTTAGTCTACAATATATTTATGATAAAAATAAAACAAATTAGGAAAAGTATAGGTATATTATATAATAGACCGGATAGAAATTTAGATTTTGCCGGTCGGGGTCTCAAAATTTAGAGAAACTGATTAAAATGATTTCTGCATACTTTTTTTTCAAATTGTAGAAAAACCGCCGAAACAATTTTGATTCTCCTGAAGGTCCTTTTTGGGTAAAAAAACATGTTTTTTGCTTGTAACTTTTTATTTTTCACAGAACAGAGTACTGGCTTTGGGGACATTTTACCTAATTTTGTCGAAATGTTATGAGTTTTTAAAGTAAGGATTGTGAATAACAAAAAAAACCTAAGCCCATTAATTATATAAGT
Source organism: Tetanocera ferruginea (assembly GCA_958299015.1). Taxonomy (NCBI): domain Eukaryota; kingdom Metazoa; phylum Arthropoda; class Insecta; order Diptera; family Sciomyzidae; genus Tetanocera; species Tetanocera ferruginea. Next base: position 48,381,100 of record OY282640.1, on the reverse strand, counting down.
AGATGTGATTATAGAGTAGACTTATTTTGATGAAATTGGTTATAAAATAACAGAATGGTGGCCTTTGAAAAATTGTATGTAATTTTTTAATAAACCAAACTGGAGCATTAATGGGTAATTATAAATAATACATTGCTTTAGGTAAGGCAGAGAAAGAGCTTTGATTAACCTTTTATGTAAATATATTATAAGTAAATCAAAAAATGTAAAAAAACTTTGATTTATGATTCATGTCAGCTTAAATATCTTGCTTGATAAACCATACTAATTCGCCTCTTAGCATCCATCAACCTCACAATGGACGACACTAAAAAATAGAGTATTTAACAAATATTGCACACTTCAGTGCTTGCATTCATAACAAATGATTTAACAAGCAAGCATATTTTATTTATCTGAACTTTGCATGCATAACTCTAAGTTATTGAAACAAAAATAAAAAAAAAAAAAAACAAACACCAAAAAAACACAATATATAACAACAACTATACAACAGTTTCGAACATATTGAATTTGCTCGCTGTTTTTTCGCTAGCACGCAAACAATTCGCAACAATTTTGATTTTATTGTTATAAAAAACTTTGATTGCCATGATTTATGAAGATATGTAAAATATTTGTCAACAAACAACAAGAGAAAGAATAAAATACATTTTTAATAAAATATGCATGCATTTAAATATGCTACGAAAAAAATTTAAAAAAAACGCAGCATATTTCCAGGCGATCATAAATTATTCAGTAACAAATTTCAATTTTTTTGCTTCAATGCACGGCAACATAAATGATGACATAAACGAAAAAACTATTTGAATGAAATGCAAAATCAGCGCATTTAGTTGGATAAAGGTTGTGACATTGTGGTCACAAATAATGCGTGCGTGTCTGTTTCAACTGCTGTTTGTAAGGTTGATATACCTTTAGCCTTAAAAATGGTATGTTTTTATTAAAAATTCATATAAATTTTTGACAACGCCATGAGAAAAATACTCAAAAATTTTGCATAATAAAAAATTGTTGAAAAGTTTTCGTCTATCAAAAAAGTTTTTTATATATTGATATTTCACAAAATTTTATACTTTAGCTACTCAGCTTAATATAAGGTAAAACAGCACCTTATAAAAAATAAATTTTGTTTGCTTTTACCTGAACAGCAGCTAATTTAATCAAAGCTAATAACATTTTATGTGCGGTTGTTGTTGTGGTAGTTCTAAAAGATACGCTAAATAATTAAATCAAAACTTTTACTTGTCTTACTTTGTTGGCTTTACTTGAAGCTAGCAGTTTCACTTCCTGCTCTGCGGTACTCAGCGCACATATGTTGTCAAATTGTACATATGTATGAACTTATGTATGTTATGAAGAAATTTTTGAAATTTTGCACATAAAATAGAGACCTTTTCCAAAAAAAACAAACATAAAAAATATATATGTATAAAATTCGGCCTTCAACATAAATTCACATGCTTATCTAGAGTGCCTCGTTTGGCATTTAAATCCCACAGATAACAATCAACGCATTCAGCAGCCTAACGTTACAAAATAAAAATTTATGGTTGCGCCGCAAAGGATGTCAAACCGCAATACAAAAACAAACGGACAACAATCACAAAACACTAACAGCAACATATCTTGATGGCTAACAAAAATATAATGCCAAAATAGTAGCATTTGTGCAATCGTGCCCAGCAAATGGCTCAGATGGCAGAAATGCCTATGTTTTTTGTGTGAATTTTATCGAATATTCGATAAAGAAACCCCAGGTGGCTACTTTGGCTTACTTTAAATTATCCTGTATATAACAGTTTTAAGCAGATTTGATTGCAAATCTGATGATCAAATTTAAACTATAAACTCAAAATAGAGGTCCTGTATCCCCATGATATAAAAATAAACTTAATTTGAATACGGAGAAAAATTAGAGCTGAAAACACTCCTAAAACAATTCATTTTAAGAGTGATTCTGAGGTGGTGTGGTGACCGTGGCATGCAGGTTAAGTGTGTGGATTAGCCAGTGGCGTACCGAGAGGCTAAGCCGCCCGGTGCGGATTTCAAATTTGCCGCCCCTCTCATAAGTAATACAAAAAAAACATCTTTGATATTAACATAGGGTTTTGTATGCATAGTTTTCACTTTAGAATGTGAACTTTCATTGTTCTCAATTTTCAATAAAAAAATAGTTGAAAATTTGACTTTACCCCCTAATATAATTTCTTTTCATGCAAATCAATTCTAAAGGAGTAAACTCCAAAAAAAAAATTCTAATAAACATATCATCAACCTATTTCTAAGAAGACGCACGTTGGGAAAAAATGGAGCAAAATGCGCGCATGAGTCTATTTTTGCTCTCATTTCTATATATACTAAAATAAAAAGCTGATATATTGACACCTGAACAAGTATTTTTTAAGGAATAACCTGGCATAACAAAATTTTGTCATTGCATACTAGGCTGGGTCGATTATTGGTTTGGGCATGAAAAGTTATTAAACAAAAAAAAGGGGACTGGGGGTAAACTTTACCCCATCGCACCTTTAATTTTATGAAATTTTACTATAGGAATTTTTTTCAAAATTTATTTTTTAAAGTTTCATCAAAATCGGTTCATTCGTTTTGACGTGAATGAGCCAAACATAGTTGATTGAACAAAGCGCCCTCTCACGGAAGTTATCTGAAATTAAAAAAACCTCAATTCTGTTGAAGAGTCAAGTTATTTCACGTACCAAATTTTAGTAAAATCGGTCAAGTCATTTAGGATTTATTGAGTCTTTAAAATGCACACTTAAAGCGCCCTCTAACGGAAGTCTTTGAATTTTTTATAGCTTATGTTAGTTATGTTGGACGCAGTCGAGCCTTCATACCAAATTTCATTGCAATCGGTCCAGGTGGTCAGGAGTTATTATAGAGTGGTACGCCCACAAACTTTCGCCCAATTTTTTACCAATGCTTTATCTTGGGTGCAGTTGAACGTTTATACCGAATTTCATTGTAATCGGTCTAGGAGTTTAGGTGTTATTGAGTCTTAAACACGCACTATTTAAAGCGCCCTCTTGCGGAAGTCTTTCTTGTTATTGGAATTGGCATTGCATCCAACTAATAAGTTGTTCTCAAGCAATCAATTTTAATCATTTGTAACAATGATAAATATTTTGTGGTTTATATAGCTTATTAATAAGCCTTGGCTCATTTATTAGTTTTTGTGCACATGACCGATTTAGTGGCCTAAGTGTGATGTGACTTCACTTTTAATCCAATTGATGGGGCATTTTGTTTTTTTTTATTTCTTTTGCTTCCCTTCTAAATCCCATGTTTACATTAAATGTCAAGTTCTGACATTTCCAAAACAACAACACTAACAACAACAACAACACTAACAACAACAACAACAACAACAACAGTGAAAACAATAATAAAAAAATATCACCAACAACGGAAACCAAAAATAATAGGGATTCCACATGTCGCACAGTTTGATGCGGCAATATTTGTACAAGTGTTTTTGAAGCCTTTTATTCCAGGCTGAAAATCCAGCCACTAACACCCTGCCAAACGAATCCCATCGAAGGACTCAAACGTCGCCACTCCACCCCACACACACGCACGCTCACCAAACTTTAAGGATTTATTTTTTTACTTTATGGCAATATTACTGTTACCACTATTGGTTTGTTGCTAGTGCAGCAGCTGCACCAAGAACGGGGGTTGCCATCAGCTGGGAAAACTTAACTCTCGCTGCTGCCTGTTCCATATTGAACACGCAGCGAGCTTTTACTGTCAAGTATGTTGCCACAGCATGTGATTTTCACACGCAGCTTCTTATGTTGCCATTTAGTTTTTAATTTTATGCCTTTGTTGTCAAAGGGTTGCCAACAAGAAATGTGCCTTTTTATTTAGAAGTTTATTTTTTTTTATTTTATTTTTCGTTTTTTTCATTCAGTCAAAATATATTGGTATCTGATTTTAATCTTACAAGTTATTGCATCACTTAAAATCTTTATGTGTTTCGAATATTTATACTTCTTCTTCTTCTTCCTCTTCTTCTTCTATGCTATCAATTGTGGTCTACCGCCTCAAATTGCCCAAAACTTGAAACTACTTGTCATTGAAGAATATGGATAAAAGAACCAAATTCCAAATGAGTTTCAAGGGTTGGTTGAACTTAATGTGTTATTATTGGTGTTGTTTTTGTTTTTTTGTTGTTGTATGGTTGAGTGTAAATTATATGTGGTCAATACTTAGTTAAAGTTAAGGCTATAAAATAAATATAAAAGACTGGCTGCATTTAAATTGGAAAGAATATATATTTGAATGGCACTTATTTAACGGAAAAAATTTTTGATGTTTTTATTTATTTATGTTAATTTATTATTTATTTATTAAATAATTTTGATAAAGTTCTTAAAATGGTAAAGAAGGGTCAACACAAGCAAACGCGTTAGAATTTGTTCGCTGCAGCAGCAAATTTAAACAAGGCTCAGTAATTATATCACATATAAAATTTAAATTAAATGCTGCCATCCTTATTTACGACACTGTAATAAGCCTTGTGAATAAGCCTCTCACACACACAACACCAATAAAGTTGACAACAAAATTTGTTGCTTCTTCTTTAAACTTCTTACTTAATTGGAGCTGAAATTAAATCTCACATTCTGAAGGTTCTGAAAACTTTGAATAAAACAATAATGAAATATTATAAAGGTTAATTCATAAACTTGACATTAAAACCTGAAACTATTGCAAACTTTCAAATTAAATCGAGGAACTGTAATTTCCAAAGGTAAGTCATTAAATATCCAATCTAAAATATTTCTACTTGAGTAAACTAACACACACACACACACACACTAACAAATATTTTGAAAGAAAACCAAACCACTTCCTTGAACAGCCTCAACTGCAACAACAGCTCATTAATTCCTGCCATACTCTCTCTGACAGACTTCCTGTAACAAATTAGGTTACTTTGGTATTACATATGCGCTCATTTTAAATTAATTTAATCAATATTCAATATGAAGTCAACACTTAGCTTGGCAACCTTGTCACCTTCAGGAACACAAGCCAAGCAACCAACCAACAACCAATGCTATGGTGTGTCTGATTCTTCCGTTTCCGTTCTATGGCTCACTCTCAACTAACTCATTCTCTCTTTCTCTAACTATTTGTAGGATGCTGCCATTTGTGTGAAGTTTCACTTGGAACGTGAGAAGAATCCGCATAAATTCAATAGTCGAATGAAGAATAAACTTTGGTACTTTGAATACGCCACATCGGAGACCTTTGCTGCCTCGTGCAAGAATCTTCATGAAAATATTGAAATCGTTGTAAGTATGAAAACGTGCAATTCCAAGCCAAGGCGACAACATGCCAACAACAACAACAATTGCTAAGATTATGCAGTATGCTCGTAAAATGCAGGTACACGTAAAAATTCATCGTTTGTCGTTGTAGAAAATCGCGTTGTGCCGCTTAGATTCCTGCTGCTGTTTTGCCCATCCAACCCATCATTGATGACAACTTTGTATGTATGTAGTGTGTTAGTGTGTTTGTGCGAGCGTGTTTTCCGTGCTCGTTTAACGCTGTCTCTTGATCCTTGAGCATATTTTTTTAAGAAGCTGCTGCACTGATTCATGCCTTGGCATATTTAAGCAATTTTATTAGACAAAAAAAAAAAGTAACATGTTGAAGGAAAAAGGATTGATTGATTGATTAGGTAGGCATGATAGGGCACCACGGTATAACTTAGTTGAAATACTGATGTTGTTAGCATTCAAAAGCTGTCAAAAAAATAAATCAAAATCAAATCTTGTCAGTTATAAATCTATATTCAGCTTGAATACTTGAATAGAAGAATTTTTGTTAGAGGAAAATGTTATGTTTCTTAGATATTGATGAATAATAAATAATTTCGAACTTATTTGAAAAATTTAATATAATTGCGAAATTGATGGTAAAAAAATTAAAAACAAAAACAATATAAAAACTCATATATTAAAAAAAATGTAAACTACATATATATAGACAAAAAATTAAAACTAATTTGTAATAAAAATTAATCCCATCACAATAAACTAAAACACATGCATACAATTTCTGATGTAACCATAAAACAAATAAAGATATATAAAAAAAAAATATAATACAAAATAAAACTGAAAATCAAACTAAAACTGCCCAAAATCAAAATCAAAATCAAAATCAAAATCAAAATCAAAATCAAAATCAAAATCAAAATCAAAATCAAAATCAAAATCAAAATCAAAATCAAAATCAAAATCAAAATCAAAATCAAAATCAAAATCAAAATCAAAATCAAAATCAAAATCAAAATCAAAATCAAAATCAAAATCAAAATCAAAATCAAAATCAAAATCAAAATCAAAATCAAAATCAAAATCAAAATCAAAATCAAAATCAAAATCAAAATCAAAATCAAAATCAAAATCAAAATCAAAATCAAAATCAAAATCAAAATCAAAATCAAAATCAAAATCAAAATCAAAATCAAAATCAAAATCAAAATCAAAATCAAAATCAAAATTTTAACAAGAACAAGGATTTGAACAAGAATGTGGACAATGACAAGAGCTAAATAAGAACAAAAGGTAGACTGAAAATAAAAATATAAATAAAAATAAAATTTAAAATCCACATCCAGATCAATATCAAATTTCAAATAAAAATCAATATATAAAACAAAAAATAAAATAAAATACAACAAATCATGATTAACTTACACAAAATAATATAAAATTAAACCAGATGAAATTAAATTTAATAAAATAAAATCAATTGAAATGAAATGAATTGAAATGAAATAACACCAAATAAAATAAAACCAAATACTATAAAACACAAAAAAAAAACAATGAAATTATATTAAAAAACACTAAATAAAATTTAATACAATTAAATAAAATTAAATAAAATTAAATAAAATTAAATAAAATTAAATAAAATTAAATAAAATTAAATAAAATTAAATAAAATTAAATAAAATTAAATAAAATTAAATAAAATTAAATAAAATTATATAAAATTAAATAAAATTAAAAAAAATTATATAAAATTATATAAAATTAAATTAAATAAAATTAAATAAAATTAAATAAAATTAAATAAAATTAAATAAAATTAAATAAAATAAAATAAAATTAAATAATATTAAATAAAATTAAATAAATTTAAATAAAATTAAATAAAATTAAATAAAATTAAATAAAATTAAATAAAATTAAATAAAATTAAATTAAATTAAATAAAAATTAATAAAATTTAATAAAATTAAATAAAATTAAATAAAATTAATAAAAATTAAATACAATTAAATAAAATAAAATAAAATTAAGTAAAATAAAATGAAATTATATGAAATTTAATAAAATGTAATCAAATGAAACAAAATTAAAAACAATTAAATAAAATTAACTAAAATTAAATAATATTAAATAAAATTACATAAAATTAAATTAAATTATATAAAATTATATAAAATTAAATAAATTTAAATCAAATTAAATAAAATTAAATAAAATTAAATAAAATTAAATAAAATTAAATAAAATTAAATAAAATTAAATAAAATCAAATAAAATCAAATAAAATTAAAAAAAATTAAATAGAATTCAATAAAATTAAGTAAAATTATATAAAATTAAATAAAATTAAATAAAAGTAAATAAAATTAAATAAAATTTACTAAAATTAAATAAAATTATATAAAATTAAATAAAATTAAATAAAATTGAATAAAATTAAACAAAATTAAAAAAAATAAAATAAAATGGAATGAAATTAAATAAAATTAAACAAAATTATATAAAATTAAATAAAATTACATGAAATTAAATAAAATTTAATAAAATTAAATAAAATTAAATAAAATTAAATAAAATTAAATAAAATTAAATAAAATTAAATTAAATAAAATAAAATTAAATAAAATAAAATAAAATAAAATAAAATAAAATAAAATTAAATGCAATTAAATAAAATTAAATAAAATTAAATAAAATTTAATAAAATTTAATAAAATTTACTAAATTTTAATAAAATTTACTAAAATAAGCACAAAAAATTAAATGAAATAAAATAAAATGTAATTACAAATAAAATTAAAGTATATAACATAAAATAAATACGTTAAAATAAATAAAATAAAATAATATAAAAAAAAATTATATAAAATAAAAAAACAGAAGAAAATATAAAATAAAATAAAAAAACAAAATAAAATATAAAATAAATAAAAAAAAATTTACGTATTAAATAAAACACAAAAACAGATATAATCAAATGTAATAATATAAAAAAAAAAATAAAATCAAACAAAATAAAATAATATTAATAAATCAAATAAAATTAAAAAGAATAATATATAATAAAAGAACATCAAATAAAATAAAAAATAAATAAATTAACAAAAAATAAGTCAAATAAAAAAAAGGATAAATTAAAAAAAAAATAAAATGCAAAAATTTGAATTAAATGAAAAGCATAAAATAAAATAAATTGAATAAAACAAAATAAAATAAAACAAAAAAAACTAAAATAAAACATTCAATAGCAAAAAAAAAATAACAAAAAACTAAATAAAAAAAATAAAATGAAAAAATTTCACTATATAAAATTAATTAAAAAATAAAATAAAATGAAATAAAATAAAACATTCAATAAATAAAATAAAATAAAATAAAATAAAATAAAATAAAATAAAATAAAATAAAATAAAATAAAATAAAATAAAATAAAATAAAATAAAATAAAATAAAATAAAATAAAATAAAATAAAATAAAATAAAATAAAATAAAATAAAATAAAATTAAATAAAATAAAATAAAATAACATAAAATAAAATAAAATAAAATAAAATAAAATAAAATAAAATAAAATAAAATAAAATAAAATAAAATAAAATAAAATAAAATAAAATAAAATAAAATAAAATAAAATAAAATAAAATGAAATAAAATAAAATATTCAATATATAAAATAAAATAAAATAAAATAAAATAAAATAAAATAAAATAAAATAAAATAAACTAAAATAAAATAAAATAAAATAAAATAAAATAAAATAAAATAAAATAAAATAAAATAAAATAAAATGAAATAAAATAAAATAAAATAAAATAAAATAAAATAAAATAAAATAAAATAAAATAAAATAAAATAAACTAAAATAAAATAAAATAAAATAAAATAAAATAAAATAAAATAAAATAAAATAAAATAAAATAAAATAAAATAAAATAAAATAAAATAAAATAAAATAAAATAAAATAAAATAAAATAAAATAAAATAAAATAAAATAAAATAAAATATAAAAAAATAAAATAAAATAAAATAAAATAAAATAAAATAAAATAAAATAAAATAAAATAAACTAAAATTAAATAAAATAAAATAAAATAAAATAAAATAAAATAAAATAAAATAAAATAAAATATAATAAAATAAAATAAAATAAACTAAAATAAAATAAAATAAAATAAAATAAAATAAAATAAAATAAAATAAAATAAACTAAAATAAAATAAAATAAAATAAAATAAAATAAAATAAAATAAAATAAAATAAACTAAAATAAAATAAAATAAAATAAAATAAAATAAAATAAAATAAAATAAAATAAAATAAAATAAAATAAAATAAAATAAAATAAAATAAAATAAAATAAAATAAAATAAAATAAAATAAAATATAATAAAATAAAATAAAATAAAATAAAATAAAATAAAATAAAATAAAATAAAATAAAATAAAATAAAATAAAATAAAAGAGACAAAAAAAAATAAAAAAAAAATTATATAAAATAATACTTAATAAAAAATAAATTGAAATAAAAAAAAATTTAAATATCATAAAATACAATGTAATTCAATAAATTAATACGAAAAAATTAAATATTAATAACAGTTAAAATTAAAATATTCATTAATGAAAATATAATGAATTAAAAATAAGACTATTTGTTAAAAATGAAATAGAAAGAATCCAGAAAAACAAAAATTAAGATTAAAAAAAATATGCAAATTAAAATAATATAAAAATAAAATAATATTATATATAAAAATATATTTTTTTTTAAATTTTATACATAGAATATAACAAAAAAAAAAAAAAACAAAACAAATTGGCCATTTCAGCCCTTGAAAGGACTTTGACCGAGCTTCTTATGATCAATTGTGTTGTGTGTGTTATTAAATGTTTGCACACAATTGACCGAGAACTGGACCTACATGTTTCCTGCCGACTCCGAACGGCTCATGTTCTCAAGAAGCTTTACATGGCATTATTGACTCTCTGAGGTTTGCCATTGTCTGCAGAGAGGTGGTGACCGATCAGAAAAATTTTTTATTGAAAAAACTTTTCGCCGCGGCTGGGGATCAAACGCGGGCTCCGAGCATGCTAAGCCACACACTTAACCTGCATGCCACGGTCACCACATAGAATATAACACTTAATTAAAAAAAAATATTAAAATATAACAATAACGTTAGAATAAAAATTTAATTTTAACGCAAAAAAAAAATAGTATAGAACATAGAAATAACAACAAATAAAATAAGCCGTTAATTAAATAATATATAAATGAAACTATAATTTAAATAAAAATAATATATTATACATATATGTAATATTGAAATAAAAATAAATATAGATATAAAAATTAGATAAAAAAAGTTCAAATTTAAATATAAAAGTAAATAAAACAAAAAATTTTTAAAAATGGCAAAGAATTAAATTTAAAATCTTCAAAGATACTGAAATTAATTTTTTATTTTTTTGTATATGAGATTTTGAAAAAAAATTAAATAAAATATCTCTTCAGGGGAATTTCTTCAGTAATTATTTCACTTTAAACTCTTTTTGGCTAAATTAAAACACTTAACTTAAGCAGTAACCTTTAGTTAATACTTTTAGTTGATATTTTATGGAAAAATTTTTAATAAGAAGCATTGGCAGCTCTTTATACTCATATCATTAATTAATAAAGCAACGTAAAATAAACATTACGAGCATGTTTGTCATACACTGAGTGCGTATAGAACGGCATTTATTGTAACATTCATGAGTTAAAACGTGTCCTTTCCTGCTCATCCTGCTTTTATACAAAACATAAAGTTACGTTCTTAAATTGACACGTTTTGCTGCTGTTAATAAAATCAGGTCGCTGCATTCATGGCCAACTATTTGAAAGCAGAAAAAAACAACATAAACTTTAGCCTGTTTGTATTTAACAGTCATTTATGGTCATTTGTATCCGGTTGCGTTTGGAAGGCACACACGAGACACACACGTCTACGGTTAACTGCTGTTTACTATTGTTGCCTTGGGTGTTATTGACTTTTTTATTACAAATTCCTTTTAAACATGCTTACTGAGTGTCCTTTTGTGCTTTGCAGTGTGATGGTGTTTCACTCGATCTGGCCAATGGACCACATCTGCAGGGCATCGCTTTGCTTAACATTCCCTACACGCATGGCGGCTCGAATCTCTGGGGTGAGCATTTGTCGCAGAAACGTATGCGCAAGAGTGCCGGACCATTTCGTAAAGGCAAGAAATTGAAGGCATCCGATAAAGAGTTGTCAGCAACGAGTTTCAATTCAGTGGATCTTTCAGTGGCCACACAAGGTTTGGTTGGCATGAGTACAGAATATTTTTAAATTTCTAATAAATTTGCTTCAATTCTGCCACAGATTTTGGAGATCGTCTTATTGAAGTCATTGGTCTGGAAAATTGCCTGCATATGGGTCAAGTGCGCACTGGTTTGCGCGCTTCTGGACGTCGACTGGCACAGTGCTGTGAGGTGACCATAAAAACGAAAAAAACATTTCCAATGCAAATCGATGGCGAACCCTGGATGCAGATGCCATGCACGGTAATTGGTTTTTTTCAAAACGAACAAGACCTTGACATTTTTGTACCTTCACTTAGCTTTAACCTTCATGCTTTAAAGTATGTCAGTATTTATTGAGTATATTTCTAAAAGTTTTGTTTGTTTTTCAGATAACGGTAACGCATAAAAATCAAGTTCCTATGTTAATGGCACCACGTGCCGAAAAAGGCAGAGGCTTTTTTAATCTGCTGTGCAGTTGATTTAGGCAGAGGCTGCATCTACGCCGCAACTCCAGTCCAACACAGCTAAGTCATCAACACCAACTACAACAGCTACACAACCAAAACACCGTCCATCATTTAGAATAAATTAAAAATTAAAACACAAAAACATAGACACTAACTAGCAAATTTCTTTAATATAAGCTTTAATTTATTGAACACTAAGAAATCAAATTACACACACACAACAAATACAACTCGTATATTAAATGTTAACAATTGAAACGCTTTAACTTGTTACAAATGTATTTAAATACATATTTAAATAAATATATGCATATAAATAGTAGTCATTTATTTTAAGCAAATATTTTTAATGTGCATTTAAGTAATGTTAACTAATTGTTATACTTATATACATATATGTATATATATATATATGTTTAAAAAAAAATTAAAATAAAACAAAACATAAATCAATGTCCAAATAAATACCACAGAGAGACCAAAATAGCCAAACCAACCTATCCGTCAGTTTAACTAGCATCAATTTTATAAAAAATATATAAATTTATTAAATACATATATGTAACACATACATATGCTCTTATATAGGTATGTATAAAGATTTCAATAGTAGTAGATATAGTTAATCATGAAAAGCCTAAATATTGAGTGGATTTTTTTTTTTAATTAAAAACGAATTTAGTCAATTTTTTATTTGTTGACCTAGAAAGGTACCCAACTTAAAAAAATTAATTTAATTTGCGCGTTTCTTCTTGTACTTGTATATTAAACTATTCAAAATTGTAAGAAAAAATATGGCTCCAACCCACAACACACGCATAGAAAATATTTTTATGAAAGATTATTATAACTAGTATCGCCTAGGGTCGAAATTCGACCAATTTATTGATTGCCTATTTATAATGTTTTTTTTTTTTTTTTTTTTTTCTATTTATAATTACTAGTATCACCTGGGGTCGAAATTCGACCAATTTATTGATTGCCTATTTATAAATACTAGTATCACCTGGGGTCGAAATTCGACCAATTTATTGATTGCCTATTTATAAATATATGCGAGATGATCAAAATAAGTTCGGGGCTATAACTTTTCATTGATTGGAGATATTGAGCTATTTTCTTCAGAAAAATTATTTATTTATTTAATTATTTCTTTCAAAAACAGAAAAACAACATTTTAAAAAATTTAATTTTTTAAAAAAAATCATAGGGGGTAGCTTTGATTTTTTGATGGCACGGACAGTTTATTAATTTAGTGTCAAGACAAAATTAATTCACCGTAAATTCGGTATAGACTTTGAAAGAAAATCAAAAATGCAATTTTGAGTTTTTGGTTTTTTTACAACAAAAATCAATTTTACCCCATATTTTTAGAATAAATCAAATTTTATGGTCTTTTTTTAAAAGGAATAATTTAAATATTAACAAACAAAAAACGGTATTATTTTTAAAAGTTTTTTTTAAGTTAACTGATAAGACTTAAATACAAAAAAGAAATAAATAAAATCTATTCACAGATGGCGGAGATATTGGCTTCCCAATTTAGAACATTCAATTTGAGACAGTTTTTTTCTCTCTCTTGGCATTTGGTTGAAACACACGCTAAATAACTAACGACAATATTAAGAAAATTCATTAAAAATACTTTTGGTTAGAACTTTGCTGTAATTTTTAAAACATTTAGAAGAAAATATAACAAACTTTTAGAAAAAATTAGAAAAATTGAAAAACCGTTAAAATCCGACCAAGATATTCACATGGAAAGTCAAATTTTTGAATTCAAAAGACATTTTTTTACAAACTTTACAATTGACGAATGGATAAAACTAAATTTTTTTAAGCAATTGTTACTTTTAAAAAAATTCAAATTCGATCAACTCAAAAACTCTTCCCCAACCAAATTTCATATTAATTTCTTAAATTTTGCGGGTTTTTTCTCAAAAATTTAATTTCTCTCTTAGAAGGTTGGGAACCCCCTCTATCAGATATATCATTTATATATACATTCTGCACATCTGAGCAACATAGCCTTTCGAATGATATAAGTTTCATTTATTTTGAGTTTTAATTAATACCAAAAAAGCGTACGACAAACTTTAATGTTCACGTATTAATATATAAGATAATAATCATAGCTTTTTTAATTGTTTTTTTTTTTTTTTGTAAATCTAGCATTTGGTATGTATTTTGCATTTGAGTTTTTGAACAACGAGTTAACTCAATTTTTACAAAACAAAAAATATTCAACGAGCGCACACTTTATTGGCATTTCGTTGTGTGTATCCGGTTAAATATTACCCCGGATAAGTATTCAAGCCTTGCATACTATCATATGCAACCTAATCATAAATATTCCCGCGTATTAATCCGAAAACGGAATTTTTTTTAGAAAAAAGCAAAAAAAGGTAGAACGAATTTTGAATTTTGAAATCATGTTTAAATATTATCAAATAATTAACTAAACTTTTTTTATATAATATTTTACTGTTGATTGGTTTGTTTAAGTGCAAATGAGTACATATTTAAATTTTTTGTATTCAATTTATAAAATTAAAAACAAATAATCTCAACGACATTTATATATTTGGTATAATTTGAAAGATAATTAGGTTAATAATACAATACTTTACAAATTTCGTTAAACTTAAAATTTAAAAAGTATTTGAAATTTTTTCAAGGCAGGACTTTCACAATCAAGGCATTTTGCTAAAAAGTTTTGTTTATGTAAAGAAAATTTTGTTTTGCAAGTTCCCAAGAATCTGTTTTGAAAAAAAAATTGTTCACTATTTCCGTTTTTTGAATTCTGTTATAACTAGTTGTCGCTGAATCTTACTATAATGCTTATTTTGGAAAAATTACATCTTTGAAGAGATTTAAAAAAAATGTCAGAACTATGCTATCCATGCAAATATGATAAATAACTAGATTGCGAAATGCGCATGAATTGCCTACGTCACAACAGATCTGATGCACAATTCAGCTGTATTTCGATCTCTCCTTTTTTACAATCAAGTAAACACACAATCGAACAAATATGAAACAGACAGTTTATGGTATTTCGAGATGAGATGCATAGATCAGTTCAACTTTATTATGCTGTCTTTGCGATATCTAGTTATATATCTTTCTTGCTATCCATGAGTATTTGACAAAAGAAGGTATAATCTAAAATTTTCAGAAACTAAAACAATTTTCTCTGAAATCTTACAATATTTTATTATAATGGCAAAGTACTAACAGCTTGTCTATCAGGCTTATAAGTTATGTGAAAACCATTTACTATCAGAAACAATATAATTTTTACATAAATAGGTAATTGACATATTAAGAAGCCATAAAAACTTAAGTTATTTTCCTTCAGAAGTTTCTGAAGGAGTTATTTGAATTTTCTTTCAGAAGTTATTTGAAAAATTTACGAAAAACTTTGAATAATTGAAGCACAAATTGAAACTGGAAGGAAAAAACTTTGACAAATCGCAGTGACCCTGAATAACTATCAATTTTAATTTTTCGAAATCAATTCACGTCTTTTGTATAAAATTGAAAATCTTTATCGTAATCTATGTTCTTCTTCGCTTCGACTTTGATAGACTAGACTGAGGTCGGTAAAATTTGACTGGCCTATCCTGGAGCATAAATATTACAGTGATATCGTATTGTTATCAGAAATTTGTTTCATATTCATTATCCACATACTCTTCTCATACCATTCCGAAAGCAATCTTGCCCCGACTGAGTCAAGAGTCATGAATGGCCCATCAAGAGCTGACTTTTCCAAGAAATTTATTGTTTCTACACATTCGGTGACTGAGAACAAAATTTTATTTTAATAATAAGAATAATTTTAAAGAACTGTGTATCTTATCTTGAATAAAATTAAAATTATTGTTAATAAAGGAGTCAGTAAACCATCTTAGAGTTTTTAAAAGACATATCGGCAAATCCAGAAAAAGTAAACCTAAACCTTAAAAAATAAAAGTGCTTTAAATTCAATAAAAATACATGGAACGTTAAGGATATTGCTTGTGTTTTCCTGCGGTAAAAGCATTTTGAAAAAAACATATTGTATCCTTAAATTTTAACTGATTTTATTTTATGTATTTGTAATCTATAGCAAGTTAAAAAAAATTGTAGGTTTTTATTTTTTTTAATTTGGTATTTCGCGATTAAAATATCAAAGCGCACTGTTACATAATATGCACAATGGAAACATTTTCTATAGAAAAGTGAATATTACAATTTTTAAAAAAAAACTTATTTTCCATGGGTTATATAATCAGTTATATAATCAAATTTGGCGCGGTCTTTGGCTTTTAAAGAGCGTAAGGATCAATGAATAAGGCTTAGTGGTATACATACAGATTCGGATGCAGAACCGGAATAAGTGTTATTAAAATGGTATATTTCTGAAATAGTTTTTGTGTTGTTTTTATATTATGAATTATTTTTTTAACTATATTATGCTTTACATTATTCTTTCCATACAAATTTTTTTTCTTTTTTGTATAAAAATGTCCTTAATATAAAGAACAAATTTTTTTTAAAAAATATGCTTAACAAAGTTCACCAGATTAACCACGATGCAAAAAAGGACAATTAAAATGATTTGAAACGTGAGACACATCCACGTGAAACGTGAGTGACAAAATCAGTACATGAAAAAATCTTAAAATTTCTACTCAATTTCGTTACGGAAAATAACTTTATTATATAGTTACTCAAACAATTCGCAGATTTTAAGCAATTTGTTAGAAGAACTCGAAAAATTAAAATCGTACGAAAACGTGAGTGACCCACCATTTAAAGAGATTGTTTTTCGAAATGTGTAAATATATATAAAACTTTTTGCATGAACTTATAATAGTGAACCTAAAACTTATTGAACCCATATAATTTTATATGAAAAGCTTTTGAATTTGATGGAAAACAACTTATGTTTACTTCTATGACTGAAACGTGAGTAACACTGGATTTGCCGATATTCAAACTAAAAGCGAAAACAAAAAAAATAAAACGTCAGAACGTCTTCAGTTAAGCATAACACACCATAAATTTAATTTAAATACAAAATTTAATGAATTTAAATTTGTTGCCTTAAATCAATTTAATATTTTTCGAAATTTTTAAGCAAGTAATTATGTAAAAGGATACAAAAAAAATATTTTTATTCAAATATATTTGGTTTTTTTTTATGATGTATAGTCTCATGTCTTAGTAACTACAAAATCATAGAGTATATTTTTATTCTTAGTTCAAATGCATTTTTCGACGAAAAACGTTAGGGATTTAAGAGAAAATGTTATTATATTTTTCTGATTGTTTTCTATCTATCTTACAGTCACGAAAATTTTAATTTAAATTGTTTGTCAATTGCATCAAATTGATTTTGGCTTTAGTAAAACGTTTATATTGCAAAAATTTAACAACAAATAAAATTATATTTAAATAAAAATGAAGTCTTGATAACTGTAAAAAAACATTTTCATTCACTTTTACCCCCTTTTGATATTCAAAATATATAACCGCAGTCCGCTTTTGAGTTATACCATTAAAATAACTCGAAAAATTTCTCAAAAACTCTTAACATAATTGCCTCATAACGTAACATAATTGCCTCATAACTTTTAAAAATACCATTTACGCAAAAAAAAGATTGCCGAACAGACAAGTTTTCTTGCAAAATGTATCGGTAGATATTTTTTGGTACTCACTTTTCCTATTTATCATTTCGGTTGTCGTTTGTAAAAAGGTCAAATTAAAAATTTTTTAACTAGTAAGGTATATCTTCGACTGGGCCGAAGTTAAAATACCAACACGGCCGATTCTTAAAGGTAAAATAATCTTAAATTGGAG
This sequence comes from Tetanocera ferruginea, assembly GCA_958299015.1. Classification (NCBI taxonomy): domain Eukaryota; kingdom Metazoa; phylum Arthropoda; class Insecta; order Diptera; family Sciomyzidae; genus Tetanocera; species Tetanocera ferruginea. The sequence goes on along the minus strand of OY282640.1, from coordinate 48,363,151 downwards.
AGCTTTTTTTATGAGATTTTGAGAGATTTTATTATTTTTATGTGTCTCAAATACATACATATCAAATTGTTTTCCTACAGCTTAAATATAAGTCATCTTATAACGTTTTCAATTTTGGGGTTGTATGGGGGGTGGGCGTGTTAGTTTGTGTATCACGCCCATTTTTCTAACACACCTCAGTTTTGTTATTGAATACACGAATATCTAGTTTCCGTTTTGTACCTTTAATATTAGCCTCTTTATAGGGTTTTCAATTTTGGGGTTGTATGGGAGGGGGGCGTGTTAGTAGGTGGATGACGCCCATTTTTCTAACACACCTCAGTTTTGATATAGAATACTTAAATACCGAGTTTCCGTCTTGTAACTTTAATATTATCCTCTTTAAAGATTTTTCAATTTTGGGGTTGTAAGCGAGGTGGGCGTGTTTGTGGGTGGATGTTGCTCATTTTTCGTACACACCTTATTTTTGACATAGAATATACAAAAACCGAATTTCAGTATTGTAGCTGTTATATTAGCCTCTTTACAGAGTTTTCAATATTGGGGTTATATGGGAGGTATGCGTGGTTTTCATGCGATTTAGCCCATTCTCGAACTTGATCTTAGTTTTTTAAAAAAAAGCTCAAATATCGAATTTCAGCACTATAGCTTCAAAATTACGGCTGTAATCGTGTCCACAGACAGACAGACGGACAGACGGACATGGCTAAATCAACTCAGGTGGTCATGCTGATCAAGAATATATATACTTTTCTATACCTAACACGCCTCCTTATGGGCGTTTCACACGTCGTGGCAAAATTAATATACCCCTTACGCAGTACGCGTGGGGGTATAAAAATTTAAGTATATTTTTTTCAAATACACTAAAATTTATGCCTCGCGCCACGTTCATGTCATATTATATTTTTCCTGAAAGCCATTGAATTTGTACACAGAGAAAAAACACACTTAAAAATAAAAAAAAAATTTTTAAATACAAATTTAACGCATTTGCGTTTCTCTAAAAGAAAATTTTAGAACAAACGTGTTTAATTTTCAACTACAAACTTCTATATTTTAATTCTTCTTTATAATTCTCTTATTATTTCTTTGCAATAACAGAAATAGTTTTAAGTATACTAAAAAATGTAATTTCAGTTAAACATAACTGTTTTCATAGTTAAATTTAAAAGAAAAGTTTTTGTTTTTAAGACAATGTTTTTAAATAAAACAAGTAAAGAAAATCTAAAGTCGGTCTAGGCCGACTATGAAATACACTAAACACACTTTTCAAAAACAAAAAAATTATTATTGTAAATGGGCGTGTCCGTGGGCGGATGAAGCCTATATTTTATACGCATTTAAATGTTGATGAAAAATTTACACATACCAAGTTTTATTCCTGTAGCTCACAGTTAATGCATTTATTGTGCTTTCGCTATGGAAGGTGGGCGTGTTCATGGACGGATTACTTCCAATTTTTCAACACACCTTGGTTTTGGTATAAAATACATATGTTCATACCAAATTTAATTTCTCTATGAAAAACATAACCTTATTTATTGAGTTTTAAACTTTTTGGGTTGTATGGAAGATAGGCGAGTCCGCAGGCGGATGACGTCCATTTTTCAAAACCATCTTTGTCTTGTCATAAAAAACATACGTGCCAAATTTTAGCTCTGTACGTTAAACAGAGGCTTATTTATTGCGTTTTCAATTTTCGCGTTGTATGGGAGGTAGGCGTGTTCGTGAGCGGATGACGTTCATTTTTCGAAGACATCTTTGTGTTGATATAAAACACATACTTACCAAATTTTATTGTTGTAGGCTTATTATGAGCTGAGTTATGCAGTTTTAAATTTATGCGTTGTATGGAAGGTAGGCGTGTCCGTGGGCGGACGATGTCCATTTTTCACAACTATCTTTGTTTTGTCATAAAAAACATACGCGCCAAATTTTAGCTCTGTACGTTAAACAGAGGCTTATTTATTGCGTTTTCAATTTTTGGGTTGTATGGGAGGTGGGCGTGTCCGTGAGCGGATGACGTTCATTTTTCGAAAACATCTTTGTGTTGATATAAAACACATACTTACCAAATTTTATTGTTGTAGGCTTATTATGAGCTGAGTTATGCAGTTTTAAATTTTTGCGTTGTATGGGAGGTAGGCGTGTCCGTGGGCGGATTACAAAAATATTCAATAGTGCAGATCCTTGGGTTTATGTGACCATGTGTACCAAGTTTCATATAATTATCTCAACTTCTGCTTCTTATCCTGTGTATACGGACAACACACAGACAGACAGACGGACGAACAGACGGACGGAAGAATATATATACTTTTCTATACCGGACTGACTTCGTTCTATGCGTTACAAACGTTTGCACAAAGTTAATATACCCTGACCTTTCAGGTTTAGGTTATAATAAAAATATGTGTGTGGCCGCCACGTACGGTACAAGTGAAACTTTAACCCAAAAACGTAAAAAAATGTTTAATTTAGTCTTACTAAAAAAGTCTCATTTCATATAAAGCCATTAGAAGATTAAGTTTACTTTAAAACAGCGAAAGTGCTGATCCTCAATTTCATGCTTCATCAAAGAGAGCAAATAGTAGGGGTAGGACTTCCAGTCGGACTCTGGACGTTTTTGCTTCTATGCTCGGTGCAAACGCATCAATTGAGTTCGGTAGAGTTGCCCTGTGATAGTTTCACCTAGTTGTAGCAGCGTATAGTACACCAAGGCCCTACCAAATACAGAGACCAAACATAGAGAAAGACCTTGTCATTGATTTTGGTTAATAGCGCTAAGCGTTATCGTAATGAACCCATTTCTCATCATCATCGATATAAATTGAGTTCGTCTTGTAAGAACATGTACTTAAAAATAGAATCCATTAAAGTTTCAATGACCATCTGCGAATGACGACCCGCCTGTGACCTCAGATCCCATTGCATCCGATTGGCTATAGAATCATTCATATTTGTCCAAATGCTCCATTTAATCCATAAAAGTACAAACGACCCGCCTGTGACCTCTGACAATCCTATTGCATCCGATTGGCCATAGATTCAGCCATTTTTGTCCAAATAATTCATGGAATCCATGACATTGCCAATGACCCGTCCAGCGGAATTGCAAAATCCGTAACGTGTCACGGTTGCAAATTGAAGCGCATCTAGTTGAAAATTCCACCTTCAAAAAGTACGGTCTAAAAATTTGTTGATTGCTTCGTCTGTTAGTTTGTACTCAAACCATTAGTTGATCATTTTTTTCCTTCGAATTTATAGGGTGTTTCGAACACTTTATTTCAATTAAATTCACCTTAATTCGCCGCAGTTTCATTCGTTTCATCGGTTTTACTACCAGTTTTGTTTGCCGTATGTTGTATACGCGACTAAAAAAGTTACACTTCAAAAATGAAAAATATTTGTTGGTGATATGTTTCCGCGTATATTTTAAGCACTAGTTTTTCTGCCCGGTGACAACCAAAATCTCTGGCGAATGTCCTTAAACTATCTAATAGATTTTTATACTATCTAATATATTTTATTTATTTCATAATGCAACTTTTATGTTAATTTCTAAAGAACTCCTTGCATAATTAAAAAAAAAAAATAAAAAAAAACAGTCAGAAAAACTTTTGGTTTGGTTTATATATTGTTTTATTTGAAATGCATAAAATTCAATTGTTTTGTATACAATTTTTTATTACTACAATCATAATTAGTTTAAATTCAAATTTAAAAATGTGTTTTTTTAAACTGGCTCAAACCACATGACACATTAAAAAAATCCACTCAAAAACTTTTGTTTAAAATAAATATTTATGAAAGAGATATTTAAGTGCATAAAAACTACTACTCATTTATACTTTAGAGATGTTTATTGAGATAATTTTATTTTTGGTTTTATTCATTGAATTTCATAACAAAATCAACTTATTTTGTATAGCCGAAAAAGATTAGTAAATATTTTAGATAAATAGATAAAAAGTTGTATATATTTAAATATAAAATCGATATAACTAAGACTTATATCGAAATATTTATGAAAATGGTGAAGCTTTAAAAGAAAATAACATTTAATTGAAGCATTTTTGAGTAAATGAAAAAAAAAATTAATTTATTAAAAAAATATTTAAGCTAAGTTATGTAAAGGCAGGTTTACAACTTCATAAGTTAAACCAAAACAAAAAAAAAAAAAAAAAAAAAACAAAAAAAAAAATATAAGACAACAATTAAAGTGAAAACATCTCTTCTTTTAAAAAAAATAATAGTGCTTTAGAGAACGTCGCACATGTCAGCGAAGATGTGTCAAAAGAGTCAAAAAGCTATTCCACACTGTGTTACAAAAATGCTCGTTTGTGAAATGCGTTAATGTGTTTTTACGCACAAGAGCAAGTTCACCGACTATCACGGTGAAATTTCTCAAGCTTTGCTGAAAACATGTTAAGAGCCACACATGTTTACACATGTTTACACATTTTGCAAAATTTAATGGCTTTTACATTTAATGGCCACACATGTTTACACATTTTGCAAAATTGAATGGCTTTAGTAGGCAAGTCGGAGCATTATAACTCGTAACACACATGTAAATGACTCACATCTGCGCTAACACATGTGTTTTTTATGCATCGAAGTAATGTTTCAATATAAATAAGCTACTTTCTAGCGCTAACTTAAGCCACTGAACAGCTATTTTCGAAAAACTTTGAATAAAATAAAAAAACAAATGCATTATTAGACAAAATGCTTGCATAGTAAAAATATATTTATGGGAATTGTTATATTTTAGAGTGTACAAAACTGCATATGTGCTTGTTATTATAACGGTACTTTAAAGGGCTTCGTATACAAACAGCTTTATAGCAGCATAAGAAACTCATTACAACACTGTAAAAATAAACATAGGAGTAGCTAAAAATATTGTAGTCATAACTGTAGAAATATTTAGACATTTGTAAATACATATATATACAAAAATATATATATATACAAAGTATATATTAAGTTTTTAGCATATTTTTTTCGAATACTAACATTTTTAAATTATTTCATATGCATGCGTAATTTTTAATATTACATACATATTTGTATATGTATATATAAAAATTATAATTGCTATGAAGTAGAAACACCACAGTAGGAGTTAACATTAAATATAAAAATAATACAAAATAATAAAAAAATAATTATTGAATAGTGGAATAATAGTGAATAGTGGAATAATACCTAAATAAAAATTCTTAAAAATATTAAATAAAAAACAAACAAAAAAATATAAATAAATATATAATCTAGGCATTTTGTATATAACATAATATGCGAATGCTTACTTGTTGAGCTAGTTGAAATAATATGGCAGCACTTAAAAGCTTTACTCGCACTGCTTGTAAAATTTTTATCTAGAGATTTGTACATTAACATTTACGCAAAGTCGTGAACAGCCCTATAAACTGAACTCTCCCCAAATTTTATTGTATGGACGAACTCACATTAACAACTTCATGCCAAACGTCAAGAGGTGAAATCTTTACAGCGAACTAAAAACCCGACTTAAAAAACGATATTCCTTCGAAGCACTAGAACCTTTACTTCTACATTCAGTTTTACTTTTTTATATATATAATTTTCTCTCAAGACTGAAAATCATCTACCGGCCTAATCACCTATGCAAAAGCGTAAATTGGGGTTTAGACCATGCAGAAACAGTCTCCTGATCTTGCAGTGGTACAGTGGTGCCCATGTGCATGTCCTCGTGTTTAATGGATCTATTGTGCAAGGCCTTTTTATAAATTTTCCAGAGCATGTCCTCGTGTTTAATGGATCTATTGTACAAGGCCTTTTTATAAATTTTCCAGATGTAGTCTTTAAGTGATCACCAATATGGTTTCTTAAGAGCACGCTCGACTTGTGACCTGATGGCGTTCCTCTTCAAAAAATGGAACCAATGCATTCAATTATTTGGTGAGAGCAAGATCGTTGCTTAAGATATTTCAAAGGCTATTAATCGAGTTTAACATAGAGCACTCGTGTCAAAACTACTCCTCAGAGAACACGTCATCAATGCAAGATTACCGCAGGGTTCAGACATTCTGTCGTTGACCCATAACCCAATCCATTCTTTTGCTGACGACAATAGCATTTGTCATTCATATTTGTTAAAAAAAAAACACCCGAACTCGTCGGAGATTGAGAGAAAGAGACTAAATATGAATGACACACTCCAGTGTTGGGTTTTTCAGTACAATTGTACTTTTTCAGTACAATTTCATAATAAAAAGTACGTAAGTACCACGAAGACATTTTTAGTACATTTTTATACACTTGGTCTTCGTCATATCGACTTTCTTTGCTTTTTTTGTATTTCTTAAAGTTTTCAGTACCTTTTTTGTGAATTTTTACAAGCATATTTACAACAGTGATGATATTTGATAATTTTGGAGGGTAGTTTTTTTTATTCTTCTGAAAGTACTTTTTCGGACGTGAGAGTGCCTTTTGTTAATCTATATATAAATAGGCGTTAAGAACAATTTTCTCTCGTGTTCTTCAACCGATATTGATAATTGTCTTTTAAATGAATCAGAGTGCGGAGTAGAAGTGCACCAAATATTTTGTATCTATAATTATAAGAAGGCAAACAAAAAATTGGTCGAATTTCGACACCAGGCGATACTAGTATTATTATATAAGCTTTTGTTTTGTTGCTGAGGCACTAACGGGATTTTGATACCCAGAAACCTTAAATTTTGTGAGGTTCAACAAAAAATTGGTTTTGAAAAAAAAATTCGGGTTGGCGTGGGATTAAGTTGTGCCGCATCGGTGTTAAAGGTTGGTGGGAAGTGAACAAATTATCCGAAAACCTTCATAACTACCCAAGTGTTGTCCCTAGAAGGGTGAAATGTTTGACCGACCCCAAGAAATTTTTTTCTCCGAAATTTTTCAGGCACAAGCCTGCCCCAATCTCCTGGTTTTTTCTTTCCAACATTTCATCGCAACATATCTACCCTTTCCAACCTTTAAAGGGGCACCTATACATGTTTCTTTTTTTTAAACTTTTTTTTAAAATTGGCTTCCATCGCTCCATAATTCTTTAGATTCTAATCCTAATTAATTAGATTCTTTCCTAATATTACGCCTCTTTTTGTGGCGTCGTTGACGACGTGTAGATTAAGCAATATTTCTTGTGCTTCTTGGTTATCTTCACGCTTAGTCCAGGTTTCTGAATCGGTGGCAATCAAATCAGTTGAAAATTCGAAGCTTGCGAAAATTCTTGCTTTTTCAGGAATGACGTAATTGCTCAAATATTTTTTTATTCCTGATTCACGTTCTCCGATGCCAATTGAATCTTTTTTTACACCTCTTAAGCCAAAAATGTTAACTGGACGAGCACGTACTTGATTTCCATTGCTGCCGATATCCTAGCTATCATCTTCCTCGTTTTCTTCGTTGACATCAACGACATTATCTGACTCAATAACTTCTATCATCTCGTTCTGTTCATCGTCAGACTATTCGTCCGTCTGAAAATCCATCTGAAAATTTTTTAACCGGATAACCCAAATAAATACTTCTAAACTTATCTTTAATCTTCTGTTAAACCGAACAATTTTTCGGTTTCAATATTGAGAACAAAATCTTAATCATGCGTGACGTTTACTTTTTTTGATGATTAATGTATCCGAAAGTACTTTTTTTGGGCTAAAAGGCGTTGGGGACTTTCGAAAATCGAAAGGAGGTAAAAAAATAGATATTCACTACAAATATCATCCCTAATTTACAACACATTCAAACGAACTGCCACCCTGATCAGCTCTACTATTTTATTTTTCTATTATATGATCGTCTCTTTCTAGCACGAAGGCATTAATGTAGAATAAATATAATTGCTAATTTTTGGGCCGGCTCGGGTAACCACAACTTGATTGAAATTTAAAAACTGCATGTAGAGTATTAGACTAATTTAACTATGAATGTATATTGAACTGTTTGTTCATTTCTATTAATCTAATTTTACTTTAAATAATATATTAAATACATCAAAAAAGTTTGTTATTCATGGAGAAAAAAAAATAGTACAATTTGATGTTAAAAAGTACTATTTTTTTTTTTCGATTTGGTACAAATTCGGAAAAGTCATTTCCCATCCCTAACACACTCCTTAAAGAAAAATGGAAAAAAAAAATGCCTTGTCATTTTGCCTTGTCATTTTGAAAAATGTTTAGTCATAAGTAATGGGTCCAATAAAAAGATATATTAATATCATAGGTAATAAGGTCGAAGGGAGGTACCCATATGAACTGCCTGATTGCAACCATTTTTGCAATTTTTTGTAATTAATTTTTTGACATCATGCCAGAAACTTCACTTCACGTCTCGTCTTGTCCTTCTTTCTAATTGCTTCGATCTTATTTTTGAAGCTGTCCAAGACAATTCTCCACCACCTTGTGCTCCTCACAATCATATTTCCGATGTGTCAAAAGCAGCGGTCAAGTGGCTAGGTTTCTTAAAATGGTTTTAAAAATATTTCACTTCCATTAATCTTCTGTCTATACCTAATATTCAACCGAATACCGAATTCAACGCTGTGCGACATATTTGAGTAGGGATGAAAACGTTTCATCCTCTCTCAACTCTCTTAGTCATCGCCACCTAAAGCCTGTTCAGACAGGTACTACAGGAAGTGTTCAAGGCAGGTACACAGCCTGGCTCCATTAGCTCGAGTATTTCCTAGGTCCACTCGGGCAGCTCACCTAGTCTTTCCCTACAGTATTGCATTGATGTCTATCAGAACTTTGCATTACCCATATAATTCTTTTTTCAGTCGTACAATAACATCGTGAAATAATCTCCTGTGTTACCTGACAGTTTTGACCTGTGTAAATTTTAAAGGAATTTTCATTCACTTCTTCATTTTTCAATCCTCCAACTTTACTTCAACCCATCTGGCAAATCAACACAATTCCTTTGCATTTTTAGGAGGCATCCCCTGAGCATTGGTTCAAGCTAAACAGAAATTAGTCTGTGTTTGCAGTTTGCCGGGCATTTGCGAAGAATATGCTCTGGAGTCTCTTTCTCCTCATCGCAGAGTCTGAAGATATATGATTCAGGTAGACCTATCTTTTTGAGATGATATCTGAAATCACAGTGACCTATATGATTTCAACCTGTTAAAAGTTAAAGGTTGAATCTAGGTAGCTTGAGCAGGATCTTTGATTTAGATCTTCCACCAAGAGTTATAAATTTCTTTGCTTGCCAATGTCCAGTGGCACAGAAACTTTTTGTTTTACTTACCTTTTGTAAAGGTAGCCTTTTGACAAACTACAAAATGGTTCAGGGCCAATCAGGGACCCAGATGTCCCTCTTATGGCAAGGCAGTCTGTCTTTTCATTGCCTTTAAACCCTTGATGCCCTGGTACCTACTAAAATTCTATATTATTGTTTCGTCCCAATGCGTTCAGTGATTTGGCACAATCGAAGACTAGTTTTGAATCAGGCTCGTATGCTTGAAATATGCCGCTCGACTGTCTGAGAGTATAAATATGTGACCCCATAGTTTTCCTATGGAGATATTCCTTGATACATACTTTCATAGAATATATTTCAACTTGAATGGTTGGAGTATAGCCCATTGGAAGGGCTTTTGGAAATCTGGTACCATACACCCTCACTCCTGCTTCTCCACTTTCTAGCTTGGACCCATCAGTATACCATAACCGGGAGCCTGATTTAGTTATGACCTATAAATTTTCAACATTTACCTGTTAGGTATAACTAACTTGTAGCACTTCGAAAAATCGCCATTGATCTGCATGAACAGCCCCAGTAGTCCAAGTGTTCAAAAAATTCATAGATGAATCATGTACTTTTTTCTCCATTTTTAGTTAAATTGCTTTTCTAAGAAAACCGTTTCAAATCACACAACCTCCGATATTTTCGTGAAGAAAATTTATTTGATACTTTGATAATTTTTTCTTTGATACTTATTAAATATTGACATTTATTGTTTGGATCTGGTCTTTACATAGTATTTGAGTTGGGTCAACTAAACCTTTTTTGAGTTGTTTGTAAAAAAGACAATACAAAATATGAACGTTACTTAGGGTTGCTTAATGGATACCTAGCTTACAAAGATATAATGCAACCTCGGACACGGTTAAGCCACCATTGTATTTTGAATTACAGATGTCTGGTTAGTCTGTGTGGACAAGATTATGGTTGGTTGTTGGTTGGAAATACCATTATGGCCAAGATCATGGTTGGTTGTTGGTTGGAAATACCACTATGGCCAGTGAGACATGGTAGTTCTGTCTTACTAGCACTTCAAAAACAGCCATTTTTACCGTTACAACATCATCTGTATAAGACAGCTCCTTAATACTGAAGGAATATTGATTAATAGTATCACCCATGGTGGTTCTGTTTAAGCAGAATGACTGGACTATGTTCATGCTTAATTGAACTCTCTTTTCCGAGGACGAATAGTGAGGCCTCTTCTCTTTTTAGGGAAGTGGTTGATCGGCTGGTTTTAAAGTTGAGGGAGATTAAGAGTAGAATGATGCAACTTAAGAAAAAAATATTCTGGTATTGATGGTGAGTGGAAAAGGTGTGACTGTGACAAGGGACAAAGGAGTTGATGATATTTTTCAATGTCAAATTATCGCATAGTCGACCTCCTTTAGTCAGCTTGAAACGTGTTGACCTCTGGTATGCTTTGTTTTTTTTTTTCCCAAAGGGGGAAGCTTGAAAACCCCTCACCGTACTGGTGGAAATGTGGGATTTAGACGCACTAAGACTAACCTCCGCACAACCGAACACCTTCCTTAACCGAACACCTTCCGAAGCCCCAGAGACCACCGTAAAGCATTACTTCTCGGAGCTAAATAGTTCTACATATTTTATCTATTGCAGGTACGCTCTAAAGCAGCCGTGCCCGCTCATAACTGCGTGCTGTAAAAGCTCAATAAGCCTTGGCTTCTATTGTTCTTGTTATCCAGACTGATCCTATTGTACACCATTTGTTCATGTTAGGAATAAGCTGGTGCATAGACCGACCCTTCACCGAACTGTCCCAGTGCTTCTGCCACTTGCACAAACTTCTGTCTCTCGCGAGTTTCTTACGAACTGTTGCGCTTTCTTCGCTAGTCAAAAATAACGTTTCCACTACGAGCAGGTTAATGTGGATCGCGCTAGCTAGGAGTAGTGCTGCGTCCGCAGCAGACTCTGGGTGCGCCAAGTCTGTACATTGGCTCGACGATCGGTAAGACTTCGTTTTCATCACTGTGGCCCTTGCTGTCAAGTCGTACATTATGATGGATCACACTACATTACGGAGTAGAGTCCTGTGAGCTTTTTTGGGTCCTCTTGTGTTCAGCATTATTCTTGATAGAACATTACATCATTTCGGCAATGAGGTCTCGACTCCCTCGATGTGCTTTGCTGTCACCACAACCGCTAGGTCGTCTGAAAAGCCCACGCCACGATCTTGACCCCTGATGGCACAACAAGCTTAATAACGCCAGTATACATGACGCGCCACAGAATAGGGCCTAGGTCCGATCCCTGTGTAACACCACCGGAGACATTGTAGGTCATCGTACTTTCTTCTGTGTCGTAACGCAGGACTCTTTCACTGAAGAAGTCTGCTTTAATCTTCATTAAATATCGCGGCACTTCGAAAGTCCTTCAAAGGCCTCAGACATGTGGCTGAAGTGAAAAACCTAGGGATTACAACGATTATGGGGCAACTAAAAAAATTAAGACAGCGTTTATTGACAGTGTTTGGCGATTGTGTAGGACAATTTGGAGTGACTGGGGACTCAGTAAACGTGATATTCATCTCATACATGAAGATTTCTCTGTTCAGACTTCTCTTGCTTCAGATTTCTTCTTCAACAGACAAAGTGGCATCCTCTATACCCTATAATATGGAAGAGATGTTAGATATACATCCACCCACACCACACACCATGGGTGCGAATATCAACACAATATTAGCTAATTTAATACCTTTGAACTCTTAAGGGAACGCTGACCGACGCAGTCTGTTAGACCTGTGCTTTAAGGACCATAGAGTAAAGCCTTTACTGGAGGTTTCTACGTTAAATACATTTGAATTTTCCATGTTGTAGTTGTATGTAAGAATGGTTAGAATGGTTAGAATTTATTTTATAGCATGACGGGAGCAGCGTTGGTATGAGACTTCAAGACCCTTTTAACAACTTTCATTGATTACATCGTCCTTATCTTCTGGTGGATGGTGGACATGCGCACTTATTAGGCTGATAGTGTAGAAATTATGCTTGAAGCAAGTTATACCAAGTCACTCGTTCACAGATGTTTATTGCAGAATATATCGCCGAAATCTCTTACCCACTACAAATGCACCTCCAAACTCGTACTTCACCTGCTAAAGGAGGTATCACAGGATGCTCGCCGTGGTTATTATTTTTTTTTCGTTTGCGTTTTCCATTTGGTTTTTAAATATAGTTGTTTTAAGTTGTGCTTCACAATGGAGATACAACTACCAATGATACGGTTACATTTAATTTAACAACTTTGATCACAAATTTTCAGGCAAAAGCTTACAAAAACACTGAGATTTAAGAAAATACAAGTTGAAAATGCAAAGAAGTACCAAAACCTCTTTTGAAATCCTGCCAATGTATAAATATATTTTGTCACTTTAATAGCAACTTTCTTAGGTATCATAATCTTGATACCGGAAAAGTAAAACAAAACAGTTTTCCACCGTAAGCTTTCCTGATGTTAAATCATGTATTATAAACATAACATATACTTTCCCAAACATATTGACACGCCCCCTGTATAGTATTTTTGAATGATGCTTGGAACTCCCTTACCTATTCCTATCCAAAATATCACTTAGTAAATATTTTTGTGTAGATACATACCAAGATTTAATATTACAGTCAAAATGCCACGCCCCTTCCTTACCAATGCCCCCTCTAACACAATTTTCATCATCTGACCGGTACTGCTAATTGGTGCCAAGTCATATTTATCATTATTTCAAAAATGTACGAAATTTGTTTGAAGTCAGACAAACGGTGTAGAAAGAGATCGTGTTCACAAGGACATACATACATATATGTAGTACAGAAAAAGATAATTACATTCAGTTTTATATATAAGAAGTAATAGAACTATTAGCAAATTAATTATACAAATATTCAAAATTTGCTTTAAATAATAAGAAAATTTTAGAAAAAAGAAAGAACCTTATAAGACAATTGTAAATATTGCAAACTTCAATTATAATTTATTTTAAAAGAATTTTCATAATTTTAATAATTTAACAAGTTTAAAAATTTTAATATCTAATATTAGAAACGTTGAAAAAGAAAATGCCACATATATTTAAAATATCAACAAGAAAATGTTATATATTTTCAGCATAGAAGAAAATATGCTTTACCACATAAGACGAAAATGCTTGATGTCTCAAATGTTACAGTAAATAGGTTATTATATTTAAAATAGTCATAATTAATATTTAAAAAATTAAATGGCTTCCTAGGGATGTAGTATTTAAGCATTAGCAAATTTAATCAATTTTATTTTCAAATGTAGTCAAGTAAAACAATTAAACTAGTTCAATAGTAAAACTAAAAAAAACTTCCTAGCGTACTTGTAAAAATATGAAATCTTATGCCAAAAAATGGCAGATCGTAGCCATTATTAGTGGCTGTCTCTATGTTACGTTCTGAGCCTTTCTAAGCTATTCTTGTTTAAAACGTTTAAATGCTTAATATTATGTTTATGTCTAACTTACTTACCTTCGCTTATGCCTCCTCTGGATAGTCTAGTTAAACATTTATGTTAATATTTTGTGTCCATTCACCAAAAGGTTCAAAACGCATTTTGTTGTAAAATTGTAAAAAAAAAACAAATTATAAATACATGTATTTCAAATAAATCATTTGATTCTCACTAAAATAAAAATTGTTGTGTTGTTTGTTTTTTAAAGTTTTATATTGATTTTATTAAAATTATGGCAACATTTTTTTTTTATATTTTATAATTATTTTTTAATTGCTTTAAATTATCACTTTAGGCCTAGACCATATTCATTGGATAGCTGCAGCTGCACATAAGGACCCATCAAACTGATAAATGTAAGCACATGATTGGCAGAGTTGCCACTTTGCCCCAACAACTCTGCAGTACGACATGGATGCAGTCCCAAATAAGGCCTGAACAAAACTGGATGCTCCATTTGTGTCAATATCGATAACATGTCAGCGCGGGTTTTCATAGATTGATGCACTGCTTCCGCCGGAAATTCATTGCTAAAATTGCGAAATAGTTTCCAAGCTTCTTCAAGACTCAAAATGCTGCCATCTGTTAGAGAGGAAAAAAGCAGAAGAAACAACAAAAAATTAATAGAAAATTAGATAAAGAACAGAAAGTTTAGTAGTATCCGAAGGTGTAGAGTAGTTTAAAACAACCTTTTAATGAATTATTTGTGACTTAGCTTTTATTCTCATTTTTGATCCCTTGTAATGCCACATGGATCTGCATTACGATTCTCAAAAATTATCACGAAAAATACTAACATAAAATCCAGAGGTTTCTAGTGATGATCCTTTAAAGATCATATTAATTGGAATTCCTAATTGCTTTCGTTTTCTGTGGAAGAGGGCCAGACATGAGCAAAGAACATGCGAAACCGACTCCTCTTCTGCCTTATTTTTGCAGCTCCTACAAAAATTATCCGCAGAAATTTGTATGCCTACCTATAAGACAATGTCCCGTTATAAAACTTAAAAAAATTTCACCTTCTTAGTGCGCTGATTAATCCACCTAGTAATGCTGCAGGTAAAAGTACGATTCTACATTGGGTCTGTCAAATTTACAACATTCCAAGTTATTACTTACTTACTCACGTGGCCATTAAAACCCGTGGTTCTATTATGGCCGACTTCATCAGCTCTTGCCAGGCGCCTCCACTTCGTTCATACCTTCTCCAATTTGTTTCACCACGCTTGGTAAGGGTTTCCTCGGCCTGTTCAATTTATTGGTAGCATGGTCTTCCCCTTTGTTGTCGACCCTGGGCGGTGGTGAAAAGCACCTTTTTTGGTAGTGAAAAACACCATTTTAGTTGGAACTTCATCATTCACACGATACAGATGACACAACCAGCGAAGTCACGCAATTGATATACGCTGCACTAGTCAATTTCGCCTAGTACAGCTTGTGGTTAATTCGAATACGAAAGTCGTTGCCAACTAAAACAGGACCAACGATTTTGCGCCGAACTTTCCCTGGAACACCCCAAGAGCGAATGCATCAGTTGAGTTGAGATATCCATACCTCAGCGTCATAGAAAGACAGTTACGCTAAGCGTCTTTTAGAGTGTCAGTCTTGTCGATCAAGATCTGTGCAACCTAACCGAGTCTGTTGTAGAAACTATTAGCAATTCTTACTCCTTACTTACACTTTTCTCTCCTCGTTCACCATCAAACCCACTTAGACTGATTCCTTTTTTAGCGTTGAGAGCAGCAGTGACACCTCTCTTGGTTTGGCCAACAAAATCTATATCATAAGCGTACACAAGGAGCTGGACACTAAGCCGGATCGAAATTTAGATATCGCCGGACACCAACTCAAAAGTTAGAGGGACTCTTTAAAACTATTTCTGCATCATTTTTTTTTGGATCGGAGAAATCCCCATGGAGCGGTTTTGGTTCTCCTGAACCCTTTTTTTGGCTAAAAAATCAAGTTTTTTGCCTCTAACTTTTTTTTTCTTCAGAATGCATACCCAAGATAAGCAAAAAAGTTAAGATTCTGATAGTACACAAATATTGGTTAAAAAAAATTTTTAAATTTGTTGTCCTTACAAACTCTTTTGAGACCCCAAAAAGTCGATTTTTCATCATTTTCGAAAAGATGTTTCTTTTAAACACCTATAAAATATTTATTTTTCAATCAATTCATATGTATTTATGCTTAGTGAAAAGATATTGAGCTCTTCTTTCCATTGATATATCTTATGGTGTAGTTTAACCAAAACTAAATGCCACAATTATATAAAACATGAGAAATTGATATTCAGAAGGATTCTTCAGCTTAATTATTATTCAATTGCCTTAATTACCGTTAGATTTTGACAAATCTTGGTATGTTTGAGTTTTTAGGTACGCTAAATCGAATTCTGACAACCATTTTTTAGAAAAGTATACGCCAGATGGCGTTCCAGTACAAAATGCATGAATTTCGAAAATATTTTTTTGTAACGCCTGCAATATACGTATTTTTCATGGAACTCACTTTTGATAAAACCACTCCATACGTTATACCATTGGAAAGAATAGCTCAATACTTAACCAATAAGCTTAAATGCATATGAATACCACGAAAAATGTATATTTTGTAGGTGTTGAAAAAAAACACCTTTTCGAAAATGATGAAATATCGATTTTTTGGGGTCACAAAAGAGTTTGTTAGGACAACAAATTTCAAATTTTTTTTTAACCAATATTTGTGTACTATCACAATCTTAACTTTTTTGCTTATCTTGGGTATCCATTCTATAGAAAAAAAAAAGTTATAGGCAAAAAACTTGATATTTTGGCCAAAAAAAGGGTTCAGGAGAACCAAAACCGCTCCATGGGGATTTCTCCGATCCAAAAAAAAATGATGCAGAAATAGTTTTTAAGAGTCCCTCTAACTTTTGAGTCGGTGTCCGGATGACTTTTTTTTTCTCCATACAAAATCGATCCGGCTTACTGGACACCTTTATAGAATATGGTGCCATTTCGATGATACCTGCCTTTCGTAGGCTCCCTTCCGTGATGAAATTGGAGATATTGGAGTAAAGTTGAAACCGCGTTCAGTATTAAAGGCTCCGGAAAGGCCATTCCTACCTTAGCGGAGATATATGTATTGCACAACTAATAAAGTTTTCAGGGGCCTTACTCTGTAACGTGATTCGAAAAGTAATGCGATTCGAAAATTAAATGCGATTCGAAAGTTAAATCGCACTGTGTTACTCTTTTGCATTCCTGACAGTGAGTTAACTTATCGTTCCATGAAATATTCAGTTATAGTTAGTATGACTGACTTTTAAACGTCAAAAATGCGAAAATAAGTGTAAAGAAACAGAAGATACGTCAAAATATTGAATGCGAAAATCGATTTTCAGAGTATCATAATTCCGAATTCGAACAATTTAACTTTCGAATCGCGTTACAGAGTAGGGCCCCAGGTATACCGACTTTGCTATGCACAGGCAATCCCGAATCAGACTTTCGAACGCAGTGTTATAATCAACAAAGAGACGGTTGAGTATAAATCTGCTATCTGCTGATTCGTGGCTTTTTTTCCAGGATTTGGCGTAGTATAAAAAATCTGGGCTATGGTGGGCTTGATAAGGTAAAATTACTGTTTTTGTATAGGTTCGTCGGGCATACTTTCCGCTACCCACATTTTGCTGAAGAGTTCATGCATGTACCTTATCAATTTATCGTCGCTGGTTTAAGGTATTTCAGCTGCCAGGACCTGCTGTTATGTTTTTTTTTTTTTTGAGTCGCTGGGTAGCAATTCTAACCTCGTCATGGCTAGGTGGTGGAATTTCCACTTTATCATCATCGATTGCTGGCGTTCTACTGCGTTCTCCAAGCACGGAATTGTTGGGATTGTCACCCGCAAGTAGATTGGAAATAATCTACCTCCATAATCTCAGTGCGTACTGCATTCATGTAACCAGATCATCATTTTTATCTCTTCAATTGAAACCAGAATTGAAACCTTGGGTTAGACGCTTAAGCTATTGACAGAATTTCCAATCCACCTTCTTGTAATGATACACCTCTATTTACAACTGACTTCAGGGTCTTTCTATATGCGGTGGTTTCTAATTCAGTTACGTCGCGACACTCTTGGTCGTACCATTGGTTTCAATGGTTAAATTCCTCAGCAGTAGTGCGCATGGAGTGGGATATGTGCGCCCCAAATTCCACCAGCGTCATCGAGTCCAGAGTTAAATTAGTTGAGCTTAACCGAGAATTAAGCGAAGTAGACCCCAGCAGTCCGTTGTGATTGCAACTTAACGACATTTAGCTTTCATTGCATACCTATGAGTACATTCTTCGCAGTGCGCAATCGCATGCGAATCTTCGCTGCAATAAGATAGTGGTCAGCGTCGATATTGACCCACCGAATTGTTCGCATATTCTGTACGATTGAAGCGTACCTTCCATCGATCATCAATTTGGTTTCGCATTTTTTGATCCGGTGATAGCCAGGTGGACTTGCGGATATCGAGGTGTTTGAATCTGGTGCTTCTAGCAACCACGTTACGCACCGTAGCGAAGTCGATCAGTCTTAGACCGTTGTTCAAATTGGTCTTGTGGAAACTAAACTGGCCGACATTGGAGCTAAAGATGCCTTCTCTTCCGACCTTCGCATTGAAATCGCCAAGGACTATTGCCACGTCGTGGGCCAGGCAGTGTTAATAAACGTCCTCTAGGCTCGCGTAGAATATGTCCTTTACAGCATCGTTCTTTTTATCGTGAGCGCAAACTATGCATGATGACCAGCCTTTCCTTCATAGGTGTGAACCCGGAAGCAAAGTGGCGTAGTTTTCGCCTTATGAAGAATCCGCATAGAAATTCACGCTTCTCGTAGATGGCAGTGATGTCAGCCTTGTTTTCACGAGTGCTTCCACCAATTGGACAGATGAATCTTCCCTAAAAAGTGCTCATACATTCTAGGTGCATATACATAAATTATTTCGTTTGGGGTAGTCGTCAACGTAGTAGAAGTTCATAGAGACTGATTTAGTTTTCTTTGGACTAGGTTTAGTTTTTTTGGATAATGGGACCCAAATCTAACGCACCTTCCATTTTTATATCTATAGAGACCCCTAAAGTTTAGAGTCAAGAGGAGAAAGGTACTTTTGGATAAGGCACTCTATAAATTTCATGTATTCAAATTTGAGACATGAATTTAAAAGATATTTTTGACAAATACCAAAACCAAATTATTTCTTATCGTCTATTTTTGGATAAAACTCAATGATAATAGCTAACTTATACAATTTTATTTCTGGAAACTTACCACTTTTATGGGCAAGAAAATAGAGCACAGGAACTTGATACGAAATGCTATAAACGATATGATACTCAATTTGAAGCCAGTCAACTGTTACACTGACAGCCGGTAACTGTTCATCCACCAATATCGTCGTTTGTTTCTCCTCCTTGGTTGACAACACTGAGCAATTTTTGACCAACTCATCAGTTTCTGGACTTGCAGTTTGACCGGGAAATGGAATTTTTTGCTTATAAATCAAAAAAGTGCTACCTTCATCACCATTCTGTTAGAAAAAAAGAAAAAGATATTATTAGCATTAAGTTTTTACTTCAATTCTAGAAGCTCGACTGACCAACTTGTGTAGGCTCCAATTATCCTTCAACTTTTCAGATATTTCTAAGAACGCCATAGCATCTCTTAAGAACTCTTGCCACGTCATTGTAAGGCTGGACATAATGTTGCACCTTTTGTTTATAATGCTTTAAAGTTATGTTATGTAAGGCAAGGTTTTAGGTGTCTGTCAAAAATTCAAAATCAGAACATACAAAATTTGTCCTAAAAATGCAAAAATGTATGTAGTTGATAATTGAGATTAAATGGATCATAGATTTAGACGCCTTTTAGTCGCCTCTTACGACAAGCAGGCCAAGCTGTGAGCATATTCTTGAACAGCCCCTGCTCACAGGGGTTTAGAACAGGAGAATTCTGTGGTGTTTTGGTAAAGGGGAATGTGTCATATTTTTTAGAACTAACCATTTGACTTGGTTGTTTAAGCGTGAAGCATTGAAACTGAATAATTTAATTCTTATACAAGCTATGGCTTCTAGTCTTCTTCTTACATCTACCAGATTTTATGTAGTTAAGACTTAAACTTGCATTCATGCTTATAATGTGTGCAAATACAACACATTACAACACATGCAAATATAACTTCCATGAAGTACATAATGCCAAGCTGCAATTTCTTTTCAGTATATACGAAAGCCTCTTGGCCTTATCAGAAATATTACCAGCCAATACTGTCGTACAGGTGCCAGTTGGAATTTCCAAGCGTTTTCAGGTCAGCCTACACTTGATCCTTCTAACGGCAATAAGGGTGTGTGTTCGGAAATGCAAAACAAATGCGCAACCTGCTTTTGCAGGCTGTGCAGAAATCATGACGTTTGACATAAATGATAGAAATGATAGAATGCTGCAATAATTTAGATTGCATTTTAGAACACGTGCGTCAGCGGCAAATTCAGATTCAAGGTCAAGCCTGGTCCTTAGGAGGAGCTTGGTCCTAGTAAATGATGAACTTTCTCTGAAAATACAAAAAGTTAAAAAATTAATATATAATAGTCTTTAATTACAATTTTTTAACTTACTTTTCTTCTTCCATTTTGTTTATCCGAGTGTTCGCAGCGTAAAATAAAATGTTGCAATAAATGCGCAATTGCTGATGTAAAATTGACTTTGCAGAACACACAACGTTTGCAGTGCTGCCAAATTTGCATATCAGAACGTTATGTTTCTACTGCAAAAGCAGGCTGCGCATTTGTTTTACATTTCCGAACAAACCCTAAGACTACCTCTTCTGCGTTGACCGCCACAGAATAATATTCGCTCAACATGATTAAACCAGCGGAGACGTTCAATTTTTATGCGTTTGTGTATGTTGATGTCGGTGTACACCTTATACAGTTTATTGTTTCATCGAATTTGGTAACCGCCAATAACGCAGATTGCACCAAAGATCATACAAAGATTTTTCTACAATTTGAAATGCGTATAGTAAGATGGGCATGATGATTGACTTATAGAGCGTCAGTTTTGTTGGTCGAAAGAGGGCTCTTCTTCGCAAATGTCTACTGAGGCCGAAGTAACATCTGTTGGCAAGAGTAATCGAGTTAAAGTACACAAGGTATTTCGTCACTTCTGCGTTCACTGCAAGACCCACCCACATTATGGTATTATAGCATCACACTCTCATAAAATATCGTGCCACTACTTTTCATATCAGCTGCTCGTATGATCTTCTCCGCCATTAAATTGAAAAAGTCACACGACAAAGAATTACCTTGTCTGAAACCTCGTCTGGTATGGAATGAGAGGAAGAGGTTTTCATTGCGCATATGAGTTTTACAGGAAAACCAAATTCAGACAATACCAAATTCGGATATGGTGGAATACAAGTCTCCCCTTATTGGACTGTCGAAGGCGGTTTTGCAATGGAAAATTATATGATGTGTGTCGATTTGTTTCTCCAAGATTTGTCGGAGTTTAAATATCTGATTGATGGTAGATTTTCCAGGTCTGAAGCCATAATGCACGGTCCAAGTTAGTTGAGGATGAGCTTCAGTCTTTCACATAAAACACTAGACAGGGCCTTATCCAGCGTAGTTGTATTACCTTTCTAGAGAATTGGGCTGAGAAAACTTAGGTTCGAATCGCTTGAAATGCTTTCTTCTGACTATACTCCGCACAGAAGCTTGTGAATGCATTTAAACAGAGCTTCGCCACTGGCCTTAAACAGCTCCGCCGTTTATTATGTCAACTATTTATTCGTGGTGACCGTGGCATGCAGGTTAAGTGTGTGGCTTAGCATGCTCGGAGCCCGAGTTCGATCCCCAGTCGCGGTGAAAAGTTTTTTTCAATAAAAAATTGTTCTGATCGGTCACCACCTCTCTGCAGACAATGGCAACCTTAGAGAATAAATAATGCCATGTAAAGCTTCTTGAGAACATGAACTTTAGCCGTTTGGAGTCGGCATAAAACATGTAGGTCCAGTTCTCGGTCAATTGTGTGCAAACATTTAATAACACTCACAACACAATTGATCATAAGAAGCTCGGTCAAAGTCCTTTCAAGGGCTGAAATGGCCAATTTGTTTGTTTTTTTTTATGTATTCGTTAAAGGGATGGTACTATTTTTATGTCGAAAAAATATATATATTTATATATATTCATAT
Organism: Tetanocera ferruginea; assembly: GCA_958299015.1. Taxonomy (NCBI): domain Eukaryota; kingdom Metazoa; phylum Arthropoda; class Insecta; order Diptera; family Sciomyzidae; genus Tetanocera; species Tetanocera ferruginea. Next base: position 48,341,157 of record OY282640.1, on the reverse strand, counting down.
TTAAATATATTATATTTATACATTATGTATTCATATATATTTTTTGGAGATATGAATAATTTTGGTGTAATTATTTCATATACATGTTATAGTTTGACTTCTTAAGTATATTTGTAAAATTAAAAATTATCGATATATAATTTTTGGCAGCGATTCTCCGGAGCGCCTCGAAAATAAGTTATTTTGCCGTGAACACGATAAGAAGAGGGTAGCGGATCATCTGAAAAAAATCAAAATTATTTTGAAAGGAAATATTTTTCCGCAGTTAACACCGAATAGTTTTTATAATGTTTTTTTTTAGCGTTTTGAAGACAAAAACGCGAAAAATTTAGGTTATTTTATTATTTTAAAATGGAAAAAATAACGCTTCGGCATTACCTGTTGATTTATGTGTAGAAATAGTGTAAACAATTTCAAAACGATTGGTCAAGTAGATTTTTCGGGTTTTTGTACACCGACGTAAAAATTGTTGTTCTTGTTGTTCTAAAAATTGAAAATCGACTTATAGTATTTTTAACAAAAAAATAAATAAAAAATCAATACAAGGGTATGTAGCATATCGTTATTCTGGATTGATATGATTACGAGTATTATGATATTTCGTTTTTAATACTTTATGTTTATATACTTTGAATTATATACTTTATGAATTTTGTCGTTAACTTTGAATTTGTTATTATTTAAAAAAAAAATCATGAAAATGAAAAATGAAAAATATAAAATTCATTCGAGCTACAAAATCAACAGAAGGAAGACGTTTTTATTAATAAAACATAAAAATATATACAGGTTTTTAACTTCAAATTCAACCTTTTCCATTTCAAAAAAAACTTTTTCCATTTCAAATTAAACTTTTTCCATTTCAAATTAAGAAATGTGTAATACTTTTCGATAACATGTTTATAATTCAATAAAAACCTAAAATAAATCTATTTCTTGGCTGAGGTTTAATTTGAAATGGAAAAAGTTTTTTTTGAAATGCAAAAGTTTAATTTGATTTGGAAAAAGTTTAAATTGAAATGGAAAAAGTTTTTTTTGAAATGGAAAAGGTTGAATTTGAAGTTAAAAACCTGTATAAACTGAAGCTCAAATCCTACAGGTATAATTTTTTATTCTTACACAGAATCATCAAATCCATTTCCGTACAGTAAAACGCTGTCATTCAGGATGTACAATGCATTTTCTTTCCCTTGTCTTTGTTGCATTCTACCCACTTTTCTTGTACTTGCCGCTTATTCGATCGCTATGGTTATTCGTAATTCGTCAAACGCGCGCGTCCATTGGTGAGCACTTTGGTCTGTAGAGATGCTCATTTCATTCAAAAAGCACAATAAAGCAGAAGATCCTTTATTGAAAGTGCATTTGCAAACGGACTTGAAGAAGATTTCAGGTAAGCGCATCGCGCAGCTTCAAATCTTTATGCTAATTCAACGTTGTCAGGCATATATGTATAAAAATCTAAATGAAATGTTGTTCATTCCGAGAAAAAAAATTATGAAGAAATGTCTCAAAATTTTTTAAAACTGTACCATCCCTTCAAGAAGTAAGCTTCTAGTCGCAAACTGTATGAAAGCACAATGCAAGCTTCAGCTTTCGCGTAATTCGAGAATTTCCTAACCTTATTCAGGTTCAAGTTCAATAAAAAGCACTAAAATTAAAAAATATTGATATTCTTTTTAGTTCCTCCTATTAAAACTCTCTCTCGTAAGTCAAATCGAGGATAGATGCTCTTTTTTTCCCCGATATAAGCAAAAAAAAAATAACATTTCCATGGGGTAGCTTATTTAAAAATTGTATACTTACTTTTGCTGGACGGTCACACTTTTTACTATAAATTATATTTTAAAAATGAAATATTTGGCAATTTATGTTTTATAAATTTTATTTTTTTTTTACTTTAAACAGCTGGGCTAAAATAACACTAAACATTGAAGAGTTACTACATTCAAAAGGCAATTTATTTTTAAACACATAGGTTCTTACATTTTTTATGCATAAGCTTAAAGAACTAAACTATACAATTTTTTTTGTTTTGAAACTTAAATCATTTAATTCACAAAAAAAAATTCAATAAAAGAAACAACCTTCAAGCATACAATAGATTTTAACTCTTGGCATTTTAACATTTTGTTTTTCAAATTAGAGTAGAAAATGAAAAATCGATATTAAAATATATTGAAGTTAATATATCTGTGCTCACATTCGATAACCGCCTTAGTCGACTTTAGAAGGAACTTAATTGAAGAATTGACGCGTCTGGAAATAAAAGTCTGGAGCGTTATTCTAGTCGAAGAACTTTTCATAGATCTTATCTGGCGGTTGAAGACTTTAAAACAAGATTTCTGAAAACATTGACATCGGATTATAAGTTAGGCGATTATCGCTTATGGCCACAGATTTTTTTACTGAAAATTTAAAATTACTTTATTTTTTTTTTACATAAACTATACATAAAAATCACTTTTTGAATTTAAACATTACTAGTTTAACATAAACTAGTTGTAAGCTTTTAAGTTGTACTACATTCATTTATTTATTATTATTTTTAACAGAAGTACTTGGTGGAATTTGTTTTAAACAATTGAAAACAATTTGGTAAGTGTTACAATTTAATAAATATTTTTAGTAAAACTTTTATAAATAATTTTTTTTCTATTTCATACTTCAAGATATTCAAGAGGTTTATCAAGTGTTTCTATAACTGAAAAGTAAAAAAAACTTAATAAAACTACACTGAAAGGATTTCATGAAATTCGGTAATATTTATATAACTTTCAAAAGTAATATTTGTCCGAATTCAGACTTAACGATATTCAAGAGTTTTATTTTCGGTGTTTCTATAACTTCAAAATAGCGATTAATTGAAATTTAAAAAAAATAAAAAAAAACACCAACGCTGAAGATTTTTTTTTTAATTTGACAACAGTTGAATTCATGAACAAATAGCAACTCTGTTATTATTTTAGACATTTATTTACTGCTTTTGTTGTTCATTGTTTATTGTTTTACACTTCACCTGAACAGGTCAGGTGCAAAAATCAGTAAAAATTAATTCTTTTATTTTTATCACTTTAATTTTTTTATTTATTTTTTTTTCTTTTTATTTTATTTCAATTTTTTAATTTTTATTTTATTTCAATTTTTTAATTTTTATTTTGTTATTTTTATTTCATTTTTATTTTTTTATTTTTATTTTTTGATTTTTTTTTTTATTTTATTTTATTTTTATTTATTTTTTGTTTATTTTGTATTCTTTTTATACTTATTTTTTAATAATTTTTTTTTTATTTCTTTATTTTTTTATTTAGTTTTTTATTTTTATTTATTTTTTATTTACTTTTTATTTATTTTTATTTATTTTTATTTATTTTTTTATTTATTTTTTAATTATATTTTATTAATTTTTTATTTATTTTTTTTTATTTCTTTGTTTATTTTGTATTTATTTTTATTTATTTTTTATTTATTTTTTATTTATTTTTTTACTTATTTATATTTATTTTTATTTCTTTTTTATTTATTTTTTATTTCTTTTTTATTTATTTTTTATATACTTTTTATTTATTTTTTTGTTTATTTTTTGCTTATTTCATATTTATTTTTTAATTATTTTTTATTTATTTTTATTTATTTTTATTTATTTTTATTTATTTTTATATATTTTTATTTATTTTTTATTAAATTTTATTTATTTTTTATTTACTTTTTATTTATTTTTATTTATTTTTATTTCTTTTTATTTTTTTTTTTTTATTTTTATTTATTATTATTTATTTTTTCTTTATTTTTTAATTATATTTTATTAATTTTTTATTTAATTTTTTTTATTTTTGTTTATTTTGTATTTATTTTTATTTATTTTTTATTTATTTTTTATATACTTTTTATTTATTTTTTTGTTTATTTTTTACTTATTTCGTATTTATTTTTTATTTTTTTTCATTTATTTTTATTTATTTTTTATTTACTTTTTATTTATGTTTTTGTTTATTTTTTGTTTATTTTGTATTTATTTTTTTAATTATTTTTTATATTTGTATATATTTTTATTTATTTTTTATTTCATTTTTTTTTATTTTTTATTTATTTTTTATTTATTTTTATTTATTTTTTATTTATTTTTTAATAATTTTTTATTTGTTTTTTATTTATTTCTTATTTATTTTTTATATATTTTTTATTTATTTTTATTTAGTTTTTATTTATTTTTTATTTATTTTTTTTTTGTATTTTGTATTTATTTTGTATTTATTTTTTATTTATTTTGTATTGTTTTTTATTTATGTTTTTTTATTTATTTAACTTATTTTTATTTATTTTTTTTATTTTTTGTTTATTTTGTATTTATTGTTTATTTATTTTTTATTTATTGTGTATTTATTTTTTTATTTATTTTTTATTTATTTTTTATTTATTTTTTCTTTATTTTTTATTTATTTTTTATTTATTTTTTATTTATTTTTTATTTATTTTTTATTAATTTTTATTAAGTTTTTATTTATATTGTTTTTATTTTTAATATTTGAAAATAAAAATTTGGCCACGAGCACGCCATACTCCCATACAACCCACAGTAGTAAGTCAATAAAGGTATTCATATTTGAGTTTAAGAGATAAAAATTAACACGTGTGCATGTTACATCAAAATTAAAATACATACGTCCTACAGATAACGTATATAACATGGGCGTCCTCCTCTTACATACACGCTCACCTCGCATACAAGCCCTAAACTGAAAACTTTATAAAGAGGCTTATAATTAGTTATAACAATGCAAAAAAATTAACGTTATCCGTTCATGGACACGTCGACCTTCCTTAAAGTTCTCAAATTGAAAACTCTATATGGAGTTACATCAAAACTTTGATAACTACAAAAAACGGGTGTCACTTAGTGTAACGATCCCATAGAGCGAGCAGTCAAAAATAGAAGGAGCAACCGTAGAATCATGAACCCTTGTGGAAATATACATATTCTTTGATAAGAGAAAAATTCTCACAGAAGTGTGATCAAAACGGCCAACTAATACACCCACCACTTATATAACCGAAATCGGTAATCTGGTATATTATTCCAAAACAGCATCATCCCAGAGCAATATTGGGACACCTGGTTCTTGTATAGAAACAAATAGATCGGTTAACTAAAGCATTTAAAGAATGGGGAATATTTCACCAAAAAACCATTCCAGAGTAATACAATTTGGTACACCTAATTATTTTAAAAGAAAAACTAGTTGGTGTGAAAAAGAAAGGAATCGGCCAACTAATTCGCCCACCTCTCATGTAACCGAAATCGGTTATCTGGTTTATATTCCCAAAAATGATAACAGAGCAATGCCATTTTATGCACCTAGTTTTTTTTATAGGAACAACAAGAAGTTGGGAAAAAGAACCAAATCGACTAACTACAGTCGAACTTCTCTATAACGAACTTCTCTATAGCGAATTTCTCTCTATAACGAATTGTTTTCAAAAACACTACATTTTCCTAATGTTTTTCACACATTTTTACCTCTCTATAACGAATTTCTCTATAACGTAGTTTTCTCTGTAACGAAGCTTATTTAACAACACAGCTGGTGTTTTATGTACCAAATAAACCTCTCTATAGCGAATTTTTTTAGCAGTCGCAAAATTCCAATGAATTTATGCGCACACAAATATTGCGGTAAAATACGTTAAATTTTGTTTGCCTATTTCAAGGAAAAAAAAAACAAATGAAAGTGAGTAAGAAAATCTTTGTTTGTAATAAGTTTTGGTTGTGGCTGCAAGGTTGTGATCAAATTAAGATGTCCAAGCGAAAAAGTTTATCTTTTGAAAAAAAGTGTCTTATTATTTCTACAGTATCACAAGGAAATAAAAAAAAGAAGGATATTGCTGAAGAGTTTGGAATTTCTGCAACTACTTTGTCAACAATTTTGAAGAATAAAGATAAGATTCAAGAATCTAGCTCTTCTGGTCTACTTAAGAAATTTAAGAAAGCTAGATCCTGTGAGTATCCTGATGTTAATGAAGCCATGATAAAGTGGATCACCGTTGCAAGGCATAAGAACATTCCACTTTCCGGACCGTTAATCAGAGAAAAAGCTGTGGAGTTTGCAGAATCATTGGGACATTCCGATTTTGTTGCTAGCGCTGGTTGGCTAGATAAATTTAAACGAAGACATAACATTGTTGGAAAAGTTGTTTGTGGTGAAAGCGGATCCATTGATATCCAAACTCGGGATGATTGGATACAAAATATTTTACCTTCCCTTATTCAAGAATATGATAAGAATGACATATTTAACGCTGATGAAACCGGATTGTTTTTTAAATGTTTGCCATCCAGAACACTAGCCTTTCGAAATTAAAAATGTGTTGGTGGCAAAAAAAGCAAGGAAAGAATAACTGTCATGGTAGGTTCAAACTGGAGTGGAACAGAAAAACTTAGACTGCTTGTCATAGGAAAATCAAAAAATCCTCGTTGTTTTAAAGGATTACAATCTCTAGAAGTGGATTACGAGAATAACTCAAAATCTTGGATGACTAGTGAATTATATGAGAAGTGGCTTCTAAAGTTGGACAAAAAATTTGCGGCTCAAAAAAGGAAGATTTTACTTTTTATTGACAATTGTCCAGCACATCCAAAATCAGCACAATCGAAGCTAACAAATATTAAAATTGCTTATTTTCCTCCAAATATGACATCATCCCTACAACCAATGGATCAGGGAATAATACAGAATCTGAAACATCACTATAGAAAGCGAATTCTAAAGAAAGTTCTGTGCAATTCAGAGAAAGAAACTCCTATGTCAATAAACTTACTTGATGGAATCAGAGATTTAAGTAAGGCCTGGAGCTCCGATGTCAAAAAGGAAACAATTTCAAACTGCTTTAAAAAAGCTGGATTTGGTGAAGGCATTGAACTACCAGTGGATATTGAAGATGAAAACATTCCTTTGGCAGATTTGTGGTCCGCGTACATCGAAGAGAACAACATTGAGGATGTCACTATCGAAGATTACATTAATGTTGACAACGAAACATTCACTATGGAGTGCCCTTCCGATGAAGATATTCTGCAAAGCATTCTATCAAATCAGTATGGGATTAATAGTAAGTACAACATATGCACTCAAGAATCATGAAGAATACCCACTAATAAATTTTTTATTTAGTTTCAGAAAATGACGACTCTGACGCTGATGAAGAAGGAAATGAATTACCAACATTTTCTCAACTACACTCATCTTTCAACACAATAAGAACATTTATGGAATCCAGAAATAATGTCCCGGATGAAATTTTTTCCTTCCTCAATAGATGTGAAGATTTTGTCGATGAAGAGAAATTTAAAAGTTTAAGGCAAACGAGAATAACGTCGTTCTTTCATATTGAATAAGTTTCAATGTTATTAAATTTGTGTGTATCGAAATAGCATCTAAATGAAATAAAAAGCTAGTGTTTATATAAACATACATACAACCAAATAATCAGTAGTTTCTCTATAACGAATTTTCTCTATAACGTAGAAATCGGCGATCCCCAGTGACTACGTTATAGAGAAGTTCGACTGTAATACACCCACCTCCCATATAACCGAAATCGTTAAACTGGTATCTATATTTCAACAGAAATTTATTCCAGAGTAATGCAATTTGATACACCTAATTCTATTACAGGAACAACAAGTTGGTGCGAAAAGAATGAAATCGGCATTCTGGCGGCGTTCCTTGTGATCCGATGGAGAGTGGTAGAGATGTGTCGTTCCGAACCTGTATAGTTCCAGTCGTTCCTTCGATTCATTTTTAACAAGTTCCGGCTCCAATGATTGTTTTTTTTTTCTTAAGTAATATAGTCTTACACGAGTTTTGTGATTGACTACAAGTGCAAAGATGATGTTTGTAAGCGAACGAAAGAACTAATGTATGAAATGGAAGGATGACAATTCGTCGTTCTTGTTGCAATGCTCTCTTCATTTGATTTTGAACATGCTTTCGTCAAATAGAACTAACGGAACTGATAGTTCCGCAGACATGTATATATCTGATTGAAGGACATGATAAAGAACTATTGGAAGATGAACATTCGAACGGGCGGAACTAGATAGGTCCAGGATATGTTTGTTTTGCTTTCGAGGCAACTGCTGCACATGAACATGCTTAAATAATTAAAATATGTGGAATGAATTTAAGTAAGGAATGAAGGATAAGGTTTGTTATATTATGCAAATGAGTGTCAAGCGGATATGGCAACCCAGGCGACAAACTAAATGAACTACCGAAGAAGAGAAGAAACGATACGACAGGCATTCGTTGTGTAGCACGTAAGCGTGATCGTCGACAAACCAACTAAAGCGAACATAAATAAATATTTATACCTTTCATTGATTCTAAATAAAAAACTTTTCTATTCTGACATGAGTATTGCATTTATGAAGAGCTAATTTAATAATATATATTTCTATCTGAGCTTTCTGAGATTTCTTTCTATAAATTTAAGTACTCAAACATTCTTCAAAAGTGCAAAGGAACAACATGCTTCCGCGAACAAGTGCCGATGCACAAAAGAAACGTTCCATGTTCGTTCCGGCTCGGGAACTGTTTAACACAAGCCTAGAGAATGGTGAAGTCACATCAAGTGAGGTAGCCTTTGAGCTACCACTGGAAACGGCACCCAAACTGCATTCAAGCTTGCTGAATAATACAGGTTCACAAAAGTCAAACTACATTCCAAGCTCACCAAATACACTCCTGGCAGCACAACTCGACTCTATGGGAGCTATACCTTCAATAAAGGCGATGACAACTTCACCATGGTTCGCAACAAAAGGGCCAAGCGGTTCAACGTTGGAGACATTTTGAATTTGAACATATCAAGATTTCCTGCTCTGTCCAGTTCCAATCGATTTGCGGCGCTTGCAGACATAAATATAGAATCCACGCCAAAATAAAATAAAAAACAAAAAAACAGAAAAGTAAGTTCAGACAAAAGTGATGTGGCCATTATAAAAAACAATAAATATTGCACACCTATTATCGTGTACCACGTAAACATTAAAACTTTAGTAGACCAGTTAGAAAAAAAAAATTCAAAAAATTTAGTTTAAAATAATTAATAAAATTAAAAACAAAACCAAATTGTATTTTAAAAATCCATGTGCTCATCAAATAATGAATAGAAATGATGGCTCTATTGAGAGAAAAGAAAATTGAGTCATTTTCGTTTACCTCTAAGCAACTCAGGCAGGTTAGTTTAATTTTGCGCGGATTAACGGATTGACTGAACGTTTCTGCTTCAAGTAAAACCTTGTTTCAAAGGAAGCTTGCTCCAATTGTAACTCGTACCGTAGGGGAAGGGAAATATTTTCATTTTGGAATAAAAAGTCAACTCTTGAAGTAAAAAGATTTGCTCCTTGGCATTGATTGCATTCAAATTGATGTAGGCATCGATGTCTTACCTCTTTTTAAAAGTAGTTCCACGGGGCTTTGGCCAATCTTAGCCAAAATTGTAAATTTAGAAGTAGAGTGTTTATTTTTAATTGGAGTTTTTTGTGGTGTCGGGAAGCCGCACTACATAAACATTTTTTGCATGATTTCGTTGAAGAATTGAAGCTTTTACAAAGTGATGGTCTCTGTTATAATGGGGAAAAAAATAATTGTCACAATTCGAGCATTTATATGTATTTATATACCATGTATACGTGTAACATTTATAATAAGAATTTTATGTATTTAGAAAATTATCATTCACACTTATTTGTGCATAAGAAAGGGAAGTATATATATATATAAGATATATAAGTGCTTATATCCCAATTGTAATACAATTCTATTTTGTCATAATTCTTATGAAGTGCACTTCTCGTGTCATCAGAACAAAGATGCGTGTTTCAATTGTTCAGTAAGCCAGTGCAAGTATATTGGGTCAGGCCATACTGATATATACCGCCATGTTTTAAAACATGATTTCAATGCTAAAAACGTAAATTGTCCGATTTTTCAGTGTTCCAAAGCATTCAGAAACAAGTCATCTTTTCGTTCACATTTCGTTCAAAAAATTTTTCTTGGCGTAGACAATGTGCACAAAGAATGTTTTTATTACTATGTTCCATTGCTAGAAACTTTAACCCTCTCATGCCCAATGTTGCCTATAGGCAACATTGTGCTTATATGCTTCTAAGTCCCGTTATTTTGATTTGTTTGACGTGCGGTTTTTTTCATTATGTAGTCATATGTTTTGTGCAAGCTTATATCTATTTGTTGTATTGTAAGCTGTTCACGATTTCATTCAGTAGCCGTTCTCAGTAGAGTGAACTTGTCAAAATCGTTTCGCGAAAAAAGTGTTTATAGGAAAAGTTTTAAAAAGCATTAAAATAATTGTTTTATTGTAAAACCAAGTGAAGAATATAAATAAATAAATGTAAGAGAATTATTTAGAAAAAAAAAAATCATGAGATAAGTGTTTAGTTTGTTTATAATATTTTTGTAAAAGTGCTGTTGCCTATAGGCAACATTGGTCAAGTGTGGTAATTTCTGAACAATGTACATTTCTTTATGTATATACATACTTAGATGCGTCCAAGAGGTCTAACACAGGCAGAAATTGAAAAAATTACTAATTTGGACTGGGATGATTCTGAGGATGAGGAAAATGAAGAAGAGCAGGAAAGAACAGTAAATTTGGAAAACATCATCGAAGAAACGTTAAAAAATGTGATTGATAATGGCGAAAATATGGAAGTTGATTTAATTGAGGAACTAATTAGCAGAGAAAATGACGGAACAGAAACTGAAAATAGAGAGGTTATACAGGAGGTGATGGAGAAAATTGATTTGCAAAGTTTGAGGTGGAGGAGTCAAGAGCTTACGGATTGTAATACCAGTTGGAAAAGCGAAGTGCCCAGCAGTGAAGTGAAACAACCAATCGAATATTTCACCCAGTTCTTTACAGATGAAGTCTGGCAGAAGATTTGTGACGAGACAAAATTGTATGCGGTACAAACTAATGGAACGGAGTTAAAATGTAATGTTTCTGAAATAAAAAGATATGTTGGTATATTACTATACCTTGCTGTAGTCAATATTCCAACATATAGAATGGCATGGGCGCAAAATTTCAAATTGATGGCTGTTGCAAATGCATTGCCAAGAAATAGATTTGAAAACATTAAACAATTTTTTCATCTAAACAATAACTCTGTTCAGCCTCAAAAGGGTCAACCTGGGTATGATAAATTATACAAAGTTCGCCCATTGCTGAATTTTATAAAGAGAAAATTCAATGAAATTCCCCAAGAAGAATTCCAAAGCGTGGATGAGCAAATGATTGCATATAAGGGTAATTAATTTAATGTACATATATAAATAGCTTTCTATCTAATGCAGAAATATATTTTTTATTAGGTCAACACAGTTTGAAACAATATCTGCCAAACAAGCCCCACAAGTGGGGATTCAAAATGTTCACTAGGGCTGGTGTATCTGGCATAATGTATGACTTTACTCTCTACATTGGAGAAGGAACGTGTGAGTCTTTTGGTTTGGGAATATCATCAGACATTGTTTTAGCTTTAGCATCCAATATTCCGATGAACCAAAACTTCAAATTATTTTTTGACAATTGGTTTACATCAATAAGCTTGATGATTGCGCTATAAAAACGAGGAATATTATCCGTTGGGACAATCCGAAGCAATCGTTTGAAGAACTGTGCTCTAAGCAGTGAGAAGGAGCTTCAAAAACGAGGACGGGGTTCAAGCGATTTTAAATATGAGGCAACGCACAATTTGATTGCTTGCCGTTGGTATGACAACAAGAGTGTACAACTGGTTTCCAACATGAGTGAGTGCAAGAGATGGTGCCGATATCTCGTCCAGGTATAGTTGAATGCTATAACAAACATATGGGAGAGGTTGATCTTGCTGACATGCTGATAGAATTATACAAAATCAACCACCGCTCAAACAAATGGTATATGCGCATAATATACTGGTGTATAAATTCTTCTATAGTAAATAGTTGGCTGTTGTATCGCAGAGACCTCAAACATACAGACAGCGAAGTGAAGCATATACCACTAATAAAATTCAGTTGGACATTGCCAACGAGCTTTTGAACGCAACTCAAACAGCAGTTTTACCAAGGAAAAGGGGTCGCCCAACATCTCTTCTTTGAACGATGGAGTCAACTCCGTCATCACCAGGTTCTATACCATCGGCTCCATCATCACCAGTTCTTTCGACGGCCTCAGAATCAAGCTCCCACAAAAGAGCGTATGTTGCAGAACCTGCCAAATCCACACGATTTGACAATATTGGTCACTGGGTAGAATGGGGAGCAAAAGGTAGATGCAGGCTATGCCACACTGGTTATCCGCGCTCTAAATGTAGCAAATGCAACGTATATTTGTGCTGTAATCCACAAAAAAATTGTTTTGTATCTTTTCATACTTAAATTTCAATAATAAAAAATACATGTTTTCTTAAAATTTACCACTATTGCCCAATATTGCCTATAGGCAACATCCTGTAACTGACGAACCAGGATACCAAGGACTTTGAATTTTTTGTCAGTTCATATCTGACTCAAGACTAACATATATCATGCATAAAAAAATTTTAGACCCGCCCATTTTAATTCGGGCATGAGAGGGTTAAAAAGTTTATTAAGTGACAAAAATTATTTTGAAATATTTTGCCAAGAAAAAAGATCGGAATCCAACTTATATTGCGATTACAATGATGGTTCAATATACAAGAATTTTTTAAATTTAAAATTTATTTTCAGTTTGGTACAACAATAGACGCCATTAAAAAAAACCGCAGCATTCTTACTCCTTGGATAACAATTATTGGTAAATATTCACTTTATTCCAGAGTTCAGAGTGTACCATAAAAAAGGCTTTAGGGCTGTCACCTTATATTAAATTTTTTTAAGAGTTTTAAGCATTGTTCCTTCCTAGTTTAAAGGGCGCTGATTTCGAATCTGAGATCAGAATTTTAAAATTCAAAATCACTGTTTGGGTTGACACCTAATTGTTTTTATTTGCACCAATTCGGTGCTCTGGCGAACTGTTAGGTAAAAATGGGTAACTGAATCCGAATCCGTTGTCAGAATTTCAAAATAATGAAAGGGTTTATATGATAGGGTTGCCACCTAAAAATATGTTTATTTAAATTCAAGATGGCTGTTTGGGTTGCCACCAATTTTTTTATTTTTACGAATTCGGTGGTTGGTACCACAACGGATTTATGTACGAGCTCACGTGTGTACACGAGCGGAAATTTCTGTACTCTGCCTTATATGTAAACAACATGTGATAACATGCTACAAAAATTAATTTTTCTTCAGATTCATCAGTAGAGAAAAATAAGACATGTATTTCCTACATATGGTTAGAAGGGGAGATTACATCAAAGGAGGAATTTTTTGATTTGATAGATCTGGTGACACAACTGCTGTGCTATTATTATACCTTCAATATTGTTTATCCAAAAAGTGTATCTCAAACTTTTGAGTTTTTAATCAGATACTTTTTCAAATTTTATCCATCCCAAATGAGGGGTCAAAAAAAAAAACATTAGCAATTTAAGAAAAATTAATACTCTCATAAGAAAACTCGATCGAGTTACTCAATCTGAAATTGTGTAGTGATTTTGACTTTTTCTTGATTTTTTATGTTGATTTCCATTTTTTCTTTAAATTATTTATTTTTATTGTATTTATATAATTAACCCATTACCGCCCTCTGTCCCCATATGAGGACACCCGTTTAAAGAGAGACAACTATAAGTAATACCGTTATGTTTCTCATTGTAAATACACATATGACTGCTGCAGGCTACGTGTGATTTATAAACAAAGACACGTGGTCCCAAGAGCAAAACAAGTGTTATTTTTAGTGTTTTGTAATATCGATATCGATTCGGTTGTGTTTGGTAAAAAAGTTTCACTGTTTTTAAGTATACCAAGTGATTTAGAATTGGTAATTCTTGGTGTTTAATATCTCGATTGCGTGTAGAGAAGCGTGTTATATTTGAAATAAACAAAAAGTGAAAAATTTGACTACAAGGTAAGTTTTTATAGGACTGTCCCCAGTTGGGGACAATGGGCTGATCAGTAATACATTTTATTATTTACCAGGTTCTTGAACGTCTACAGTATGACACATCAGAATATTTTTAAAAGCCGCAATGACTTTTTGCAACTTGAAGAGGCCGTTAATTACATAATGGAGAACGATGACGTTGATGCTAACTATGATATGTTAGTCGTGCCACCAAACCTTGCTGTTGTAAGTGACGAGGATGAAGGAAATGAAGATGATTTGATAGATGAAACTATGCCGAATGATGTGCCGGGAACTATTGAACTTGTTCCAATACCACAGGATGAGAGTAATTGCAACTCGGATTGGGATGATAGTGACGATGAGCCACTGTCTAGATATATAAAACACAAAAAAGTCGATCAACGTGATTTTGGAGTTCCTAAATGGAGATATATTTTTCCAACCTATAGCACAACTTATAATTGCAGTGGTGCAGTTAGGAGTAGAGTGGATGATTTTGGAAAAGTTATGAATCTGCATACACCTGTGGGCTTGTTTGAAAAAATTATTGATAACGATATTCTTGATTTGATAATCGAAAACAGTGTCTTATACGCCAATCAAAACAACAGACATAACTTCAATCTTGACCGGGAAGAGTTAAAGCGTTTTCTGGGAGTTTTATTGTTCAGTGGGTATAACCACCTACCTACAGAGCGAGCATATTGGAGTTTGGATGAAGACCTTGGGGTCTCTTTGGTCGCAAGTACAATGAGACGAAATAGATTTTTAGAAATAAAGAAAAACTTGCACTTCGCCGATAACAGCAAAATCATAAATTCGACTGATAAAATGTTCAAAATTAGACCTCTTTGCAATCTAATTGAAAGAAATTCATGTCAATGGGGTGTTCTCCACGAAAACTTGTCAGTAGACGAATCCATGATAAAATATTTTGGGCGCCATTCTGCGAAGCAGTTTATTATGGGAAAGCCAGTGCGGTTTGGTTATAAGAACTGGGCAGCAACAAGTTCAGATGGATACTGCTACACTTTTGATGTTTATTGTGGTAAAACTACAGAAGTAACCACTGACCCTTTAGGCGAAAGAGTTGTTAAATCTCTGCTTGCAAAAATGCCTATAGTTCCAAAGGAGCACATCGTATATTTCGACAACTTCTTTACAAACTACCATTTGTTGTGTGAATTGAAACGTTTGGGATATAGAGCCACTGGTACAATACGAGATAACAGAACAAAAAAATGTCCACTTATACCCGTCAAAGAAATGAAGAAAAAGAGTTTGAGAGCAGAATATGATTATCGATTTGACAAAAATAATGAAATCGCAATAGTACGTTGGAAAGACAACAGTGTTGTTACGATGGCAACAAATTTTGATCATATAAATCCACTAGGAAAAGTGAAACGATGGTGTAAGGATCGAAGGGAAAAGGTGGACTTCCAAATACCAAGACTCTTCGTCAATTACAACCAGGGTATGGGAGGTGTAGATCAAATGGATCAATCCATTAGCCTCTATAGAGTGTCCATAAGAGGAAAAAAGTGGTGGTGGCCTATATTTACGTATCTATTAGATTTGGCAGTTAGTAACGCGTGGCGGTTGCATGTTATAAGGTGTAAAGCTGAAAATAATCAACCGATGGACCAATTATCGTTCAGACGAAGCATTACTCGGGCGTATTTACAACCTACAACATCACGACATCGCAATTCCTCGTCCGTAGTAGTTAGTGACGATCGGAAAAACAACGGCCATAACCCGGAACGCATATCAAATCAATTACGATGTGTTGTTTGTCATGCAAAGTGTCGCTGGAGATGTGTATTATGCACAAAAACACTTTGTGTTGAACGAAGCTGCTTTGGGCAATTTCATAATTAATCTGCCCATTGTCCCCATGTAGGGACACCCCTTTTTCTCAAAAGTGAGCAATGAATTTTAAGTTTTTTTATGGAATCCCTTTTATTTAGTCGTTAATGAATTAATAAAAATCAATTAAAGCAATTTTTGACCGACAGTTTTCTTTTGGGCGTTAATGGGTTAAAAACCTGTGAATTTTAAATACTTTTTAATTTGTTGTCTTTCAGCTAATAAACGTGATTTTCGTCAACGAAAATAATAATAAAATATGTTTAATTTTACTGCATTTTTGACTGTAAAAGAAATGTTGAATTTTACTACTATAACAGAAGTAAATGTATATGACTTTATAAGAAGAAGTAAAATTAAACAAAAGATGTTTAATTTTGCTTCTTATGATGTTGTAATTGAGCACCATTTGTTTAATTTTACTACATCAATTTAAGTAACAATAAGCAGTGGTTGTTGAAGTTTACTTTTATTAAAATAGTAACTAAGTGATTAAACATATATGGAGTAAAATTACATAAGTGATGTTTGATTTCACTTAAACATCAATAATAAATATAATGTTGAATTTTACGATCGTATAAATAGCAAAATAAGTGTTGAATTTTAAACAAGGGTGTGTAAATTCACTGCATTTATAACTGCAAACCTGTTGCCAACAAGTATTGTAGTAAAATTCAACAAAAACTTTTTAGAGTGTATTAATGCTGGATTTTTAAACTATGTTTTTGATATGTATGGGAATGACAAAAATGTTGAATGTTCCCATCTTAGTAGCGTCTTTAATTTAAAGATAGATTACTTGCCATTAAGTGAAGAAGAATTATATAGAACTTACAAATATAATTTTCACAAGTATATGTCTCCTGATAATCTTGATGAAAATATGTTTGATGACCAAATTGAACCATTATCCTTTGATGATGAGGATAAACTGATGCATGATATATATGCTTGACTTATTTCATGAATGGAGAGACAATTTTGAAAAATATATGTCTGTGAGAAATACTGTCTTATCGGAGGTAACTGATATATTCCTTCGCATTTATTTACCAAATCTTATGCAAATAGCTGGAGAAGAAAACGTGCATGTTAAATATCGTGGACTTTTCCGTGTTTTTAATATTAATGATGCAACATCGTCTATAATAGTACCGGCGCATATAAAAAATGATAATGTCTTGATGATAATGTCCTTCAGAGTCAAGTTTTATCAGAGGTGCTGGCTGCTGTCGCATTTTCTGTATTATTAGGTGACAAAAATGTCGTAGTGAATTTATTAACTATGATGGTTCGCAATAAATCACCACGTACTATTGGTGACTTAATGTTAGATAGTTGGATTCCGTTTCGGATAACTTTAATTAAAGTAAGCCACAATGCCTTTCATGGCTGCAGTAAATGCTTTCAAGTGGGAAAGAAAGTAGATCGAGTCATTATTTTCAATATAGTAAAAGGTGCACCAAGAACTGACGAAAATTTCAAAACTAGATTGTGTCCTGATCACCATAATGTCAGTTTTTAAGAAAGTTGTTCAAGTTTGGAAACTGTAAACATTAACATGGTATCGCAGTTCCCAATTCACTCGATGTATTTGGTTGATTTAGGTGTGTCTAAAAAACTACTCAAATAATAGTAAATAAACGCAGTTATAATGAAAAATTTGCTATGTGGTATCTCCTTACGGTTTTGGTTCGCCACATTCCACAAGAGTTGGATCGCTCACCTCGACCTCTGGAAGATCTCATTCATTGACAGAGAAATAATTGTTTAACTCTTTCCGGCGCGATGGTATGAAAACTATACCACTTATCTAATTAATTTTCCTCCATTCTGTGTGCAATGGTATATTCGAAATACCACTTTTATATGTAGATTTAAGCTTATATTTAAGAAAAAAAGAAATATACCAAATATTTGAAAGAGATAGATATATATATATTTTGAACTAAACTTGAGTACCATCTGTCAAGTGTTGACAGTGTTTATCATTATTTAGTAAATTTCTGCAAAACACGTGCGTTAGACTTCATACTTGTATAATTTTTGATCAATAAGATAGTGAATAACGTGCTTGAAAATAGTAACATCAAAAATAAATAAAAACTTTTGAAGTAGTGAAGGTTAAAGTTGATGGTATAAAAATAATACCACTGCGCATTATATCCATGGCTAAAAACAATAAACTCAAAGACAGTGATATTTCCTATATATTGGAAACAATCGAGGATGAAGTTGTTGTGGAAGAGATTCCATCAGACGCTGAGTCAATTATCGATGATGTTGAGAACCTCGATGATCAGAACCAAATCCAGGAACTTTTTGATAACATACTTGCAGTCGACAATGAAGACAAACACTTTGATGAAGGTGAAAACCCGGGATGTAGTGGAGTTTTAAATTCGTGTGAACAATTTGATACCGACGACGATATTCCTATATCTTATTTATTTAGCAGCCTCGTAGAAGTCACCCCACCAAATTGGAGCAAGCCAAATTCAATAGAGATACCAATTGCATTTACTGGCATGAAACATGGACCTACAGAAGTTTTGGAAAACGTGGCATCCCATGATAATTTTAATATTTTCAGTAAAATTATAACAAAAGAAATTATTGAACTTATTGTATTAACATTTTTTTTGCATACTTGATACTGATTCTTCCTTCTTGTCTGCCCTTTGAGGAATATTATTTGTTTGTCACAAAACAGTTATTCAAAATTCAAGTCTAAATATCGCTCATCGTCTTTGCAAAACACCCTATGGACAGAGAACAACAATGAACCACCTTCGATCACTTGAACAAATTTCACAACCAAACTACTAAAGCAATAAGTAAAAAATAAAATAAAAAACTATAAACTAAAATTTTGTTTTTTCTTGTAGAAAAAAGGGACTGGAAAAGGCTCCAGTCTTCAACAAAGTCAATCTCTTTTAAACCACGATAAAATGTCTTCTAGAAATTCCAGCAATAGTGTAAAGGCAAACAGGTCTATTTGGACGAAGAATCTACCTTCCTCTTCTAAACAGAAAAGGGATCCAAGCATTCCATCTGTTGAAAAGCTCTCCAATCTCACACGGATGCCGACAAACCGCCACATTCTTGGAAATTTCACTTTTCTGTTCAACAGCGAGAAACGGCGACTGGATCGAATCAAAAATATGATTATGGATATAGAATTGCTCTGGAAGGAAACTCGACGCCCGAAGAAGCGGTTGCGGCATTCAGAATGCATGTTTTGGAAATACCTCAATCAGAGTGGCAAAAGTGCTTCGACAATTGGTTCAAACGCATGCAAAAGTGTATAGATCTTCATGGAGAATATTTTGAAAAACAATAAAGTGATTTCCGATGATTAATATTTGTTTTTGTTCTCTAATCCCGAAATATAAAAGGCACCCCTCGTATGTGACGAATCAAACGCAATCATAAATGATGTCTCGCTGGATTTCATTTTAAAAACTTTCATTGTCAACAGTTGACAAAAAATTCAGAATAATAACCAATGCAATTGAAGGTAAGTACTAATAAAAAGTGCACTGAAATACAATTAGCTTTTCTGTGAAAATGTATGAACATTTTTTTATATGTAAATCGATTGAAGTCCGTCGGGACACAAACCGAAAGTGAAATTATATCGAATAGCAGTCGTCCAACAATAAATGTAATAAAAGAGTATTATTTGCACAAAATTTTATAAATATTTGTAAGACACTTGCAACAAAACATCAAGCTAATTTCTATCGTGTTATTCGAACTATTTTACTTAAAGATTCCAATTTTAAGGCAGTAACTAAAAGAAAGCTGGCCCTAAAAGATAACGATGAACTTGAAATTATAAAAACTTTTAAGTGTGTCTTTGTCGACCGCAATGACAAAGTAATTGTCTTTGGAATTCAATTACAATCAACCCATATTTGGTAAAGGAGCGGGTAGGGGAGCGGGGGGCTAGTTGTAACTGGTGTAAGTTGTACCACTCTATTTTTGCCTAGAATACGAAAGTTTTCTTTAAAACTCTCTATTTTTTTCACCCTTTATTGTGCGCTCTTTCAAAAGAGACCCATGTCTCATCGAGCTTTACATCGAGTAGGCGTAAATATAGGCTTTATTTCTAGCAGTTATTATAATATATATATGTGGGAAAGGAGTCTGTCGGACTGACGGACGATAACTTGGACGGGCGACATCTTACGAGGAGTGGACGGAACTATTAGTTGGTACCACTGACTTGGACGAAGACGGGGACAACAGTATTGTTTAACTTAACGATGACAAGGACAACTACACAAAAACCCAACGAAGCGTGGCAAAAAGACCACAACGCAAAACGGACCAAACACAGTTGAGTGTCGAGGTTAAAAGAAGAAGGTTGTGCGCCGCTAAGCGACACCTATATTTTAAATAATATTCTAAAGAAATGTAAAACTTAAATTAAAATCAATGTACTCTACTTAAATAAAATTGAACTGTTGAAAATTAAAGTGTCAAATGTTTTTATTTCACGAGTTAATCTTACATATATTTTTTATTTTTTGCTTTTTGAAAGCGTCTTAAAGATTTTTAAAACTAGTTTAATTGTAATCGGAGCATATTTTATTACAGTTTACTTATATATATTTCTTATTTGCTCAAATTAAGTTGATTTTTATTAAATGTTTGTCAAAAATTATACTGCGGGGTAAGTTGTAACAATTTTGTGTGATAAATTGTAACAATTTTGTGGGGTAAGTTTGTAACATGTAACAACTTGCTCCACTCATTTGAACTGGATATTCGGTGTTTGTTTAATTTATTGTAATGTCTTAATTATTTTTTGCAGAATGAGAAATTATAAACGAAAGTGTAATCGGGCAAGTCAAAGTAAAGAAGTTTTCGAGTTGGCTACTATTGCAGTTAAAGAAAAGAAGACAATTGTCAGGAAAACTTGTTCAATTTGTGCCATGTTTCTTTAAATAGATACATAAAAAAGCGAGTTATCGAGAGTTATTGAGAGTGAAGAGCACAATACCAATGTGCTGTTCACTAAATATACCAGCCTCATGTCATGCAAACAAAAAACTCACAACTTTTCTAAGAAAACCTAAAACCACTTCTTTAGGACAGGCCAGGTTCAACGTTTAAGAATTTTTCAAAAAATATGAAACTAGTAGTTGGTGAAACTAGGCCTTAATGTTGTTAAATACTTGAATATTTTTTAGTTGAAGAAACTGAAATAAATGATTAAAGCAAAAACTTCAGTTTTATTGCTTGTTACAACATGCCCCAAGGCTGTTACAACTAGCCCCATACACGGGGTCAGATGAAACACTAACAATTTTTTTTTAAATGTCCCTCAGTTACAAAATACTTTCTATTCCAAAACTTTTTTTAATGCAAGGATAGTCAGACATTTAACCTTTCAGCTCATGTTTTTAAATCCAGGATATATTGTGTAGTTTCGTTTTCCCATCATATTTTCCAAAAAGTGTTACAACTAGCCCCCCGCTCCCCTAACTCACTTTGATAAATTTTTACAAGCATATAGCATTGAAGACACACAATTTGTATGTGTTGAGCCTTATGAAAAATACTTGAAAGAAAGTTTTGAATTAGTTTATTGTAGAAATACTAATTTAAGCTATATTGTTTCTAAGTCATCGTATTTTCAAGTTTGTAATAAATAAATATATGCATTTATAACCTTTTTATAAGAAAATTCGTTTTATTTAACCAAGGGTATGGTTTTTTTATTCTTTCGGTGTTTTTTTTTTAACACCTACTGGAAAAAAATATTAATTACCTTTTGGTGTAAAAAGGTTTTTTTTCACCGATCGTTGTTAATATTTTCAGCGTGTTTGGATAAATATTTGAAACACCGTTCAGCTCGATCGGATAGATATTTCAAACACCATTATGCGGAGTCCGTTTTTCCTCAAACAGAGTTGAACCTCCTGAAACACCGAACGGTGTTGCAGTTTTAAACTGTGTAGTTCTATTGTATACTCGTAACACATCTCACTTCTCACTGATTAAGAATCCAAACAAATTTTTGAAATCGGATAAAAATTATGAATTCTAAAGTCAATCAAAGTTGACAATTTTTCGGACTTACAAAAAATGTTTAAATTAAAAAAAAATATCATATTTTGAATAGAATTTCAAGCAAACTATGCAACCGATCATTTATTTTTTGGTGTCGGATGAAAGGTATGTTAATGCCAATGAGACGATGTAGAAAAAGGGTTATTCGGTCCAATTTTTTTTTTTCAGGCGCAATTTTGCAAACACATGATATTTGGGTCTTTTTTCACACTTAATAGAATAGAACAAAAAAGTGACGGTTTGCGACGGGAACTATTAAACAGAGGTTGTTAAGTATTTAATACTCTAACTTATTTTCTTGAAATTGGGTGCCTATATTTGCCCGTGTACATGAAAACAATAAAACTGTAACAACTTTTACTACAAAAAGATACATTTAATTGTAGTGCCATCTCTGATGACACGCAACCCTGCAATAACCCTCCACTAATTATCTACTACTATTATTTACAACTGTAAGAAAGTCTTGTTAAGTATTAAGTAAAGAGAAATGACAATAAAGATTCATTTGTTCTGATCGGCAACCTAGGGCCTGACATAATAAAGAGAACAAAGCAAAAACAATAAAATATTGTGAAAAGTTTAACATTATTAATATATAAATTCCAAATTATTTATCCATAATAAGCACAAAGTCTTTACAAAATTTAAAATTGTTTGAGTTATTTAGAAGCTCGGAAGATGAAAGTGCATTTAAATTAGCTGTTATAAAAGAATTAAAAGATTTATCAGAATATGAAGAAAGCGATGGTATTGAATCCAAACTTCACAGCACTTATATGTTTTTTAAAGCAAAATGGAAAGACTCCAACGAAAAACTTCAAGTACAACGGAAAACTTCAAGAAAAAGAATTCTCCCTGGCTAAATGAATTAACAATATTTAAAAACTCACAAAAAGCTCATACATCTGCTGACCGAATCAGAGGAATACCATCAAAATCTTTTGAAGAGTGTTAATCGTTCACAAGAAAACGGAAGCTTCAAGTTGTTACAGATGTAATATCTTCAGCACATTTGTCGGAAGCGTTATCCATTAAGTATGCTAAAGACCAAGAAAAGGTAAGATCTGACATTACAAAAGTAGTAGCGATTGCAAGCCCATTACGATTGCACAGAATAAAAGAGAGTATTCCAACGCCACCAAATGCTTCACCAACAAATTATACCATGGAAGAAGCCTTAGCGTTGTTTATGGACTTGGGATTGTCAAAGAAAAAGTATAATATTTTACGAACCTCTTTAAAGCATCATAATGTAAATATTCTTCCTGGATACAAAAAAGTAACATCTGCCAAAAAAGAAGCAGTGCCATCTAATGTAAAGGTAACCGAAGTATCGGTAGAGGTAAAGTTCAAGATTTGATGGATCATACTGCCAAACGCCTTATTCAAAGTTTACCTGAAGGGGAGGCAGTATTACTTCCAGATAGGCTCACGTTGATAAATAAGTGGGGATGTGATGGATTATCCGGTCAAAGTGCTTATAAACAAACAATATCAATAAATGACACAACTATTACAAATGCAAATATGTTTGTGGCTTCTGTTGTTCCTTTACGACTTAGAAGTGAAATCTCTGAGCATTGGAAAAATCCTCGTCCATCGTCAGTTCATTTTTGCCGATCCATCTTTTTCAATATGCAAAGGAGTCTTCAGAAGTAATCAAATCTTCTGTTAACAATATAAAAGAGCAAATTTCTGAACTGACGCCTACTGTTAATCAAATGAAGAATGGAAAAACTGTTTTAATAGATTTTGAATTTTTTTCTTACAATGATTGATGGTAAAGTCTTAAACGTAATAACAGATACCTCGTCAACTTTGAAGTGCGCAATTTGCAAAAAGACACAGAAAGACTTTCAAAATTTTGACGATTCAAATGATGAGGAAAACTATGAATACGGAATTTCTCCGTTACATGCAAGAATCAGGTGCATGGAGTTTATTTTAAAACTGTCATATACTATTTCGCGAGAGGGAGAATGTTTTGATGAGTGCACTACACCAAAAGAAAAACAGTTTGTTCGAAAAAAAATAATACAAGAGGAATTTTTTAAGAACCTTGGACTAAAAGTAGACTGCCCAAAGCAGGGGTACGGAAACACCAATGATGGTAATATGTCTAGAGCTTTTTTTGAAAATGATGAGGTAACATCTCGAATTACTGGTGTCAACATTGATATAATAAAAAGGTTGGCTGTTATCCTTAATGTTATTAACTCTAAAGAAATGGTGAATGGCCCAAACTTTTGGCTTAATTGTACCCTGAAAAGAAACTTACCCATACGGTACATAAGATTTTGGCTGATGGTAAAAATTTAATTGAGTATCAGTGCTTACCAATTGGAGAGTTGTCTGAAGAAGCCCAGGAATGCAAAAACAAAGACTACAAAAAGTTTAGAAACACTAATACTTGCAAGATTTCCCGGATTAGACAGAATAAAGACCTATTCAATATGTTAGCGGCTTCTTCAGACCCACTTCTTTCATCACGACGATACGTAAGATCTCGAAAGGATTTGGAAAAACGTAATTATTGCTCCGATATGTTAAGTCTACTAGATATAGCTCCCAATGTTTATGACTTTTTTGAAGAGAACTAACTAATAAAAATCTTAAACTACCTTAAAAAAATACACAAAATTTTTCATTAGACTTAATATGTATAGCATTAATATTGTAGTACTTAAAAATTTCAAAAATATGTGACTATAATAAAAATAAAAAATTTAACATTACGTTGAAAAAAAAAGTTTGTAAAATTTTATAATTTTTTTTTTTATTAGAGTTGAATTTTTTTTATACTTAATAACTTAATATGTATAGCATTAATATTGTAGTATTTCAAAATTTCAAAATTGTGTAACTATCATAAAAATAAAAAATTTAACATTATTTTCACTCAAAATCAAAATTATTTTTAAATTGTGAGCAATATTTCACAAAAAATTTAAAAATAATTTAAAAAAAAAAACGTTTTTTTGTAAATCTTTTCTGGAATAATTTTAAATCATAAAAGCCTTTAAAAAGAAACATAAAACACTTAAAATGTTAAAAAACATTTTATTATACTTCCCATAAAATTGATTTTTCCACAAATTTCAACTTTGCTAACCCATAAGTAGGCACCTAAAAGGCGTAGAACCCCTTTCAAGCACTCATTTCATAGGTTGATCAATTATCTATCATAGTGATGTTCAGCTTATCGGCTCGCGCTGCCAGCTTCGTGCTAGCAGCAGCTCATCACATAAAACAATAACAAAGAAGCGTGTACGTAAATTTGTATTCGACAACATTGCACAGTGGACAAGAGCGAAAATATGCGGCTTACAGTTTTGCAGATTTATAAAATTAGTGCAAAACTTATGTTATACCAGGTAACATGCTTGGTATAATTTATTTTTATTATTATTTTATTAATATTACTTGTTATTATTATTACTATTATTATTTATTATTATTATTTATTATTACTTATTAAAATTTAATAAAAATTGTTTTCTATAGTTCTTCAAAAAGCTGAGTAGTATATTTGGGAAAATGAAGTTTTAAATTAGTGTTTAAGCTAAAAGCTTTTTTTTAATATTAAACTTTCTGATGACATTGAATTAGTTATATGAAAAAAATTTATCAGTAGATTATATTTAAAAAATTTTGAAGGAAGTTCCCACTCAATTCAAACACTTTTTGTAACAACGTTGGAAGCTAAATCTGATTGAACAAATCTTGCAAAAGATTGTATTTATTTTTAAAATTTTAAAATCGTTTTTATAAATATTCTGGATTGAATAACACCAATTTAACAACTTCAAATGTTAGCACAGCTCTTAACACTTTAATTTTAACAATAAACTCACTTCAATTTTATTTAAAACTTATTTCAATTATATATTACATATTAAAATAATAATATTAAATCGAACTAATTTCAACGAAATCTATTGCGCAGCTGCATGGTCTGAACTTCTGAGAAATAACAAAGATTATTTAATATATATATATAGGTTTAAATACTCAGTTGTACCAGGTTGTTGGCATTATCCGGTTGTGGGCACCCCATTAAAACTTTTGACAGTGAGAAAACGCAGTTGAACTGAAAATTGCCATTTGTGCACAATGTTTTGGTGCTGACACTGAAACGAACAGATGGATATGCATAGTTGATGGATATGCATATTCACACATGAATATATTTTCATTTGTGAAAATCAGAAGTGATCTAATTTTTTATTGTGTTCAAAGTGCGATAAATTGAAGTGAATAATTGCAAAAAGGTTTGTATAATGTATATTTCAGAAGGAAATTCAATATATTTTGTGATTTTATATTGTTTTGAGCAAAATGTTCGCACCGAAAAATGAACTGGTCATTTCTTGACCTATGAATTTTCCAGTTGTGGGCATCAACATTTTACCGGTTGTGGCACCTAATTTTTTCAGGTGATTGGTTGTGTTTAGCTGAGAAACTATTAAATAACGTTGTTGATGTTAACAACAACCTCCACGACTTATCATAATCCTGACGAAAACGGTAAGACTAAAAACAGTACTACCATAGTCCTGTTACACTCGTCAGGAAGACTATTTTTTAAAGTGTTATTTGAGTAAATCTCATCATATTGTGTCTCATATGCGAATTTTTTTTTGTGTTTTTTAGCCACAGCCGTGAATACGTTTTGGGCGTATTCACGGCCGTACAAGGCTAAAAGTAGAGAAAAGAAAAACTTATATTTTCGACTCACATATGCAAAATCAAAAACAAGCAAAAAAAAAAACAAATACCTATAAGAAATCATTTCTTGTACGCAAACCTATAAAAAGTTTTTATTAAAATAAATCTTATATATTTTTTTACCACATAAAAAGGCTTTATTTGAAAATGCAGCTTATCAAGTAAATATATTTCGAACAACTAGTTTCGTTATAATTATTTAATTTTTCATTATATTACAGTAAATTTTTTTTTTAATTTTTCCTTAACATAGGTGAAACTTTATCCAACGGCAGGTGATATTCTCTCTCAAAAAGATGTAAATATTTGTGTGGCGAAGGGAAAAAATAAGCCGTCTTCATTGATCAGGGAACTTCTGAGGAAAATTGTTAGTCCCGAAGAGTTAGTGGCTTATAGAACTGCTGCAAAAATGTACGAGCATGCGATCTTGGGTATGTTAAAAAAAGTAAATACTTGATAATACAAGCAACTAAAAGGTTAAATTTGTTTCAGGATTTTTAAAGCATAGTCGAGGAATAGAAATGAGCGTACCACAATTCAATGAAATTGTAAAAACGAAAATACAAATCTGCATTCAAGCCATGAAGCCCAAGAAGGAAATTGAGGAAAGAAAAGAAAAAATGAGGCAGAAAATGAGTAAAAAATTAAATATAGTACGTTGTTGTCATGCCGTTGAGTAGGAAGGTTTCAACTGTAGATAAACGTGAGATAGCAATTCCTGACAAAATAAACTATCAATTGTGTAGCTGTATTTCGGCAAATCATTTTGCCGGCTTCTGCCCTATTACTTGTGGATTTCGATCCGTATCTACGATTTCGCACGTTCAGTGCATTAATCATTTAACTAGTGGTAAACGTTTATTACCAAAAAAACAAAAAATCATTTACTCGTTCCAAAATGGAAGGAATAAAAACTCTACTGCTGCCAAAAAAGCGCCTGTTCAGCGCAAGAAAGACGCTGCTGAGGATGGAAGAGCAGATGAACTACTTGTACGTGATCTTATGTCTGCTCTTGCCAGGATTGGCGTTTCACATTCGCTCGAATCAAGTAAGGCATTTTATGACCATATTTTAGCCAGTCATAGCGTATTGTTCAAACTGAACGATACATTCACTCTTTCAATTCCTGGAGATAATGGGGTAGTACACGTTTCTGGGATTATTACAGAAATTTCTATTGATCGTTATGATGATAAAGATGAGTCTAGCAACAGTATCTACCCTAGTGTTATCAGACCACCCATCACTCCTAGTAAAAGCGAAAATATACATCCGGAGGTCTCATACGTGGATGAATCTGTTCGCGTGCCGAAGAAGATTGACGTTGAAAGCTGCAATATGACAAATCTCGTAACTAGGTTAAAGTCAGACATAATATCAAGTGAAGTTGGTCTGAAAGGACGAATTTTAGTTGTTGATGGTCTTATTACGCGTGTTTTTTCATACGCTGATAAGGAAGTTACATAAAAAAAAAAAAAAAAATTCGCGAATACAGAAAGAAAAAAGTAACCAAAAATATAGGTACCAAGCAAGATATATTTCATATTTTTACAAAAATTCAATTATTTTAATTATTATATTTAATTATAAATTTATTGAATTTCAAGTAAACAATGGACACTTAATTAAAATTGGATTTTTTATATTTTAATTTTTAAAGGCTTCTCGGAGTATCCAAAAACTGTTGATAAACAGTTAACGTTATCATCAGATAGTGAACAACACGATCGGATAAAGACTGGATAAACTCCCCTAGTATTAAGACTCTGCCTTCCTTTTCAGATCATATTCCATGTTAGTCTGTACCCGTGGTATACTATGACACCCACTCACTCTGCATAAAATTCTGATATATGGAAGTGAAATTATCCAACACGCATTGCTTCCGATATAAGGATTTTAAAACTATAAGGGAAAAATAAAGCAGAAAAATCGAGATATTTTGAATTAATAAAACACAACCGTTTAGTTTAAGATCATAGAAGAGAAGAAGGTTTTATTGTTTAATTTCTTTTATCATATTCTTGACATACCTTAAGTGTTGCCATACTATTATTGAATAGTTATTCTTTTACAATACCTTCCCTGAATAATTATTAAAAAAAAATACATGTGAAATCAATTAAGCAATTCATGAATAACTTTATACACAAAAGTTAAAATGTTATTTAGCATAAACAAAAAAAGTTTTAATATAAAAAAAAAAAAGCAATTCATTAAAAATTTAATTTTTATAAAATAAACAGTAGCATTTGAAAATAAAAACGTTACTATTCTAA
This sequence comes from Tetanocera ferruginea, assembly GCA_958299015.1. Lineage (NCBI taxonomy): Eukaryota > Metazoa > Arthropoda > Insecta > Diptera > Sciomyzidae > Tetanocera > Tetanocera ferruginea. The sequence goes on along the minus strand of OY282640.1, from coordinate 48,312,127 downwards.
GCCAAATTTATTTGCAAGAGTTAAGAATTTAGGAGAGTTAACTGGTTTAGTTAAGATATCGGCCAACATCTCGTCAGTTGGTACATATATAATTTTTAAAATGCCATTATCTAACTTCTCACGGATAAATTTAACCTTTAAGTCCACATGCTTCGTTCGCGAAGAAAATGAACCATTTGATGCTACATGTATAGCACTTTTATTGTCGCAAAATAGGATTGTTGGTTCGATGTTGCCAGTGATCAGCTCTGATTCCATTCGCTTAAGCCATATTAACTCCTGAATTGCGTTAACCACCGACATAAACTCGGCCTCAGTTGTTGACAAGGCGATAGTCTTTTGTTGCTTTGTGCACCATGAAATCGCTGCACCTTGAAAATTGAAGACATAGCCAGATGTTGAGCGTCGCTCATCTACGTCGCCACCCCAGTCTGCATCACAGTAGCCCACAATGTTAGAAGGTTGTCTGCGATAAACAAGATTTTTGCTTAAGGAGCCCTTTAAGTATCTCATCACGCGCTTGACAGCTTTCCAGTGTGCCTTCCCTGGATTGACACTATATCGACTGAGCACATTAACTGCAAGGCTAATATCAGGTCGCGTAACTTGCGCTGCAAAAAGTAAGCATCCGATAGCTTGCATGTACGGAACTTTGGTCATCTCTTGCTTCTCAAGCTCATTCGTCGGTGACATGGCTGCTGTAAGTTTCTGATTTACATCCATTGGTGTTCCAACAGGGTTACAATCGAACATCGCAAAACGTTTTAAAACAGCTTCAATGTACTTCTGCTGGTCGATTTTCGTGACACCAATTTTCAAATCACGAACAATTCTAATTCCCAATATGGAACTGGCTTCACCCATATCTTTCATCTTGAAGTGCACGGAAAGCTCATTTTTCAGCTTTTTAATTGAAAATACATCGCTTCCAAAAACCAAAATATCGTCCACGTAGATAGCCACATATAACATCTCATCACTATTAGCATGATAATAAACGCATTGGTCAGTATCGCTACACTTTAGTCCAAACGATGTTAAAACTGTACCGAGTTTTTTGTTCCAAACTCTACTGGATTGTTTGAGCCCGTAAATAGATTTTTTCAACAAACACATTCTTCCAGTACCATCATCAAATTCTGTTGGTTGATGCATAAATATTTGTTCTTTTAATTCTCCATTCAAAAAAGCTGTTATTGCATCAAGCTGATGAATAATTAAATTGTGCTTGGTAGACAAGGCCAACAGAAACCGAATTGAGCTATATCGCACAACTGGCGAAAACGTTTCGTCGTAGTCGATTCCATGTTGTTGACTAAAACCACGAGCCACCAGCCTAGCTTTTCGTCGAATTATTTTACCATCAGAGTCATACTTCGTTTGGAACACCCATTTAGAGCTAATCGGTTTCTTTCCAGCAGGCAGGTCAGTTAATACCCACGTGTTATTGTCAGAAAGTGATTTTATTTCCTCTTGCATCGCTTTTTTCCAGTTCTCTGAAGACTCAGATGACAAAGCTTCCTTCACAGTTGTAGGATCTTCTGATATAAAATCAATAGCACAAAAAATGTAACTCGGCTTGCGTTTGCTGTGTAAACGTTCAGATCGACGAATCTGCTCTTCTTGTTCTATACCTTGGTCAGCATCCTCAAATACATCTTCGGTTGCACTGGTATCTGGATCATCACGAACGTTGTCATCAATACCAACCCCTTCAGATTCTTCATTGCATTCACCAGAACAAGCGACTTCAGTTGACGGTTCAAACTTATACTCAATTTCCCCTGAATCGGCAATGGATTGATCGTTTTCAATGCTAACTACAAGTGATGGTAAATTGTTAGTGACAGGTATTGACTTATAGTTACCTAACTGATGTTCTATGAAGACAACATCTCGACTTATGATGATGCGTTTTGTAGCAGGATCAAACAGTCTGTATGCCTTGGATTCGGTGCTGTATCCAAGAAGAATACACTCGACTGATTTAGGCTTCAGCTTACTTCGCTTCTCTTTAGGAACGTGTACCATGGCCTTACACCCAAAAATGCGAAGATGATTCAAATCCGGTATAGTCTCAGTCCATAATTCCTCAGGGCTTTTGACGTTGCCTCTGCAAGGAATTCGATTAAGAAGATATGCTGCTGTCGTAGCAGCTTCAGCCCAAAATTTTTCGTCCAAGCCAGCGTCCAATAACATACACCTAACGCGATCCATTATTGTACGATTAAGCCGTTCGGCAACGCCGTTTTGTTCTGGCGTATAAGGGGCAGTTTTTTGATGCAGTATGCCGCAGCTCTCGATGAAATGTTTAAATTTAATATTTACGTATTCAGTTCCATTGTCTGTACGAAGCACTTTTATTTTGCTGCCGCACTGGTTTTCGACAAAATGTTTGAACCTTATAAATTCATTTAAAACATCAGATTTATGCTTAATAGGGAAAACAAAACTTTTTCGTGTGCAGTCATCTATAAATGTCACCAGATATCGTGCTCCAGAAAATGAATTTACTTTAAGTGGACCCATTACGTCCGAGTGCACCAGGTCCAGCTTATTTATAGCTCGATTTCCAACGCTTTTAAAAGAGTTTCGTGTTTGCTTTCCTTTAATGCATGTAATGCATTTGTGGTTGTTATTCTTAGCAAACTGCACACCTGTTGACGCGTTTTTTACAAGTTTTAAGTTTTCGTCACAAATATGCGCGAGTCTTCTGTGCCAAAGATCAAAATTATCAGTCACTGACAGCGCCATTTCATTTTTGTTAGGGTTTGTTATACAATCCAGATGATATAATTCATCTTTAACAGTTGCAGTTGCAAACAAATTAAACTTGCTGTCATAAATTTCACACATGTCACCATCGAAAAACACTTTGTTACCTTTCTTTGCAAGTTGACGGACCGACAATAAATTCGCACATAACTGTGGTATGTATTGTACATTTTTTATAACCGCATTTGTTTTTGTCTCACCGACTTTTAACTGCATAGCGACGTCGCCTACGCTGTCAACAGAAACTTTTGCATTGTTAGCAACAACAATTTCCTTGCTCTTTACTTTTTCAATGTTTTGCATTATTCGCTTATCATTGACCATGTGCGACGTCGATCCCGAATCCACATACCAACAAATGTTTGAATCGTTGTTGGTAGCAAGAAGAGAACGAGCAAAAAGAACTTTTGTTTCGTGTTGCTTTTTTGCGCTATTTCCTTTTGCTTTATTCGGACAATTTTTTGAGAAATGTCCCTTTTGCTTACATTTATGACATTTGAATACATTGTTGTGTGTCGTATTATTTTTCGATTTTGAATACAAGGCGCTTTCACATTGATCAACATCGAACTTTGCGTCTTGCAACAACAAATTTTTTACATTGTCGACTGTAAGCTTTGCTTGCGAATTTTCTACAGCCATAACTAAAGAACGAAAATCATCGGGCAAGCCAGCAAGCATTAACGATGCTGTAATTTCTTCATCAATTTTTAGGCCGGCACTTGATACCTTCAGTGATGTCATGACCATTTTATTCACATAGTCTTGCATTGATTCGCAGTCGGAAAGCTTTAAACGTACTAATTGCTTTAAAAGTTCAACTTTTCTCGTAAGCCCGCTGTCTTCATAGGCTGCCATTAAAGCATCCCATGCTTCTTTCGCAATCACTGTTGTAGCTATGTGTGCAAAATTTCCAGGTTCAATCATCAAGGTTATTTCCGCAAGCGCTCGTTCATTGAATTCCAAATCCTTCTCATTTGGTGTTTCTGGTAAACCTGTGCTCACCACCTTCCAACATCCCTTTAGGACGAGGTATGACCTTGCATGCCGCTTCCAGATATCGAAGTTCTCGCGCCCCCTCAATTTCTCGAAAGGAAATGAAAGCGTGTTACTCGAAGTCATCGCGACAGTATTTTAACGCAGATTTAACGATTAAGCAAAATCACTATTAATTTTAATTAAAAAATTTCAACTGAATTTTCTTTCGCAAAAATTAATGAACGCGTGTCAAGAGGCCCATAACCTAATAAAACACAACCGTTTAGTTTAAGATCATAGAAGAGAAGAAGGTTTTATTGTTTAATTTCTTTTATCATATTCTTGACATACCTTAAGTGTTGCCATACTATTATTGAATAGTTATTCTTTTACAATATGAATCAATTGCTAATTTCATCAGATCAGATCCTATAATAGAGGTTGAGTTGGTGAATAGCGGAGTGGCCTCTGACTCTTCTGATAAATAAAATTATGTTATTGAATTCAAATATCTTTATTAATACTTGTATATCTTTAAACATCTTTAAAAATTCAATGTAAAAACGACATTTATTATTATTATTAGGTATCGAAACATCTCAGTGCTACCCCAGTGTGCGACAGTGGTGTGCCCCTTGCAGTACAGCCACGGCGATGGCCGATGGATAGTGAAGATGAATCCGACTTTTCAAGAGATGGCAAAAGCGAGTATCACAACTACACAAATCTTGCACTGTTTAATTTAACATAATTACTTGTGGTCTCTTACTGTCTTTTCGTTTAGATAAATCGCAAAACTATGTGCTCATGTGTGTATTATTCATGAGCATTCCAAACGCTGCCAGAACTCTGAAGACACCGCAAAAATGAAGAATGCCAAGAAATGGAACAACAACGCAATACTACAGAGCATTTCAGACACCGTGAACACTCAGAATACCGAGAAAAGGAATAACAACGCAATATTGCTGAGTATTGTAAGCACCGTGAAAATTCGGAATACCGAGGAAAGGAATAACAACGTAGTGCTGAGCATTCTAGACGTCGCGAGAAGTCAGAACACCGAGAAATGGAACAACAACGCAAAACTGCTGAGCATTCCAGGCACCACGAAAATGAAAAATACCAAGAAATGGAACAACAACGCAATACTACAGAGTATTCCAGACACCGAGAAAATTCACAATATCAAGAAATGGAATAACAACGCAATACTGCAGAGCATTTCAGACACCGTGAAAATTCAGAATACCAAGAAATGGAACAACAACGCAATACTGCAGAACATTCCAGACACCGCGCAAATGCAGAATGCCGAGAAAAGGAACAATAACGTAATGCTGACGAGCATTCTAGACATTACGAGGAGTTAGAATACCGAGAAATGGAACAACAACGAAAAACTGCATTCCAGACGTTGCACAAATGAAGAATACCAAGAAATGGAGCAACAACGCAATACTGCAAAGCATTCCACACACCGAAAAAATTCAGAATACCGAGAAGAGGAATAACAATCTAGACATTGCGAGGAGTTAGAATACCTAGAAATGGAACTACAACGCAAGGCTTCTGAGCTTTCCAGACACTGTGAAAATTCAGAATACCAAGAAATGGAACAACAACGCAATACTGCTGAGCATTCCAGACACCTCAAAAATTCAGAATACCAAGAAATGGAACAACAACGCAAAACTGCAGAACATTCCAGACACCGTGAAAATTCAGAATACCAAGAAATGGAACAACAACGCAATACTGCTGAGCATTCCAGACACCGCAAAAATTAAGAAAACCAAGAAATGGAACAACAACGCAATACTGCAGAGCATTCCAGGCACCGTGAAAGTTCAGAATACCGAGAAATGGAACGACAACGCAAAACTGCTGAGCATTCCAGACACCGCAAAAATGAAGAATACCGAGAAAAGAAATAACAACGTATTGCTGTGCATTCTAGGCATCGCGCGGAGTTAGTTAATAGTGCAGAGCATTCCAGACACCACACAATAGTTTGTCTAGTGCAGCATTCGTGTTGTTGTTATTAACGTGCTTCACTCTTTACAACAACTTCAATATTGCAATGATTGTTGTTCATGTTTAGAGACCAATTTAATTGGCAAAACCACAGTTGGATAGAATTAGAGATGACTGACTGTTTATTGCTGGGTTTAACGTAAGTCTGGTATGGCAGTACTGAAGCTGTAAAAGCGCCGAATAAGGACTTCAACTTTTTCAAAGCTCATCACGTATACGATCAAAAACAATCGCAACAAAGTTTATCAAACATTTGTGGTATCTGGCGGAGGAGGCCACATAGGAGCCAACTAATCCTGGCGACGATCACAATCCATTGAATTGAAATAAATATCAAAATAAATAAAGAAATAATAAATAAATAATAACAAATAAAGAAATAATAAATAAATAATAACAAGTAAATAAATAAATTATAAAATAAATAAATAAGAAAATAAATAAATAAATAAAAAAATATATGTATAAATGTGGGAATGCAACCTGACAGTCTGAACAGTCGAAAACGAGACGTGGACCGGACAAGTTGAATATAACTAATTGAAGAATGTGAAGCAAAAATCGCGAAAAAGCACGCCATTCTGTCGCAATTTGTTAGAAAGCTGATGCAATCGGAGATTTTTGATAGAAGATTCATTAACTTGAAAGATTTCTTTGAAACTCCTCTGAAAAAAAAATTTTTCTTTAAGCGAATTCAAAATCAAATGTGCGTGTTTTCCGCATAAGAAACATTTCCACACAAACTCACTACAACACTAGATATTAATTTTAATTCTTTTAAAACAAATAACACTTAAAGAAAATCAGATTAACTTCATAATTATTTAATAAAAATAATAATAATAATAAATACAAGTAATTCGTAAATTCGTACAGCACACAAAATGGTAACAAAAATAAAATGGTAAAACGCCATTTGTCGATAAACGATAAAGAAGAAAATTCACCACGAAAAAACTTTTCTCTGGAAGATATAAAATATGATCTTCAGAAAGAGAAGAAAAGTATGGCGGAATCAACAAAGAAATTTTCTCAAATAGAAGGTAGGAATTTTGATAAAAGTATTATAATCTTGTGTGCAATTTTTTTTGTGTAGTACTTTTTCACCTTATAAATAAAATTAAACAGCAAAATAATACAATCTTGCAACTCCTTGCTGAAAATTCTATCTAACTGAACAAAATCAGTTCATCAAATATCTCAGTAAAAAGTGTTCATGTATTATATACTCTCACAAAGAATAGTCATTTTTATTAAAGCGTACAGAAGAATTGAATTTAAGAACTGATAGCAAAATGTTTAAAGTTACCCAAAATGGACAAAGAGGTAGTCAAAGTGTTGCTAAGAAGAGTTTGCAGTTTCCGGGAACAACTGAGGAAGTTGAGATTACTACCTTTCGAAATGATGATGGCAGTTTGAGAAAATCAGAAGTAATGTTTAAACCTATTACTGTTGCCTATGATGATATCATGGAGATAATTCACCCTAAACTAAATGAGGAAAGAAATGACTTGTTTAATTTAATTATTGACCTAAACGGTAAAGGCGCAAAAATTTCGCGAATTCCTAAGACTGTAGAAGGAATCGAATTCCAAAGTGAGGTTATCCATTATGTCCTGACAGATGAGGAGGTTAGTGCTTTCAGGAGCAACGTAATTAGTTCGGTTAACCTCTTGCTAACGTTATTTGAGAAATACTTCTGTGGTGCAGTGGGTCAGGTGACCAATCAGCTAGATTATAACCAGCCGATGATGATTCTACTCAGATTGACTAATGGGGCGAAAATTCGGTATCTCGAAGACTTATTGAGTTGGTACTTGGCGTTTGGATGCCAGACTTCTTTTAATATGATTGCCAGTATTGTCATGAGTGGTTCTTACACTTTCTCATCTTTATTGTCGATTGGAGCTTTAGTCATTTATAAAGGTGAATCGAAAACCTTACGAGGTAAGGATTTATTGCAAAATGCATTGAAACGAAAGGATGTTGATGAGAGAATAAAAATGCAAAAAGGAGAAATATTTTTAGCATCGGGATTAACGTTGATTTACTCAAGGCAAATGCGGATCAGGTTGAGTGGTTTACCATATAAAAGTCGCATCTTGTCAAGTGATTATGCTATTGTCGATTTATTGGATGACGATGCGTTATTAAATGACGTACCCTTCAAGGTAATTCAAAGTGGTTCTGCGGCTTCAAGCAGTCCTAATATTAGGGGTAACATGAAGAAGCCCGCCGTGCCGACCAAACCAAGATATTATAAAACGGCATATGCATCGAAAGTTAGTCATGTGTTGAGAAAATTTTTAATACTGAAGCAGAATTCAGAATTGATGCAATTAGTTGAGTCTCGAGCTAGAAATTCTCCTGGAATAGTATTGGATTTTATTAAAGTATTCGAATCGCCTGAGGTTACTTGTATTACGGAGGAGCTAGATAGATTCAGAAATGAGATAAATATTGAATCAACGTTAGCGAAAGTAATTGAAATTGATGAGTTCGAGAATCCAGAGACTGGTGCTTTGTTAGAGAAGCATCTCGGAAGGATGTTAATGCTTGTTGACATTGTGGAAATCGACGAAGGCGCTGCCACTTTGTATGAAGAGTTTTCTCGGACTCATGATATTCATGAACAATTGGAGAATATTTGATACTGCAATGGAATTAACTTGACGAAACTCCGCTTTACAAACGGAATGGCTCAGTTGTGGGAATGAAGAGCACTAATAAGTAGTTTCTAAAATTCTCCAACAGACAAACAACGAAGCAGCAATCTGTTGTGACTCATTCGTCACAAGCGAAGTTGAGTTGTTTTCATATTATAAATTACAAACACTGACCTACCTCAATAACAATGAAGCGATCAGCGTGTTTGTAATGCTTACCAATTGAAGTATACGGTCAAGCACCGAACAATTAAAAAGTGCAACGGTCAGCGTAAAATAACAAGTAAGCACGGGTCAGCTACTTGAGCTGTGCTTCTGTTACTATAGCATACAAATTATTGCGGAAACAAACAAAGAATGTATATTTGTAAATAACTTGATATGTTTGTTTGTATATTTAAAATATGAAGTATGATCTGTATGTTGTTTAGCAAAAATGTCTTGGTTGATGTCTAGGTTAATTGTATATATGTAACTATTATATAATTCTCATCAAGTTTCATTACGGAAGTTAAGATAATGATCTTGAGACCAAGTAGATTTTAAGATTACAATCTGTGATATAAATAAGAGTAAAATGAATAAAAAGAAGAGTGTAAATTAAACAATAAAGAAGTGCAGTTTCATTTAAACTTTCAGAAAAGTTTAAATGAAACCGGTTCAGAAAAGCATTATTTGGTGAGTATACATAGCGATGCAATAATATAACGCCATTACACAACAGAGTTACACAAATCGAAAAACCCTTTCCAATTGTAAGGACCAAAATTTATACATAAATTTTGCCCCACATGCTTATTTCTTTCTCTTACAGCCACTGTCGATCCAGTCCAACACTCCAGCCTGACCCTTGTGCTATCGGTGCTGAGCACCATAAAGGCACAAGAAAACTTAGTTTTAAGATTTAATTTAAGAAAAGCTAAGAAGATAGAGTTCTTAGCAAAGAGAATTAAATAAAACCAATTTTATTTAATTTCAGTAATTTTAGTGTTTGTTTTGATGACGGCCCCCCTTAGGAACATTGGTTATGGCGACAATGTGTGCCTCTCTTGTAGAATGAGAGTCACTCAAGTAGGTAGTATACTCACACTTTTTCTTTCGTTTCATGTCACTCAAGAGCAGCGTACCAGCACTAGCGTGCGAGAGGGCAACAGGGCCAGCACGTTAATCAAGTTATTTCGCAACAACAAAGACAAGCAAACATGCGACAGACAACAACGGGAGAATCAGGTGATGTACACATGGGATGCCATCACGCCATTTAACGGGACCACCATACGATGGTTCGACAACACCACCACGTTCGATTGAGTGAAAGTACGTCAGAACCGGTTGACAGTGGAAGATGAGAGAGAAAATCACTTCACTCATTCCAGTCAGACGCCACTCAATAGTAGTCTTTATAAGGGCTCACCTCACTCAAAACTAGGTTCTTATTTTCTAATATACCGAAGCGGAAGGTTCTTATTTTCTAATATACCGAAGCGGAAGGTTCTTATTCTCTAAACCGCCGAAGTGGAAGTTCTAGTTATATCAACCAAAGTCGTGAAGTCATAAGACGTCAAGATAACAGTCGTTGATAGTACAGACGTCAGCATCGTGAAGTCCGCGTCACGCATAAGTCTCGCACCCAGCAGCGCCAACAGCACCACCAACGTCAGCTAGGATATTCAGGCCATACAGAGTCAGCGTCGCAGCAACCTGGGGAAGATCGTGTTAGGACCACAGGGTGTAAACACGATCGCTGTGAGTAGAGCAGCCACTAGTTTCTCGGATAGCAGCCGGCGTAGGTGACTAGCGCCACTACGAAATCCTGCGGCAGCACGTCAACATCTCAGCCGACAGATACCGAGCATATCAACAGCAGCGACGGAAGCACCAAGGAACCAACCAGGATTATTAAGCAAGTATATAGTGTTTGGTGGCTTACAGGCAATATAAATATATAAACAATAAATTAATTAAATCAATATAAACTAACGATGAGCAACTTGTGTGGTTTTTACCCAGTTGCTACATCATAAATTTAAACTTAAAATAATTAAAACATATATAAAATACGTTTGATAAAACTTCAAATGAGTAATTTGTGAGGTCTTTACCCCGTTACTACATTATAAATTAAAATTAAACATCACTTTAAATAAATCAGATGAACATAAATCAACGATGGGTAGTTTGTGAGGTCTTAACCCCGCTACTGCATCATAAACTATTGCTTTGAATAAATGAGAACTTAGAAGCAGCATCACTAGTCATAAATATACAGAAATATACAGCTTGTGAGGTCTTAACCCCGCTACTACATCGTAACTCAAACTTATCAAATCAATTTAACATTAAATAAACAATTTATAATCTAATAAAGAATCAAATAAGAAGTCAACAGAGTTAGAACTTGTGAGGTCTTTACCCCGTTCTACTATCACATAATAAAACTATAATATTATCATTTGCCAAAATGAATCATTAATAAAAGCCAAAGCCGCCGAAAGACTAGCTATATCGCCAATCAAGACTCCAGCTCGTAGAACGCAGCGCGCCAAGGATTTTTGGTGATATAAAATAAATTTGTATTGTATAAAATAACGTATCTTGCTATAATCCACTTAATTTTCCATTAATAATAATATAAATCATATATAATTGTATTTTAAGTCATATAAATTATTGTTAGTTACATTTCCTTAAAAAAGAATAAACATTGTAACGACGATTGAAATCACTGCGTTATGATTTAGTGTTTACCAAATAAATATTTGGAACGACCTTGGATAGCCACTTTGCCTATCCCAGCTATAGACCCCGGTAAACGGGGAGTCGTTACTCAATAAACATCGAAGAAGAATTTCAGCAGCTGGAAATACAGTTAAAAAACTTCGAAGCTATTAAGTGTTACCTGAGTATATAGTTAATAATAATATGTTTTTTTTGAAAAGATTTTATAGGATTTGTTCTATAGCACCCACTGACATTAAAAAAATATAAACATAAAAAACCATAAAACGCTGAATTTATTCAAAAACTTATAAATAGAAATTTGAATGTAAGTCCCTTTTGTAAGAAATTTTCATTACAGCACCCACTGGTATTCAAGATACACCAAAGTACATGGAGCCAAAAACTCACCATATCCAAAAACTGCTATACACTCAAATTTAAATGTTACTAGTATGAACAGCTAATAGATTATTTCATATAAGATGATCCCAGCGCCACCTGGTGGGTTCAAAATGTTCAAAAATGTGTAATATAGGGCCAGACTTATATGTAACCATAATTTTATCGATACCTACTTATATTTATATTAATTTATTTGTATAGTTTTAGACTCTTATAGATATCTACAATTATTACGGAATGCATGGCAAAGGATGCTTTAAGGATCTTAGGTTTTTCATATATTAAAAATATATATTGTATGCGATGTTGCAGACTATACCGATTAAAAATAAGAAGAAGAAAAGAATTAATATAAAAATTGCTGACAGGAGTGTTGATGTATTAAAGATAAACGTCCAATCTAAACCTAGTAAGGATATAAATAAATGGTTTGATGTTTATACAGAAATGAGGAATAAATATGGAAATAATCTTATTTATATGAAATGAATTGATCTTTTAGAAACCAAGACTTAGTGCGAAAAATTGGTCACTCTTAGCTCGAGTATCCTTGGCTTATACAAATTTATAGGATGGCTGGTAGTCTCTAGCTGATAAAAGGTTACTCATTAAAACTTTAAAATGCATTAATACCAGATCGCTCGACCCCAATCAAATCTGAATATTTGAAGTCTGAATCTATACAAAGTAATGGATTATCTCAAGAGTTGTTTAATAAAATGTAAGTTAGACTCGCAGAAAATCTATCTGATATGTTCTCCGTTATGGATGAGAATACTTATAATGAGGAGCTCAAAGAAATTTGTCAAAAAATTAAGGAGCAAAAATAATTCTATTATATTCTATTATATTATACTCTATTGTATTTTATATTTTTATTTATTAGAATTTTAGTAAAAAAGAAATTATAATCGGACCTGCACCTGTTTGGAGCTAACTCATTTTTTGACCGTACCGTGCTGGTTGCATATTTTCTTCAACTATGCAAGAACGATTTGTATTGTATATATAATAATATAACTTGCCAATGACACCTTGTGGTCATTATATATTATATTTTTATGATTTTGTTAATTTTTTTGTGGGTTTAAATGAAGTCGTGTAGATGAGTTACACTATTGTGGCATTTAATTTGTTCATTTTAGTTAATAATTCTTAAAAAACCTATGTATTTTTTTTTCGTAGTCGTGTAATAATAAATTAACGAAAATATTAAAAAAAAAAAAAGAAAGAATGAATGTTTTTAGCTTCTTTCGAATACGTAGCATTCAGTCTTTAGACGTTTCGGTAGGTTTATATAAAAAAAGTTCCTACTGATGAGACCATCTGGTGGTAGTCAAAAAAACGTTTTAAAGGAAGCCCATGCGCCTTGACGGCAAGGGTTAGGAATAAGGTCGTGTTTATCTCATTTTCATCGGGTTGTAGCTTTAAGCTCTACGGAAAAAATTGTTTGCGCAAGATACATGATAAAGCTTTTCATAAACTACAAAAAATTTATTTATTAATCGTTTTTAAGTTTTGATCATGTACTATGCGCTATGCTCACTTTATTTCCAATAGTTCTGTTAAAAACAGTGATCACATCTTGTGATTATACGGTTTCTAGGAACGAGTAGTTTAAGCAGGTCCAGGTAAGTTACAATGAAAATATAACAAGAAGTTGTGCGATACAAATCATGAAAAATAATTATGTTCTTCTTCGTTTCAACTAATGAGATTTCATCATTTTGACAATTTTTTAACTCTTCGCATAGCAACACATTCAGCGAAAGTCATCACTCATCTGGGTATGTATAGCCATCACAACAGTTGAATATGGCCAGGAAAACTGAATGAGCAATCGTTCTCTCTAGATGGGTTGTGAAGTATAAAGTCAGAAAATAAATAATTTCAGCAGCTTCAGGCAGTTTCTTCAGCTTAACTCAGTTTCAACTTCTCTAAACAGTTTCACTACCTCAAGGCAGTTTCATCAGCTGCAGTCAGTTTCAGCAACTCCAGTAAGCTTAAACAGGTCTAGGTAAGTTACAAATAATTGCAATCAATTTATTAATAATTACTTTTGTATATTTTAAGGAACGCATCTATGAAATCATCAATTTAATTTTGTTAAAAAATAATGTATTTCTGCTGCTCAATAAATACAAAATCAACTTACTTAACTCGCAATACATTGATTATATAATCATAACATTTTTGCACGATCGCAGGATCTATAAACATTTTGTTTTTAATCTATGCTCAAGATATCACCAATTGATACAATTTTCACACAATCTATTAACATTTTGTTCATAATCTATGCGCAAGGTGTCTTTAGTTTATACCAACTGCACTTGATATAAGAGCTATTTAAGCATAATCTATGTGCAAAGTTTCTGATTCATAGTGCACATAATTCATGAGCAAGTTGGTGATACATTTTACATTACTTTTTTTATAAATAATGATTTTGTCTTGCTCTGAATTTATGCACACAAATGTTTATTTTACAAATAGCGCATAAATTATGAGCAAATCTGCCTAGGATTTTTTTTTATTCTATGTAATTATAATTTCGAATTTTAATTGGCACGCACACCATATATTGCTCATCTATGAACACCAAACATTTCATTTCCGTAGTTACCATCACTATACTTAACGTACTCTTGTTGCGTAAATTTAATTTTTTGCTCTATACCAATTTGGACCTATAAAAAAAAAAAAAGAAAAAAGGAAGAACGTTAACTGATCGTGTGATGCTGTTAATTAAAATTAATAATAATAATTATTTAATAATAATTATTATAATAATAATTATAATTATTAGCGGCAACTTCTTCGTAATGATCATTCAATGTATCAAAATATTTTAAAAGAGCTTAATATTTATTGTAAACCTGTCTCTGAAATAAATAAAAATATAAACCAATACCAATAAATAATTAATCTAATACAAATTAAACATCTTCTATTTTAAAACCTTAAATTAAATGAGGTTCACCCGAGAATTACATCTATACTGGTTATAACCCCGTTTTTTTTTTTTCATTTCAGACGCTCCGGAGACCCGGAATCGTGGCCGCCGTGACGACACCTTTTTTTTCACCACCAACTTTGAAGTCTCATTACTTTTTGAACAGCCCACGTATCGAGGCAAAAAAAATTTTTTTATTTACTTTGAAACTTTTGTAATACAATAAATAAAAAAGTTTTCAATTATTCTTTGCGTTATCAAATAAGTATTTTTTTAAAAAGGGTCCAAAAACGGGTTTTGAATGAGAAGACCGCCTTAAATTAAATAATACCAGATCAGTAAATCTAAAAAAAAAAAAAATTTATAAAATATTAAAAGTACTGAAAATGCTATTCTAAAATAAGTAATTGGAAAAATTAAAGTTAATACAAAATTATAATAAATTCATTATAACATTAGTAATATTAATTAAATAAAGTTCAAATAATCTATCACTTATAACAACGTATAATATACAACACACAAAAAAAATAATATAAGTGCATCTATGAATTGCTAAGACCGACCGAATTGCTTAAGGCATACAAATCGGAGATTTACCGTATGATAATCATGCGTTTTGGTAACTGATCTTAAGCTCAGCTTAGATCAGAGTATAAGGCTGCGATTATAGTGAACGCGATTCAGACAGGCAGGCAGGCTGAAATCTGTGTGAAAAAACGAGATGCAGATAGCTATCTATTTCGCTTGTTCACATGGCCTGCCTGCCTGCCTGTCTGACTCGGCGCTCACTATAACCGCAACCTAAAAGCCTAAACGGCACAGTATCATTCTCTTACCTTCAGTGCACGAGCATTAAAGTATAAAAAGTTCTTCAAGCTACGTTCAATCGCTTAAAAGTAATTAAAGTTTTGGAAAACGTGTTATTTGCTAAAAAGTGGGAACAAATTATAGAATATAATAAACAATGTAAAGCAAATCATAAAATTTAAAGTGAAGCACTATTTTAATCAAGAATGTCTTTACAAAAGTTTTGTTGCAAAAGATTACGTGCTTAATACTAACAAAATCAACGGTTTAGTCCAACGAAGACCTTGGAGCTTCCCAAGGTCTGGACACTCTAGAAGCTCTAAGGCATTTGTGTTTCAAGGACCACAGCGAAGCATCTTTAATTTTCCGCATCATCTGTAAATATAACCCAGCGGAGCACGCACTTAGCGGAGCACCCACTCAGCGGAGTACCCCTATTGGATACGTGCAATTTTATCGCGAAAAAGTGTTAACGAAACAACAAAACTAAAAATATGATTAAAAGCATCTAAAGCAGGCTGTATCATATTAAAATTCTGTTCAGTCAAGGTCATGATAATTCCGCGAAATTTAACCAAAAACTCGGTTTGATAATGCCTATATAAAAAAAAACAAATCATAAACAAACAAATTAACATAAAAAACGCTGACTTAATGAATTCAACACCCAGGGAAAAATGAGGCAAAATTTTTCAACACGGCTCCTGTCAATCTTACATGATAATTTTTACTCGCAAAACAACAGCAATTTTTAAAGATTAACACTGTATTATGCAGTGTTAAAAAATAACATGAGTAAAGTGTTGATTTGCTCATTGCATCAAAAGAAAAGACAGTGCGAATAATGTTGCTGTTGAGCGAATTAAGTGACAAAATGCCCCTTTTCTGAATGTTCTGTTCAGCAGAAGCCATTTTATGTGATTTTGCGCTCTGCACAAACGTTCATTTAACAGACTTGAATTATTATGTAAAGTGTTAATTATTAACATGACTGATCGTGTTGAATTTCAATAACATGATTTAGTGTTAAAAAAGTGTTATTTTTACACGATTTTTTTTCTGGGTGAAGTAACATCTCTTAACTTATGTATATATAGAACTTAACCTTAAAATTTAACTTAAAGTAACTTAAATGCCTTAAACAATTAAATTTAAAAATACTCAATTCTAAATTTAAATAATTTTTTTTTTTTCGTAGTTATAATTTTTTTATTATCCATCATCTAAAGATTTATGCAAATTTTTTTTTATTTTGAAATTAAATTATTTTTTTTTATAACTTTTATAAAGATTAATTTTGTTAAAAAAGAGATACACCCTAATGTATCTTTTACAGAATTGGCTTTCTTAAACATACATACATATAAGCTATTCTTGTGTCTAGCATGACTTAAACATGCCAAAAATACAATTCATTCATAAACATAAGCAAAAACAACATCGTCGTCGCTAGGCCTAACGTCGCATCGATGGAGATAAAATCAAGTAAGTTTCTCAATTTCTTTATAAATTATAAAATTATTTTAAACTTAACATAAGGTTAACATTTAGTTAACATAAAAGTTTATAAGTATGTTATCTAAGTCCATTTTAAAAACATAATATACATGCTCTCTCGTATGAAGTTGTTTATTATTTTTTTTATTATGTTCGACGCTCTTGATCGAATAACTCATAATCTCTATAATTTGCATTTTTCTAACTTAATTCTTTTTTTTCATTCTCACCATGTTAAATTAGTTGTATTTTTATCTCTACTCTCACTTACCGTAGGAACAGTGCTGCCTTGACACTTGCTATTATCTACTACTAAAACATAACTATCCAACAGATAACTTTTAAACTCATTAATTGAACTTTTTATTCTTTTTCTATCTATCTTAAACTTAATGTATTTGTTTATGTATTTGCTTATGTATTTGCAATGCTGTACATTGCTTACAAAATCATTAATTTATTAAAAGAGAAACTACAAAAAACAAAAAATCACCTATAGTACCTGTTGTAGATATTCAGCTTCAGGAGATAGAAACTCCTACGGACATTAACCCTCACATAACACCTAAACCAAGAAAGCCATTAGCAAGATCAATGACATTTACGCCCAAAACGTCGTTCCAATTAGTGAGCGAAACTTAAAAAAAAAAAGGGGGACCACTTCTACTTAAGTAATTAAAAAAAAAAAAAAAATACAAAAAAAAAAAAAAAAGATATTCATGAATGAGTCAATACCAACCGAAACACGTAACTTCTTACTAAAATTAAGAAAATTAACTAATATTAAGAACAATAAATATCTAAGAAATTGTGAAAAAAAATCTTATATGATAAATCAAATATTATATGATACACAAAAAAAAAAAAAAGAAAAACTAAGTAGCATATTCAAGTAAATTCTAAAAGAATAATTAAATATATATACATATACAATTATACGATTTAAATTTTATAAGAATTTAGAAGTTTAAAAATCAAATGTATATCTGTTACGGTCATAACACAAACAAAATTTAAGTTATTCAAGTGTATTAAAAAACAAACAAAAAAAAAATATAATAATTACATTTATTCAATTCAGACTTAACTTTACGATTTATATGATCTTTATTTTATAAAAATTTAGAATCTATAAAAAATCCAATGTGGCCACACACATGGACTGTTGAACGACAGCAATCGAGAAATATTCCTTTTTTTTTACTAAACAAAAAAAAGCGTAATATTTCTCTTGCAAAAAAAATGGAAGGAAATGTTGCGTTCAATAGACTGCAAACTAGCTTTATGATCCCATGGTCACTGGAACGGATACAGTTTCATTGTCATTGAAGCTAACCGAGTTCAGGGCCAATAGTTTGTGCAAGCTATGGCCACGAGTAGTCAGTTCATTGCACTAGCGACATCAGCATTTTGGAAATACGTGCTTCAGCTGGCGTCGATCAAGCTAGCGCAGTCGGATTTCTTAAGTCGCTGCTGAATTGAGTGCGGAGCCAAGATTGTTTGTGACCAAGGTGTGTGTGTGTGTGTGTGTGTATATTGGTTTAGCTCACCTTTTTAGTTATTTAAGCTTATGTTAAGACAAAAAAGTGGGCAGTTGGTAGAAGTTTGTAATTGTAAGAGCAATAAGAGAAAAATACAAACAATAAAGAAGAAATTTTTATTATAACAGCAATTAAAAAGAAGAGTTTTAATTATACCAACATATTATTAAAATTATACAATAAAATAAATTAAAACAATAAGAAATATGGAAACTATATAACTATTAAATTGCCTTGCAAGACCTGAAATAATTTCATGCATAAATATTTTTACCTTATTGTTAACATATAATGATAATAATTTTAGTATCTTTCTATCCCAATATAATATAACGTAATTTAGATATAGTGAACGATATGTTTATAATGCAGTTTCTGATAAATCTTAATGAATTAATAAATTGGGATTTATTTTGTGAATTTGAAATCTAAAGATGCCTTATTGATTTATTTCGTTGTAGTCCGTCGTCGTTAGTCATGTTATTATCTCGATTTTAATTTAATTCAACTAAGCTTGTGATAGGGGCAATAAAATCATAAATGTAACTTAGTGCCAAGGTCGGGTGGGTAAAGAATGAAGGCCGACTCCACCTTTGGTTCCTCAATATCTGGTAAAGTAGTGAAAGGGTTAAACGAGAAGGTTTTGTCAGGTTTTGTTTTGACTAGTTTCTGGGCTATTTATAGTTTATTATTTTTTTTTATTATTTCAAAGTGCACATAATAATATTGTTGTAATGCTTTTTGAGTTGAGAACTAGGAAGAACCCCGACCATTTCGACGAGCTAGCTAGTGCATCGCTAGATGTGCACATCCACCGAAGCTCTTAACTCAGGTAACATCTAATCTCCTCTTTTGGTAATTTTCTTAAGGAGATAAACGTTTTCGCTTAGGTTTGAATATGAACTAATATTTTAGTTTGTCTACGAACCAAATAATAAAGTCGAAGAAACACTAGTAAAACGCACATTACATATTATCTCATCATTAAGAGAAATTTTTCGATATCAATTTTATATTAAAATTAAAAGAAACCTGGTACTCAAATCGAGGCACAAAAAACTCTCTCGTTACAACCCAGACATTAATGATGGAATTGCTACATTTATTTGTGAACTATGTAGTATAAATAAAATAACTGAAGGAGCGAGGAGAACTGAAATTTCTCCAGATATGTTTTTTTTTTTTTATCTACCAATTTGAAACGGTACATTATTTATGGAGAAGAAATATCTGATAAGGTCAGGGCACTTGCTATGACCAATTTAAATTATTATTCTTACCAACTCTGTTTGGTGGAATACCACTTTTCTGTTATTTAAATAACAGAGATGTAAGAGGTTATGGTGAATCTTTAACATATAAGTTAAATCTAAAGATTAAGCCTTTATGTCAAGTTACACCGAATCAACAAAGAGATTATTTCGAAAGTGATTGAAGATATCAGAAGTTTGAATATAACAACTTTGCCAAACGTTAAGTCAAGAATTCAAGGGAATTAGAAATTCTTAAAAAAACATTAAGAATTTTCAACAATGAAACCTATTTTCTTACCAATTTGTCATGAAATATTAAGACTAAGTGTTTAGGCTGCAACCCTAAAGTAAAAGATTATTTAAATTACGTAAGCTTGTTGCGTCGTTAACTTTCTTATCGACTCGTTGCGTCGAACAAGTCGCTCGCCAAGTCATTTGGTCATTTGGTACCAACACAAATGACGTTCTGAATTTTAGTTCCAACGGTGGTATGGGTAACTGGCTACACATGTAATCCGTAGCCTTGTCCACGTCTGTCAGTCTTTATCTAGTCGAAAACGACATAAATTTTTCAGCTTGGACTGGAGACAATGAAAGTTATGACCCTGCCCTAAGAAACGTCACCATATCTCGCAGAAAATTGGAAGCCTTCCTAGACTATGTTCATCATGTTCCACTACAGGTGGAAGTCTGGCCTATGTTGCTTGACAACCCCAACACCTCCATTGGAGTATACATATATACAATTTAAATCCCGAAATGGACTCTAACTGGAACACCTCTGCAAGCGTCCCCATCACCTTAACATTACAATGTGCTGAGGAGAATGACATTCAACAACCCGATAAATTCGCCGCCTCAACCATCTTCAGATGGGAGCACAATTTCATGACTGGAATACGCATTTCTCAGAAAACTGTAGCTCGTTCTTGTAACTCGTACCGATCGCAGTTACCGATCCATATTACCGATTTGACGTCACTCTGACGTAATTCTCACCTACAGTGTTCGTGTAATAATCTGAATCGATTTCTGTTCAATTCTTTTGTTCCAAATCGACAAACTGTCAGCTGTTCCGATTCCACTTCAATAGAATCCTTCAAAGAAGTGTTTGTGTAAGAAAAGTGAGTCGATAAAAATTAAAGTTTTTATCACTGACTCTGAGGAAAATGAGAACACTGCCGATTGTTATTTATTTACTTTGTGCAAGTAAAAAACGCTTACGAAACCGAAGAACTGAATAAAATGGATAAAAATATTGAGAAGGTAGGATAAAGAAATGCATAAATTTATTTATTTAATAGCAAGTTAACTCCGGGCGAGTTTTCAAGTCACAGTATGTCTTATGGCTTACATAAAAACAAAAGTTTACTTCATCTCAATTTAAAATATTCACTTTCTAATAACAAGACAATAATAACAATAAAAGTAATATTATAAAATTTTACAGCTCGAAAAATAAAATAAATACAAACGAACAGCTGCTTGTCATTTGATTCAGTTTCGCATCATTTCTTCTCGATTTGTGTTCTTTTTCATCACGGACCGAACTTTTAACGATTTGAACTTACACAAACACTAGTTCTCACGAAATCGGTAAATAAGGATCGATATAACGTGACGTCACAAAAATCGGTAACTTGTCGATTTATTTACAAGAACGAGCTACTGGGCTCATAAAGCTCAACATGACAGCCTCCACATACAAAAAAAAAAAAAAAACCCAAAATATATTTGGCATACGGTCCCTCTGGACCACAAGAAGTGTATCAGTGGTTTGATCCCGTATCATATTACTCCACCGTGCTGACCAAATATGAACAAAGTCATCGCATTCCATACCATCGCGACAACCTGCTACACTACCTGCAAAGTCTTACTCTGACTATCGTTGTGAAGCCATTAGGATCAGATGGTCCTTTGAGCCGGATATGAACCGGCGACCTATGGATGTTATCCATAATAATATCCATAGGTCGCTGGTTCATATCCGGCTCGAAGGACCACATGTTTAGCCTGCAACCCTAAAGTAAAAAATTATTTAAATTACGTAAGCTGGTTACGTCGTTAACTTTTTTATCGACTCGTAAGAACGCTCGCGATCGGGTCGCCGAGCCTGCCTTTTTGCCTGCTAAGCAATCAATCACGTATTGATTGCCGAAGTGAATTGTATATAATTATTCTTCTTGTTCATCTGCCATCTGCCATCTTTAACCATTTTTATACAAGATTTATCTGCTGCACAAATTGCAACCAACAAAACAAAGTAAGAATAAAATAACATTTATTGTACCATTTTTTTAACATAATCATCATTTGTTGTTTTTTATTCCTTTTCTTCTACATTGCATCCATTGCACCAAAACTTCGAGCACTTATTGCCTGAAGTCTTCGGGCAATATATAGGCGCTGAAAATGAATTACAATTGCAGCCACCACCAGCTTACAGCTTGAATTCCAATCAAGAGGAACAAACCAACCTAGTTTATTTACTAAGTAAGTCCGGAGCAATTATTCCTTTGCAAAATAAATTAACTAATGTATCGACAATTAATACAGTACTAGAAGAAAACTCATGTAGATTTCACTGATTATTCTAATTATATTTATCCTACCATCATAGTGAAAAGGATCAGAAACCAAAGAACTAAGATAGATCCTGCTATCTGGATACTTATTGAGAGTGATTTGTGTTCTACTAAATAAGCAACATATTTAAGGTATATCCACTGGGAACTGAACCTACTAATCCCGTCTTAACCAAACTTTATGCAGTAGTTCAGGATATATGATGTTGACCTATTGTAGCGTGACAATGCAAATCAATACATACTTCGTTCATACTACATATAAACTCATATTGCACTTATCACCCTAAGTGTAAGTGCAGTATCAAATAGCGCGGAATTTATTCAACTCCAAATTCCACAATAACTTATTAAAGTTATTGACCGCGTCATATTTCGGAATTTATTAAACTCCAAATTCAACAATAAATTATTAAAGTTAATGACCGGGTCATATTTCGTTTATTCTCATAGTTTCGCGTTTAGTCATTGAACTCAAGTATCAATGTCGAATTGCATCGATACTTGACTTTCTACTTTTGTCACGTACACCCTTCTTCGTAAGTTTCTTTTTAGATTAAGACTAGCATAAGAAGTCAGTCAAGGAGTGTAACTATATTGAAAATGTTTGGTCACTCGCGATCTAACCGAAATAAATAAAATTAAAACTAAAATTAAATATTGTGTTTTTTTTTTTGGACTTCAATAGCAACCAAGCTATCCTAACACTATTAGGGTCAAATGCTAGAGAGAGGAGTTTTATTACTTCGTTCAGTCAGACATTCAGAGAAAGTTTTAATATCGAAACAAGTCCAAGAGGTACTCGTGATAATTATATTGAAAAAAAAAGACGACAGAAAATATTACAATTCAAAAACATTTTGAAATAAATGCGCATGGATGGCATTGACAACAGCCGCCGATCGAAGAAAGGAAGCACTGCAAATTAAAAATGAATTTGCTGAGTCAATACAATATTGCTTTAAAAAACAATTATATTCAGACTTATACTTTTGAAAATCTGGTGTTTAAATATTTAGATACAAATTTTATAATTATATAAAGGAACAAAAGTTTTTAACTTAAAAACTGAAAAATTTAATTAATAATATTTTTTGTGAATTAAATACTTCAAGCCGAACACTAGTACTAGGTGATTTGAATATTTGCCACAGAACGGATAGTAATCAAGTTGAGAGCATAATGTTTGAACATGGGTTGCGGGGTCTACTTAATTTACTTTGAGTGCTACTCTTTGGGAAACCCAAATTGATTGGGTATTTTCAAATATTGAAAATGACACAATTACAGTAAAAACTTATGTAACTTATTGAATTGAAAAGTAAAATTGATATTAATGATGTCATTTTGATAATATTCACATCAATTCGATGTGAGTTAATGTAAAATGTAAATCCATGCTTATCACTTGGATAATATACATATATATATATATATCATATATATATCAGTTATAAAAGGATGAAATATTTAAAAAAAGAATATGTTGAGGATACTTGCCCTGATAGGGGACAATGGGTTCTCTCCGATTTTCTTTTTAAAAACAAATTTAATAATTTATGAATTTAATTGGCGCCCGAGCAGGGACACGCGGATGTTAAGTAAAGTTTCCGAATAATATACATCGGGACAAAACTCCTGAAGTAGCAGAGTCCTTTCTTTTTAATCAGTTTAAAAAATTATAGAAACAATACAAAGCTCCTCAAGAAGCAGCAGTTATTGTCAACATTCGCGTGTGCCAAGCACAACAGGCTCCTCAAGTAGCAACAAACCAAGCTCCTCAAGAAGCAGCAGTCGTCCGGAGGAGGAAACAAGACCCCCTCAGTAGCCGATAGAAATCATAGGAACAGGAGTTAGAATAATCCTAGCAACCACTCCGGAAGATGACAACCGTACTTTTAATATTGTAAGACTTAAATAAGTAACTTCATTATAAAAATTGTAACATTTTCTGATTGGCTGACGTCGTGGTCGACGTTAAAATTATTTTATTATTTTATTGGAATCGATGGAGATATACCAGAGATTACTAATATAATCCCAACAACGGAAATAATATGCAGCAAAAAAATTTGTACATCAACTGATGGACTCATTAATACTTGTTCAAAAAATATTAGTAACGCAGAAAAAAGAATTAGGGAAGTGTTCATTGAATCATTTAGTCAGAGAACTGTTAAACAGTGAATGGTCCACGATATATGTGGATTGCCATATAGACACCAAGAATGAAGAATGGATTGCAAAGAATTATGCACAGCTCTTACCGGGACCATCCTCATTATCGCACACCATGGAAACTACGTCACATACACCAATAACTCCTGTAGATGTTCTGTAGATTTGTTAAATATATCCACCCACAAGTCTATCGAAGAATCTCTCGAAGAGTCATTCCTAGTTGGCGATTCTCAATCCAACATTGGGTCAATACAGCAATCTTTTTTTGAAAAAGAATCAAGGGAGTACATCTGTTTTAACATCGCCGGCAGAACGTGGATCCTAAGTGGTGAAGCTAGATGTATACAATTTCAACAATATATACAAAAAGCCAAAGCAGGAAGGGCTTTATGTAAAGTTGACAATTTATTTGATGTTGTTTACTTTTTTAAATTAAAAAATACTTAATAAATTCGTGTTTTTGTTATAAAATTTTTAAGTTCCGCTGAAAACCCAATTAATGTGCTTAGTGGAAATGCATACTTCGCCAACTGGGTGGTTGTTTTAGTACGTAGGTGCATTCTGTCTGTTCCGTTTGATCCGGACAGATTTTAGAATGTAAGTCGTGCATGCGTATAGTACGGGCTATACGTATTTCATGAGATTTCACACTCCCTTGGCGAATCAAAACAAATAAAAAAACAAAAAAAAAACAAAAAACAAGAACTTTTAAAGGTCAATACGGAATACAGGGCGCTGGCAGATTATGAGGAATTGAAAAAATTTAAGGATTCGCCTATTGTCGAATTGTGGGCTGAAGTGGAGGTAATAAAAAATGAGCTAAATATAAACATGTTTTCCAACATTTTCAGAATTACCCGTGGTATCATATCAATTCCCCACTCATCTGCCAACGTTGAGAGTATTTTTTTCGTATCTAAATTTAATTAAGATCAAGTGTCGTTATCGTTTGACAATATCTACTTGTTCCGCATTCATCAAAACAAGGGATTTAATCAAATCTAAAATTTGCTATTGTCATAATTACGACACTAAGACTACTAAAAAGAAAACATATATAACTGTATATACATACAGGTTCTGAAACAAAATCCTATTATTTTTTGTTCCTATATGTTGTAAAAATAATAAAATTAAAAAAGTATGGGTTTTAATGTATCGTCTTACCTTAATATAGAAAGGACGTTACTCATAATTCCATAATTTTTTTTAGAAAAATTAAATAACTTCATACAATTTTATGTAATTAAAATTATTTAATGCAAATTGTAATAAAAATCGTCAAAAGAATCAGTATTTAAACCATATGTTAGTTTTCTTGGTTTCATGGAGGGTATTCTAACATATAAACACTTATTTGGAATAATTATGGGTTACGTCCTTTCTATATTATGTATATATGCACATATCATTACTTAATAAAAAGTACCCTGAACAAAAAAAAAAAGTACTATTTGCCTTTATAAAAAAGTACTCTCGAAAATAATATCATATCATCACTGTTAGGTACAGATGTTGCAAGCGCAATGAAAGGAGATTTCGGTGTCCTCAAAACTGTAATAAAATCGGAAACTTGTATTTTTTTACACAAAATGTTCTTGCCATTCGTTACATTTATGCTGCAGTTATGACAATATACTTGACACTCGCCTTTTTCAGAATGTTGAACAGATTTTTAAGTCCTCACTGAGTGGAATGTGCCTTTTGAATAAATAAGAGTAACAAAATCAAATGTATTATGAGGGTAGAAAAAACGAATAAGCCTTACCACCGAAAACTTTTACTTTTACGTTTGTTGACGATGAAGCCGCCGAACAGCTAGACGCAGCTTCAATTTTAGTAGAGTTTAATTAATTGTAATTGTTTAATTTTTAAATGTCCCGGAAGAAGGCTTAAAAATTAAGCCGAAATATCGGAGTAAATAAAATTAAAACAAAAGAAAACCTAAATATTGTTTTCTTTTTTTGCGGCCAAAGCCCAAAATACTACAACTAATAAACGTACAAGGCCGAATAATTTTCAACATATTTATAGAAATATTTATATTCTTTTTCTTACTTAATTTGCTTAATTTTTGTATTGTTCTTATTAATTTGTTAAACTTATGCGTATCTGCCTATCTATTAAATTTTTAATTCATTATGAATTTAGTTTTTTAAAGTTAATTAAGAATTCTAATTTAATGTTTATTGTTGATTATTTATTTAACTCTGTTGTACTGTTAAAAGATACTTGTATTTTATTGTACTAATTTATTTCAAATAAATAAATTAATAAAAATAAAACATTCAAAGAAGTTTCATCTACATACAAACACAATCATCAGAAGAATGGAGTAGTATTCAACACACAATCTCATCTTGGAGACGAAACTGAAAGAATCATTCGCAATTTCAAAAAGAATCCAGAAGTTCGGAAGAATTTAAATTATTACAAACAACGGTTAAGTCAGTTACAAGCCATTAATGCCGAATTCAAGGCAAATAATGTAGAACTCAATTAAGTCAAAGAACACTGCCACGAGTACTTTACCAAGGACTACTACACGCAGCTGACAGTGCTCTGCGAAAAATACATAAAGCACTTTACACTTTACTTTAGAGATTCAAAAATTGAGTGGAGAAATAGATGAAAACAGTGGTGACGAAAACATTCGGACACAGGAAGAATTTGCATTGAATTGCTCTTTTCTAGAGTCTCCGCCAACCAACGAAATAACCGAGCAGCAACAGCACCAGCGTATTCATACATACTGCCTTTGATCCTTCTTCTAAGAATCCGATTCGGTGACAGTAGCCTGTGGTTTACACCTTATTAATATCAGCAGCCTACCGCTCAACGTGAACTCCACATTCTAACCCCGTACTAAACCAGTTTGAATAAATATTATTAACTTATAATACTATCAACCATACTATTTCGCACTGATTCCCATCTTCATCACCCTGACTTCGCTGCCATTAGCTTGTGAGGTTTGCACCCCGTTACCTGGACAACTTAACCACATTCACAATATGAATATTTGAATCGCTTGTGGCTGAAAATGGAATCAAGTGCGGACCAATGAAACGTTAAGCCCTAAATATCACAAGTCAAGATTTGGTGGATACTGTTACAAAATTGTATTTAACCGAAAACGTAAGCCATACTTGTGCAGGAAAGCAGGATTACGTTACAATTAACGAAAAAAATTAAAAAACTGCTGTTGAAAGGAAGCGCCTTTAACTTATGAACCGTGATTAAGCATATGCAACTTTTAAGATTTCGCATATATGCACCAAAACAGGCTTCTCTAAATTCGCAACTTTGTACCGTTTTGAAACCAACAACACGGTATGTAACAAAACTCGTGGGAAGAAATCAAGTAAGGAAAGCTACCATAAAAGATGCCATTAACAGCCGAACAATGAATGAGTTGGCACAGGAGAAAAAACTTAAAAAATCTATACATAATAAGGCAATACTGACAATTGCCACTGATAAGGCAATTGACGACAATATGTCCCTGGGTGTCCGGAAGATTTCACACCCACATTTATAAAGTCGAAAGCATTGGTATTGCTGACAAAAACATTAAGGCAGCATTTTGAGCTTGAGGCAATGAAAGCGTAAGTATATTTCAAATTTCTTGAAAATTTTATTACATTTAATAACAGGCGAAGGAAGTTGACAGCAACCGAAACCAGGGCGCAGCATATGCTTGCCACAAGGAAGGGTTTTTCATGCCAAAAGAAAGGCCCCTTGTACTATGGCAAACGTACTTGCCAACTTAGAGGCTACAGATGTCTTGGTAAGGGACATCTTGGTAACAGTAATTGGTATATTTTACCAATTTAATTGTTTAAATTTAGACGTACCCAACAACATCATCTATGCTGAACACAAAGTTGATGAGACGAATGCCGGTACTGAAAAAACTGAGCGGCTGGAAATAAAATACCATTTGAAGAGGAGATGGAAGAGATTTTGGCGAGCAGCCTATAGTATCAAGCACTGCCACTAAAGGAAGTAGGTGTAAATATAATGAACTGAATTAAATTTTTTAGACTTTTTTTTTCCACCACCAAAGCAACAACTGCAACTTACATCAATAACACGATCACCATAATCACCCTTAACAGAAATTTTTAAATAAAAACTATTCCTTTATTATCGCTAATAAAGTTATTTTAGAGGGAACACAAAACTAGGATCTATTTTTTACATTTTACAATGTTAAATCATCGAAATATAAAGGAATATTTCACCAAAAATCTTGTGGCAGCATTTTGAGCTTCAGGCAATGGAAATAAATAAAGAAGAGTAGGTATAGTTCAAATTTGTTGAAAATTTTTTAACATTTTATTAAAGGCGACAGACGTGGACAGCCACCGTAGCCAGGCCGTTTTTGGGAGCATATGCTTGCCGCAAGGAAGAGTATTTCCAAGCCAAAATAAAGGCCCCGCATACTATGGCAAACGTTCGTGCCAACTTAGAGGCTACAGGTGTCTTGGTTAGGGAAATCTTGGTAATACCACAGAGAGTTTAGTTTGCAATTCCAGTAAAAAGTTGCGTTTTGCCATTGAACTCAATAAAAACACTTGCGTTTCCAGTACAATTATGCAGGAAAAACGCAACTAAACTCAGCTTGCTTTCTACGATTACCACAACTTAATTTGAGAAATGCCTAAAAGTATGCTTATGTCTAGATAAAAACGTGCGTTCAGTTAGATTTTAGGTACGTTCGGAATATTGAACGATTAGAAATGTCAACAACAACTGCTTCTCAATTCTGCAAGTTTCTATTTGTAATTTATTATTAACAAAAATAAACCAAAAAAAAACAAACAAACACACTTGGGCAGTCAGTATGGGCCGATAAAAGCCGAGGTTTGAGTGAAATTCCAAAAATTGGCGATCGTTTCAATCCATCACAAAATCAATTCTGCCAACGCATCTCTGTGTGAACAGCTTCGGTTGAACTCAAACAAAACACAAACTAAACTTTCTGTGTAGATATGTAGACAATAAGAGTAATATCTTACCAATTTTATTGTTTAATTTTAGACGCAACCAAGAACAGCATCTATGCTGAACACAAAGTTGACGAGACGAATGCCGGTACTGAAAAAACTGAGCGGCTGGAAATAAAATACCATTTGAAGAGGAGATGGAAGAAATTTTGGCGAGCGGCCTATAGTATCAAGCACCCCCACTAAAGTAAGTGTAAATATAATGAACTGAATTACATTTTTTAGATTTTTTTGAACCACCAAAGCAACAACTGCAATTTACATCAATAACACGATCACCACAATCACATATAAAAGAAATTTTAAATAAAAATTATTCTCTTTCATTTATTTCTAAAAAAGTTATATAAGAGGATGCCACAAAACTAGGCCATATTTTTTATATTTTACAATGTTAAATCATTGAAATATAAAGAAATATTTCACCAAAAATCTTGTGTGTTTCATTATTTCAAGGTTACCTTGCAAAAGTAAAGTTTAGATATTTTCGCTTAGTAACTTCTTAAAATTAATATCGTGTTTGGTTGAAAATATATTCATCGGCGTCGGAAAGGCGTTTTCCGCATATTATTGTGATTTTGTTTACCTCAAAGAATGAATTGAACTCTTTATATAAAAATACTATTTTAAATAAGTACCTTTTGAGTATATGTTGATAGTTAGTAAGTTTAGTAACGCAAGAAGCAATTCCAGTTAATTAAAATCCAAATATGTAACAGAAAACAGCTCACTTCGTTTTTCTGTCATTCAAATATTGCAAAAAAAAAAAAATTCGAACAAAAAAGAAAAATGAAGTTTTTCACCATTTCAAGGATATGGGTTTTAAAAAAAACTTTTATTTATAATATAATAAATAAAATAGAGAATAATGATAACATAAAAAGAAAGACGGGATCCGGGAAAAGATGTGTGCTAAGTGACTCAAAAGTACACGCTCGCTTGAAAGCTGAAACGCTCGGTCGAAGAGCAAAAGTCCTACAGACAGTAAGCAAGAATATATAAAGTTGATAAAAATACAAATAAAAAATATTTACTATCAATGGATATATTCATTCAACGAAAGAAAAAAATCCGCTCCAAGAAATACCGAAAAACAATTAAAATTAATCAAAACCAGATTAGGAAAGCTTTCCAAAATTTATTTTGCACCCAACTCTTCATACATTTTTGTGATGGACGACGAGTCCTACTTAACGGTCGAAGGCAACGAGTGGCAGGAAAAATATAATTTTGAATCTTCCAATGTGAAAGCATTAGAGAAGAATAAATATATACGTAAGACCAAGTTCCCAGAGAAAGTTTTGTTGTGGTTGGTCATAAGCGAAGTGAAGCCGTAATTTTCAAAGGAGGCTTGGCAGTGACATCCTAGCTTTACATAGAAAGGTGCATACCGTCGCTTGTCGAGTTCATCCGTGCACAGAGAAAAAAAAGTACTGCATTTTCTTTCAAATTTAATGTAGTGCACTTTTCAAAGCTATTTGAAAGGAATCTGCTTTACTTTAAAAGAAAATTTAAAGTAATGTTCTTTTAATTTTCTTTTTGATGCTACAAAACGAAATCGTTGCTTGCCGATGATGTACGAATGAGCAATAACACATGGTGCTCTCGGTTGTGAGCATGATTCAATAAGACTTATATATTATAAGATATATACAATATCTCACAATAGCTCAAAGGAAGCGTGCTAGACTGTCAAGCGGAAGACTTGGGTTCGAATCTTGACTGTGTAAGTACCAAAAATTTGAATTTAATTATTGAAATTCTAATTCTGTTTCATTAACTGCTTCGTCAAATACAACCGTCAAAATAAGTTTTACTTAAAAA
Organism: Tetanocera ferruginea; assembly: GCA_958299015.1. Lineage (NCBI taxonomy): Eukaryota > Metazoa > Arthropoda > Insecta > Diptera > Sciomyzidae > Tetanocera > Tetanocera ferruginea. Next base: position 48,280,886 of record OY282640.1, on the reverse strand, counting down.
ACATTAATTAAAAAAAAAACTATTTGTTGTTTTTGTTGGTGATTGAACCCAGGTTAATAGAGTTACTAGACTCGAACACCAGCACAATCGGCTAAACTTGAACTTCCAAAACAATGATAAAACTTCATTAACTTCTATATTTTTTCGTTTCAAGCAAGAATATTTTTAAGTTGATGACAACTGAATATTCAAAGAATTTATTTTCATTTAAAAAATAAAAGACAAATCATTAGAATCAATGCAGCTTTCTTTATAAATAAAACTCAAAACATTTTCTTTTAATTAAAAAGAAATTTTCGCCGGCTAGAAATCGTGCACATTTACTTTAAGATTGAAAGTTTTTTCTTTTCTGAAATAACATAATTACAATAAAAATAACAACCACAATAACGACAGAGTCGGTAAGAGTAGGAACTCACTCGCTAAGTGTTTTCTTTGAGATTAGAAAAAATCATTATATATGAAAACATCGGTTTTAAGTAACAAGATAAAGAAAAATTGAATAAATAACAAAACAAAAAACTGAAAGTTCGCGCTCGCAAGGGTTACCACGGACAGTTTACGTTTCCACACTGTTGTAGCGGCTCCCGATCACAGAATCTTGCAGCAAGTAATCAAGACCATATGTAATACCCAGGCTTTTACGGGGAAAGAAAAAAAGAAAACCAAAAACCACGGTAAGTAATACAAAATTATTAATAATTATTATAATATTCTTACTGTTATATAAGTATATATAAAGTATAAGAGTTTCCAGTTCCGGTACAGATGGCAACCCTCTTTTGCAATCCACAGTTTTATATTGCCTCTCATGATTTTTATCTATTTTATATATAATTCGGTCCCTTCTGTGGTGTCTAAGAGCCAGTCAGGCACAACCACAAGAAGGTAAGCGTTACGTTTTTATTATCTCCACATAAAGCAAAGAAATAAAGAAAAGTAGTTAAAACCAAAATCACTAATTCTTTTCTTTTTATATGAATTATTTCATGGTGGGTTCTGAGCTTCCTGAAGATCTATTTCTGCAACTAAACATTTGAAACATTTCTACAAATATCCATTTCTACAGATTTAATACATTTCTACAATGACACATTTCTGCAGTTAAACACTTATATTTTGTTTTTAGGTAGAACGTTGCTTCAATAAGTGATGCGGCACTTGAACAAAGATGGCTGTTAGAAAAACAAACTTCTGAAATTCAACGCGTCTGCAGCTAATCGGAATTAATACGTGATTGATTAACCGGCAAGGGTAATCGAAGACCCGATCGCAATTGATACGTTTCATGCTGAATAAGAATCGACCTTCGAACGAGTCGATAAGCAAGTAAACAACGTACGTAACCAGTTGAAGTTATTTTAGTTTTAGTTTTTAATTTAAAAACATTTGAACACAAAAATTAAAACTTAAAAATAAAATCTGAAACTAAGCTTAACTAAATTAGTGCCATTATTACGATAAATTAAGAAAAAAATAAAAAAAAATAGAGGTAAACATAAAAAGAAAATAAAACAAATATAAACGTAAACATAAAAAAAAGATAAAAAAAATTGACTAAATTTAAAACAGAATTAAAACATAAAAATAAGATAAAGAAAAATTGTCGAAATAAATATTGTTTCGAGCAGTGCAGTGTATTAAGGTACACTCTAAATACAATTTACTGTGATATTGATAAAAATCTTTTGTTGATCTTTAACAAAGGATTTTTGTTAAATTGCAAAAATTTTATTGATAGACATAGAAATTTTATCAATTTCACTTAAAATTTTTCAATATAAAAAATATTTTGTCAAGATAAATTTTGTTAATTTGATAAAAATATTTTGTTAATATGATAAAACATTTTTCAATTTATTTTACGGTAACACAAATTTTATTATATTGATAAAAATTTAAGGATATTGAGAAAAAATTATCTATTTAACTTTAATTAGATTTTTGATTTTTATTATCCTATACTCTGTTTCTGATTCCAGACGGGCAAAATGCGACAATCCTGTACTTGCTGCATGCGGTTCTGATACCCACTTCAAAAAAAAAATGAAAATCGAAAACCGAAAAAAGATTTATATAAAGCATTCGACAAAGGATTCACAGCACTCTTTTATGATTATCGGAAAACTGTGGAAGAAGCAGAAGCAGCATTACAACGAAAATTAGAGCAAAGAGATGCAATTTTAGCTTCGATTATGCTCACTGGCGGTGTCATGTATTCAGAAAATATAATACTTTATTTTGATGGAGTTAAATTCAAGTTTTTTCAATATTAGAAGCGGTTGATATATGCTTCAAAATTTTTTTAATTTTTAATTTAGAATATCCACTTACTTCTCAATTAACATGGATATTCCTTAAAAAATTATTTTATTCTTTAGACATCAAATCTGAAAAAATGCATCCAAATGTAAGCCTTTTGTGTTCCCAACTTGAAAAACAAAATGACTTTAATTCTGCAAGGACTTATGATTCAAGTTTCATTTAAATAAATTTTATAATTAAAAAAAAACAATAATTTCATAAATGATTTTCTTTGTAATAAATTTTAAAATTTTAATTCAACTTATTAACATGTTTCCATTTAACAGTATTTATTATCAAATTCACAAATTGATGATAAACATAAATGAATAATTGAATAATAATTGAGGAAATTGATTGGTGTACAATGTACATCAACAAATAATTTTAACACAATCAACAAAATATAGTGTTAAATTAACAAAATATTTTGTTAAATAAAACAATATATTGTTAAATTAAAAAAATATTAGGTTAAATCAACAAGTTACATTGTCAAATCAATAATATATTTTGTTAAATAAACAAAACATTTTATCAATTTAACAACATATTAAATCAATTTGACAAGAGTTTTCATAAACTTTACAAACAATTAAGCAATTTGATAACAGTTTTTATCAATTTAACAAAAAATTTTATCAATTTGACAAAAATTTTATGATCATGATAAATTTTTATTATAACTACGAAATCGATGATATTTGTTGTTGTTCTGAATTGTTCATATTGATAATTATTTATCAATTTGACAAAAAATTTATCTATTTGATAAATTTTTGTCAAATCAACAAAAATTTTTTTTTGTGTTTTGTACTCTGCATTGTTCAAATTGATAATTGATTTAGCAATTTAACAAAACGGTGTTGTTAAATCAACAAAAGGATTTCAGGCTCTTATCAGATTAACAAAAATTTTTGTTGTACGTATAGTGACAAAAATTTTGTCAAAACAACATAGTTTTTATCAAAATCACATACGTTTTATTTTGAGTGTAGCCTGTACCACCTGCAGAGTAGCAGAAAGTAGAGTCGTGTCGGTGGCTTATTAATTCTTGTCAAGAACCCTGGAATCCCGCTGAGCTTACCTAAGCATTAGGAAAGAACCCAAGGGAGGTTCGTTTCAGTACGTAATACACCCGAGGGAAATAATAAGATAACTTAAAATTTAATATTTTGAACGCGTACAGCTCATGTGAACAAGTAAAATGTAACAATTACTTGTAAATAGCATGTAAGTAGTGAACAATAGCTTACAAATAGAGATGTTCTCCGAAAAAATTAGAATTTTTTGTATTTAGCTGTGATATGTATCATTATAAATAAAAGCGGTTTTTTTGAAAGTTTTGACATTATAAGCCAATAAGTGTTTTTTATTTTAGACAAAAATTTAAAAATAAAAACGTTCACTCAATCATATTTGAAACCCATATAACGTATGGCGAATGGAAGCCGAACATAACAACAACTTACTTTGGATAAAATTAACGGGATATATCATTCAGGCGACAATGAAATTTTATTTTTTAAATATATGCATTTAATCGTGAAAAGGAGGTTTGAAAAAACATTTTTTTTTTTTTATAATACAATTAATAGAATAGAGAAAACATTTCAATACGTAATAAAAAAGGAGTAAGCATAGTGAACAAAAGTACATTTTTATAAATCGTACTTCGAAATATGTACTATAAGTACCTACCCATGTTTAAGTAAAACTTCAAAGATTAAAGAGTTTTATTTTACTGGCGACGAGAATGGGATACAGTATGAAAAACTGTAATCTTTATAACTTATAAAAACAACTAATAAACAACATATAACTTCTAAAAACAAAACAAAATTTAAAGTGAAATTAAAATAACAAAATTGATTCAAAAAATATTCTGCCTAAATATAACTTTTAAAAGTAAATGTAAAACAAATACAAATTAAATAAAGTAATTGTACATCCAGGTAAAAGTGACGAGCAACCCTGCAAGAGAAGCCTCCCAACAGACAAATTTGTATGCGCTATACCTGTATGCAGATTATAGCGCTGGATTTTTAGTGCTTTTCTTGCGGATTATAGCGCTGGATTTCTAGCGCTTTTCGGAGTTATTAGGTAGCACTTAAAAATGAAAGAAAAAAGAAGAGCAAACCGAAGAGAAAAAATAACAAAAAAAAAGCACGAATTTGATGCATGAGCAAAGTGGAAGACAAAGCAAATCAAGACAAATTTAACCAGAACACGCGTCGTACGAGTTACGGCATAAGCTAGACGCATCGTCAGCACATAAAACATAAACAACAATTGCAGCCACGCTTATCCGGTCGAACTACATAAAATGCTTAACCCTTAATAGCCTACTGGTACCGCTAGGAACCAACCACAAAAAATGATAACTTTGTTAAGCAATTTGTTTTTAAATTTCCCGCTGGGTCTTTAAAAATGTTTATTGGTGTAGGCGCCACCATTTGAGAAGATCGCCACTTGCAGCCAACTTCATTTGACACGTGTCTGGTTAGTAGTGTTAACACAACCTCGAGAAAAAGCACTTTTGTGAAATCGCGAACTTTACGAAAATTATTTTTGTGTCAAATTCGTTTAAATCGAAGCTGAAAAAAATATTTCCGTGATCGTTATAGTGTCTAAAAGGTATTGTGAAAGTTTGAAGTGATTTCATTTTTATATTTTACTAGATTTTGTACCAATTTTTAGTTGGTTCTTTGCGGAACCGTCAGGCTCCGGGACTTCGAAATTATGCTTATATGAAGTTATACAGAATTGCTTATGTTGTGTTTTTTTTTAGTTTATTAAGCAGAAATGGCGCGAAGAACTCGTGATTTTCGGACAGATGAACAACTTTCCGAGTACGTCAATTCAATTGCGTGGTCGGAAAGCGAAGATGATGGTGATTTTTCTGCTGACGATATGGATGACCCAGATTTCGACTTTCAGTCTGCTTTTCGTAATGAAAATTTAGGATATTTACATGGAGACAGTGAAGTGTTGGAAGATATTCAAGACAATTCTGCAGTAGACGTGAGCGATGTCGAAATGGCGAATGCCGATTCAGGCAATTTAAGTATTGAAGCGAACACTGTATCAAATCAAGGTGATCATTTACAACAAAACCTATTTTTAGTCTGTATTGACATATATTTGTTATAGCTATTGTAGAAGACCCAGTTATTGTTGATGATCGTTCCCGATGGCGAGAATATGCGACAATGTTTGAAGGCGTATCGATCGACAAAGAGTCTAATGTTTTTAAAAAACCATTGTGGCGAAAAAAAAATCTTCAGTTGTATTCGAATTGTGTTAAATTTCAAGGAAATGATGACTTGACACCAGAAATATTAGCATTGCACTCACCGATTCAGTTTTTTTCTTTTTTCATGACGGATGATATTATTTCAAATATCATCGAACAGAGCAACTTGTACGCGATGCAAAAAAACGTTGATAAACCACTGAATACCACGCCAGATGAGATCAAACGATTTATGGGAATAAATTAAGAATATGTCGGTTTTTAAGTACCCGAGCGTTCGATCGTATTGGGGTGAATATGGTTTTAAGCCTATTATAGATCGCATGACACGAAATCGTTCTGAAAAAATTCGCCAATTCTTACACTTCAATAACAACGACACAATGCCGCGAAGTCATTGTGTGCAAGAGCTATCAACATCTGATCAACAACCATCGCTGTCTGATCACCAGCCATCGACATCATCTAACGGTGCACGCAAACGCAGACATAATCGTGTGTCCGAAGCAGTTCAAACATATGGACCCATACCCCAGCACGATTTGGGCTATGATCGACTATACAAAATTCGTCCGATCATCACCGCACTGAACAAAAATTTTAAAAAAGTGCCGAAGAGAGCAAGATTGTGTGTTGACGAGGAAATCTGTGCTACGAAGATTAAGCACTATCTGAAACAGTACATGCCAGACAAACCTCATCCTTGGGGAGACCATCGTGAGGAAAACGAGCCCAATTTGGGTGCGTCTGCGAATATTGTGGTACGATTGGCGCGTTCGGTTCCTCGATTCGTAAATCACGTCATCTATTTTGATAACTATTACACATCGATTCCGTTGATGGTGTATTTGCGGACACAAGGCATATACGCTTGGAACGGTTCGACGCCCACGACTTCCGTCATGCAAATTACCGCAGAAATTTAACAATCTAGGTGATTGGGAAGAGTATTTTGGAACGTTTCATGGAATCGACGTCTCAACAGTGGCATGGAATGACAATAGGGCTGTAAATATGGCATCAACAATGGCCGGAGTGAAACCATATATTTCGCCAGATGGTCAAACTTCTGAAAATGCACCAACTATTGAGCGATATAACAAAAAGAAAAAGGTAATGGAAACCATTCCGTGTCCAGCCATTGTTCATGAATATAACAAATACATGGGCGGTGTTGATCTTCTGGATTCGTCACTAGGCCGCAGTCATATCCGCATAAAGTCTCGCAAGTGGACAAACCGTTTGTTCTACCATATGTGCAATGATTAATGCCTGGATTTTATATAAGCGACATCATGCAGCAACTAATCAAACGGAACCGATGAAAACTTTGCATGACTTTGTGTGCAAAGTTGCTCATTGCTTGATAAAATCTGGAACTGAGATGCGAGTAGGAAAAGGGCGGCCAAGTAATGTTGAAGTTGAAATTGTTGCAAAACGTCATCGCCCAATGTCTGCTCCGCTGCCACCGCGTGATATTCGCCTGGATAACGTTGGGCATTTGCCAGAATTTATAAAGGAAGGGAAGCCACGATGCAAACTTCCAAAATGTACATCCCGTACAAAGGTCCGGTGCCAAAAATGTGGGATACATTTGTGCTTTTCAGTACTATAAACTTACTTTTATAATTTTTGATGCCCGGGAGCCTAGTGGTTCTGCAAATAACCAATCAGGTATTCTTTATCTAGCTCAGGTAAATGTCACCTATCAAAAAAATCGTAGAACAAATATTGTTTAGAATAACAACATTTATAACGTCAATTTTTTTCAGCTCAAAATAAACAATCAGGCTATTAAGGGTTAAAGTGCAGTTCCCACAATATTCTTACCTGGAATAATAAGTTAGTTGTATAAGTGTATGTTTATGGTATATTATTCATGTGTTAGTTGCATTTTAAGTCAACATTAATTATACAAAATCAATTGTAATCAGTTGCAATTTGTAAGTTAATTGTGTTGGTTTCAAATAATAAAATTATATTTTTTTCGACAAAAACTCGTAAATAAACGTATTTCGCGCAAAAGTTTTTGTGAAAAAAAGTTGATTTTAAGATATTTTTACCTTTTAAGTGGTACCTTTTTAATAACAAACTAAAAGAGACAGAAAATAAAATTAAAAATTAAGAAACATTTAAGTAGAAAACGCACCGCAAAAAAAAGTTCAGTGAGAAAAATCTACATTTTAAGGTTGAGGAGAAAAGGAGTTGCGCGGAAAAGTTTTGGTTAGAATCACTTAATTTAAAGATAATTTCACGTTAAAAGTGGTTCATACAGTGAATATTATGAGCTACAGATATTTGGGATATAGTAAGCGGCACTTTAACCCAGTAAGAACCAGCGTTGCGTTTTCGCAACGTTGACTTTTGCTGCGTTTGACACTCAGTAGAGATTGTTTTATCTAAAACAGCTTCTGGATTATAAAAGTTGGATTCCATAAATAATTGACGTGTTTCAGCGTTTTCCTGATACAGTAGAGGCTCGGAAAAGTTAATACGCGCAAATGTTAAGTATACGGAAAAGTTAAGCAGCTTTCAGTCACCACACGGGGCTCTGAAAAGTTAAGTGTTTCTTAACATTTTCGAGTCATATATGTGTGTGCAGTGCTGCACACAATAGTAGCAAAAAAATGTAACGACATTTACTGTTATAAATTTCTTGCGAATGCTTACATACGTAAATATGTTTGCACACATCAGTTGCATGCTTAAGAGACCAGTCGCATTTGATTTGCTTTGATCGCAACAATGTCAGCAGCACGTAAGGAAAAAAGGTTATCGGTCGCCGAAAAATGCAAAATTTAAAAAAAATTAGATGCAGGCGTTTTAGCCAATCGATTGGCCATGGATTTTCATGTTTCTGAAGCTTCAATTTCAAAAATTAAAAGAAACAAAGCAAAAATTTATGCTACAGTATCGGGAACATGTGACGAAATTAAGAGAAAAACTTTACATAAGGCAGAATACGAGGAATTGGAGAAGCAGCTGTACAAATGGTTCTTAGATCAACGCGAGAGAAACTGTCCAATAAGTGGTCCTATTTTAAAAGCTAAGGCGAAGAAACTTTTCGGACAAATCTATCCAGATAGAACCCCAAATGACTTTAGAGCAAGTCAAGGTTGGTTTTCAAAATTCAAGCGCCGACATGGAATACGCATTCTTAAGGTCTGTGGTGAAATTTTATCTAGCGACACGTCAACAATCACACCATTTATTTATGCTTTGCGGTCAAAAATGTATGAAATGGAAATCACAAATGAACAACTGTACAACGCTGATGAGTCTGGCCTCTTTTTCCGATGTCTTCCTGATAAAAGCTACGTTGCCGCTTGTGAAAAGACTGCGCCAGGCAGAAAAATACGTAAGGAAAGAGTTACATTTATGTTATGCGCCAATGCAGAAGGGTCACACAAACTTAAGCCACTTGTGATCGGGAAGGCTGCCAAGCCACGATGCTTTCTAAATTTTAAAAACCCTCTAGGCTATGATTATTCTGCAAATGCATGGATGACAGCCAACATTTTCAAAAGATGGTTTCATACAACGTTTGTAGTAGAAGTAAGAATTGATTTTATTCAATAAGTGATTTTAAACTAAAATAAATTTCGATTTCTTCTTATAGGTACGTCATTTTAGTGCGCAAAATAACTTGCCTCCAAAGGCCATTCTTCTATTGGATAATTGTTCAGCGAACTCGCCTATTGAAGACCTTCGCTCTGATGACGGGAACATATTTTGTATGCTTCTTCCACCAAATGTCACAGCAGCTATTCAACCAATGGACCAGAATCCAATAAAAGTGACAAAACTTTCATATCGTAATCAGTTATTGGCGTCCATTGTGGCTCAAGAGGGCTTGTCGATTCACGAGTTATTGAAAAAACACGATCTTCGTCACGCAATTTTGCTGTTAAAACTTGCATGGGATGCGTGCACTCAAAGCGTTTTACAAAAGGCTTGGCATAAATTGCTGAATTGGGATAATCATCACTACGATGACGAAGACGATATCCCTTTATCGGTGTTGTTTCCACCGGATCCCTTTTATAATCACATATTCGAAGAGACACAACAGTTGTTGACAAGACTTGCGCCTGATTGTACTCTCTCAGCTGAAGAGATTACTGCATGGAACTCCGATTTGATTGATGAGAATGAAACGGACACAGGCACGGGTCAAGATGAAGACAATGTTTCAGAAGCTCCAGAGTTTGTTCCTTACAATGATGCTATATGCGCGGTGAATACGCTGATCAAATGGAATGAGTACAATACGATGTTCTCCAACAAACATATTTCACAGCTTCTCGAACTACGATCGGACATCGTAAAATCGCATTCGGGGAAAAGGCTACATCAGAATAAGGTTACTGATTACTTCACAGTAACAAACACCGTATAAACGTTATTATAATGAATATAAATACATATGTATATCTTCTTATTATTCTTGCTACATGCGTTTTTTATAAAAGCTACTGGATAGCACATACATACATTTATAAAAAATGTTAAGCCATAAAAAAAACTATACATACTTATGTATGTATGTATGTATAATACTTAAATACACAATAAAAACATATATAAAAGGTGTTTAATCACATGAAATTTTTAATATCACGGAAAAGTTAAGAATTCAAAAAAGTTAAGCACCCCTAAAACAAACTACTTAACTTTTTCGAGCCTCTACTGTATATAAGTTTTTCTTAAAAATATTATTTCCGAAAAAAAACCTTTTTCTAAGATTTTGAGTGTTTTTATAAATAATTTTCAAAATGTTATTAAACGATATCAAAATGTTCGTACACGTCGAACACTTATGCCGACGAAACCTTTTCTCTCAACTATATATCAATTGACGTCAAACATGATGTATGGTGTATCACATCCTTAACGTGCTGTGTTGTGTGGTACATTCTTAAAATCAACAATTGAATTGTCAAATATTTAAAATCAACCGAACGTTCATAAAGTGAAATTGAGAGCAGATTCGAAATGTATAGAAAAAAGTGTTTAGAGTGTAAAAGAAGTCGACAATATTCTTAACAATTCCGACGACGAGGACTTTACAATCAAAGAAGCTGAAAAAATAGATTTGGCTATATTACCACTAACAGTTGATGAACTTACTGATGTTGAAGAAATGGATGAAAATGAAATAATTTCTGAAGTATATAAACTTCCCAACGAAGTTCCAGGTGAAATTGAAATAATGTGTGAATATCTACATTATTTCAATTTCATAACATCGATATCTTGTGTGATTTTCCAACAACATCAAAGGCTGCAAAAGATAAAATTCCAAAGTGGCGAAAAAGTCAGCGCTACCAATTTTCAAAATCTTCCGTCGATCTTTCACATGAAAAAATATCACAGCTTTATTCCAGATACAGTGGTTACAATCCCTGGGAACTCTTTCATCTGTTCATTGATTAAGAAGTAATCAATCATATTGTTGATTGTACTAACGCCTACAGCGCGATTGATAAAAATGATAACAATTTTGTAACAGATATTGCGGAAATGAGGAAGTTTTTGGGAATTCTGTATTGAACCGGTATTTATTCACTGCTCAACATAATACTGTATTGGTCTGATAACCCTTTGTATGGAAATCAAACTGTTAAAAAAACCATGTCACGGGAACGATTTAGACGGATAAAGAAATATATTCATGTGTGTGATAACAATAATCTCGACAAAACAGACCAATTTGCAAAAGTAACTCCTCGCAATGATATGTTAAATAAACGATATCTACAGTTTGGTTTGTTTTCCCACGAACTATCAATCGACGAACAAATGATAGCATATTTTGGTAAGCATCCTTGCAAAATGTTCATCAAAGGAAAACCAATTAGATTTGGTTACTTATACCAATTTATCCCTATGGTGGATTCTCATCAGAAAACAACAGTTCATATGGACTTGGTGAAAATGTTGTCCTTCAACTGCTGTCACACGTTCCCGTCCCAAATCAACACACTATAACCTTCGAAAATTTCTTTACGTCGTACAAACTCATTTTCAACTTGTCCAGCTTAGGATATTTTACAACAGGTAAAAATTTATATCTATATAGCTAACAAACTGACACGTTCCTTTATCTAAAGGCACTGTTAGAGCAATGCTCTTTTGAATGATGCAAAAGCTATGAAGAAATTGAAACGCGGATCATCTGACTTTTGTTTTGAAATGAACAATGAAATTTATGCTATGCGGTGGCATGATAACTCTATTGTAATTGTTCTGAGCACCTGCGCCGGTATGTAACAAGTTAAACGATTTGATCGCAAAGCTAAAGCAATGATAAATTGTCCTATTCCAAATGCATTGCATATGTACAATAAAACCATGGGCGGAGTGGACCTCTATGACAACGCTGTAAATAATTATCGCATAGTGGTTCGTGGTAAAAAGTGGTATTGGCCTTTATTCACAAACGCCTTGGACTCAGCAATGGTAAATGCATGAAAGTTACATTGCGTGCTTTGTAAATTTGGAAAAACTAAAGCCAAATCGCAATTAGACTTTCGAAAGAACGTTATTGAATGTCTACTACGTGTTGAAGACACCACTTTCAACCAACGCTCTGCAAAGGTATCGCAATCATCAGCTCATGATATTATTCGATATGATCGTGTAAATCACAACGTAATCCGCCATATTCAGTGGAAAAGCCAGACATTTTTCAAATCTTCAAAGTGCGATGTAGGATTGCATACAAAATGCTTCGGATCATATCATACTGATATGAAAAAGTAACAACTACTCCTAAAAAACCATTTAAAATTAAGTAAATAAGTCAACGTTTTTGTTTCAAATGGATTCTTTTTTTTTTGTTTTTTTTTTTTTTTTTAACAATATCATATACCAACAATAAAAATAATGCAAATTTAAATAAAAAAAAATACATATTCAAAAAAACCTACATATAAATTTTTTTTAATTCATAGTAGTCCCTTTTTGCGTTTTCGCAACGTGCATTTATTCCAATCCCATCGATTCAATTTGAACAGAATTTTTTTATTTCTAAACTAGTCCTAAATTCGTAATTCCCGAAAATTTCATCACCCTAGCATCTCGGGATCATAGGTCAGGTTTTAATGGGTTAAAACGCTTTTAGTGTAAAAAAAAAAGTGTAGGCTTGTCTAAGGTAGCCCCTGCAGAGTCAACAAAATATAGCCTTGAGGACTGGGAAGAATTTGATGCAAGCAATTATGTACCAAATGATTGCAATGAAAAAGACAGAAAAACATTTTCATACAGAAGCCGGAGCCTTTTAAGGGGGTCCTCTGGTAATCCGAAAAATTCTATTTTCGGATTCTAAATTTTTTTTCGATTTTTTTTTCATATTTCTATTGCTCAGATACTCAAAAACATTTTCCCAAAAGGATTTTTCAAAATTCGAAATAGTTTAGGAGATACAGGCATTTTTGTGTAGGTATGTTTTCGTCAAAATAACGCATCAGCAAAGTTGTTTATTTGCCTGCAGTCATTAGTCGAAAATTCTGTGAAATTCTTCCAAAATATGTATTGATATTACAAAATGTACACACACAGTATGTATACATGCAGTATGTATACATGCATGTTTTGATTTAGGGGTTGAAATGATTTTGAGCCCAGGTGTTCACAAATTTTCTGGCAACCTGCATTTTCAACGAAGGCTTCACAAGTATTTTAAAAATAATGTCAACAATGGGTATTGTCATCGGCCCACAAGCCGAGATGTATGCTGAATCTCGCGACGGAAAACGACTTCAACGCTCAGAGCTAAAAACGTACGCATCATCGAAAGAGGGTCGCACAGCCCGCAGAGCCCAAAAAGCCATGGAAAACTCGTTTTATGAGATGGAGGAAGGCACACTTTATGGGGCTGGAATTGCCGATTAATATTCGTAAGTATTGTATTAAAAAAATATGTGTTAATGTCATTTGTGTGCCTCAAAATTGAAGTCAAAACTTTAAACGCGTTTTTCTCGAAACCATGTTTTTCAAAACTTTGCGCACGATAACTCAAACAGTTTTTGACCGATTTTGATATATGAGGCATGAAACGACGCAGAATTTACGCCGCTATAGCCCCTACCTCAAACTTGCCGAAAAAATAATATTTACTATTTTTTTTCTACACTAGACTACAAAAAAAAGGTCGAAATTCGATTTTTCATTTTCAAAGTGGCGGCTCCCCCCCTAAAAAAATTTCGATTTTTGTTTCCGAGGTAGGGGCTATAGGGACATTCATTCTAAGTAACTGAATATTTTTTTTTTTTTTTCAGACGATGTTTACTCTTGGAATCGTGCGCAATTTGGACCCACCTTTTTTCCGGAGAACCTCGTTACCAGGCCGAGAACTTTCTGAACGGTCCATAAATTCACTTTTTCAAAATTTTGTATTTTTTTCAATAAATTAAGCTACCCAAATCAAAAAACGGAACTAAAATATCTTTACTCGTTCTCTTTCCACAATATTTTGAAAAAAGGCTAAAATTTGGCATATATTACCAGAGGATCCCCTTAATGTGGCCAATAATATAAGGGAGTGGATTGTGGAATTTGGAATAAGGCGCGGCGCAAGTGATCGTATATTAAAAGATTAACCAGACTGTTTCTGCTGTTTACGGCCATTTATCCCCATTAAAGTAAGCGGGTTTTTCACAGATTCGGATGGAATTGAATTTATTGTTGGCAAAGTATTTACTAATGTAGAAAACTATTTCAATACGCCCTTGAATTTTGATGTCCGCTTTAGGTATAGCTTATGTGAAGGGCTTAAATTATACTGACGACAGTTTCCCAGTAAAAGACCTAAAATTAACCTAAAATTTAAATTGAAATTTATTCCTATTGATGAAGGTGGAGTTGTTGTCCCGTTGCTGCACCACTTTTAAGCTATGTTATCAATGGCTTACAACTTCCAACGAAATACCGGAATTCCAATGGCTTCTTATGATAACTTGGAAGCGGAAAACAAAGAGTTAAAGGAAAAATGTGTTAACTTAGGTAATTCAGAGGAACACGAATTACTTTGAAACCATGATAAATACCTTCTTTTTTTTACTTTAAGAGAAGAAGATCAACGAAAATAATTTTGCTGTACTTCAACAATTCAGCAAGACGTCTCAGAAATCAACAACAACTTCGCTTATCAGTGAGTAGTTCTGGAGAAACTGGTGGAGAAACTATTGCCTAATCAAATAAATCTGCACATACACGGAGAAAATTATTTTGCTTGAATCAAGCCATTACTTTGCTTAAACGCAAATCAGCAAAATTTTGCTCAATAGCGGTTTGATTTTAGAAAACGTTTTCTAAATTGAAATAACTTCTCATATAATTTGAAAAAAGCAAAATAAAGATAAATTTAAGCAATAATTTGCTTATTTATTATAAATTCAAATAGCAAATTTTGATTTGATTCAAGCCAAACTTTGCTAAGTTATTATAAGGTAATTGTGTTCAGGCAAAAGCAAAATTTGACTCAATTTAAGCAAAAATTTGCTCAGTTATTATAAATTGATATAGCAAATTTTTAATTGATTCAAGCAAAAAGTTGCTTGGTTATTGAAATATAAAACAAAATCCGAACTATAAATAGAAATACCGTGGCATGCAGGTTAAGAGTGTGGCGTAGCATGCTCGGAGCCCGAGTTCGATTCCCAGTCGAAATGGCCAATTTGTTTTTTTTTTATTTTTTATAAATAGAAATAGCAAATTTTGGTTTGATTCGAGCAAAAATTTGCTCAGTTAATATAAATCGAAAAAGCAAATTTTGATTAATTTCAAGCGAAAATTTGCTAAGTTATTATAAATTTAAATAGCAAAATTTGCTTGATTTTTGCTGAAAATAAGCAATATTTTGAAGTGGCTGAGAATTATGCTCAAGTTTTGCTTAATCTCCATACAAATTTAGCAAACAGTTTTCTCCGTGTACCTACTACCATTTAAGAACATTGAAGAGGTTAAGAACGCCGATATGCATTTAAGTATTCATTCACAGCGTGAATTGTTAAGTATGTATTGGTAAGTGTACTCTTGTTGAACTCTTGCATATTTCAATTGATCTAATTTAACTTAATTTTAAACGAGTTGTAAAATTTATTTCTCTTCGCAGATATCTTACGTCCAGTCTATGCTGGGTTACACTTCGATTCGGAAAGCATTTCATTTTATATTTAAAGAAGAAGCAGTTCTTTATGCCAACTGGGATGGAAGGCAGAAAAAGTTTGCTGTTGAACAAATTGAAATTTTTTACTGAAATTTATATTTGTAAGTATAAAGGATTCCTTTATATTCTTAAAATTAATAAAGTCTTCTTTTGCAGTTACTGTTAATGTACCGGAAATGTCATTCGAAACTTATGATATACAAATGAAGGCAGGTTTCCGCTCATTTAAGAATAGACATTATAGAAACATAAGCATGGAAAAAGCTAAGAAAGCATTGCAAGCTAAAAACTAATAATACTACTGGGCTACCTTAACTCTAGACAACTAATCTTCGCCGAATCATACGTTCTTCGTGTAACACTAGTCGATAATGTTATCTTGCTTTGTGTAGACGTACGCAGTGATCGCATTGCAGTAAGGGTTGTATTTTAATTGAATAAAAAATTGTAATATGTCGAAATGACGAACATTAGTTTAATTGTGATTTTTTACAATATCTAAGTGCAGTGATTATTGCGTATTTATTTCTTTGAATTTTATTTTAGCAGCTTAACTGATGCTCGTGCTATTTATTTTTACTTTTTTAATTTATACAAAAAATAAATTTATTTTTTTGTTATTATTATAATTATTTTAGCGTATCAAAATGGCTCGTAGATCAGGGCTTTTCGATAACTTTTAGTACTTGATGATGCAGTGATTTTCGAAAATGTGTTTTCGATGCAGTACTTGATGATGCAGCGAAGTGGAGAGCGAAGCAATGATAAATTTTAAACAGAATCTGAGGATGATATACCACTGAATTTGCTAAAAGCAATATTCTACCAATATTCATTCTACCTGTTACTTCAGCCATAATACGAGGAAAAAACAGACATAAATGGGCAACTAAAAAAGGAGCATCTCATCGTCGTGGGTTGAATATTGTACATCAAGCTGTAGGATCAACTAGACAAACTAAGGGTATAACAGATCCTCTTTTGTGTTTTGTAAAATTTATGAGTGAAGATATTCTCCACGAAATTGTTAAATGGACCAATGTAGAAATTGAAGTTAAGCAATATTTTTATGCTGCTCAAAATGCCAAAATACAATGCATAACTATTGTGGGGTTTCGCGCTTTAAATTTCTTTTTTAAGGAAAAGTGTAGCGAGTTTTAAACGCGGTGTTTTTGTTTTTATTAGAATTTATAAAGCCCTGCCTAAAAGTTTGCCGGCGCTTAAAAACGCCACTGGCTCTAATTATTTATATTATTTGCCTGAGCAGTTGAATGCTCAAAAGGCTTTGGAATAAAAAATTAGCAGATGAATGCTTGATACTGAATGTTTTGTTTTCGAGGATTGCACCTCCATAAAAAGTTAAATAACAGTATTTTGCTAATAGTCAAATTGAGTTAAAATGATAAATATATAATAACTTAAAAATAAATAAATAGAGCCTTTAATTTTATATAAACAAAAGTGTTATACGAGGGGTGCCTTTTATATTCCGGGATTTGGCAACCCTGGTGTTGCAATCTGTCAACTGAAAGCTCTATCGCAAAGTTTGACATTTGTTGGCTTATACGTACTCAGAACGTTTTGACATACGAGCGCTATTTGTGTTGTTTATAGTAACTTAAAAGATTCATCTCGGTCCAAAAATGGAATTAAATCGTGAACATTTTCGTGCGATTTTTTTTTTACAACTTTCGACGTGGATTAACACAGCAACAGTGCATGGATGAACTTAATTCAATTTTTTTACGATGAAGCTCCATCAAGGACCAGTGTTTATCGATGGTATGGTGAATTCAATCGTGGTCGTAGTTCACTCCAAGACGAATTTCGTGAAGGTAGTCCGAAATCAGCTGTTGTTCCGAAAACCATTGATGCTGTGCGCGAACTGATATTGCAAGATCGTCATGTTACCTATCGTGAGATTGAGGCAACCTTAGGCATAAGTGGGACCAGCATACATTCAATATTGCATAAACATTTGACTGTCAAAAAAATTTGTTCGCGTTGGATCCCACACAATTTGTCAATCACTCAAAAAAAGGCTCGTGTCGATTGGTCGAAGGAAATGCTCACAAAATACGATCGCGGTGCTTCGAAACACGTCTATGACATCGTGATGAATCGTGGATATACGCGTATGAGCCCGAAAGTAAACAGCAGTCGACTGTATGGGTGTTTCAAGATGAGCCAAATCCAACAAAAGTTGTTCGCGCACGAAGCACTTCCAAGCAAATGGTCGCCTGTTTTTTCGGAAAATATGGACATGTCGCAACCGTACCACTAGAACAACGCAGAACAGTCAACTCTGAGTGGTACACAACCATTTGCTTGCCAGTTGTCTTCCAAGAAATCAGGAAAACCAACCGCCGAAGACGGATCACTCTTCACCACGACAATGCGAGCTCTCACACATCGGCTCAAACAACTGCATTTTTGAGCACCCAAAACATCGATTTGATGGGTCATCCGCCGTATAGTCCTGACTTGGCACCGAATGACTTCTTTTTATTCCCAACCGTGAAGAATAAACTGCGTGGACAACGATTTTCGACGCCCGAAGAAGCGGTTGCGGCATTCAGAATGCATGTTTTGGAGATACCTCAATCAGAGTGGCAAAAGTGCTTCGACAATTGGTTCAAACGCATGCAAAAGTGTATAGATCTTCATGGAGATTATTTTGAAAAACAATAAAGTGATTTTCGATGATTAATATTTGTTTTTGTTCTCTAATCCCGAAATATAAAAGGCACCCCTCGTACTACTTTGAGTATAAATATAATATAGTGATGTGCTTAAAATTAGTGTGATAGTGCAGGTGGTTATAGGGTATTCTACACTATGAAAGAATTGAAGGTATTGATTGGCATACTCGTTTTAAATTGGCTGCATTCAAAGATAACCACTTAACAGCAGACGAAATTTTTGATACTGCATACTCCGGTAGCAGATACACTTCTACAATGAGCAAAGATAGATTCAAGTTCTTATTAAGCTGCATGCGATTTGATGACAAGGCTTTAAGATTGACAATAATCTCTGATATATTGGCCCCGATAAAAAATTTGTGGGAAATGTTTATTGACAAATGTCGAGAAAATTACAAGCCCAGTTTATATGTAACAATCGATGAACAGCTGATAGGATTTCGAGCAAGGTGCATATTCCGAATGTACATTCCGAATAAACCTGCTAAATATGGTTCAAAAATTATGATGATGTGTGATAGTGCATGTGTATAGTGTTATGATTGACGCAATGCCATATTTGGGGAAAAACACTAATACTAAAAATTTACCAGTTGGAGAGTTTTGCGTCAGAGTTGACAAAAACGATTTATGGAACTAATAGAAATGTTACTATGGACAAGTGGTTTACGTCAATAACTTTGGTTTTACCATGAAAAATGTTCTATACAAATTTGGTTCAACCGTGGTTGGAGCAGCGTTTGGAGACTCCCACACATCGTGCGACAACCAAAGAAAATATTAGAAATATTTTAAATAAAAATTATATTGCTGTGAGTAGTCCTAAGAAAAACGTGCAAAGTAAATCCCTTCTAAAAAACGTAGAATGACAAAGTCAGTTTGCAATAAGTGCAAAAATCATATAGTTGGGGAGCACAAAGTTGAGCTTTGTACCTCGTGTATAAATTGAAATTTTCTTAAGGTTTTTTGTTATCATTTCATTCTACGATGAATATATTTTATATTTTTTTATACCAGAAGACATTTTGAACTTTATTTTTCAAATAACATACTTTTAAGTTATAGCCTTTAAAAAAAAGAGAAAACATGTACTGAATTGAAAAACACCAAATATATTGATAATAACAAAAAAATTGTTGTCCAATCTTTTTATTTTTTATTTAAAATTTACAATTTACAATTCACAATTTTATTTTTTATTTAAAAAAGGTCTTTATATAATAAAAATAGAAACTAACAGCGTTTAGGATATATTCTTATATTTTTAATTTGTTTATTAAAAGAAGGTAGTCGAAACGACGAAGATTAGCTGTAGTTTATGTAAAATAAGATTAGCTTTCTAGGGTTAAACTCCAACCCAATGAAAATATTTGCAATAAAAACTAATACACTCTCAATATTTTGAGATCCCAATGTGCACACAAACGGATGCGGATCCGTTTCGAACCCGTTACGAGTCCGTCAACGGGGAATTGGTTTTTTATGTTTTGACGGACCCGTTTCAAACTAGTAACGAGACCGTCAAAGTAATTTTTAGAACGTAAACATTAATCAATCATCGTGGTTTGATTTTAGAAAACATTTTATACATTGAAATTACTTTTCATATAATTTGAAAAAGCAAAAATTAGATAAATTTAAGCAATAATATGCTGACTTATTATAATTTTAAATAGCGAATTTTGATTTGATTCAAGCCAAACTTTGCTTGGTTATTGAAAAACAAAAAAAAAATCGAACAAACTGACTCATGTCTGTAATAATGTCTTAATGATTTCATTACATTATCTTAATAATGTAATAATGTCTTTGTTCTTCTTTTTTTTCGTTTTTTCTTACTCATCAGTCAGGATTTGTTTCAATTTGATTTGTTTGTCGCGTGCCTTTGAACAAATCGGTTGGGTGTTGAAGAGGACAGCACAATTTTATTATATGTATACATTTTTATAATAAAATAATAAATAAGAAATAAGTGCATTGTGTTGTGCTGTGTTTATTATAAAGGTTAAAAAAAGTTAGGTCTTGTATAGTTTTTGATAGAACTATGCAAAACAATTTAAAGTGTTAAAAATTATTACGCAAAAAGAAACGCACTTAAAACGGCGTGCCTTGCTTCGTTTTGTTGTAGTTGTTGACGCTGTTCGTGTCAAAGTAAATGCAAAAAAATGGCACATAAAAACAAACGGCGTGACTTGCATTGCTTTGGCGTTGTTGTTTTGTAGTTGTTATATTTCTCACTGTTGCTCAAGGTTGCCACCTAAATTAGTATGGTTTAATTAACTGGGTTAAAATAAGATACGTGTTCAACTCAAGTGGTAAAAACCCACAAGCCTACTTGAGGAAGTGTCTGCATGCTG
Source organism: Tetanocera ferruginea (assembly GCA_958299015.1). NCBI lineage: Eukaryota > Metazoa > Arthropoda > Insecta > Diptera > Sciomyzidae > Tetanocera > Tetanocera ferruginea. Next base: position 48,260,093 of record OY282640.1, on the reverse strand, counting down.
TTTTCTCTGATGAATTAGCACAAAAGATGACCTGACTGGGCACAAAGGAGAAAAAAGCGGCCAAAAATTTAATTGTCGTTGCAGCTATCCCAGGTAATAAATGTTTGTAAATGTCAAGTTCATAACATGTATTTGCGTGCGTTTGAAAGTTGAAAATGTTGTTACGGAGAACTTACATTTGCATTGCACTCTGCTTCATAAATTCTAATATGAATAAGAAGAAGTTCTTCCACTATGCGAATGAAGCATTGCATTGCGAAGAAGAAGAAAAGTGATAGTTAATATTGATTTATAAAATTATTTTCATATTCATATCTATATATTATATATTATTTTCATATTCATACCTATATATTATATATTAGATTTTCATATTAAACAGATTGGATGCTGTTCCTGCAGATTTGCTGTCGCTGGCAAGCTGTTAGATGAGCAGTGGTAAATAATCGCCGTCAGCCTAAATTTGCGAGTAAATTCTTGTGCAATATGTGCCCAAGAAGTTACTCGCAATTGCACGAAACAAGAACACCGGTAAGTAAAGATTTGATTAAATAATAATTAGTTTTAATTTATCACTTACTTTTTTTCTTCCAATAGGTGGATATAAGCACAGGATAAAATAATGCTAGAGATTTCACGGATAATTTTAAATTATTTACCCAAGGTATGAGAGCAAAAAAAAGCGTCTGATTGTTCGAGAAAAATTATCAAGAAGGAGGCCGCCATTAAAGAGCCGAACACACCTCCGAGGCACTCGTTCGGCTATCGAGAATCGATACTCGAACGAGTCGGTAAGTATGTATTGATCTTTTACCTTTTGTGAGCATTAATCTTATACCCTTTGCATTTAGGGTTGCGGCCTAAACATGCCGGCCCCCCTGCAGTACTGCTGTAAGATAAATTTTAAAAATTCTAAAATACCTTAAGCTAGTAAAAAGGGGTTGATTAATTCAGAACATGTCTAATTTTTTTCCTCAGTGTCGCGTTATAACTAATTGTAATAATTCATTTATTGTAAGAATTCAGTGCTTTGGAAATAATATACATAAATATAAATATAAAATATTTTAGCAGAAAATTACCCAACGTACGGACGGACAAATTTGTCTGTTGTGTGTGAGTGTGTGTACCAAAGCAATGGAAAAAAAGTATATATATACAAACAATATAATATATTACAATACCTGCAATATAAATATATACTTTACAACGAAGTACGTCAATGAAATACAAGGAAACCAGATATAATAACAAAATATATGTTAATATAAGTTAATATATGTATGCTGCAGGTAATTATATATTTGTATAATTAATTTAAGAAATATTTTCCTTTTGATATGATGTGTGTGTGTGTGTGTTTGTGTGCCTCGACGGCTATCTGAACCAAACTTGTTTTCTTATGGTTTGTTTTTTTTTTATTTTCTTTTAGCACTGATTTCTTTTTTACAATTAAAACAATTCAAAACAAAAAAAAACTGCCGGAGACACTGATTTATACAACTAAAATGAATTAATCAACCTTCCTTTTTAACTGGTGGCAATACGGTGAGTTTTACGGCAATTCGGTGACTTTAATTCCTGCTTCTAATTATTTATTTCAGCTGACTTTGACAGCTTCGATGGGACCATAAACAGATTGGATGCTGTTCCTGCAGATTTGCTGTCGCTGGCAAGCTGTAAGATGAGCAGTGGTAAATAATCGCCGTCAGCCTAAATTTGCGAGTAAATTCTTGTGCAATATGTGCCCAAGAAGTTACTCGCAATTGCACGAAACAAGAAAGAAGAACACCGGTAAGTAAAGATTTGATTTAATAATAATTAGTTTTATTTATCACTAACTTTTTTCTTCCAATAGGTGGATATAAGCACAGGATAAAATAATGCTAGAGATGTCACGTATAATTTTAAATTATTTACACAAGGTATGAGAGCAAAAAAAAGCGTCTGATTGTTCGAGAAAAATTATCAAGAAGGAGGCCGCCATTAAAGAGACGAAGACACCTCCGAGGCACTCGTTCGGCTATCGAGAATCGATACTCGAACGAGTCGGTAAGTATGTATTGATCTTTTACCTTTTGTGAGGGTTGCGGCCTAAACAATATTCATATCTATATATTATATTTTATTTTTATATTCATATCTATATATTATATATTATTTTCATATTCATATTTATATATTATATATTCACTTTTCATTCGTCAATGACTTTACGCTTATGCACGCAAATTAATGATATGTACTTGGTAATTTAAATATATAAATCTCAGACATGCACAACGAAATCAACAAAATTTTTTCGTTTCGTTGAGACCGAAAAATAAATTATCAAAATTATTTCGTTTTTTAAATAACGTTAAAAATTTATCAAATCAAATTTTGAAACGAAAAATTTTCTATAATTTTCTCCTATGCTAAAAAAAATTTCTTCTGACACAAAAAAAAACGAAATTTTTTGTTGAAATTAACGTTATTTTCAACGGTTGATTGGGAAAAAAACGAAAAAAATTTATATCGTTTTCTCCGAAACGAAATAAATATTTTTCGTTTTTTAAATTAATGTTATTTTTTTATTTCGTTTCAACGAAACAAAAAAAATATTTCGGTTACCGTTAAAATTAACGTTAACGTGCATGCCTTTTTTTATTAAATCTTTTATTTAATTTTCCTCAGGTGCATTTCAAAGGAAATATGAAAATGAGAGTATATCGGCAGTGGAGGACGTTCCAAAGAAATTCTTCCACTAGCGAATGACCGCATTGCGAAGAAGAAGAAAAGTGATAGTTAATATTGAATTATAAAATGATTTTCATATTCATATCTATATATTAGCTGTGTTTTTTAACAAGCGAGTTATCAAAAAACGACCACAAAGTCGCTTAAGAATATTATTCAAACTTGGAAGAATTTTCTCAAATATCAAAGTAAAAAAAAAAACAAATCTGATGAAACAATATTAAATTTCCAAATGTAATAAGGAACCGAGATCCTGATGATGAGCAAAAAGGAGTTAAAACCAACAATGAATCAAATAGAACAATCCAAGCGCTGTATTTTTCATATACATAATGTTATATTCCTTGTATCCACTTGGGAATTATAAGTTTTATCCTTATTTAATTAAATACTCATGCACATAATTCCACAAAACAAAATTTATATTTGGCTCAAGTTTAAAATAAGAAAATGCACTCGCGCCTCATATTTGCACTCGCGCACTCATATATATCTCACACTTCTTTGAAAGTTCCGCTTTTGGCAGAACCACTTTTTTTGTCCGCGGCGGACAGTCCGCCTTGTATGTTGATTTTAATTTCTTCATATTCTCCTGCTTGGTCATCTGCTCCATCACCTTTAGTGGTAATCTCCTAATTCCAGCGACAACAGCTTGTCCCAACGACTTCTCAGAAGTGTCATCGTCACAGGTTTTCCAATTATTTTGACTGTTTTTTATTTTTTTGTATTTATGTTTAATACTTTGACAGGTAGTGCTGCATAGATTTTGTGATTTTAAACTCGGTTCTTAAATGTAACTGATACTACAAAATTTTTCAAAACTAAACGTTTAAATAACCAATAATTTCTGTAAATAATGGGCATATATGCCGAATCTTGCTTAGCCTACTTATTCATCAGTGAATTTTCATGGAATAGTTCATGAAAGATATATTTTGAATATTTCGTAAAAGTATTTGGTACAAAAAAATTGTATTTCATTCATCACTACTGACTGTCAATCAGTCACAGTTGCCACCTTTATAAGAAATTTTCACAATTATTGAAATATAACTTGGAAGCATTTTTTTTCGTTTGCTCGCCAAACTTTTAAGCGACTAACAGTTTCCTGTGTTATTTAAGCGAGTAAACATATGATAAGCGGTTGTTTTTTTACAACTCGCTTGGCATAAAACACAGCTATTATATATTATTTTCATATTCATATACATATATTATATATTATATATTCACTTTTCATTCGTCAATGACTCATATTCATATCTATATACATATTATATATTATTTTCATATTCATATCTATATATTATATATTATTTTCATATTCATATTTATATATTCACTTTTCATTCGTCAATGACTTTACGCTTATACACGCAAATTAATGATATGTACTTGGTAATTTAAATATATAAATCTTTTATTTAATTTTCCTCAGGTGCATTTCAAAGGAAATATGAAAATGAGAGTATATCGGCAGTGGAGGACGTTGCAAAGCATTTCTTCCACTAGCGAATGGCCGCATTGCGAAGAAGAAGAAAAGTGATAGTTAATATTGAATTATAAAATTATTTTCATATTCATATCTATATAATACAGTGCCGCTCAACTGAATAGGTTTGAAAAAACTTGCTTACATTTGTTCGTCCCTCTTCATTTTTATTGCATTTATTTTCATGTTCATTGCTTGTTTTGAACCTTCATTTGTTTACTCATGACATACAGAAAAAATAACGGGATATATTCAAAGGCAAATCAGAATTCCTCTTTAATCGTGTAATTCGTCATATTTGTGTGTTTTTTTTTTTTAGCTCACTTGAATAGGTTTGAGAACATTAACTTTAGTTTTTGATCGACTGCGTTATTGTAAAGAGCTCAACTGTTTGGTATTCTAAAATTTAAAGCAATTATTGTAATTTTTTTATAAAATGGGTCGCGGAAAGCCTTTGACCGATTTTGAAAAAGGCCAAATAAAAGGCCATATTGAATCTGGCCTAAAACATCAAAAAATAGCTGAAAAGATTGGCCGCAGTCAAAATGTTGTAAGCAATTTTCTCCGTAATGAAGAAAATTACGGGAAAAATATGAAAGGAGGAACAAAATATGCAACAACAGCATCAGAGCGGCGACTAATTCTTCGAACTGCCTCAAATTCTCACCTCTCAGCCCGTAAAATCAGAGAAAAATGCGCCGTTAATGCAAGTGTTGCAACTGTAAAATGCATTATTCGAGGTGCCAAACATTAAAAGAGATTAAAAATAAAAAAAAACCCTCCTCTTAATGATGCACGTAAGGCCTCACGACTTCATTTTGCCCCAGAGCATATGACGTGGAATAAGGAGTGGAAGACTGTGGTCTTTTCTGACGAAAAAAAATTCAATCTCGATGGTCCGGATGGCTACAACTATTACTTTCACGATATACGAAAGGAGGAATGCTTTTTAAGCCGCCATCACACCTGTGCAGGTGGCGTAATGGTGTGGGGAGCAGTATCGTTTTATGGAACTTGTGAGCTGCAGTTTGTCACATCGAAGATGAATACAAATGTGTACAAATCAGTACTCCAAAAGGCTTTTCCAAAATTTTCAGAACTTTTTGGTCCTATTGCGTGGACGTTCCAGCATGACAACGCTCCCATTCATACTGCCAGGCCGCCATACTCACCGGACATAAACATTATTGAAAACATTTGGGGACTTTTGTCCAGGAGAGTATATGAAGATGGAAGACAATTTCGCTCAGTGACATCGAAAAATACTATAGTTCTTAACCAAAAGTCGTATGTTTCAAGTTATAAAGAATAAGGGAGGACATACCAAATACTAAATAATGATAAAACAGTGTCCTTTACTGTTTAAATTACTCATAGCCTTTAAATTATGTCTTATATTCCTTTTTTAAATAGTTTTAGTGGCAAAACCTATTCACATGAGCCATAATAAATCGGCATTTTTTGTTATGTTTTGCATAAAAATAATAAAAATCATATAAAAATTAAACTTACAGATCAGAAACTTTTTTATTTCATAAATAATTGATTTTTTTTACATAGCAAAATTTATTTTATACAAATCTGACTTTTCTTTGAAGAGATATAACTCTTCAAATTTTAAAAAAAAAGTTAAACCTATTCAGTTGAGTGGCACTGTGTATATTATTTTCATATTCATATCTATATATTATATATTCCTATAATTTTTTTTATATAATTTTCATTTTCATATTAAAACATGTTATATAATAAAAACTAAAATAGTTTTCCAAGAATTGAAATAAAAAAATCAAAAAACTAAAATTTCGCAAAATGTTTCAATAAATTTAGAATGTTCCGCTTTGAATGCGTATTGCAAACGGGTCCGTCGCGGGTTCGTATTATTTAAAAAAAACGAGTCCGTCGCGAATTCGCATTATTTCAAAAAACGAGTGCGTCGCCGACTTAGTGGCATTGGTAATAGTGGTGGTGTGGGTAAAGAGAGTAAATAGGGTAATATGGCCAATACTTGGAACAGCAGTTGGTTTTCCCAAAGAGATCCCTTCACTTTTGCATGTTTTTCTGAAATGAAAAAAAAACCAAACAATGCAGATGAATTTCTAAAAGACTTTTGTGAAGAAGTAGTTTTTTTTAGGAGAAAACGGTCACAAAGTCGGTTTTCATAATGTGAATAAAAAATTCGATGTAAACTTTTTACATGCGGTTCTCGAGCTCAAGCCTTTGTTACAGGTGTGCAGTACTTTACAGGTAAAAATGGATGCCCCAAATGTTGTCTAATAGGCACATATATTAAAAAACGGATAAGCTTTTAGAAACAAAGTCATGAATTGAGAACCGACTCATCATTTAACCTAAGAACTGACTCTTCCTAAGAACGACAATCGTTACATCGAGCGTTCGCAGAACCGGCACCACTCCCCCGATCACCTATCTTCTTGGCGCCGGACGAGGATCCCTTCGAAGGAATAAAAATAAAAAGGGGCCCACCAAGAAGGGGTGGTGCATCAAAATCACTGGCCGACCTACTATCCAGGTGCGCATCATGAGCGAGTAGCAGGCGCTCCTCAAATGTAGAGGGAGGCGGAAGATACTCCAGCGGGAGGATTAAGGCTTAGTGATTTATTTTTTTTTTTTGTATTATTGTATTATTATTATTCTTTTTTATGAATTAATGAGATAGATGAATTTTCTTTTGTTAACCGCTTATTTCGACTTTTTTATATTTTTTTTCTCTCCTTTTTTGAATTATTATTAATTATTGAATTATTATTTTTAGTATGCATGAATAAACTGTATCTTATATTTTGGATTATAATATACATACAATATGAAACTTGAAAAAAAAACAAAAAAAAAAATTTATATATTGGAGCAAGAGCAAGAGTATGGAATAATTGGAGCAAGAGTATGGTATGGTAAATTTACCACTCATAGCAGTGGTAGTGCGGGTCGTCTCGACCTTAACTCGCCCCAAACAAACTTTTTTTTTTTGTAAATAAGGGGGACTGTAACGTAGCGTTACAAAATACACTTAATATATCTTTAATATAAAATATCTTATTTATAATATATTATTATATATTAAATAATCTAAGCTACTTACCTACAGGCAGCCAGTTTGTGCTGGTTACTCTAGTTATACATTCTGCCGCCCTCTGTTCTGCACGGCTTAATATATAGTTGGTAGGGAGATGCCTAGCCGGATTGTGCTCGGCACTCTGACGTACTGCCGCCCTCTGCTCTGCATGGCAAAGTCATCGTTGTATATAATTGATGTCTTGCTCTGCCGCCCTCTGCTCTGCTCGGCTAAGTAGGTCTTTACCATCGAGTGGCCTAGCCAGATTGTGCAGGCCGCTCCAACATCAAGTGACCATACTAAGCATTGAATTCTTATACTAACGAACAATCTACTTCTAGGTCCAGTTACCAACCGATTATTTTACTGCTTACTACCTGGTTACCAACCGACTACTGAATCGATTTTCATCTGGTCACCAGCCGATTACCAAACCAATTACCATCTGGTTACCAGTCGACTACTGTACCGATTACCATCTAGTTACTAGTCGATTACCGAACCGATAACCATCTGAGCTAACCTCAGCCATCGAGAAAACCACCCTCACAAGGAAAAGGCTTCAAAAATGAAAAATGTAAGGAAATGTATGTGGGAGTAGAGATTGGGAACAAGATGCGTCCATCACAGTTTTGGGAAACGAAAGGAGTTGTAAAAGTATGCGCGAAATATACGGTCACTAAATAAACCGAAACGCCAAAAGTGATTTTCACGTTTTGTTGCAAAATATTAAAGTGAACTTAAAAAAATTAACTATGAAACAATAATTTATAAAATTAAGAACATTGTATTGAATAATGAACGAGCGCTAGTGTTATTTTTTTACATTTATAATAAATATGATGCAAATATGAATTATTGTAAGCTAGTCAAAGGAAATACTGAGATCTTGTTGCACTAATTTATTATCGATTCACAGCTGCAAAAACAACGGTTATGTTTTATATAATAACGAAGAATACTTCGATAAAGATATCAGAATGTGTAGATGGCATGAAAACGAATACAAAACGGAGCATTGAAGATTCAATTTCGGCGATTTTCCATCACTTACCATCGATCGATACTTGGAATGAATACTCAAATACCACAAATTTAATTCTGACTTCTTCTTAAAACAACCACCGAAGGGTAAGGTACTCTGTATCCGTATACATACTCATATATATGTAAACTCAAATTTATATATAATTCTCTAATAAATTGTCAATTTTTTTAAGTAATCATATATCGCAAAATTCTTTGTTTTTTATTAATAAAACATGTCGACGTCTCAAGCCATTCTCCGCATAATTTTATTATATTGTGTATCGTAAAATATGAATTGAGGAGGTACTTTTCAAAACATGATTATTCCACTTTTGGAAAAAAATTTTTTTTTATTTTTTTTTGTTTGGTAGCATTGAATTGAATACTCTACGAAAATAAAATGTTTCAAAATGTCAATAATTACACTAGGAAAATAATTGAAAAATGCATGATTTCATCAAAAGTAGATTATTCCACTTCAGAATGACATTATCCATTTCAAATATACATTTTTGGAACAAAATATGATTAATCCAGATGTTTATAACAATTTAAGTCTAAATTGTAACAAAACATGTTTTATCCCTACATTTTACACTCAGCAGTTATCTTCTTTAGCTTCTTAATTTGGCAAGCGGTAATTTTTGTTTTTGAACGACTATACAACACTCTTTTTTTTTGTTTTCTTTTGTTTCTGAATGACTGCACAACACTTGTGTAAACACCCACGCGCTAACTTCATATCGTGATTGTCATTATCAACTGAACACGTGGAACGAATTTCGGTTTGCAGAGTGCATTAAAGTGGTATTTTGTGAATTGTGTTTGCCCAATAAAATAAACTTTGGAAAATGGAGTATCAAAGTACAGTAAAAGATATTAATATAGGCTCAAGAAGTAGGCAGCGTGGACGGCAAAATAAAAAGAAGTTAGTATTACCAGCTTCATCTTATGCATTTAGTTTTGTTTTATCTATCTACTAATCTGTTTCGTGATTACATTTTATTTTATTTTCTTATTTTAGAGACTACTCAGACTGTGACCCTTGTGCACTGGCATTTGTGAAGCCTTGTAATCATGTCGAAGGGAGTAAATTTGGTTGCAACCATTTCCGGACCAAGGATATTTTGAGAAATCGTAAAGCATTGTACAAACACAAGTCCAAGGTGGAGCAGGACTCTCATTTATCCAGATTTATTTCAGTATATGACCCTGTGCGTCGTCGCCAAGGAAAATCAGTTTCTCAGAAGACCAGACCTAAGCAAAGGTCTGCCACTTTTTTTCTAACAAGAAAAAGTCATCCTAAGGCAGTATGCAAGAGATTTTTTATAACATGTATGGGCTTAAGCAGGGCAAGAGTGGATGTTCTGGTAAGAAAGCTAGGCAATGGTGAAATAATAAATGAAAGAAGAGGAGGAGACCGAAAAAGCTGGAAATCAGCTGATATCAAGCAGAACATTGTATCATTTATCAATAAATTTCCAGCTGTTGAAAGTCATTACAATAGGTCAAAGTCCAAACGTATATACTTAAGTTGTGAACTAAGTATAGCTAAACTTCAAAAAATGTACAATGATTCAGTAGAAATTCCGCTTAGAGCAAAAAAATCATTCTTCAGGTCAGTTTTTATTAAAAACTTTAACATCGGCTTTCAGTCGCCTTCTTCTGATGCTTGCACTTACTGCACACTATTAAAAAATAAAATAAAAACGGCTAAAGATAATGAAAAAGTTAATTTTATGACTGAAAAAAGAATACATAGCACACGAGCAAAATCATTCTATGACTTAATGAAAATAGAACAAGAAGACACTTTAACTTTCTGCTTTGACCTTCAGCAAGTTCAACCGCTCCCTCGCACTTCGATTCAAGAAGCATTTTACAGCAGACAGATTAGCTTTTATATTTTTTGTGTTGTAGGAAAAGATACCAGGAATCCTTTATTTTATACTTGGACAGAATTAGAGGCTAACAGAGGTGCTACAGAAATTGGTTCTGCTTTGCTAAATTTTTTAAATACTCATGATTTTGAAAGGATTAATTGTATCAGGTTGTTTTGTGATGGGTGTGGGGGCCAGAATAAAAATTCACATATTGTGCATGTACTTTTGTTCTGGCTCCAACAGCTATCACCAGAAAACCTTAAACAAATACAACTGGTTTTTCCTGTCAGAGGGCACAGCTTCTTGCCTGCTGACCGGGTTTTTGGTCGTGTGGAAAAGGAACTTAGGCGTCATCCGATTATTACAACCCCAGAAGAATATATAGAATATTATTCTCAATTTGGACAAGTAAAAAAGTTGGGATCGGATTGGAAGTTGTACGATATTAAGGAATTACAAAAGGTTTTCAGAAAAATAAAAAATATCCAGACTCTAAAACGAATTACTTTTGTTAAAAACACAAACAATAGAAACAAACTTCAATGTCACATTCAAACTTTTGAAAATTACAAATTTACGACGGATAATGAAAAAAATTCAAAGTTATACCTTCTGAAACGACTTCAAAGTTTGGTTAATTTCACATTAAAGGAAATAACAATAAAAAAGCAATTGAGTTTGGAAAAAAAAAATGATGTGAGAAACTTGCTTGTTAAACAATTCGGAAATAAGTGGGCTAAAAACCAAGAGTTGTCTTGGTATAACAGAATAATGAATGAAAGAAACGACATTGAATGTGACAACGAAAATGATCACGAACCTACAGAGGATTGCGATTGCCTTGAACATGAGATAGCTAAACAAATATAAAAATATATAAAACATACTATGAATTCTTTTTTCAGTTTGAGTTATTTAAGGATGAACCCAATGTAAAAATTTAAAAAAAAAAAAAAAAATACTATGAATTATTTTTTTAAGTTTGAGTTATTTAAGGATGAACCCAATGTAAAAATTTAAAAAAAAACAATCAAAAAAAATGTTTAATTTCGTAAGCTTAAAATGAATCTAATGTTGTTTTATTTCAACTTAATATATCCGATAACTAATTAGTTTCAGCAAAACAAGATTAATCCACAGTGGTTTGAATCAAAACATGACTATTCCAACCAGCCGCATCAAAACAAGATTATTCCATTTTAAATCATGCATTTATTCCAAATATAGAAGTGCCAACTTTTTAAATCCTACACAAAACAATGACTAATATTTACGCCTTTAATAATGCACCAAAATTTCGGGTTAAATATATAGGGGCATACCCAAGAAACTATTTTCTCAATTTGTGCAAAAACACAAAAAATGGAATAATCATGTTTTGAAAAGTACCTCCTCAATTGAACTACTTACATGAATTTACCATTTTAAATGAATACCTTTAAATTAATACTTTCTTAATTTCAAATTCTTGTACCTTACTGTACTTGTTGCTACTTAATTTTTTCGCATCTGCTTTATATTAAACCAAGCTTTAAGGAATGGTTGAACTTCTTTTAAGCTATACATACTCATATATATGTAAAATCAAATTCATATAAAATTCTCTAATAAATTGTCAATTTGTTTAAGTAATCATTTATCGCAAAATTCTTTGTTTTTTATTAATAAAACGCCCTCACTCCTTCGGAGCTTATTTAAAAGCAATTTTTACTCTCTCTATCTCTCTCTCCGCTGGTTAAAGAGAGAGATAAGTTTTTTAAATAAGTTAAAAAACATAAATTTGTGTAAAAATCTATTTAAACTTTAGACTTATATAAATAGTTATATAACTAGGTGTTTATTCGGGGGTAAACTCGCTATGGAAACGCGAGTTGAGTTGAGTTTCGTTAAATCCACGAAACCAGTAAGTTTTAACTGGTTTCTATCTGTCAAAATGAATGATGTTAGTTATTATGAGAAATCGCGTGGGTCTACAAGGAGTGATAGTCTCTTATAAATAGTCTCTTACAATAGAGTCTTTAGAGACCTTTCAATGTCAGAATCTGTATTAATGCGTTTTGGGGAGCGTCATCTGGTCTCAATGATTCTTCTAAGCTGGCTCGATTTTGTGTTTCTAGGGCTTTTGAAGATCTGGTGGATAATTAAATCTAGTATTAAAGCTAATATAGGTATTTGTGGCCTGAGAAGGAAGGCTTTTCAAGCGTCCTCCAATTGTTTACGAGAGTGTTAGCATAAGACATTAATTCAAATGACGTCTTATACGTTAGAAGTAGATATGCTATGAGAGTTCTGTCGAAAAGTCTTTTTCGCCATACTTTTTGTATGAAAATCTACTTTTAAAATTTAGACCTAAAAGTTTACCAAAATTGAGTTATTTTTCATGATTTTTTTTTCTACTAGATGGCGCTGCTAGCAAAAGCTTTTGTGGTGTGTCTTGGATAATATGATTTTGGTATTAGATAAATAGACTGATGGGGCAGAGGAGTAGTTAAAATTTTGAATCAGGGGAAAAAATATGGGGTATCAACCTCCCTTAAGGATTTGAGGTCTTGTGGCCTTGAGATCTTCGACTCTTGTGGCCTTCGGAGCATGAAGCCTTCGGGCCTTGGGGTCTTGCAGCCTTGGGTCTTGAGCGCTTAAGCCTCGTGACTTAGGGTTGGAGGGTGTGGTCTCACAGACCAAATATCTCAATAAAAGGTTAACTGACTGCATACAAAATACTCACAATCAAAAGCTGGTTTGGTTAAATAAATTATTTTTATCAATTTCTGTGTCTAATTTCTACGCTCATGACAATCAACAAATGGAAGAAACCGCAAATATACAACAACTAAAATGAAATAAAATACCTTCTTTCAAGTTAAAGAATGTTTAATAGATAAACTAAATCTAAATAATTTTAAGTATTAGATATTATTTTTAAAAATTTTGTAAGAATAAACCATTAAGTATTATCTACAAATGTTGACTGGGTATCTCAAGCGTGCAATTTCAACTAGATATATTCATCTCATTATAAAAATAGATTTTTCTGAATCCCACATCTTGTTTTTAATTAAGCTGTGGTATATATGATTCTCAACAGGTTCATGATATTTAAAAGATAAATATCATCCATTTTGCTGAGATTAATCGGTTGAATCATAGAGACTACCATAGAGACATTCTAGAACATAATTATATTATTAATTAATGTATAAATTTCAGAAAATGTCCAACTCAATTAAAAAAATTGTGGCAAATGCGAAATTAATGTTGGAGGTTGCGCGAAGCGACTCAACAATAACGGATATAAGTATCCAAGAATACTCTAAGGCGCTTACGAATCTCCAAAATAATCATTTAAGGATGGCAAAAACTAATGGTACAAAATAGAGCATCCTGAATCAAAGCGCCTTAGTTAGAGGTTATAGAGATGAAATTAAAAATCCTTTTAGTACTAGAGCCAGTCTTCCCCAAACTAGAAGCAAGCAAAACTGGACATCAAGGCTTGTTAAATGGCAATATGCAGAGACAGCTTTTAGTGGACGGTAAACTGTGTGGCTTACTTTTTAACATTATGGCTATTACACAAAACTTTTCCCATTTCTATTTATAGCATACGAACTGGAGTAATCATCAACCTGATTCACAAAGATCCTAAAGCATTCTTGGAAGAATGCAATGAAGTCTTCCAAAGGAAAATAAAAAAAGCTTTGAATGGTGAGCTAGCACTCAAAGTGAATGCTGTATTTTGTGGTCAATTTACTGTCATCAGAGGTGATGAGGAGGTTTATGAAGATAAATTCATGAACACTAAAAACGTCCCCCAATTATCGGGAAACTGATATCAGGACATTGTTTGAAGAGAACGCGCGAAATGTAATATTAAATAAGCTGGAGGAGTTCCAGGAGCGGGAGGAGTTCCAGGAGATATAACCTACACATGTAGATGACTTTCATGTACTAACTACGCCTAAGTTAGTTTCTAGATTAAAGTTGAGCATGAACTTATCTCGATCATTTATGTCTGGGCTCACCCACAAATTGGCAAATGTTATCCAAAAAGTAAATAAAATGTGCGGCGAAAAAAAAAATTTTAGAGCAAATAAATAAAAGAGTTAGAGAAAGATATAAATTGGTAAGCAGAAAACAGAAACAAAACTAGAAATTAAATTACAAACAAAAATTTCAGGTCTGAGTTATTCTATTTGAGCAAAACTGTGCCGGACAATTATTGCCAATAAGCTAATTCAAACGTACTATACCTGCGATGAAAACCAACGAGCAAAGAAAGAAAAGGAGGTAACGAGAAAAAATTGCAGTTAAAGTTGGTAAGCTGAGTGCGTTCCGAAAAACGCCGTTTTATTATATGCTGATATACATACTTTTTAATGAGTGCAAGTCAAATGTTTTTTGTTTTAGAATTAATTCAAAGTAAAGTGTTCAAAGTAAAACACAAAACTAACCAAAAATGTGTTAAATATAAATGAAACTAAAGAAAAACAAGTAAACTGAAAAGTTTCGAAAACTTAAAATAACTTTTAGATGAAAGTGAGAAAAGTGTTCGGACATGCGAAAAAGTAATTTATGATTACTTGGATAAGAATCCCTGCTTGGAAACAAACAAATGTTAACCATTTCATCAATTTCTCAGATCGGAGCAGCATCGTAAGAGAGAGCGCCAGATGTTTTTGCTTCCTGTAGAGCAGAGGAAAAGAGAAACACTTCTTTCACTCATCAAGGATAACCGGGTACCACCTCCGTATCAGATTATTGGAAGGTATGTAAAAATGTTATTGTATTATATACACACATGGACAAAAGTGATCGTCGCTTAGCTTCTACACTCTATCAATTATCACCAAGCCCAAAAAATAATTGCAAAATAAAAATTTTTTTTTTATTTAAAAGAGCAATGCATTGATGTGTTTTTAAAATAAAAAATGTTACGCTCCAGCTTGCTTGTAAAAAAAACAAAATAAAATTTATTTTCTATGCTGCGTTTTATGTGGACAAAAGTGGCATTTAAAATGCTTACAAATATTTTTATGATATGGCAACTCCATTATTTGTTTCATTTCAATTACTTAACTGTATTTTCGATACGTATTTTCGTGTTTTGCCATTTTCGCGAAAATGAGCCAAGTTAGAAAAGAAACAACGATTGAAGAGCGAAAAGTTATAATAAATGCCTATAAACAAAATAAAACTATTAAACAAATTTGTGAATTAGTGCAACGACCACGAACAACCATTTCTAGCATTATAAATCGGCACAAAAATTATCCAAACTGTGAGAATCGCCCCAGAAGCGGGCGTCCTTCGGCGCTATCGGTGCGCGAGAAACGCGATATCATAAAAATTATCATGGAACTTCTGTACACCCTCGTACTGTCCGTAGAGTGCTAAATTCTGCCGGTTATAATGCTAGAGTTTGCAGAAAAAAACCTTTGATAAGCAAGTTAAATCAAGCGAAGCGGCTTTCCTTTGCTAAAGAGCATTTAAACAAAACAAATGAGTTTTGGGACAAAGTCATCTTCACGGACGAAAGTAAGTTCTGCGTTTATCGTTCAGATGGCCGTGCTTTGGTCTGTAGACAAGAGGGTACTGCTCTACAAGAAAAGAACATTCAGACTACAGTTAAACATGGTGGTGCTGGAGTCATGGTGTAGGGGTGTATGTCAGCTGCTGGTGTCGGCGAGCTTGTTTTTGTTGAAACTATAATGGATAAACATATTTATTTGAATATTTTAAAAGAGAATTTGTCAAAAAGTGCAAACAAGCTGGGCATTGAATCCGATTACTATTTTCAACAGGTCAATGACCCTAGCATACAGCCGAAATTGTCCGCTTGTGGATACTGTATAATACACTTCACACATTAAAAACACCACCTCAATCGCCGGATCTCAATCCAATTGAACATCTGTGGGATCATTTGGATAAGAAGATTAGAGAACACCACATAATGGTGGAATGGTCAAAAATCGGGTCCGATGTTACAAAAAAGTTAGTGCATTCAATGCAGAACCGGCTGCAAGAAGTTCTTAAGTTCAAAGGAAAAAATACCAGTTATTAAAAACTATGTTTTTTATTTTTTTGTTTATTTAAATGTAAGCGACGAACACTTTTGTCCACATAAAATACGAACCATATTTCTTTTTTGAATTCTTTCTTGTACACAACCAAATACAGAATATTTTGTTTCTGTTTGAAAAATAAAAAAAATGCATTCTAAAAGTTATAAAAATTCTTAAATTTTTGTTTTCAATTATTTTCGGGGTATGTTGGCGCTTTAAACTGAAGAAGAGACAAGTGACGATCACTTTTGTCCATGTGTGTATGTGGCGACACCTTCAGTACCGTCACTTCCCCGTTACACTATAAATTAGTTGATAAGCTATTTATCGTTGTCCGGATTTCAGTAGTCAATATGTGTTTAATGCACTATGATGGCATGGACTATGGTCCATGTTATCATTTATAACATGTTACCATGTTATCATGGATTAAATCAATTCTTCATTTTGTTAATATTGTTAATATAATTAGTTTTGTAAAAAAATAAACTAAAAAAATTATATATATTTTTTTTAATTGTGTAGTTTATTCATAAAAATTAACTCCACAAGTTGGTGACCACGACGTTTGAAACAAAAACAATAAATAAAGAAATAAAAAGTTGAATTAACAAAAGTTTCTAAAAATAAGAATGCAATTGTTGTGAGCGAAAGCGAAGTGCCAGTGCGCGAGGTCGAGGAAGGTGCAGTCGGTGGTGCGGTCACCGCTGCGCCAAGTGCACCAGAGAACGCAGAGTTCGTCGCCGTTATGAACAGAGTGGCTGTGCACAAATTGAGGCTCAGTTCGCCAAACTGAAAATTCGTGGCGATTTGGAGAAGTTTTACACGGTTGTGGGCGCCCTTGAGAAAGGCGTCCTAAAACAAGTAAGTGATCTCGTGCGTGATCCGCCGACTACAGAGCGATACGACACCATTAAAAACAAATTGTTGTCAATATTTCATATTTCATATTATACATAAAAATTAACTCCTCAATCCAAAGTCGAGTTATCCGGGTCGCAAGCAGCACGACTTTTTTTTTCGAAGCCCAACTTTGAAGGTCGACAACTTTTTGAACAGCCCTTGTGCAAAGGAAACAAAATTTTTTATTTAATTAATATGTTCTTAATACAATAAAAAACAGCATTTAAATAGCTCTTTGCGTTTTCAAAAAGGGTCTAAAAACAGCCTTCCAACCTGGAATATTCCCTTAATTTGGAGAAAATTATGGTGGGGTGCAATAGCGCCTTGTGAAATTACACCTTAAAGGCCCTATTTCACAATTGAAAGGGTAATAAAGCCTTTTTTGAAATAAAGGCCTTATTTCTCAACTCAAAGTGAAATAAGGCCTTTATTAAAATTTACCCAAGTGTGCAATAAAGCTTTTTTGACCGCTATTAACATTACCGCTATTAAAACCAAACGATATACTTATTGGATATCAAAATCTGAAAAATCAGGCTATAAGTAATAATTTTAATAGTATTTTTGAACCATTCATAGCATATTTCGAGAGGCAGTGGATTCAAAAGGTACATTAATTAATAGTTTTTCACTATAGAGAAAACTATAGTGAAAATTTACTAATTTTCCCTTTTACAAAATGTTGACATGAAGGACTAAACATCTTGTAAAAGGGAAAATTATTAAATCACGGCATCATGTAAATGTCTTTTTTTTTGTGAAATTACACCTTAAAGGCCTTATTTCACAATTGAAAGTGCAATAAAGCCTTTTTTGAAATAAAGGCCTTATTTCTCAACTCAAAGAGAAATAAGGCCTTTAAGGTGTAATTTCACAAGGCGCTATTGCACCCCACCGAAAATTATACTCACTTGCTATAAAAAAAGTTTAAAAGATATGTATCCTATGATAGCTAGACATTTCGACTATACCCATATGTGAAGGACATGCATGTGGGATTTGGCCCAAAGGCCCCATCCCCACAAAGGGACAAACAGACGAGAAGCGGACACACGTACTAGGGACAACACTGGTTTAACGAACGGACGTTAACAATGGACGGTAGTAGAAGTGAGCGCTAGCAACAAACGGACGTGTTTTTCTGCATTGTGGTTTGAAACTGTGTGTAACTTAAAAATTAAATAAACAAGTGTTAAACAATGCATAACTAGTTAAACTACAATAAACTTTATATGTTAACTTGCTATAAATCTACTTATATTGACTAAATAAACAAATTTTAAACAATAAATAACGAATAGGGTAAGTGATATAGTTATTGACACCCTAAATTTTCGGCACAGTTATTGACAACCTTCCTTTGCATAACGTTTGCTGCAATTTTAAAGAATGAATCTGGCAACACTTACAAAAAAAAACAAATATATGTTTATTTTTTATGTTTTGCTGACCTCTTTTTTGTTCTTTCTCTTTTAGTGCTGTAAGAAAAGTTGTGATGAATATACTCATACGAGCAATTAAGATCAAAGGTATTTTTTGTTGTGATTTTATTAAGAAAAGTGTTAAGTAAAATAGTCGGCTACAGTTATTACAACCAATTTTTTGTTTAAAAATTAACTTATTTATACATGTTGAAACGTATTTAAAGTTAATATTTTTTAAAATAATATATTTTATCGTTAATATAAAAATAAATACTGTTGCCAATAATTGTCTTAAATTGTTCACTGATTTCAGTTGTTGGCAGGGGGCTGTCAATAACTGTCTCATATGAAGAGTACAATTATTGTCATTGCTAATTGTTGTTACTTTATACAGTCAATTGTTTACAAATTTTTTTAAATTTTTTCTAGAACAATGCCAAAAGTAACGCGATCATACAATGAAGAAACGCTTAAATCTCAGAACGAAAATAATTTTGATAATTTAATTGAGCATAATAGTTACAGTACACCCTGCAACACTACCCATAGAAAATAAAATAACGCATGGTAAAGTGTTCTTAATATAATTCCAAGAACATTTTACCATATAAAACCCATGTTTGCTATTTTATGACACACTTATGTCGCAAACATGCCACACTCTTTTTAGTCACAACTTGTGCGGCAATATTAAATTACAAAATCTAAATCAATATTGAAATTGCTTACAGATTGCTCAAGTGAATTCTTTCGAAACCACTTGAGTAACCAAAAACTAAGTCAGCCAACACAAGAACATTCTACTGCCCTAGCTAAATTCCATGGAAAGAAGCGCAGGCAGAATTGTGCAAGCGAGTCAGTCGTTCACTTATCGACCTAGTTCGATTCTTAAGAAAGAAGCGCAGGCAAATTTGCGCTAGTGAACACATGCTGACCAATCATCGCTTGATGAAAGCGAAAGCAAAACATCGACTTAAAGAATTTATTTTGAACCAATAGCAATGGAAAGAAAGTGTTATACGGAATTTGCGTCACTTTCTTTCCCATCAAAACTATCTGCTAAAAGAGCAGAAGAGTTAGTTTGAGACTTCGAAGTATAACAATTAAGTAACTATAAATACTAGAGTTAAGAGTATTTTTAAGCAGTTAACAAGTTTAGTTGAAAAATAAAAGATCATAAGTAATCTCCAACACTTTGTGCGTTGTTAATTAAACAAAAGTTAAAACTGGCGCAGTCGGTAGGATTGTCAAAGCAAATAAATTTTATTTTTATTTTTGCGTGCATTTTAATGCTTCAACGACAATCAAAACGAACCCTGAAGCAAAAATTTGCTTTTCATCAAGATTAACTTTGAAAGATCAAAGCTTTTCACACCAAATCAACGAAAATCTACAAAATTGTGCAGACATAACGAGAGATTCTTTTTCTCTATCACAACGAACCATACTTTGGAAGACCAAAGTATTGCAACAGCAAGGAGAACATAGGATTGTTCCCATCGACATCATATATAAAGTACAAAGTGCGAGAACGAAGCCTGCAGAAACCCCATGCCATTATTCGGTGACGACGAAGACACCTGGGACTTTTCAGAAAGCGAGCAATTTCAGCAATACCTGCGAGACAGAGCGAACAAACAAGAGAAAGACAGGTCAACTAAACTCCTACCAACATTACCAAGGCCAAAACCAACAGCAACAGCCGTAGTGAAACCTACCTTTCGGAAACAGTAAGATCAATTTGCCTCACTTGATTATCATTACTATTATTTTGTTATTATATTAAGTTCATAGAGTAAGAAAACATTATTATCATTAAGCTTATTTGCATATTTGAACTATTTTTAGTACATTCGTTTAACCGATTTAATTTTAAACTAAATTCTTGTTTGTGAATAAAAATGACTGCTCCTACTCCACTCTCTGTGTCAATAAACCCAGTTAAATATTTAAATTCACTCCCAGAATTTGATGGGAAAATTAAAGATTTACAAACTTTTTTAACACTGATAGACAGAATACACCCATTCCTACAAACATTCGACGATACTTCACAGCTTCTCTTCTCTGACATAATTAAAAGTAAACTTAAAGGGAAGGCACAAGAAATCCTCGAAATTAATTATCAGGCTACATTATGGGTGGATATAAAAAACATTTTACAGAACAATTTTGGTGACCGGTTATCTTGCGACGAACTTTACGATGAACTAAGGGCAACCACCTTTAAAACAAATAGTTTAGAATTTTTTAATGAAATTAAAACCAAACTTAGACGACTGAATAATAAAACTTTGGTTATAATGGGAGAAGGAAGCGTATCAAATCAATGTGCTGAAAACAACAGACGCACCGCTCTTAATTTATTTAAAAGTAAAATTCCAGAGCCAATGAAAACTATACTGACTTGTAGGAATCCAACAAGCTTAGAATCCGCAATGGATATCCTTTTCCAAGCTGGATACGCACATTTGAATGGTATTCAAAATACGAGATCAAATAACACAACAACATATAGACCTCAACAAGGCCATCAAATAAGACAAAACAATTTTAATGCAAATTACCACGGAACAAATACACGACAGAATTTCCCTAACAAACGACAACAAAATAATTTCCAAGCACAACAACATACTAACAACTATAACAGACGACAACAAAATAACTTCCAAGCACAACAACATACTAATAACTATAACCGACAACAACACAGTAATTTCCAAACACAACAACATTATAACAATACAAGTAACAGACAATACAATCCGAACCTTGAAGCAAATGACAGTAGGCAACCAGCCCCTGAACCTATGGACGTTAATAACATTGAAACCCTAAATTTTCCTTCACACGCCTCGGAGGAAAATTACCATATATAAAAATAAAAACAAAATTAGGATATCTGGATCTTATAATTGACACTGGTGCAACTAACTCAATTCTAAATCCAAATATCTGCAATCCAAAATGGAATATTCCATCTGAAAATATTTCCATTAAAACACTACAACATACAATTACTATCAGAGAAAAGGTTAAAATACCAACATTTAGAGAATTCGAAGACCCAGACGGAACGCTAGAATTCATAATTTGCAAATTTCATGACCAATACGATGGCTTAATAGGAAACGATATCCTGAGGCATTATAAAGCAAAAATCGATTACTCAATCCCAGAAGTAATCATAAACAATAAACCATTACCTATTCATTTTCATGAACACAACGATGAAAATAAAGTAAACTTAATTTTTAACATAGAAAATGGTTTAGTTTTGCTAGAGGAAAAGAAATGCACTAACGGGGAAACAATAATTGAAAAGGGAATTTACAATATAGAAAATTTTAAAACTGAGGTAAAAACTAAAGCATTATGCAAAGGTGAAATTCGAGTAAAAGATACCGAAATAACTAAAATTACAACGGAAAACTTTTGCGTATACAACGAGAAGCCATGGTGGGATGCGCTTATTGGAAAAATCAGGCGAGAACATCTAAATTCAGAGGAACATCAGGAGCTACTCAAATGCTTAAAAAAATATAAAGATATATTTTTTCAAGAAGGAACAAATTTAACCGGCACAAACGCAATAAAACATAAAATTCGAACCACTAATGACATTCCAATTCACACAAAATCGTATAGGTACCCCTACATTCATAAGAATGAAGTAGACAAGCAAATAAAAGAGATGCTGGATAGCCAAATAATTCGGCCCAGCAATTCTCCTTACAATGCGCCTATATGGATTGTGCCAAAGAAATCCGATTCTAGTGGAAGGGAAAAATGGAGATTAGTTATTGACTATCGAAAACTAAATGAAGTAACGATCGATGACAAATACCCAATCCCGAATATTGATGAAATACTAGATAAATTGGGAAGATGCCAATATTTTACTACCCTCGATTTAGCGAAGGGGTTTCACCAAATCGATATTGCAGAGGAAGATATACACAAAACCGCGTTCAGCGTAGAAGGAGGTCACTACGAATTTCTCAGAATGCCCTTTGGTTTAAAAACGGCCCCAGCAACGTTCCAGCGCCTAATGAACAACATCTTGGGCGAACTTATTAACAAAATATGTCTCGTCTACCTGGACGATATCATAATTTTCTCTACATCATTGCAGGAACATATAAATTCACTAAATTTGGTTTTTGAACGACTAAAACAAGCTAACTTAAAGGTTCAGTTAGATAAATGCGAGTTTCTAAAGAGGGAAACAGAGTTCCTCGGACACATTGTTACGCCCAATGGAATAAAACCAAATCCTAAGAAGATAGACTGTGTAATGAAATTCCCAATTCCAAAAACCCCAAAGCAAATTAAATCATTTCTAGGCTTAACAGGTTACTACCGTAAATTTATCAAAGATTATTCAAGAATAGCAAAACCAATGACTCAATTCCTAAAAAAGAATTCCAAAATCAACATAGAAAATCCTCAGTATATTCACAGTTTTGAAACACTAAAACGATTACTGACCAATGATCCAATTCTACAGTACCCCGATTTCAACAAAAAATTCACAGTTACAACAGACGCTAGCAACTACGCACTGGGTGCAGTCCTTTCACAAGACAACCACCCACTATGCTTCGCCAGTCGTACGCTTAACGCCCACGAAATCAATTACAGTACGATAGAAAAAGAGCTACTAGCTATAATTTGGGCAACCAAATACTTTAGGCCCTATATTTTCGGACGAAAGTTCTTTATCGAAACGGATCACAAACCATTAACGTGGCTTTTTTCAATAAAAGAGCCTAATTCCAAATTGGTCAGATGGAGGCTAAAATTGTCGGAATTTGACTACGTAATTAAATACAAAAAAGGAACAAAAAATAGCAATGCCGACGCATTGTCCAGAATTGAGCCTGCAAATGTAAACACACTGGAACTAAATTCTCCAACGATAAAAGAAGGCACGGCACCCATCAACTTGTTTAAAAATCAAATCATAATAAGAAAAATTACATCCGGCTCAGCAAGAACAAGAAGCAAGGAAATATTCAAAAATCTGAGAAAAACTATCGAAATCAAGGAACTTGACCGAAACACAGCAATCATTATCTTTAAAAATCACTTTAAGCCCGCACACTTAAATGGTTTTATGATAGACGAAGAATTCTTCCCAATGTTTAAAAATATATATGAAGAACTCTTCCCTAACCTTAAAATGATAAGATGTTTTCAGAAATTAGAGGATATACAGGACGAAACCAAACTTATCGAAACTATAGAAAAAGAACATTTATCTAAGAACCATAGAGGTATACTAGAAGTTTTTGAAGAACTGAAAACCCAAATTTATAACCCCAAACTAAAATTAAGAATAACTCAATTTATAAATAATTGTGAAATATGTGCTCTCGAGAAATACGAAAGGAAACCACCAAAAGTCCCCTATAAAATTACTGAAACACCCTCCAAGCCAAGAGAAATAATACACATCGATGTCTTCTACACATTAAATAAACAACTATTTATGACAACAATAGATAAATTCACAAAATTTGCAGCAGCATTCAAAATTGATGGAAGAACTTGGACAGAATTTAAACTAAAACTAATGCAATACATAAGTACTTACGGCAAAGTGGAAAAAATAGTAGTAGATAATGAGTTAGGTTTTAAAGCTATCCCAATACAGCAGTTCTTAAGAGACGAAAACATCACAATACACTACACATCCAACAGCAACCATAACTCAAATGCAGACGTTGAACGGTTGCATAACACTATAAACGAGCATATAAGATTGTTGAGACATGATGAGCGAAACGAGGACGAAACTATTGAAGAAAAGATACTTCGAACAATTAGCTACTACAACAATACTATTCACAGCACTACAAAAGTCAAACCAATTGACTTCTTAAACGGAAAAATCCACGAAAGTAAATATCCCGAAATTCACGAACTAATATTGAAAAAAAAGGAAAGATACATAAACAAACTGAACAAATGTAGAACGGATGTACAGCTAACCGAAGGAATTAATTTAGTGAAAGAAATAAGAGGAGGAAAAAACCATAGGAAATTTAGGAAAATAGTTGCAAGAAAAATCGATGACGAACATTTAGAAAACACACGAACGGGGCACAAGTATTACAAAACACACATAAAACAAAATAGGAAATACCAAAATAAGGAAAGTCCTACTATAAAAAGCAAATAATAAACAAAGACCTTTTTCAGATGACACCCCTGGTAATGTTTATAATCTTCACAACAACCGCAGCAAAAATAATCGACATCCAAGATCTGAACAACAACAATGGATTCGTTCCGGTGAAAATAGATGAACTCACTCCAATCGAACATTACAATAAAATCCTGCATATAATTAATACAACAACCTATGTAAAAACCATGGAATTCATAATGGATAATATTCACTCGCTCGAAGAGATGACATTTCAATCCAAACCACTCTTGAACACAGTACACAAGAATTTTGCACTACTAAAGGCTAAAATTGAAGGACTCAACCCGCATTTTAGAAGCAAACGTGGATTGGCAAACGTAATTGGCAAAGGTTTAAAATTTATAGCGGGAACAATGGACAGTGACGACGAGGTACAAATAACTAACTCAATAAAAACTCTAAGTGACAGCAAAGAAATTATAGAGGGAAAAATTAATAAATTGACATACTTAAACAATTTCCTATCCGATCAAATTCAAAATATTACAACACACATTAATCACCAACAAGCTCGCATCGGACTTTATTTTAATAGTTTCAAAAACGTATTACAGAACAAAATTGCAAGCCTAGAGGACGAAATAACATTTATGGGACAGGTATACCAATTAAATAATGACATTTCTCTTCTGCAAGACCACGTAAACGACATCGGACAAATAATTTTTTCTAGTAAACTCGGAATAATTCCTACGGACATACTGACTAAAACAGAACTCGATCTTATAATGGATTTCAATAGCTATACCAATATTAAAGTATCAGTAGCAATTCAAACCGATACTATAATTGTAATCCTCCTTATACCCAACTACTCTAAGGGCCCTCTGTCTAAAATTACTCTGGAACCAATTCCCAACATATACAACAAGTCAATTTTATTGAAAAATTACAATATCCTTGTAGACTCAGAAAATAATGTTTATGAAGACTTCATTAAAGAAAACCTCAAGAAAAATTTAGTACGCATTTATGACGAATGCTTAAACAATATTTTCAACTTCAAAGAGGCACAATGCGAAATGCAAACACTAAAACAAGAAAACGTATCTGAAATTTTCCCGGGCATATTAATTTTCAAAAATTTCTATTCATTGTCATTTTCTCATAATTGCAGTAAGGTTAAAATAAAAATTAGAGGAACTTTCCTAGTAAAATTCGAAAATTGTGAAATAACTGTGCTTAATAAAACATACACAAATGTTAAACTTAAAGTCTATGATAATTTTATTTTGCCAAATGCAATAACAAAAATTAAAGGAAGTTCCAATGCTACTCTACTTTCCGACATAAAACTAGAATCATTATATATCAAACAAATTGAACACGAACAAAACCTAGACAAAATAATATTTGAAAATAAGAAAACAAAAATTGTAAACGTAAGCACAAACATTATAATAATTGTTGTAATATTAATTTTAATATCCTTTGTATTATACAAGAAAAAAAGTACAACAATTCAAATTTCGTCGGAGCCTCAAACTAACGGTGGGGGAGTTACAGTACACCCTGCAACACTACCCATAGAAAATAAAATAACGCATGGTAAAGTGTTCTTAATATAATTCCAAGAACATTTTACCATATAAAACCCATGTTTGCTATTTTATGACACACTTATGTCGCAAACATGCCACACTCTTTTTAGTCACAACTTGTGCGGCAATATTAAATTACAAAATCTAAATCAATATTGAAATTGCTTACAGATTGCTCAAGTGAATTCTTTCGAAACCACTTGAGTAACCAAAAACTAAGTCAGCCAACACAAGAACATTCTACTGCCCTAGCTAAATTCCATGGAAAGAAGCGCAGGCAGAATTGTGCAAGCGAGTCAGTCGTTCACTTATCGACCTAGTTCGATTCTTAAGAAAGAAGCGCAGGCAAATTTGCGCTAGTGAACACATGCTGACCAATCATCGCTTGATGAAAGCGAAAGCAAAACATCGACTTAAAGAATTTATTTTGAACCAATAGCAATGGAAAGAAAGTGTTATACGGAATTTGCGTCACTTTCTTTCCCATCAAAACTATCTGCTAAAAGAGCAGAAGAGTTAGTTTGAGACTTCGAAGTATAACAATTAAGTAACTATAAATACTAGAGTTAAGAGTATTTTTAAGCAGTTAACAAGTTTAGTTGAAAAATAAAAGATCATAAGTAATCTCCAACACTTTGTGCGTTGTTAATTAAACAAAAGTTAAAACTCATAATCTCGCAATTCACAATTAGGTAAATTTTATTTTTTTTGAGTAAAGGTTTTTTATTTTAAGTAATTTACTACTAACGTAAGAAAAAAGCGTTTTTTTTATTAAATTTATGAAATATCTACTCTTTAAAGTGCCTATCTACGGTAAAAATGTTCTATGATTTTTGTCGCGTATAAGCAACAACAAGTTCTTATTTTTATATGATGCCAATAACTATACATTAAGTCTATGGCAATAATTGTACCATGTTGCCAATAATTGTACTAACTCGAGTGTCAACAATTATACCAAGTGGCCAATAATTGTACTCCGTTGAGATGCCAAGAGTTGTACTCACACTGTCAATATCTATCACATTGGATACTTTTTTAAAAATCATGCGTTTTCTATTATTGAAAAACATTTTATAAGAACTTTATGCAATTATTTAAATTCAAGAATTATTAATGATACAAATGAGTATTTGCTTAACTACTCAAAATAATTCATGTTTGAATGAAGTGAATTCAAATATGAAATTTCCTTATGGGTGTCAACAACTATACCGCTTACCCTAAAACTACATGCATTTGTAAAATTGGACATAAAAGATATGTATCCTATGATGAATAAAACGCAATTATTTTCTATATAACTAACATTTTTTATTTAATTTAATATGTTCTTAATACAATAAAAAAACAGAACTTAAATAACTCTGCATTTTCAAATGACAAGTTGTTCAAAAAGAGACCTACAACAGACTTCCAACAAGAATACTCCCTTAATTTGGAGCAAATTATACTCAATTGCTATAAAAAAAGTTTTAAAAGATATGTATCTTACGATACCTAGACATTTCATAGACAGTTCGACTATACCCACATGTGAAGGATATGCTTTTGTAAAATTGGATATAATAAATATGTATCCTATGATGAATAAAAACGCAATTATTTCCTATAAAACTAATTTTTTTTTATTTAATTTAATATGTTCTTAATACAATAAAAAAAAAACAGAATTTAATAACTCTTTGCTTATTCAAATGTGAAGTTTTTCAAAATGGGTCCAACAACAGCCTTCCAACCAGGAATAGTCCCTTAATTTGGAGAAAATTATACTCAATTGCTATAAAAAAAAGTTTTAAGAGATATGTATCCTATGATGGATAAAAACGCAATTATTTCCTACATAACTAAGCTGACACATGAAGAATGGTTTAAAAGTACTGACCTTTTTAGACCTATATTGATATCATGTTTGGACTTTTCTATGAACAAGGCTAACTACTTTACATATGGGTAAAAACATATGAAATCAACCAATGAGTTGACCGCACCGATTTCGAATTAGATGAAATTTGGTACGAAAGGAAAGTTAAACATAATAATAGCGTTTCCCAACTTTCAGTGTCCTAGCTCTCCTACTTTCAGAATTATGGCCATTCCAAGTTGGCAAAAATCAATAAAAATGAACTCAGATGCCTTAACACAATTTTTAATATCTCAAAAGTATTCATTGTACGTTAATAATCAAGGGCTCATTTTACAGACAAAAATATGCGCCATTCGAAAATTTTTTTTTTTAAATTTTCGATCAAGGATAATGTAAATAAAAAAAGAACTAAAATTTCCAAAGGATATATCTCGAAAATCAATATTTTTAAAAATTTCAAAAAAATATATGTTCATTCTTATTATGTTTTGTACAAGTCTGCCAAATTTGAATGTGGAGTCTTTATTACAACATGAGTTATTAAGAAAAAAGCAGTCGAAGGTTTATGTATTTCATGAAATGTACCAAAATACAAAAAGGTTACAAATTACAAAAAGAAGGACAAATCAAATGTAACGGAACTTTTTCGACTTTACAACCTAGGCGAAATATTTATTGCCTGTTCACACAAAAAATGTACAAATATTTTATGACCTGTGGTCGGCTTATTGGCAGTAGCAAATTCAGTCCCTATTTAAAAAACATTTTATGACCCATAGTTCACGCAAATTTTCCAATGTAAGAAAAGCAAGGCGTTTATTTTTTTACATGAAATCTATTTTTTGTACCAAAAAAAAAGTATAAATAGTTCAGAGTCTCTAAGTCAAACTTCAGTTGAATACTAGATTTCATAAGTGCTAAACGTCAAAGTGTTATAGTGTTAAAGTGACTTGATCGTTTGAAAAAGCAAAAAAAAAGACTAAATATTTAAATAAATTATAATTATTGTCAATACAAAAAAGTCGGGCACAATTCATTCGGTTTCAAATATTTAAATAAAAAATATGCCATTCAATTCAACATTTTGCTGTAATCCTTTTAAAAAATCCGGTCACACTGGGTGCAATAAAAGTTTAAGACAAGTCCAAGAATGGATGCTACAGTATACTAAGGATAAAAACATTACGATCTCAAATAAAATTTGTGGAACATGTAGAATAAAATTTTCGCATGTGAAGAAATCTAATAAATCAAATTTGGAAGAAGGTTCAGAGATAAACGAAAATGTAGATACTTTCAATGACATTGCGTCAGGAACGGAAGAAGATGACATTGCGTCAGGCACAAAAGAAGTTGCTATTTCAAAATTAAACCAATCTTTACCGTATCTGGAACAATCTCCGATAAAAAAGAAGAAGTTACATCAAAAACGGTACAGAGATGCAAAATTCAGGAAAATAAGTGATTCGATTCAAGACAAAATTTTCCACGGTTCAGCACAATCAACTTCGCATATGTGCCCACAATCCGAAATAATAGAACAATTAAAAGAAAAGTTTAAAACATTAACAAAAAATAGTGAGAAAATCCAACTGCTAACAATTTTACCAAAAAGCTGGACAATACATCAAATTGAGGAAGAATTCCTGGTTATAAACTATATGGCGCGAAAAGTTAAGCATTTGGTTGAAACAAAGGGTGTGATGAGTACGCCTAACCCAAAACTGGGAAGTCCAATTTCACCAGTGACAAGCAGTTTAGTAAAATCCTTTTATGAATCCGATGACGTCAGCAGGTGTATGCCCGGACAGAAAGATTTCATGTCTGTTTTTGAAAATGGTACAAGTCAGGAAAAATAAAAGACTTTTGCTTGGAAACTTAAGAGAAATGTACGCCTTATTCAAGGAACGACATGATGGAATAAAAATAGGTATTTCCAAGTTTTGCCAACTTCGTCCGAGGAATATAATTCTAGCAAATGCGAGTGGATGTCATAACGTGTGTGTTTGTACAAAGCATCAAAATGTGAAGCTGATGATTGATGCTATAAATTTAAAAAAATTAACTGCTGGTGTTCCGAATTATCAGCTTGAATCTTACAAAGATTGTTTGAAACAAATGACATGCAATCCATCTTCTTCAAAGTGTCACCTACGTAAATGTAACAAGTGTCCAGGAATTGAAAATTAAAATCAATTACTACATGAATACTACTACATCAATTACTACATGATGAAATAACATATAAACAATGGGTAAGTGTAGATAGGGATAATTTGGAGACCATGATTGGCCAAGCCGACGTTTTTGTGGATTCCCTATGTGAAAAGCTTCAAATTCTATTACCTCATTCATTTATTGCAAAACAGCAGGCAGCATATCTGAGCGAAATAAAATCAAATTTGGAAGAAAATGAGTATATAGCAGTTTGCGATTTTTCAGAAAATGCTTATTTTACTATTCAGGATGCAGTCCAGGGATTTCACTGGAACAACTCTCAGGCCACTTTATACCCAATTGCTATTTATTTTAAATCAGATGGAAAAACACAGCATACAAACTTCATAATAATATCTGATTGTCTTGTACACGATTCTGTAGCTGTTCACCTGTTCCATCGCCACCTGAATGTATTTTTGAGAAAAAAGTTTAAAACAACCCCGAAGAAAATCACGTATTTTTCAGACGGTAGTGCTGCCCAGTTTAAAAATAAAAAGAACTTTATCAATTTATGTTATCATATGGAAGATTTCGGATGTAATGTTGAGTGGCATTTTTTTGCAACAAGCCATGGAAAAGGCCCAAGTGACGGTCTTGGAGGTACCGTAAAGAGAGAGGCAGGTCGAGCTAGTTTACAGCGTCCATTACAAGGTCAAATAACTACTCCAAAACAATTATATGAATGGTGCCTGCAAAATCTTTTAAACTGTAATTTCGAGTTTTTAACTCTAAAAGACCACGAAGAAGAAGCACGGTTCCTTCAAATTCGTTTTAAGGATTTGCGTACTATTCCTGGAACTCAAAAGCTGCATTCTATTGAACCTGTAGATAAAAAAAAAATTAAAGTCAAGCGTTACTCGGCAGATGCAGATTTTTTAATTGAAATCCTTCAGAAATACATAAATATGCTGTAATAAAGTGTTTAATAATGATAATACATTATGTTTTACTTTTTACTTAAGGTTTAGCTATGGAGAAAAAGAGTTTAAGCAAAGAAAAGTCGAAAAAGTTCCGTTACATTTGATTTGTTCTTCTTTTTGTAATTTGTCACCTTTTTGTATTTTGGTACATTTCATGAAATACATAAACCTTCGACTGCTTTTTTCTTAATAACTCATGTTGTAATAAAGACTCCACATTCAAATTTGGCAGACTTGTACAAAACATAATAAGAATGAACATATATTTTTTTGAAATTTTTAAAAATATTGATTTTCGAGATATATCCTTTGGAAATTTTAGTTCTTTTTTTATTTACATTATCCTTGATCGAAAATTTAAAAAAAAAAATTTTCGAATGGCGCATATTTTTGTCTGTAAAATGAGCCCTTGATTATTAACGTACAATGAATACTTTTCGAGATATTAAAAATTGTGTTAAGGCATCTGAGTGCATTTTTATTGATTTTTGCCAACTTGGAATGGCCATAATTCTGAAAGTTGGAAGGCTATATGCCTGAAAGTTGGCAAATATTATTGTGCCGATCCATAGATCATGTGTACAAAATCTTATCAAATTTGGAGGTGATGAAGTCAGAAATGTTAATATTTTCGGTTGATTTCATATGTTTTTACCCATATGGTAGGAAAATATACCGGCAAATGCAAGGTTTTCCGCAAGGGGCATAGTTTAATAAAGTATTACTACATTATTATTTTGAAATAAAAATTGGTTTACTTTGTAAGGACCAAAATTATTTCATAATTTTGCCCCACATGTTTATCTTTTTTCCTTACAGCCGCCGTCGATACCAGCCAGCATCACCAAAACAACCTTGTGCTACCGGTGCCGGCCACTCGTACAGCTGTAAATGTACAGCATTAGCTATAAGATTAGATTTAGGTTACTAGAATAAGTTCATTAAAGATAGAAAATCATATCTTTAATATAATAAAGAACCATGGGCATAGCGAGTGGAATTCAACACAACCGGTTTCTAATGGAATGTGAGAGGGAATCGATGTCACTCATTCCAGTGGGGACGCCACTCGAGCCGAGCCTTTAAAAGGCCCCACAACACTCAAATCATGGTCAGTCAGTCTTTGTAAATCCCGTCAGTATAGAGCACTGGTCAGTCTTTTGTAAATCCAGTCAGCGTAGAGTACTAGTCAGTGAGTTAACAGACAGTGGACAGAAGTTCACAGTACACAACCAAAAGCAGACATCAAACAGAAAGTGAAGTCCGGCTTCACGTCAAAGAAGAAAGCAGAAGTAACGCCAGCAGTCACCGACGCGTAGAAGGATAACGCCGACGACATCTGCCAACTGGACCTCAGCGGACGGCAACAGGTCAGCGCCGCAATCAGCCGGCGTAATTGACGAAGCGTCCATCCAGTCCTCAGCAGCAACGCCAATGACTCTGCAGTCGACGTGAACGTCGAACGACAACAGCGCCAGTAGCATACAAGACTTTGGATTCAAGTAAGTTCGGTGGTACGCCGATTCAGATAAATAATTAATTAAACATATCAAATTTAAAATATAAAGAATAAAGATATAAGTTTCTCAAAGACTTTCTCACTACTCCAAATCCCTATTCGGTGAAGATAACCTGTGGTTTACACCCGGATATCGTCACCAACTCACCGCTCAACGCAGATCCCACTCTATTCGAGAACAAGCCATAATACATGTGTGGTCTTTACCCCGTATTGCGCTCGTTCGGAAAACCCTTATCAACAAATAAAATATAAATCTAGAAACGTCGCATTGGTTTCATCCTGTCCATCTTCGCTGCCGATAACTTGTGAGGTTCACACCCCGTTATTCGGACAGCATAATGACATTCATAGAAGAATCATTAAATAATATAAATTAAATATTAATCATAATAACTTCACTCCTATCCTGCCCACCTTCGCTGCCGATAACTTGTGAGGTTCACACCCCGTTATTCGGACAGCATAATAACATTCAGCAAATGAATATTCAAATAATATAAATTAGATAATAATAATAATAATAATTAATCCCAATCCTGTCCATCTTCGCTGCCGATAACTTGTGAGGTTCACACCCCGTTATTCGGACAGCATAATAATATAAATAAGACGAATAATTGAATAATATAAAGTCTATCAATTATAAACATATTATTCCTCTCCTACCCCGCTTCGCTGTCGGTAACCTGTGAGGTTCACACCCCGTTACCTGGTCAGCTCATTAACATGTAAGAAATGAATTAATAAATAATATAATAGAAAGGATAATTACTCTTTACCCTATCCTACCCTCGCCTCGCTGCAAGTAACTTGTGAGGTTTACACCCCGTTGCTTGAACAGCTGCGCCAATGCAATATAATACATAACCCAATCAATAATATTTATCATAAGAGTATCTCCAAACACCAGCTTCGGTCGCGGTAACTTGTGAGGTTTGTACCCCGCTACCACGCCCCTTTCTAGCTAAACGCTCCCTTTACCGTTGAGTCCGACAGCCGTACGTGCCAGGTTCACACCCCGTATTGCGTCGACTCCCATCCTAAGTGAGTTTGAAATATCTATCAAAACTTATACTAAATTAATAAATAATCAATTATGAAAACTGTAACTTAAAATAAAGATAACTGAAACAAACCTGTGAGCGAGGACGGCCTGTGAGGTTTAAACCCCGTCGCCTCATCATAACCATAAAATCAAGATAAGCATAACATTATATAAGAAACAGTACCACCGACGACCAGCGTACATCATCAAGCCATTCCCAGCAGCCGAGACGCAACGTGCCAGGATTTTGGTGATATACTTAACTTTTATCATTGTAACAAAGTCATTTGAATTACCTTTTATTAGACATACACATATATGTCCATATATATATATATTGTATTTAATATTATTGTATTATATTAAGTAACCAAGAATTAAAGTTCCTTAAAGAAGAATAAAACTCATTATAACGACGATCGAAATATTTGCGTTTGTTTTAGTGTCCAAATACACAAATATTTGGAACGATCCTGGACAGCCGCTTTGTCTGTCCCAGCTATAGACCCCGGTAAACGGGGAGTCGTTACAACTTCTGGTGGAAGTATATGGATGGAAGTATATATCGGAGTATTCAAACGGGATTTTAAGCGAGTTACACGGCTAAAATTGACTATGGATCTTGAAGAGATCAATGCACAAGGTGAACCTACTATCTCCTGTTAAGATATCAATATAACTAGGGGGGTTAAGATTAGTATAAACATCTGCTTGAATGCGTAGGCTGCATAACCTGATCTGATGACATATCTATCTAACTCGCTTGCTCACACACATTTTGTTTTCAGCTTCATCCTCCCGTATGAACGCGCTCTTAGTGTTATGCATGAGTCATCGAGTTCGGTTGTGTTGTTGTTGAATGTGTTATTGTTGTTGCTTGTACGCGACAAAAATCATAGAAAACAGAAGAAATATTTCGTGCAGCAACATGCAGCTTTTGTTTTGTGTGATTTTCGTGGTTACTAACGTCTACTGGTTAGCTTGTACAGTTTCAATTGTGTTTGTGCCGAGTGCGGTAGTACGTGCGTGTGTATTTTTGTACGTTACTAAAAATGAAAGGCTTAAAAATATTAAATATAATTCATAAAACTGAGAAGGCATTAGTTGGTCAACTTTGATGGCAGCAACGAATTCAAGCTTACATTAACTGCCGGTAACAAAAAAAAAATGTGAAAAGTTCAGAAAAAGTTCTCTGCACGGCAAATTAAGCCTGATAAAATTATCGAAATGTTTGTTCAACAAATTTTTAAATTTGGATGAGAAGTGTTTGCGGTATTAAAATAAATAAATATTTGTATAAAAATATTATTTCACGTAAAAATGCAAGTCAAAGGTAGTAAGTGTTTTCAAAAATTCATAAAAAATCGTTAACTTAAACAAGTGGTTGATTCACTTAAAGTAAAATTGAATCAAATATGTAAAAACCAGTACAATGTAAAATGGTACCTATAATCTGGTATCTACACTCAAATTATATTTTATTTTTAATTCAACTTTTACGCATTTTAATGTCGTTTCAGTAAAAGAAACTTTTGATTTGGCGAAAGAAGCAAATATATTTCTTCACTCGGAAGGTTTCATAATAACAGAAGAGATATTTGCTCAATACGTAGATCAATATATTGGTTCAGGCCAATTTTGATATATTTTCACGAGTTTTTATTTTTAAATATTTAGACGACTGCAATTCCCAGTGTGGAATCATGTGTTTAATTTATTAATATTTGGTTTTTTTTTTTAATAGTTTGAAGCGAACTGATTTTGAGCATTTGTCAGATGTGTTAACTGAAATATTTT
Organism: Tetanocera ferruginea; assembly: GCA_958299015.1. NCBI lineage: Eukaryota > Metazoa > Arthropoda > Insecta > Diptera > Sciomyzidae > Tetanocera > Tetanocera ferruginea. The sequence continues at coordinate 48,224,353 of OY282640.1, read as the reverse complement.
TTTCAAAGTCAAAGAAACATACTATGTCCCCTTTCAAAGTAGTCATCAAGCTAAAGGAAAATTGATTGATGCTTACAATAACTACCGAACTCGGCTAAGCAGTTCGAGTTTGATAACCAGGCGCCCACGTTCCAGCTATTTAGAAAACGAAGATAACTTATTACGAAGGAATTGGAATTGTATTTCCAAATGCTTACATTTATTATTCGTATTCGTGAAATGAACTGGGACGGAAGAAAAAACAAGTTCCCAATAAATTCCATGCAATTTTTCGAAAAATTGATGTTCTATAAGCTTTTACTATGAAATTCTAATGAAAATTATTTAATATAGACATACTTATTGCAATAGATGCGGCAAATGGACCTGAAATTTCCCAATCCACTTGTCGAGCGAGCGCAAAGCGCTATTTTAATCCCTTTTCTGTAGCTATTAAATTTATAACAGATTTGTAGAATATTGTAGAATATTAGAATTAGAATTATTCCACATTCCATTTGCTTTAGGTGAAAGGAAAGTTTTGCAATTCGCAGAAGACTCTAAATAAATTATTATTTGCTCAAAACCAAACTAAGAAATTTTTGAAGAATATAGATTTAAGGTACTTCAAGTTAATTAATTAAACTTCTTTTTCTTTCAAATTAATTCAACTGGAGCAAAATAAAAATCAATAAAATCTACATTCAGTAAAAATTAAATTTATTTACAATAATTTCGAAAGGTATGTATTGAAATCGCAATAAAGTTATCAATATTTCTTATATATTTATATATGTGTATATTATATATTTGAAAAAATCTCTCTATTTGAATTGTTTCTCTGTACAATGAATCAATTTAGTGTATTTTGTGCGAATACAACTCCTTAGGTAAGGTGAAAATAGGTTTTGATCGCTGATCGTAATAGGTAAGACATCCCTTCCTTTCCTTTATTCCGGGTTTCGAGCTTTTCTAAGCGGTTACCCTAGTAGAATTAGAATATTATTTATAAGATCGGGTTTCGAGCTTCTCTAAGCGGTTATCCTAGTAGAATTAGAATATTATTTATATGTTCGGGTTTCGAGCTTTTCTAAGCGGTTACCTTAGTAGAACTAGAGAACACTGTATGTTTTGGGTTTCGGAAACAGATGTACTCCGTTATTGAAACGACAAGTCGTACAGGCAGAACTGAAGTTTCAACTATTCTGACTTCTTGGACTGATGCTGAGTTTATCTACTCGCCACCAAAGTTAAGCCAAACTTTAAAAAAAGCTTTAAGTATTGAATGGCTTGAAAACAGGAATCTCAAATCTTGCGGAAGCCAAAACACTGGAAAAGCATTATGAACTGCACACCAATTCGGAGTCAGAGCCCAGTACTTTAAGAATTATAAAAACATTATTCATCACCAAAGATTTCAAATCTATAACCGTGACCGTTACCGGTACGATCTCTGGTTTTAAGTGCAAAATGTTTTTGGCTCACAAGTGAACTGTCCATTAAATATACTTAAAGAGGTTCTGCATGAAACGAAAAGTTAAAAGACAGAAATGAAAGAAATGAAGGACGAAATGAAGTAAAACAAAAGAACAATCATCAAACTGACAGAATAAGTTATTGGGGTCAAATTTTAGAATAGAAAACACCATAATGCAACAACATGCATTTATGTGAAAAAATTCAATCAAATACCATTTCAAACCAAGGCAGATTTTCAAATATAAAAAATATAAAAATAAAATCAGTTTTGGTTTTTTATTGGATTGGATATTCTTAATGTTAAGCGACGCTCAGCAGCCAAAGGAGAGACTGACATACCAATGGAAGAAGACGAGAGGATCGACAAGTGGTTATGTTTATACATACTTTCATCTATCGCTACCACTTAATAAAAATGGTGTCTGATCACATTACCAGCATGGGAGGTGATGACTGTCAACAGCTCCAGAATTCCATTATAAAGTACATTGGACTGTGTCACCCGAATTCCGTGAACTTGTAAATTTAAAAATAAACTTTTACGAATAAGCAGTTTACGGAGTAAACAGGCTTATTAAGCAAATTTTGTCAAAATGATACATAGGATTAGGTCTAAGCGAATATACCGATTATATGCGACTTAGGTACTGACACTTCACTTTTATTTATAGTGAACGCCAACCAACACATATGAAAAAAAGTAAAGCGTATAAGTAAAACTCAAAAGCCGATGATAGCCGACGCACAAGCAGATTTCTCATATTTGATACAGACCATGGTGGTATAAGGTGAGCGAGACTTTTACACCTCTCTCTTTGGGACAAAAATAATTTTTGCGGTCGAAAACAGCTGATTTATAATATTTGATACAGACTTCAAACTATGTTATTCCATAAATAAATTCCCTCTTCAAAGATTAAAGAGACAGAAAACAGACACTGCACAGATTTAAGTGAAACAGACATTGCAACCAAGGATAATTTTTGTAGGTTCAGATTATAGTTACATAACCGAATTTTATATGTATGTAGGTATTTTACAGAAGTATGTTGGTGATCAAGTGAATTATGCGATTTCATTTCAGTTGGTAGAACAGTGAAAGAAGGTTTCAGTGAAATATATAATAATGACTGTGCTATAATATAAGACAAAAATTGATGAAACAATTTTAAAAACTAAAGAGAACAATAACTTATTTTTGTGTGATATTAAAAACAATAAAAATATAATTTGTTATTCAAATACTTCTGTACAAGAGGCTGTAAAGTGGCACAAGCGATATTGACACTTAAATTATGGCAGCTTACAAGAGCTTGACACAGTCTATACAATTTAGTGTGTAGAAAAATAGCCGACAATTTAATTTGTGAGCATGAACAATGATTCTCTAAAACCAGCAGAATATGTGGCGATGTCTAGTAATCAGACACACGAGTTTCGAATTAAAAAAAAAAAAATAGAAAAAAACAAGAATTGCGGTACGCGACAGGAAAAATATCATTGAAAATTATTGAATATGATTCAATAGGAATTGAATATAATATTTCAGCTAGTTAATTAGAAAATCTCTCACTTTTAAAAAAATGCTACCAGAATAAAAATATCGATGCGATACATGAAATTAATATCTTTTAACTCTTGGATGTTAAAAGTTGGACTAAATATTGAACTGATCTTAGAACGAACGGTTTTATTTTGTAGGTTAGTGTGCCTAGAATATCTTATACTTAAAAAAGGTAAATATTTTTTCCTCATAAGCTTGTATATGCTAGGGTCCTAGCGTGACTTCTAGTTTTAAAGTTTGGTTATATAAAGCCAACTGATGAGTTCCTTTGGCAGAAGACGAAAAACATTTATTGGCAAGCCCATGACCATAACGGTGAATATATATTAGTATTTAATAATTATTTTATGGTTTATTCAATAAATAATATTTTTCATTTCGCTACATTATTATATTTGAGTTCATCTTTTCAGAGATTATATACTGATGAACATATAGCTTTTATCATTATCAAAGCTATTTCTCAAATACTTTCCTCAAAAATCAAATCTTCAATCATATCGGCCAAGACAGGTGGCCGCCGCAACAGCAGAATCATTAATAAGATTCAACACCCAAAGGAAAACCCCCGCTTTAACCAAATTTTGGATTTGAACTATAGATAAAGATTTCATAACACTATATCCTGAAAAAGGACATATATTTTTTTCCAAATTTGATGCATTCTTTAAGAATATGAAGATCACGCATCAAAGGAATAGTTCTATAAATTTAGACTATCAATGGGTAGAAGTGTAAGTAATTTCATTTAACTTCATTTTTTTAAAGCCAAGTAGACTTAATCTACTATTTATTATTAATGTTATAATGTTCTTTTCAATTTCAGATTTAAAATACTACATTATAACTGTTTACGTAGCCACGTTACCCTGAACACTTCGTACGTAAAAAAATAGTAAAAACAAGTAAAAAAAAAATAAAAATAAATAAAAAGTTAAAAAAAAATAAAAATAAATAAAAAGTAAAAAAAAAAATAAAACTCAATAAAAAATAAAAAAAAAATTAAAAAAAAATAGTGAACTTTCCATAAAGCAGCAACAACGAAACCTTGCAATGACGAAAAGGCTGCAGCGAGAAAATGAAGGGTGAGAAATCCTTTGTCGAAATCTTGAATATCGACAATACATTCATCGACTATTAAAAACACGAATCTTTAAGAAATACAAATAACGTAACGAGACTCAAACTAACAGAGTTTCAAAGAAAATAGTGACAATTACTGATACATAGTTACAGTACACCCTGCAACACTACCCATAGAAAATAAAATAACGCATGGTAAAGTGTTCTTAATATAATTCCAAGAACATTTTACCATATAAAACCCATGTTTGCTATTTTATGACACACTTATGTCGCAAACATGCCACACTCTTTTTAGTCACAACTTGTGCGGCAATATTAAATTACAAAATCTAAATCAATATTGAAATTGCTTACAGATTGCTCAAGTGAATTCTTTCGAAACCACTTGAGTAACCAAAAACTAAGTCAGCCAACACAAGAACATTCTACTGCCCTAGCTAAATTCCATGGAAAGAAGCGCAGGCAGAATTGTGCAAGCGAGTCAGTCGTTCACTTATCGACCTAGTTCGATTCTTAAGAAAGAAGCGCAGGCAAATTTGCGCTAGTGAACACATGCTGACCAATCATCGCTTGATGAAAGCGAAAGCAAAACATCGACTTAAAGAATTTATTTTGAACCAATAGCAATGGAAAGAAAGTGTTATACGGAATTTGCGTCACTTTCTTTCCCATCAAAACTATCTGCTAAAAGAGCAGAAGAGTTAGTTTGAGACTTCGAAGTATAACAATTAAGTAACTATAAATACTAGAGTTAAGAGTATTTTTAAGCAGTTAACAAGTTTAGTTGAAAAATAAAAGATCATAAGTAATCTCCAACACTTTGTGCGTTGTTAATTAAACAAAAGTTATAACTGGCGCAGTCGGCAGGATTGTCAAAGCAAATAAATTTTATTTTTATTTTTGCGTGCATTTTAATGCTTCAACGACAATCAAAACGAACCCTGAAGCAAAAATTTGCTTTTCATCAAGATTAACTTTGAAAGATCAAAGCTTTTCACACCAAATCAACGAAAATCTACAAAATTGTGCAGACATAACGAGAGATTCTTTTTCTCTATCACAACGAACCATACTTTGGAAGACCAAAGTATTGCAACAGCAAGGAGAACATAGGATTGTTCCCATCGACATCATATATAAAGTACAAAGTGCGAGAACGAAGCCTGCAGGAACCCCATGCCATTATTCGGTGACGACGAAGACACCTGGGACTTTTCAGAAAGCGAGCAATTTCAGCAATACCTGCGAGACAGAGCGAACAAACAAGAGAAAGACAGGTCAACTAAACTCCTACCAACATTACCAAGGCCAAAACCAACAGCAACAGCCGTAGTGAAACCTACCTTTCGGAAACAGTAAGATCAATTTGCCTCACTTGATTATCATTACTATTATTTTGTTATTATATTAAGTTCATAGAGTAAGAAAACATTATTATCATTAAGCTTATTTGCATATTTGAACTATTTTTAGTACATTCGTTTAACCGATTTAATTTTAAACTAAATTCTTGTTTGTGAATAAAAATGACTGCTCCTACTCCACTCTCTGTGTCAATAAACCCAGTTAAATATTTAAATTCACTCCCAGAATTTGATGGGAAAATTAAAGATTTACAAACTTTTTTAACACTGATAGACAGAATACACCCATTCCTACAAACATTCGACGATACTTCACAGCTTCTCTTCTCTGACATAATTAAAAGTAAACTTAAAGGGAAGGCACAAGAAATCCTCGAAATTAATTATCAGGCTACATTATGGGTGGATATAAAAAACATTTTACAGAACAATTTTGGTGACCGGTTATCTTGCGACGAACTTTACGATGAACTAAGGGCAACCACCTTTAAAACAAATAGTTTAGAATTTTTTAATGAAATTAAAACCAAACTTAGACGACTGAATAATAAAACTTTGGTTATAATGGGAGAAGGAAGCGTATCAAATCAATGTGCTGAAAACAACAGACGCACCGCTCTTAATTTATTTAAAAGTAAAATTCCAGAGCCAATGAAAACTATACTGACTTGTAGGAATCCAACAAGTTTAGAATCCGCAATGGATATCCTTTTCCAAGCTGGATACGCACATTTGAATGGTATTCAAAATACGAGATCAAATAACACAACAACATATAGACCTCAACAAGGCCATCAAATAAGACAAAACAATTTTAATGCAAATTACCACGGAACAAATACACGACAGAATTTCCCTAACAAACGACAACAAAATAATTTCCAAGCACAACAACATACTAACAACTATAACAGACGACAACAAAATAACTTCCAAGCACAACAACATACTAACAACTATAACAGACGACAACAAAATAACTTCCAAGCACAACAACATACTAACAACTATAACAGACAATACAATCCGAACCTTGAAGCAAATGACAGTAGGCAACCAGCCCCTGAACCTATGGACGTTAATAACATTGAAACCCTAAATTTTCCTTCACACGCCTCGGAGGAAAATTACCATATATAAAAATAAAAACAAAATTAGGATATCTGGATCTTATAATTGACACTGGTGCAACTAACTCAATTCTAAATCCAAATATCTGCAATCCAAAATGGAATATTCCATCTGAAAATATTTCCATTAAAACACTACAACATACAATTACTATCAGAGAAAAGGTTAAAATACCAACATTTAGAGAATTCGAAGACCCAGACGGAACGCTAGAATTCATAATTTGCAAATTTCATGACCAATACGATGGCTTAATAGGAAACGATATCCTGAGGCATTATAAAGCAAAAATCGATTACTCAATCCCAGAAGTAATCATAAACAATAAACCATTACCTATTCATTTTCATGAACACAACGATGAAAATAAAGTAAACTTAATTTTTAACATAGAAAATGGTTTAGTTTTGCTAGAGGAAAAGAAATGCACTAACGGGGAAACAATAATTGAAAAGGGAATTTACAATATAGAAAATTTTAAAACTGAGGTAAAAACTAAAGCATTATGCAAAGGTGAAATTCGAGTAAAAGATACCGAAATAACTAAAATTACAACGGAAAACTTTTGCGTATACAACGAGAAGCCATGGTGGGATGCGCTTATTGGAAAAATCAGGCGAGAACATCTAAATTCAGAGGAACATCAGGAGCTACTCAAATGCTTAAAAAAATATAAAGATATATTTTTTCAAGAAGGAACAAATTTAACCGGCACAAACGCAATAAAACATAAAATTCGAACCACTAATGACATTCCAATTCACACAAAATCGTATAGGTACCCCTACATTCATAAGAATGAAGTAGACAAGCAAATAAAAGAGATGCTGGATAGCCAAATAATTCGGCCCAGCAATTCTCCTTACAATGCGCCTATATGGATTGTGCCAAAGAAATCCGATTCTAGTGGAAGGGAAAAATGGAGATTAGTTATTGACTATCGAAAACTAAATGAAGTAACGATCAATGACAAATACCCAATCCCGAATATTGATGAAATACTAGATAAATTGGGAAGATGCCAATATTTTACTACCCTCGATTTAGCGAAGGGGTTTCACCAAATCGATATTGCAGAGGAAGATATACACAAAACCGCGTTCAGCGTAGAAGGAGGTCACTACGAATTTCTCAGAATGCCCTTTGGTTTAAAAACGGCCCCAGCAACGTTCCAGCGCCTAATGAACAACATCTTGGGCGAACTTATTAACAAAATATGTCTCGTCTACCTGGACGATATCATAATTTTCTCTACATCATTGCAGGAACATATAAATTCACTAAATTTGGTTTTTGAACGACTAAAACAAGCTAACTTAAAGGTTCAGTTAGATAAATGCGAGTTTCTAAAGAGGGAAACAGAGTTCCTCGGACACATTGTTACGCCCAATGGAATAAAACCAAATCCTAAGAAGATAGACTGTGTAATGAAATTCCCAATTCCAAAAACCCCAAAGCAAATTAAATCATTTCTAGGCTTAACAGGTTACTACCGTAAATTTATCAAAGATTATTCAAGAATAGCAAAACCAATGACTCAATTCCTAAAAAAGAATTCCAAAATCAACATAGAAAATCCTCAGTATATTCACAGTTTTGAAACACTAAAACGATTACTGACCAATGATCCAATTCTACAGTACCCCGATTTCAACAAAAAATTCACAGTTACAACAGACGCTAGCAACTACGCACTGGGTGCAGTCCTTTCACAAGACAACCACCCACTATGCTTCGCCAGTCGTACGCTTAACGCCCACGAAATCAATTACAGTACGATAGAAAAAGAGCTACTAGCTATAATTTGGGCAACCAAATACTTTAGGCCCTATATTTTCGGACGAAAGTTCTTTATCGAAACGGATCACAAACCATTAACGTGGCTTTTTTCAATAAAAGAGCCTAATTCCAAATTGGTCAGATGGAGGCTAAAATTGTCGGAATTTGACTACGTAATTAAATACAAAAAAGGAACAAAAAATAGCAATGCCGACGCATTGTCCAGAATTGAGCCTGCAAATGTAAACACACTGGAACTAAATTCTCCAACGATAAAAGAAGGCACGGCACCCATCAACTTGTTTAAAAATCAAATCATAATAAGAAAAATTACATCCGGCTCAGCAAGAACAAGAAGCAAGGAAATATTCAAAAATCTGAGAAAAACTATCGAAATCAAGGAACTTGACCGAAACACAGCAATCATTATCTTTAAAAATCACTTTAAGCCCGCACACTTAAATGGTTTTATGATAGACGAAGAATTCTTCCCAATGTTTAAAAATATATATGAAGAACTCTTCCCTAACCTTAAAATGATAAGATGTTTTCAGAAATTAGAGGATATACAGGACGAAACCAAACTTATCGAAACTATAGAAAAAGAACATTTATCTAAGAACCATAGAGGTATACTAGAAGTTTTTGAAGAACTGAAAACCCAAATTTATAACCCCAAACTAAAATTAAGAATAACTCAATTTATAAATAATTGTGAAATATGTGCTCTCGAGAAATACGAAAGGAAACCACCAAAAGTCCCCTATAAAATTACTGAAACACCCTCCAAGCCAAGAGAAATAATACACATCGATGTCTTCTACACATTAAATAAACAACTATTTATGACAACAATAGATAAATTCACAAAATTTGCAGCAGCATTCAAAATTGATGGAAGAACTTGGACAGAATTTAAACTAAAACTAATGCAATACATAAGTACTTACGGCAAAGTGGAAAAAATAGTAGTAGATAATGAGTTAGGTTTTAAAGCTATCCCAATACAGCAGTTCTTAAGAGACGAAAACATCACAATACACTACACATCCAACAGCAACCATAACTCAAATGCAGACGTTGAACGGTTGCATAACACTATAAACGAGCATATAAGATTGTTGAGACATGATGAGCGAAACGAGGACGAAACTATTGAAGAAAAGATACTTCGAACAATTAGCTACTACAACAATACTATTCACAGCACTACAAAAGTCAAACCAATTGACTTCTTAAACGGAAAAATCCACGAAAGTAAATATCCCGAAATTCACGAACTAATATTGAAAAAAAAGGAAAGATACATAAACAAACTGAACAAATGTAGAACGGATGTACAGCTAACCGAAGGAATTAATTTAGTGAAAGAAATAAGAGGAGGAAAAAACCATAGGAAATTTAGGAAAATAGTTGCAAGAAAAATCGATGACGAACATTTAGAAAACACACGAACGGGGCACAAGTATTACAAAACACACATAAAACAAAATAGGAAATACCAAAATAAGGAAAGTCCTACTATAAAAAGCAAATAATAAACAAAGACCTTTTTCAGATGACACCCCTGGTAATGTTTATAATCTTCACAACAACCGCAGCAAAAATAATCGACATCCAAGATCTGAACAACAACAATGGATTCGTTCCGGTGAAAATAGATGAACTCACTCCAATCGAACATTACAATAAAATTCTGCATATAATTAATACAACAACCTATGTAAAAACCATGGAATTCATAATGGATAATATTCACTCGCTCGAAGAGATGACATTTCAATCCAAACCACTCTTGAACACAGTACACAAGAATTTTGCACTACTAAAGGCTAAAATTGAAGGACTCAACCCGCATTTTAGAAGCAAACGTGGATTGGCAAACGTAATTGGCAAAGGTTTAAAATTTATAGCGGGAACAATGGACAGTGACGACGAGGTACAAATAACTAACTCAATAAAAACTCTAAGTGACAGCAAAGAAATTATAGAGGGAAAAATTAATAAATTGACATACTTAAACAATTTCCTATCCGATCAAATTCAAAATATTACAACACACATTAATCACCAACAAGCTCGCATCGGACTTTATTTTAATAGTTTCAAAAACGTATTACAGAACAAAATTGCAAGCCTAGAGGACGAAATAACATTTATGGGACAGGTATACCAATTAAATAATGACATTTCTCTTCTGCAAGACCACGTAAACGACATCGGACAAATAATTTTCTCTAGTAAACTCGGAATAATTCCTACGGACATACTGACTAAAACAGAACTCGATCTTATAATGGATTTCAATAGCTATACCAATATTAAAGTATCAGTAGCAATTCAAACCGATACTATAATTGTAATCCTCCTTATACCCAACTACTCTGAGGGCCCTCTGTCTAAAATTACTCTGGAACCAATTCCCAACATATACAACAAGTCAATTTTATTGAAAAATTACAATATCCTTGTAGACTCAGAAAATAATGTTTATGAAGACTTCATTAAAGAAAACCTCAAGAAAAATTTAGTACGCATTTATGACGAATGCTTAAACAATATTTTCAACTTCAAAGAGGCACAATGCGAAATGCAAACACTAAAACAAGAAAACGTATCTGAAATTTTCCCGGGCATATTAATTTTCAAAAATTTCTATTCATTGTCATTTTCTCATAATTGCAGTAAGGTTAAAATAAAAATTAGAGGAACTTTCCTAGTAAAATTCGAAAATTGTGAAATAACTGTGCTTAATAAAACATACACAAATGTTAAACTTAAAGTCTATGATAATTTTATTTTGCCAAATGCAATAACAAAAATTAAAGGAAGTTCCAATGCTACTCTACTTTCCGACATAAAACTAGAATCATTATATATCAAACAAATTGAACACGAACAAAACCTAGACAAAATAATATTTGAAAATAAGAAAACAAAAATTGTAAACGTAAGCACAAACATTATAATAATTGTTGTAATATTAATTTTAATATCCTTTGTATTATACAAGAAAAAAAGTACAACAATTCAAATTTCGTCGGAGCCTCAAACTAACGGTGGGGGAGTTACAGTACACCCTGCAACACTACCCATAGAAAATAAAATAACGCATGGTAAAGTGTTCTTAATATAATTCCAAGAACATTTTACCATATAAAACCCATGTTTGCTATTTTATGACACACTTATGTCGCAAACATGCCACACTCTTTTTAGTCACAACTTGTGCGGCAATATTAAATTACAAAATCTAAATCAATATTGAAATTGCTTACAGATTGCTCAAGTGAATTCTTTCGAAACCACTTGAGTAACCAAAAACTAAGTCAGCCAACACAAGAACATTCTACTGCCCTAGCTAAATTCCATGGAAAGAAGCGCAGGCAGAATTGTGCAAGCGAGTCAGTCGTTCACTTATCGACCTAGTTCGATTCTTAAGAAAGAAGCGCAGGCAAATTTGCGCTAGTGAACACATGCTGACCAATCATCGCTTGATGAAAGCGAAAGCAAAACATCGACTTAAAGAATTTATTTTGAACCAATAGCAATGGAAAGAAAGTGTTATACGGAATTTGCGTCACTTTCTTTCCCATCAAAACTATCTGCTAAAAGAGCAGAAGAGTTAGTTTGAGACTTCGAAGTATAACAATTAAGTAACTATAAATACTAGAGTTAAGAGTATTTTTAAGCAGTTAACAAGTTTAGTTGAAAAATAAAAGATCATAAGTAATCTCCAACACTTTGTGCGTTGTTAATTAAACAAAAGTTATAACTATACATCACGGCGATGGAATATGCAATCAATAACTCAGTTCATTCTGCCAACAGAAAAACTCCAAGCACGCTTCTTTTTGGAAACCACCACTTATAACTTCAATCAAAACAAGGTTACATCTAACTGGCAGACATACGATAGCGGATAACTAATCAATTGAAGGAACAATGGCATTAAAGGATATAGTGATTATTAATTCAGCATATAAAGTTGTAACGATTGCGAATTATTCTATTATTGTAAATTTTTTACAATCTTTTAAATACAAACTTTTCATACTAGTGTATGATTAATACTAATCGTACTTACCTCTAATATCAATATGTCATTAACTTTATATTTTTTGCTTTATATATTTTTCAGATTCGAAATGCTGTGTAACCACTCTTCTTTTGTATTCTCTCTTGCAACCGCAGCGTATTAATAAAACGCACAAGCCGACGATAGCTGACGCACAAGCAGATTTCTTATGCTGGGTACACACTCCGAATGATGTTATTCCAAAAATTAATTCTCTCATCAAGGAGTACAGTGAAAGAAAGCAGACACTGCAACCACGGCTAATTTTTGTAGGTTCGGATTACAGTAATTTATCCGAATTTTTTATTTTTTGCGACGGTATCAAATGGAGATGTTGCTCCTTTATGAAATGCATTGATATATTGATAAAACTCAGCTATGTTTTCAATATCAGTTATTCGCACAAAAGCAAGCAAGTTTGGGCATTTTTAAAAGCAAAATTTTTTTTGAATTAAAGTCTGAAGATTTCTTTTCAGTTGCTAACTTATTAAGCAAAATAATTCTTCTTAAAAAACACTTTCTAACTGTATTTAAATATGCCAAAATTTGCTTGCTTTTTATGTGAAATAACTTTCATCTTATTTTTAACAGATTTTATCTTGATTTAATTAAGAAGAATTTCACTAATTTTTAATAGATTTCTTCTTGATTTTATTCAGAAGATTTCATCTTATATTAAATAGATTTCTTCTTGATTTTATTAAGCAGATTTCCGCTCATTTTCAATAGATTTCTTCTTGATTTTATTCAGAAGATTTCATCTTATTTTTAAAAGATCTCATCTTAAATTTATTAAAAAGATTTCAACTAATTTTAACTAGATTTCTGCTTGATTTTATTTAGAAGATGTCATCTTATTTTTAATAGATTTAATCTTGATTTTATTGAGAAGATTTCGACTTATTTTAAGTAGATTTCTGTTTGATTTTATACAAAAGATTTCAACTTATTTTTAAAAGATTTCATCTTGATTTTATTAAGAAGATTTCCGCTTATTTCTCCTAGATTTCATCTTAATTTTATTAAGAAGATTTTCCGCTTATTATAATAAGACATTCTTCTTGGGTAAAAACTATAGATAAATCATCTTAACTTTGTTATAATTTATAGGGTACTTTTTGCTCTGTGTAGTAAAGATATAATATATGCTTAGAAATGCTTTTATGTTTATAGTTTTAATTCGTTTATAAGAAAAAAGATGTATGATCGAGGTCGATCAAATTTCAGATATGTATAACTAAGTTATGGTAGTTGTATGACAATCGTGTAAACGTATGTATAAAAAAGCTCAAGGCTAAACCTCCATGTAAACCATGTATAACAGCTAAAAGCTGACAAAAACATTGAACAACATATTATTCCATAAACTTTCCATCAAGCAGCATCAACGAAATCTTCCAATGACGAAAAGGCTGCAGCGAGGGAATGAAGGGTGAGAAATCCTTTGTCGATATTTTGAATATTGACAATTCCTTTATCAACTACTAAAAACACGAATCTTGCAGAAATACGAAAACGTAACGATACTCAAACTTACAGAGTTTCAAAGAAAATACCGACATTAACAAACATTAAATAGGCAAATACGTGGACTACTTTTCGGATAGGGAACAGTAATAAAAACAATAGCGTGCAACATTTACGTTAATCAGAAGCAGGATAAAAATGTGCAAATTAAGGTGCAGGCAAAAAAGTACTTCAGACTGCAAGACGTTGCTCATCAAAGGAACATTGTCATTAAAAACAGTAGTAAAAAAAAACAGTGAAAAAATAGTAAATAAATAATTATATAATAAATAACAAATTGTGTTGAGCTGTGTTTATTATTAAGGTAAAAAAGTGCGGTCTTGTAAAGTTTTTGATAGAACTGTGCAAAACAATTTAAAGTGTTCAAAATTATTACGCAAAAAAAAAACGCACTTGAAACGGCGCTCGTTACTTCGTTTTGTTGTTGTTGCCGCTTTGTAAATGTGGTATTTCTATCAGCAAATGCGAAATTTCCGGAATATCGAAGAAAAATGGAAGTAGTTTTAAAGAGGCTGGAACGAATTGAGGAATGATTACAATAAATTCAGAAAGAAATGTCCAATGAGACCGCTCAACCACACGCAAGCGACGAAGACTATTTCGTAAGTATATTATATATTATATTCGTATGAAATATACGAATATTATATTATATTATATATAAGTATTTCATACTTTTGTTCGCATGAAAGCAAATGCAAAATTTCCGGAATATCGAAGTAAAATGGAAGTAGTTTTAAAGAGGCTGGAACGAATTGAGGAATGATTACAACAAATTCAGAAAGAAATGTCCAATGAGACCGTTCAACCACACGCAAGCGACGAAGACCATTTCGTAAGTATATTTGTTGAAAAAAGATTGACTTTGTATTTTACTAAAAAAATATTTAAGCGTCTAGATTACTTCCTGCTACAAAAGCGGTTGGAATTGAGAAACCATTTTACTGTTCCGAGAGACACAACATCTCTGTCTTCCAACGGAAGGAACTGCATTGTAAACGCCGTAGTGGAGTTTTACTTCGGTAGACAGAAATGCATTAAAGAAGAAGACTTTCAAAGGATTGCGCAGGAAAAATGTTCAACGTTCAAGTCAGAAAAAGTGGATTGAAAACTTATTTTAGTTTGCTCATTATTTCTAATTATTCGTTTTTACATAAATCATTTAATGTTATTAAAGCGTTTTTCATTTCTTTAATCCATTCTCACAATGCTGTGACAATGCTTATTCCAATCCATTTAACAATTCTGATATTATAGTTAGATTTTTATATGCTTAGAAGCAGTAAAAGGAGATTTTCATGACAATATATTGAGAGTTGTATATGGTGTGATGAGCAAAACCCAAGGCCACTTTTGCTACATACGAAGGCAAGACACTATAAATAATACATATATCCAAATAAGAAGCAGCATATATAATACTAACAATACTTCTAGTACTTACACATATAATATTGAATTCACTATGAAAATAATACTTAGCAATATTTATTTCAGTGTCATTATTAAGGTAGCAGGACTTAATGATCTTTTGAATATTTATTAACCTTCCTATACTCGCGCATACGGTCTGTGAGACCGACTATTAGTATTTTAATTTTTTTCATATGAACGAAGAGCGCGAGCAAATTGTAATTTCTGGTAGCTTCATCATTCTCAATAAACTTCAATTTAGTGCGGTTACAAAGTTTGTGAGAGTAAGACGTGTACACGCATTCAGCACTAATTGGTCTGTGAGACCGGCGCGAGTATTGGTGACACAGTTTTGTGTAAGTTATTTTTTGAACATATATTACAATTTTGAGTTAATTTCATTAGTTTTTAGATAGTTTTGTAACATATAGTATGTATGTATTTGCAAATCACTTACAGGTTTTATTTTAAGATCAAAATGGACGAAGATCAAATAAGGCTGATGTTGGAGGATGATGTATCTCTTTCTGACTACGAGGAAAACAACGACAGTGAATATGAGGATTCGGTTGATATACAAGAAGAACAAACTGATACAGAGCAAGAGAACGATTCAGATTCTGAAGCGAAAATTTCTCCTAATCCTAGTAGCTTTTACATAGGAAAAGACAATAAAACAAAATGGATGAAAAGTGCTCCTTCAACAACAGTAAGAACACGTTCCAAAAACATAGTCACTCAACTTCCTGGTGTTAAAGGTGAGGCTAAAAGCTTAAAAGATCCGGGTTTGATATGGAACTTATTCTTCTCTGAGGAAGTAATACGCTTGATCACAAATTTCACTAACCAACAAATAGAACGGATTTCATCACAGTTCACCAGAGCCAGAGACTGTACTCTAACTGATGAGATTGAAATTCGAGCATTTCTTGGTCTTTTACTGTTTGCTGGTGTTTGCAGAAATAACCGATTAAACGCCAAAGATTTATTTCGATCTGATGGCTCTTCGCCAGAGATATTTCGCTTAACTATGAGCTGGAGCCGTTTTTATTTCCTTTTACGTTGTCTACGCTTTGATAACAAAGACACACGAGGTGAACGTATTTTGTTGGACAAATTAGCTCCTATACGAGAATTGTTTGACACCGTAACAGTTTCATTTAGCAAGTTTTTCATTCCATCTCAGTTTGTCACAATCGATGAGAAATTAGAGGCGTTTAGAGGTCGTTGTAACTTTCGACAATATATTCCGTCTAAACCCAATAAATACGGCATAAAAATATACGCGTTGACAGATGCCAAAATGTTTTACACATTAAAAATGGAAGTTTACCTTGGAAAACAGCCTGAAGGCCCTTACTCGGTCGACAATTCTTCAATGGCTTTGGTTTTGCGTCTTTGCGATGTTATTCATAACACAGGGCGCAACGTCACTTGCGATAATTTTTTTACAAGTATTCCGCTGATCGATAAGCTGGAAAAAGAATTCAAATTGACAGTCATCGGTACTATTCGTAAAAACAAGAGAGAACTTCCCAACCAATTCATCAATATTAGAAGTCGCAAAGAAAACTCAAGTTTATTTGGGCACAGAAACAATTCTACTCTTGTTTCCTACGTACCAAAAAAGAACAAAAATGTTCTTCTGGGTTTCTAGTATGCATGATGATGAAAAAATCGATGAAGAAACAGGCAAACCTGATATTATTATGGACTATAATGCTACTAAGGGAGGAGAGGATATGGTAGATAAAATGTGTGAAACCTACAATGTTGCGAGGGGAACAAACAGATGGCCAATGGTGATATTTTATAGTTTAATGAACGTAACTGGAATAAATTGTTATATTATATATACCCTAAACAATCCGTCCATAAAAATTAATAGAAGACAGTTTTTGGAATCGTTATCATATGATCTCACAAATGAGCACCTAAGAAGACGAGCAATACAAACGAATTTACCAAGGTTGATACGACAAAGACTTGCCGAAATACTTAAATTGGATAACTCTTATTGTGATCCAATAAATAAAAATAATATTTCAGGTCGCTGTTCTGATTACGGCTCAAAGAAAAATCGGAAAACTCGCTACAACTGCGCTAATTGCAAAAAATATTTTTGTTTGGATCATGCCATTATGATGTGTTCAGATTGCTGCTGTACCGAGTCTAACTTGATTTAGTTTATATTTTTTAGTTTCTTATATTGAATGAATTCTTGGATTTTTGGTTTATTTGTATTTGTATTTGTATTTATTTATTTCGAGATATGCCAGTACAACAAGATATATATATCTTATAATTAAAGCACTAGCTGCACAGTGTTGTGAAATTAAATGAGTAAACGATCTTATTATTTAAAAATTGACAAACATTGATAATCTAATGAGAAAAAAAAGAATGACAACAGATATAACTTCAAATAAACAAGGTAAATCGACACAGTAAAATCTTATATAAAAATAAATTAAGAGTATAATTACTTTAAATTAAATAAAGTAATAAATAAATAAAAACAAATAAATCAAATTAATCAAGGCACTTCACTTCGTATATAAGAAAAGAAAATACAAGAGCTAAAAATCCCATCTTTTAAGAAGAAAGATAATTAAAAAGTTTGATTTTAAATTGATATGCATTGCCAGTAGTTTGTATATCTCTGGGAAGTGAGTTCCAAAGACGTATTGCGTGGACAAAAAATTGTCGTTCAGATGTTAGACAAGTGTGACGAATTGGTATTATATTGTTATTTCGATCAGATCGTGAAAAACATAGCATTTGAAACAGTTTCAGCGATGATTTTGTAGTTACGTTTTTGTTTAATGTTAACGTTGTTCGAAAATTTAGAAGTGAGATCAAATTCATATTAAAGATTTTACAAGCATATCTCGAAACGTGATCTGAGCGTCTAAGTCCAAAAACATAACGAGCGATATTATTATAAACAACGTTAAGTTTTGCTTTACTAATACTATCACAGTTTGCAAAAATTTCGCAGCCATACAGTAGAGTTGGAATTAAGTAAGTTTTTGCTAGTTATAAACGAATTTTAACAGGAGTGAAGAATTGCACTGTCCACAAGCTACGCAACATACCATATACTTTACCAACGGCTATGTTTATATGATTATTCCAAGTTAAACATCGATTAAACGTTATTCCCAAGTTTTTTGCACAGTCAACATAATTTATTTCTGTCTCGTTAATTTTAATGATAGGAATCGAGTTAAGATCAATTCTATTCTTATAAATAACTAAGGTTTTTCATTTTTTTGGATTGAGGCATAGTCCATTTTTCGTTGCCCAGTTATAAATAATCTTAAGGTCATAGCAAAGTTTTTCCGTGCAATCTGCGATATCTGAAAATTTTGAATTAATCTGCAATTGGACGTCA